>JAZAYU010000034.1:150301-782937 GCA_038501625.1 Corbicula japonica | reverse complement strand
GATATAACTTTATTGCATGGGTGAACAGTTTTGATCCAGATCAGATGGAACTTCCATGCCATCTAATCAGGATCTAAATTGTTGGCTTTTAGATTCATTAGGTTATTTCTGAGCAAGATGCCACCAGTGTAGATCCAGATTAGATGCCATGGATGTGCCAGCTGATTTGGATCTCCACTGGTCCCACAAAAATAAAGGTTTTTATAAAGGCTCTAATCTATGGAAATAAAGGCCTTTTATTGTAAAATATTCAAAAATAAATATAGAGGCAAGCTTTAAGCAAGTTTACATTCTAAAGTGTTGTACAACTTACATCTTGTTTTGTGAGGTAGCCAAGGTTGGCACTGTCAACAGAGTTAAATGCTTCTCTTAGCTCCCTGAAATGTTCAAAGAAAAAATAATCAGTGCTGAGGATGATTAAACTGAGATTTGGAACCAATCTCAAATCTCAAGCATCTGATTGGCTGAACTGCATCCAGTCACCATTTCAGCCAATCGGATGATTGAGATCTGAGACTGGTACTAGATTTAGTTTTATGATCTTAGGCCATGTTGTAAATATGTCCAGCACATTGTGACATACAATTTTGACACAGACTTACTCACACAATAATTGTCACAGAAGTGACACATGGCCCCAAAGTAGGTGCATGACAATGAAAAAGACATTGAGCTTTTGCACAACACTTTTTCAAGAGAGTGTCTGATGGGGCCAAGATCACAAGATCATAAAAATAAAACTGTGACTGCTGTGGTGACATGTCACCATTTCAGCCAATCAGGTGCTTGGGTATGGGTTTCATCACATGAGTTTCCAGTGTAGATCCAGATCAGCTGGCACATCTTTGCCATCTGATCTGGATCTACACTGTTCATTACTTGATCAGAAATAACCTTATGAATCTTAAAACAAACAGTGTAAGTCATGATTGGATGGCACATAAAGAGAATCTATCATTGGTATTCGGCGAAGATCAAGGTATCTCAACCCGAGGGTAATGCTTTCCAGACGGAAACGAGGCTGTGCCGAGTTTCCGTCTGGAAAGCATTGCCCGAGGGTTGGGATACCGCGATCTTCGCCGAATACCAATGATTGATTATTTTTCTCACTTACTTCTTGAAGATTTAAACAAAGTTCTTTAAAATTAAAAAAAAAAACGCGATTTTAGAGAACTATTTCTTTTGCGTAACTTCCAGTAGGAACGGTAAATCAGCCACGAATACAAAGTCCTGTCAACGTTCATCAATCCTAACATGTAGGCCTTCAACAATATCGTTACAAATAAAAGAAAGGAAAAGAATCGTGTTTTCATTGAATGAAAACAGCTGGTTTATCCTTTGAAAACGGATCTGCGATTTTGAAGGTTATTCGCGATTTCGTCACAATTCAAAATTCAAAAAAATTGAATTGTACATACCAGTTGAAATATCCCGATTAAACAGAAGTATATTTTCTATTTTATTCTCCATTCACTTTCTTCATAGATCCTGATGTTTAACGAAGCTCGCAACAGCGGTATAAGAATGAAACACTCTAAAAAAATCAGCATTTTCAGACTCATACCACGATTAACACTTCCAAGTTCCAGCGTTGAGAATTTAGCAACCTCCGAGTGGATACTTTCCAAATGATTTTTGAAATAAATCCTGATAAAACAAAATCAACAGCTTGCTCTGTTTGAAAAAGTAAACATTTGCTTAATTACGTCACATAATAAACTTAAATGACGTAGTTATAAGCATCATGACGTTGGCTAAATCAATAATGAAAGTGCTCAATTAATACGGTGCGCAATAATACGAAAGTACGCGAGCACGCGGAGTGTTAGATAAGGCCATGCGAGATAAGGAAATCTCACACGGCTAAAAATAGAGATTTTTCTGTCTAGTAAGTGAGAAATCTCAATCTACCCTTATCACCATGAGAGATAACTGCTATATCCCATTTGGTGAAATGGTCAAGGTTGCCAGCATAACAAACAGTTACAGACAAATAGACAGGCCTCCTAGCATGCCTGAACAAAAATAAAGGTTTTTATAAAGGCTCTAATCTATGGAAATAAAGGCCTTTTATTGTAAAATATTCAAAAATAAAGAGTAAATAAAGACCTTTATGTCGGAATTCTCATGGAAAACACACAACATATATGTATTTTCTTAATAATATTTAAATATGGAAACCATAGGTATCAGAAATATGCACGTTTTAAAATATTATTATCTCATATTGTTTGAATTACCGTACACATGATGATTGATTCGCAAGCAGTATCCTAATAACAACACATAGAAGGAGGAAGAAATACAGTAGTGCAATCATTTCTTGTTTGAAACTGCCAGGCACTACAAGCAGTCTGAACAAAAATATAGGTTTTTAGTGAAAATTACAGGCTATTTGACCGTTTTAAAGGTTTTTTCAGATACTTAAAGGTTTTAAAGGTTTGCTGTCAAATTAAAGGTTTTTAAAGGTTTCACTAGGAGGCCTGCATAGATTGTAAAATCAGATGACACGACATAAATATCAAAACTATATCCACAACAGAATTCATACATACAACAATGCCCTGCCAAGCTTTAGATGGCCATGCTTCACAGGCTTAGCTCCATCCTTTAAAGTAAGATCTTGAACTCGTTTATCCTGTAACAAATATGACATGTGTAGCCAATAATATCAGCATATGCTATACCCAGAATCAAGAAAATTCAATTTTTAGTAACAGTGCCCTTGGACATGGGAAGCTGGGCAATGCATGTGACACATTATTTTTGTTATAGTCATCATACATGTGAAGTTATTCTGAATTCTCACCATCAAATATGTTGTTCAAGCACTGACAGGAGTCAAAACACACAAAACACATGAAGAGGTGCAATTCTTAAAGCTTCTTCCCATCCCTTGTCATATTAATGGTGTGGCCATAAAAACAATTATGTATAGAAACAAAAAGATAGCAAAGGTAGAAAGAAAAATATAATGATAAATACCTCTGCTAGACTGAGTTTTGTACAGCTGAGTGCTTTCTGGATATCTGAGAATATTGGTACTGAGTTTCTTTCTATCAGATCTGTTAATATTAATCTCCCTTTGATAATCTCCGACATTTCACTGAAAAAGGGAAAATTATTTTATGGATTATTATTGTTGATAAAAAAATTTCTAAACACAATTTAAAGAGCTTATGAAACAGATAACAAATCATAGCTTTGGTGCAACAAACACGTGGCTTGAAACAGCAGCACTCAAGCAGGGTGGAATGCAAGATGTCTAGAATGAGAGTTTTTTGGGGCTGTTTTTTTTAGGACAGCTACATGATAATTCAAACTTTCTTGCCCAATTTCTCATGAAAATAAAATATAACTGAAAGAGGTTTGAGCAACCCCACTGAATCCCCTCTGAATCACCCCTGCTCAAGAGTTCTGATCCCCTCTTAATCACCCCTGCTCAAGAGTTCTGACAAACTTTTACATAGCTATACAGGGAAAGCATTTATATTTTAGTTCAAGCAATTTCGTTGTTTTGTTGTTATGCAGTCTTAGCGTAAGTATGTGGGTGAATGCATTTACAAATCTGTATTTTGAAGATGAAGTGGGATGGGTCATACATTTCATGGATTGAGCTGCCCAAATAGAATGTGTTCTCAGACACTGATGCCCCCGCTGCTGCAACAACATTTGTAATAACAAAGGACCATAACTGGCTGAAGAAAAAATCCTTTTTTTTATGATCATCTACACATCCAGCTAAATCATCTGTGCAAGTTCAAAAGAAATCTGCTTGATAGTTCGGGAGAAGTTGATGCCACAAGATTTGGAGGACGTACATACGGATGGACATATGAGTGCAACTCTAAATGCCTCCCACTTCATGGGGGCATAAAAAAATCCTGAAAATAAAACCCCTGGAAAATATACAAATTATAGTACACTGCCAGTGTTCCAAAGTTAACAAGAACTTCCCAGTCACTGTAGTCTGAAGCCCCAGCTTTTCACAGATCATTGGTAGATAATCACTGGGAAAAGAACTCTATTCCCACTGAATGTAATGCATGAAGTAAAGAGATACCGGTAGATAAGGGTTATATTCCTCCCCAGCCATCAAGTAAATTTACAGGAGCTATATATTATTAAAGGCTTACTTCTGTGAGAGCACTTGTCCATTTAGCTCCACTGGCTCTTTGTAATCACACATGGTAACCACAACTTGCCTCTGAGTAGCTGAAAAACAAAGAAAACCATGCGCTCTTAACCCTTTACTCCATTGATACGACTTTTGTCACATGGGCAACCAGTGTAGATTCAGATCAGTTGGCAAATCCTAGCTATCTGATTAGGATCTACACTGTTCACATTTAGATCAATAGGGATTTTATCTGACCAAGAAGCAAACAGTGTAAGATCCAGATCAGATTGCACAGATGTCATTGATGTGATAAAAGGCATATCGATGGAGTACATGTAAAAGGTTAAACCAACATTCCTATGTCTTTTCTTAACTTCATATAAATACAACTACATGTAACAAATTTTCTAACAACAGATGAATTGCATGGTCCTAATTACTTATGGGGCCCTCACACTATGACGTTCTTGCCAGCGTTCTATGACCTTTCAGGAAAGGTTGTTAGTCATCCATGGTTGCTGGGATAGCTCCAGAAGAGCATTGTGTGAACGCTAGTGAACGTCGGTGAATGTCAATGATCCCCAGGAATCGGCTAGAACACTGGTCCGGAATGTTTTTTTTTGAACATGCACAAAAATTTTCACTGAGACCAGCGTTCTTCAACATTTAATTATAAACGATGAAGATCGTTTCAGAACCTTCGTGGAACGTTAAACTAACATTCGCCGAGCATTGCACGTGTTCGGCTATCGTTAGTCAGTCATTACTCAAGCGTTACTTGGTTGTAAGAAATCATTTGCTTTGCTGTGAACGACTCTCTGGCAACCTGTCAATGACTGCTGAACGGTCCTCTAGTGCACGCAGCGTGTGACTAAAGTGAAACCAACATCCTATTGGGGTCGATTGAGCATCATTCGAGCGTTACCTGAACATCCATGCTTCAGCACGCTCGTCTAATGTTGACAAATCATTCTTCGCGTGAAAGTGGCCCATGAGAACATTCTAATGGTTTTAGGGTTTTCTTGCTTGGTCGCAAGTAAACACTTCTAGTGCATTAGACATACGCTAGTGGTGTGTTACACCAAACGTTAATAACACGCCAGAATTGTCATCCTCATTCTAGATCGCTCAAAAAATGAATGATCATTAAAATATCCGAAGGGATATAGAATATAAGTATATAACACAGTTGTTTTCACTCTTTTTACATGACGTTTCGGCCATGCGGCCTTTATCAAATCAAAAAATTGCTTTTAAATTAGCTTTTACATTTTGACATATCAAAATTATCCTCGGAAATAAAAACTGGGGATAATTTAGAAATGTCAAAATGTAAAAGCTAATTTAAAAGCGATTTGTTTGATTTGATAAAGGCCGCATGGCCGAAACGTCATGTAAAAAGAGTGAAAAAATGAATGATTGAAACGTTCAGAGAATGTTGACCAGAACGTCATAGTGTGACAGCCCCTTTATGTACAAAGGAAACTTGATTTTAGCAAAGGAAGCGTTTGTTCAATTACTTCACTCAGAAAATGGAATTTTTAAAAGTTTAAACTGAATTACCATCCTATCTCATATATAAGCTGCAATATTCAGTTTTATGATCTTGGACCCTGTAATATCCTACCTATGAGATAAGCAACCTCTATCATAGAGGATATGGCTCTCGTTTTACTGTCTATTACAAAAAATAAAAAATCTGCCATCTGAAATAAAAAAACAAGAATTTTAATGGCAATTCAACATCAAGTAAAGAATTTATTATAAATACTTAACAGTTTAAGTATCTTCTATACACAATTTATAGAATTTAACAAAGGCCTGAAATCAAATGCAATCACACTTTTCAGCCTTAATGAGCCAGAGGTAGACCCCTAAACCCCCTAAGTGTTGTCCTCCATGGGTGCATCACTTGGTTAGCTTAAAGTTTGTACAGTTCATTTGTGTAGATAATGAGTTGTCCTCAACCCAGGAAAAGGGTGATGTGGGCAGTAATAGGCATTCCCATTACTTGCCATTTTATACCAATAGTGCATATTGATATTTCTGAGACTTCCCCAAACAAACCCCCTTTTTCGGAAATCTTGCATTCGACCCTGAAATAAACAACAACGTGACATTACCTGTTTAGCTTGAGCTTCAAGCTCCATCAGTTCTGGTTTCCAATGTTGTACCTGCTGTAAAACAGAACACATTTCATCATGCACATGTGCAAAAGTTAGCATGTCTTTAGGTGTTACATTGTGGGAAATATAACTCATTGTGCTATGTTTTTTTTGTTGTTTTTAAAATCCACAAAATTAATTTTCTAACAAAATGAATATTTCTGTTTAAGCAAGTTAGTATTGGATTTCCAAATTTGAGGGGTATTTGCTTTTATCTGGAGCTCTAGACATACAAGTCTCAGGATGACTGACTTCACAGCATCATATAGAGAAGGTCATAAACATTTAGTGAATATATTTTTTGTAATATGAACTAAGGCACTGCCTCTTATCGAGCTCTAGCTTTATTCATCTCAGATAATGATTTATATTAAAAAATAATTTGTTTCTAACATTTGTTAGCCTACTCATGCACGATAAAATTATGTGATTTTTGGAAAGAATTTAAGTCTACATCAACTTAATTCAGCTGGACAACTGGCGATCTGACTTTTACTAAACATTTGGGTTTTTAGTGTGTAAACACAAAGGCTACTTGCTTAAATTTACAACCCAAATGTGTTCCATTACCTCAATTAATGCAATATTGAATATTGATAAATTCTTCATCAATGATACATGAAAATATTACATTGTCACATGTGCATGAAAATTAATATATTATTGTCTGAAAAATAAATTTTATTTTTTTTTATTTTTTAAAATGTTACCTTGATTACACTTGCATTTTGTAACTTGCAATTGCACAAAATTGTTCCATGCTATTCACAAAAATATATATGCATGTATATGAATAAAGTTATAATATAGACCTAAAAAGTACTGTTTTAATATACATGTACATCACATTAACACCACATTGAGACTTCAATATGTAGTGTGATAAATCACCTAGATTTTGGGGCATATTTGTGCAAAGTCATTTGAAAATATCTCCAGGAATGACAATGCCATAGGAATTTTCAGTTATTAACAACAGTAATTTGAAGCTATAGATGCTGTGTGAAAAATATTGTGACAATACGGTACATATTTGGTGACAATAAGGTACATATTTGAGCCAAGTTACTTAAATGTGCATGATAGAATTACTTATTTAAGTTGAAAAATAGTTCAGCTATTGGGCCAAAATAGATGAAATAATCTCAATCAATTAAATATAAACATGTACAATGTCATGTAGTCTGATTATCCATATGTAAAACTCCTTTACAGGTTATAGTAACTGATTTGAAACAAAATGCTTCTTTATATCTATTTTCATCACATAAATGAATTGCAGTTGCCAATCAAATCATGCATTAAAAATGTTGTTGGTCCATTTTTTAAAATGTATAATAACAATTTTAAGAGATTGTTTGCAAAAAAATGTAAACCCATGAACACATCAATTAGCAATATAAAATGCCATTATTCATAACCACTTTTGGACCTCTGTCTGGTAAGTATTTTATAAAATGTAATATATATACTGGAAAATGTGAATTTCAAATTCTGAAGCTCATTCCAGTTGATATTTTCTTGATTTTGTATTTTTCATTGCAGAAATTTAGGCATAACAACTTTAAAATAGGTAAATTTCTCTTTAAAAAGTACCATATATTAAAAAATGTAAACTTCTTTTCTGTAACATTGCTAAAACATAAACATACAAAAGAAAAAAATCATTGTTTTTATTATGAGTGCAATTTCCAGTTTTCTGTGTTAAAGTCCAGCTTAAGCAGATCAAAGTATCGGTATATTCAGATTTTTACATGTATTTAAAAAGGCCAAAAACCCAATGACATGGCAAGAAATGTTTTTCTTTCTCTTCACAACAATCTACTTTTTTTTCAACAATTTAAATGATTATGAAAGCTTTGATTTATTTTTATTTTCTAAACCACAAATTTTTAATGCTGAGCAAATTTAGTGACACCATGAATATTTAACAAAATTTGCAAAAATAAAACAAAACAAAACAGACACCTTGTAAATAGTGTATTTGATTATACATGTTCCTCACATACATATTTTGATTATGAAATCATGTTGAAATGTGCACATGACAGAAAATATGGTAATAATAGAACACTTTTAATTCCCAAAATGAGCATTAACTTGATATTTGATGCTATTCTTGGTACACATGTATTCTGCTTTCTGGTCAAACTTTTTGGTCCCAACTGATGATAATAAATTGGAGATTAACCCTTTCCTCCATGTAAACACCTTTATGGCATGGAAAAACTGTGTAGATTCAGATCAGCCAGCACATCCATGATGTCTGATCAGGATCTGCAATGTTCACTTGTTTAAATCATTAGGTTATTTCTGACCAAAAAGTGAACAGTGCAGATCCTGATTAGATGTGCCAGCTAATCTGAATCTACACCGGTCTCACACGGGTAAAAAGGCATGTCTGTAGAGTAAAAGGATAAATTTCTCTTTTATTTAAAATCTCATATTACTGTGTATTAACATTAAAAAGGTAATACTCAGTAGTTACTTTGAGAAAATTATTGTCTATACAATTTATAAAACCTGAAATTTCATACATTTAGGACAATCTGTCATGTATTTGGCCAAAAATTAAAAAAAAATTGTTTCTGGAGGTACCATGTCAAATAGGCCACAAGTCAATTCAGGCAGTACTTGTAAGTCTATTATACAAAATTTACAACACTTGCAGTAAAAGTGAGAGGTGCTAATGCAATCAAAGGTGTTATATTTAATAAATAAATAAATTTATTTCTAAACCAATTTCCATGTTGGACAATGCAAAATACACAGCTTATGTTGCAACCATCAATATTTGATTCTGTGCTAGTGTAGACCTAGTGACTTTTGTAGGTCATTGATCAAAAGAGCATATTGACATATAAATGATGTCTTTTCTTTTGTTGCAACATTTTGTTAATTGTTTTCCCACCTGTTTAGTCATGATAGTCTTGGATAAAAATCCGGAAAAAGGACATGTTGCTTTGTACAAAATGTCCAATCTATGAAGCAACTTGTTCATGAAAAATATTTTATAAAACATCATAAACTGACATAGAACATATTAACACAATGATACTAAAAACTTTATAAATAAAATAAAAATGTGGCCTATTTTTGAGGCCTATTTGAGCTTTTTCAAAATAAAGTGTGGTTCATTTGACTTGTTTGTGGCCTATTGACTGTAATCCATATACAAATTCCATGGTATTTGATCATAAATTTGGTGGGAAAAGACTGATAATGATCCAAATCTATCAACCAAAACCATAAACATTATGTTTATGCAGTGTAGACCCAGTGTAGACCCTCATTTTTTAGGGGGAAGGGGCCAGATTCTTTTTTTTTTAGAAAACAGAGTCAGTCTTCAACGCCCCTGTGGATTAGATTTGCTCTTATTCCATGTGTTTTATAAGAATAAATAAAAGAAATCTCATAGATCTACCTCGTGTTCAGTACTCTCACAAACAATATCTTCGACTGCCATGAGCTCACATGTCTGAATGACGAACATGACCAGTGACAAAAAACTCTTATACAAAACTGAATTGTGGCGCTGGTCTACGCTAAGCCTAAGCTCAGTACGTCTCACAATGTGACTGAGTGACTGAACATTGAGAGGTCCAGTTCACAATTCAGCTTCACATAAAAGTTGGTTCCCACCAGCCTTACATCTTGTTTTCAAGAAAAACTCCATGCATCTGATTGTTCCGTTGCTGGGCCTTAAGCTCCTTTGAATTTAAAGGCCAAATAATCCACTGACAAGCTACCATTCAGTAGTTTTCAACTTGATTTCTTCAGTCTAGTTTCTAAAAATGGCCGATTGCTAGTATTGCTATTGGTTACAACGAACGACAACCTACTCTCTAAACTGACGATTTAGTTATTTAGCTTTCCAAAATGCTAGTCCGAAAACAATGCTACCGAATAATAAGTTTTAATTTTTAAAGATATTTTGCAATTAGCAATTTACAAAAATAAAGCCAATAACAAAATTTGTAAAAACAATACTTTGCCGTAAGTTTTTACCGGTCAGTTTTTTCCCGTGTTTACATTGCCTTATGCTGTGCACAACCGGAAACCAGCGCAAACGGAAGGGCAAAGTTTTTTTTTCGTTAGTGAATGGGCATTCCTGCGACCTTAAGACGAGCTTAATGCTCGGGTCGCTTCGCGACCCGAGCTAGAGCTCGATAATAACAAGTAGCATTGCCATATAGTGGAATATGTTCAACCGATTTGGAATAATTCATATATTGACTTTCAAATTAACTTATGGTATTTTAAAGAGCATAATGCAGCAATGGAGCAATGGACTTACCTTTCTATGCACCTGGGTCCTTTTGTTTATTATTCACATATTTTATTAAATGTATTAAGTGCAGGGGGGGGTCTACAGCAGATGAATATACATGATTACCACTCATCAGACATCTTGTCATCTTAGAGCAAAACTGGTATCCAATATAAGTACCATTGAAATAAAAAGGATATACACCATTACTGCACTAAGGTGACAAAGATAGGATTATATATGTTGCAACAAGATAAAATGTGTCATATGACATCAGGGCAATCTGTGCCCAAGATTATAAAACTGAGCATGGAAACCAGTCTCAAATCTCAAGCACCTGATTGGCTGAAATGGTGACCAGTCGCCATTTCAGCCAATCAGATGCTTGAGATTTGAGACTGGTTTCCATGCTCAGTTTTATAACCTTCAGCCCAGGGCAATCTGATCAGGGTCTACACAGTTTACCACTCTGTAAGAGAGGCATTCTTTAGCATCCAGAAATCAGATTAGTTTCATTTCAAATTGTGTACATAATCCCCAGTTTTATCAGGATCTACCCTTATCAAAGTCAAAATGTGTCCCCTTTTATCTTGGTGCATCATATTATGTTCTACACATAACTCACTGACTTACAGGATTGTAAAATGTGATCCCATTTTCTTTGAAGTAGGGTATGGCTATTTCTGCTCGCCATTGTGTAGGATTACACGAGCCACCAAGGAAAACTGAAACAATATTACACAGTTCATTTGAGAGTACTTTATCAACAGTGTTTTTGTTTTCTTTTGCATCCAAGTTTTAAAGACATTAGCAGAAAAAGGTCAATAATACAACAAAAGGTATTTATAGAACAGTCCAGTCTGCATAAATCTATACATGATGTTTGGTGAAGATTAATTGAAATAACTGCTGTTTGAGGAGTATTTATGACTGGCTGTGATGCAAGTAACGAAGGGCCATAACTGCTATACATATATGAATTGTAATGCATTATTCCTAAACCCTTTATATTCACCAACCAAGTTTGAGGACACTTGCCCAAACCATTCTCTAGTTATTTATCTGACAAGGTTTGATTTACCAACATAAATTGAAAGTAACAAACGGCCAGAACTCTGCTATACATGTTGGCATTTAAAGGACATGATCCAAATACATAGAATTCAATGAAATATCAAGATATGGCTTTTGAAGGAAATTTCCCCCATATACAATGGCTATTTTTAACTCTTTCCTCCATAAATACGCATTTTAACGCATGTGCGACCAGTGTAGATCCAGATCAGCCGGCACATTTATGATAACTTATCAAATCAAAAAGCAAACTTAAATCCTGATCAGATCGCACTGATGTGCCGGCAGATCTGGATCAAAATTGTTCACACATGCAATAAAGGTGAATCTATGGAGGAAAAGATTAAGGTAAAAATTGCTGTAATCCTGCTACACATTGATTTAGACAGCATTTGATGTCTATCATTCTCCTATCTATATGTACATCCAGACTAAGTGTCAAGAAAATCTAACTATCCAGTAAATAAAGGTTCCAAATAGAAAAAGTGTGATGGATGAATAACGCCAAAACAATCCCTCTACCCTTAGCAAAGGATAGTATCATTCTGATATGAACAACTCTACTCTCCTTTGATTCAAATGTTAAGCAAATGTTAAATTAGTACCTTTAATGTTCTCTTTGTAATAAAAACATCCCTTATATGTTGTCTACAGGAGAGTGGTTACATGGGGATCCTTCATTAGCTACTTCAATTGACTCAACCCAGGATCAGATGCAAGATTTCTAGAAAGGGCATTTGATTTGGGCTGTCTTAGAGAAGTAACATGTTAATTTTAAACTTTGTTGCCAAAAATTCCCATGACAAATTAAATATTACTCTCTAAAAAGGGGGTTTGAGCAACTGTACTGAACCCCCTCTGGATCTGCCCCTGCAATTATAAATAAAATGTCCTGAAGAGTCAACATAACTCAAGTCAATTACTATTCGGAACTAATATTTTACTGAGTGCATATTGTCTAAGATTAATAAAGTATATATGTTCTAGTCTATGATTTTCTAAGTGCAATTTTCTCATCTGAAGCTAAATATTGTACAACATTTATCTCTTTAACCAGTTACTCCATATAGTAGTGTTGGGAAATCGGTTGCAAATCATAATCGATCATCGGTTGAAATCGGTTGCCCTTTCCGATGCGATTTCACGATTATAATCGGTTTCTTAATTTACGCAGTGTTAGGTTTACAAATGGTCTTAGATCAGTAGCATACATAATTACTGGATATTAATAATTTTTAACTTTCTGACCAAAAACCGAATCAAAATCATTGCTGCCTAAAAAGGTTTGTGCAACTGAACTGAACCCCTCTAGATCCGCCACATGAATTCTCAAATGCAAAAATTGTGCGTTTTCCTATGAATAATATACTGATTTTAAGGCTGAAGACACAAGATAAGAGGTCCAGTTAATGCAATACATATTTATTCGAAGAATTTTTACCATCGTCATTATAGCTACGTTACTCAGACGCTCGACAAAATCGGCGCCATTTTGCGTTTTTGCTTGTTGCCTGTATTTTTGTACTATTTGCAACAAATTCTGCAAAGGCCTTTTGTTAGGTCTATGTTTTTTCTGTGCGATGGAAGTTCTTCGTTAATCTTGTAGAATCTAAAGCGCTTCTGAATAATTTTTTGCCTAGGTTCTCGTAAATCTCTCGGGCCGCCATTTTAATTTTCAATTTTTCAAAGTGATTTCCCCTTATGGCCGCTGTAAAAGCCGGAACCCGTACCTTAATATTTTGTCTCTTACACTGCGCATGTCTCAACTGTTAATCGATTATGAGAGAACGACATCGATCATCGACATCGAGAAGCATTTACACGTCGCTAATCGATGTCTTCCGATCATCGGCACATCACTACCATATAGCCTTTAACACATGTGCAACCAGGGTAGATCAAGATCAGCTGGCACATCTGTGCTGTCTTATTGATCGACACTGTTTGCTGTTAGATCAGAAATAACTTTGAATTAAAAAGCCAACAGTGTAGATCCTGATCAGATGGCACAAATATGCCTGCTGATCTGGATCAACACTATTCACTCATGCAGAAAACATGTATATATGGAGGAAAGGGTTATTATTATTTATTATTTATAGCTTTCTGATAAAGCCAGCAAAGACCTTGGTCCAGCAAGCACTCATAGCACTGACAATTACAAGATTGTCCACACATGTGAGCTTCTTTTAGACAACACCGACAAAGCCAAGCAAGATGATTCTGCTCTAGACTTCGACTAGTGCTTGCTTTCAATGAACAATGAAAATACCCAACTCATACCATTTCAACAGAGACCTCTATACTGTGGTATAATTTAATTTTATGCGGTTTTAGTTTTCGCATATTTTGCACTTTGGAAAAGTGAGCAAATTCAAACACAAATCATGGCTGAAGTTAACCATTTTAAAGCATGTCTTAAAAGATTAATAGTACAAATTATTGCACAAATTTATGTCCATGCAAAAGTGTAATTTGCCAATTCTAAGTGAACATTCACCCCCTGTGAAATTTAATAATACCACAAAAATTTTAATTATTATTGATTGTTTACAATATTTACATTTACTTCATGTTTATAGCTAATATCCCATGTGGGAACGGTGTGGATTCAAATAATCATGCACATCTTTGCAGTCTAATCACTGATCTGGATCTACACTGTTCACACTTGGGATATAAGCTGTATCCATTCAGTAAACAGTTTAACCCTTTCCTGTATAGATACACCTTTATTGCTTGGGCAAACAGTTTAGATCCAGATCAGCCAGCAGATCCGTGCCATCTGATCAGGATCTAAACTGTTCGCTTTTTGATTCATTAGGTTATTTCTGACCAAAATGCGACCAGTGCAGATCATGATCAGATGGGACGGGTGTGTTGGCTGATCTGGATCTACACTGGTCGCACATGCATAAAAATGGGTATATATCGAGGAAAGGGTTAACATACACACTGTATTTTTTTTTCAGCTATAATCTAATAATAAGATAATCCTAATTTTTATAGCAGCAACAAGACAAGAGAAGCCAACAGCTTTTAAATTCTCTTAGAAGGATGGACACACTGCCCCTAGTATCTTGACCCTGATATTTTCAGCACAAGAAGTCTAGTATCTAAATGATTGTGTACTGTAAAGGTTCTTGTTCAGTGTTCAGTTTTAAATCATTAAATAATTATGAGCCACGTTATATGAAAACATATCTTCAGAAAGCGGACATTTTTCTTTGAAATGGTGACAAACACCAAGAAAGACGACCTTGCTTTATTATGCATTTATGTCATGTTTGGTAGGAAATGAATAGGCTGTGGTGTTGTTTTTTTCTACAAAAAAACAAACAACAACTAAAAATCCAAAAAATATCACTGGAAACACAATATCTCATAACAGGGCTAATAATTATGTATTTTAATATAATTTCTAATTCAAATATACTTAACAAACAAATATCATCAGCCATGAGGGAATAACTCACTAAAGCAGTACTATAATTACCTTTTACAAAATATTAACATTATATACTGTTCAATATTTAAAATTAAAGCAACAGAATTCCTACATGTATTTCAACGCTTTTAGGGTGGATGAATATGTAATAACTGATATATGATGAAAACAAGTACTAGAATATGGTGTTCCTGAGAACACATCACCCAACATTGCATTTGAAAGGGGCATAACTAAAAAAATAATGAAACAGGAGTTATAATTCTTGTTGTCGCCAATGGCTGTGTTGATGCAGATGATAATCCAAGTATTAAGTGAATAGGACAAGAACTTTCAAAGTTATAGACAGCATTTAGTTTAATTTGTAGGGGCATAACTAAAACAAGAGGGCCATGATGGCCCTATATTGCTCACCTGAGTACAAAAGTACTCTCAGCTTTACCCCAGGGCCTACATTTAAATAATGCTGGTAAAGGGTCTCTTCACAATACTCAACACGAAATATCTAAGGTCTAGTTGCATTAGTTTCAGAGAAAAATGATTATTTATGTTTTCCTATATAAATCAATGTAAACTAAGAGAACCCTGGGGGTGGCCAATTTTGGCCCAGGGGACATAATTTGAACAAACTTGGTAGATATCCACTAGACAATGCTACATACCAAATATCTAAGCTTAAGGCATTGAGGTTTCCAGTAAGAAGATTTTTAAAAATTGCCTTTTTTACATATTAAGGGCCCCCGGGGCGGGGCAAATATTGACCCCAGTGCCAACATTTAAACAACGTTGGTAAAGGGTCTCTTCACAATACTCAACACCAAATATCTAAGGTCTAGTCCTATTAGTTTCGGAGAAAAATGATTTTTCATGTTTTCCTATATAAATCAATGTAAACTAAGAGAACCCTGGGGCGTCGCCAATTTCGGCCCAGAGGACATAATTTGAACAAACTTGGTAGACATCTGCTAGACAATGCTACATACCAAATATGTAAGATTAAGGCATTGAGGTTTCCAGTAGGAAGATTTTTGAAGTATTCCTTTTTTACATATTAAGGGCCCCCAGGACGGGGCCAATTTTGACCCCAGGGCCTACATTTAAACAATGTTGGTAAAGGGTCTCTTCACAATATTCAACACCAAATATCTAAGGTCTAGTCCTATTAGTTTCGGAGAAAAATGATTTTTCATGTTTTCCAATATAAATCAATGAAAACTAAGAGAACCCTGGGGCGTGGCCAATTTTGGCCCAGGGGACATAATTTGAACAGACTTGGTAGACATCCACTAGACAATGCTATATACCAAATATCTAAGCTTTAGGCATTGAGGTTTCAAGTAGAAAGATTTTTAAAGTTTGCCTTTTTCACATATTAAGGGCCCGCGGGGCGGGGATAATTTTGACCCCAGGGCTAACTTTTGAACAAAATTGATAAAGGGTCTCTACACAATACTCAGCACCAATTATCTAAGATCTAGTCCTATTAGTTTTTCAGAAAAATGATTTTTCATGTTTTTCCTATATAACTATATGTAAACCAAGAGAACCCTAGGGCGTGGCAGATTTTGGCCCAGGGGACATAATTTGAACAAATTTAGTAGACATCCATTAGACAATGCTATATAAAATATCTAAGCTGTACGCATTGTGATTTGTGAGAAGAAGCTTTTTAAAGATTTCCTATATAAGTCTATGTAAAATGAAGTGACCCCCTGGGGCGGGGCCAACTTTGACCCCAGCGAAATAATTAGAACAATCTTTGTAGAGTTCCACTAGAGGGTGCTAAATGCCAAATATCTAAGCTCTAGGCCTTGTGGTTTCAGACAAGAAGATTTTTCAAGTTTTTCCTATATAAGTCTATATAAAATGAAGTGACCCCTGGGGCGGGGCCAATTTTGACCCCAGGGAAATAATTTGAACAATCTTTGTAGAGTTCCACAAAAGGATGCTAAATGCCAAATATCTAAGCTCTAGGCCTTGTGGTTTCAGACAAGAAGATTTTTCAAGTTTTTCCTATATAAGTCTATATAAAATGAAGTGACCCCTGGGGCGGGGCCAATTTTGACCCCAGGGAAATCATTTGAACAATCTTTGTAGAGTTCCACTAGAGGGTGCTAAATGCCAAATATCTAAGCTCTAGGCCTTGTGGTTTTAGACAAGAAGATTTTTTTTTAGTTTTTCCTATATAAGTCTATGTAAAATGAAGTGACCCCTGGGGCGGGGCCAATTTTGACCCCAGCGAAATAATATGAACAATCTTTGTAGAGTTCCACTAGAGGGTGCTAAATGCCAAATATCTAAGCTCTAGGCCTTGTGGTTTCAGACAAGAAGATTTTTCAAGTTTTTCCTATATAAGTCTATGTAAAATGAAGTGACCCCTGGGGCGGGGCCAATTTTGACCCCAGCGAAATAATATGAACAATCTTTGTAGAGTTCCACTAGAGGGTGCTAAATGCCATATATCTAAGCTCTAGGCCTTGTGGTATCAGACAAGAAGATTTTTAAAGTTTTTCCTATATAAGTCTATGTAAAATGAAGTGACCCCTGGGGCGGGGCCAATTTTGACCCCAGGGAAATAATTTGAACAACCTTTGTAGAGTTCCACTAGAGGATGCTAAATACCAAATATCTAAGCTCTAGGCCTTGTGGTTTCAGACAAGAAGATTTTTCAAGTTTTTCCTATATAAGTCTATGTAAAATGAAGTGACCCCTGGGGCGGGGCTAATTTTGACCCCAGGGAAATAATTTGAACAATCTTTGTAGAGTTCCACTAGAGGAAGCTAAATGCCAAATATCTAAGCTCTAGGCCTTGTGGTTTCAGACAAAAAGATTTTTAAAGTTTTTCCTTTAGGTTGCCATGGCAACCAGAGTTCTGCATGGAATTGATTTCTTTGAACAACTTTGGAAGAGCTTCATGCAAGGAACATCCGTGGTAAGTTTCATCAACTTTGGCCCAGGGGTTTAAGAGGAGATGTTGTTTAAAGCAAAAATTGACGACGCACGATGGACACAGAGCAATCCTAAAAGCTCACCATGAGCACAAGTGCTCAGGTGAGCTAAAAATATATTTAAAGCGCAGTTATTAATTATTCTTGTTGCCACTGTGGGACTACGGTACATCCGTGCCACCACAGCCACCGCCGCTGCTGCCACTACCGCAGGACAATAGGAACCCTCTGTGTCTACCAGCTATCGCAGGCGACACAAAAATTAACTAACAATTACATGGCAACACAGTTACTTCTTATGGCAATACCTTAGGTAAAAACACATGTTAAGCTCCTACACTTCACAATATAAAATGTGAAAACCAATAAACCCTCCTGCCTGCCAATACCTTACATGAATTCCCATTAACTCCCACACCTGGTAATACTTAATTTAACTAGAATGTTGTGTTCCGCGGAACACATGTGTCGCCTGCTGGCAAAAAGTTGAAATGTGGGCCTATGGTTAATCATATATTATAAAATGTTTTTATTCAAGTTGATTTCAATACTACGCCACAGAACATATGAGTCACCAAAATTGCATTTGAAAGGGGAATTACTAAAAAAATGGTGAAACCTGAGTTTTCATTCTTCACCAGTTGGTATGTGCATGCAGATGAAATATTCAAAGAATTAAGTGAACTGAACAAGTACTTTCAATTTTACAGGCAACATTATATTTCATGTTAAAGTTGTATTTGAAAGGGGCATAACTCATAAAATATTCAAACAGGAGGTTTCATTCTTTTTGTCACCAATGTCGTTGTTCATCCAGATGATATATTCCAAGTATTAAGTGAATAGGACATATACTTTCAAAGTTATATGCAACATTGGGTTGCATTTGAAAGGGATGTAACTCAAAAATAGTTAAACAGGAGTTATGTTGTTGTATCCAATGTTGTTGTTCATGAAGATGAAATGTTTCAAGTATTATGTAAATAAAATAGGTACTTTTAAAAATAATTATAGGCAACATAAGGTTTCATGTTAAAGTTTCATGTGAAAGGGACATAAGTCATAAAAAGTCAAACCGGAGTTATCATTCTTGTTGTTAGTGATGACGATGTTCATGAAGATGATATATTCTGAATATTAAATGAACAAGACAAGTACTTTAAAATGTAATGTCAACATTAAGTTCCGTGTTAAAGTTGCATTCGAAAGGGGCATAACTAAAAAAATATTCAAACAGAAGTCATAGTCCTTATTGTAACCGATGTTGTTGTTCCTGGAGATGATATATTCCAAGTTTTAAGTGAAAAGGACAAGTACTTTCAAAGTTATGAACAATATTAAATTTCATGTTAAAAGTTTAATTTGAAAGGGGCACAACTAAAAAAATATTGAAACTGGAGTTATCATTCTTGCTGTCACAGAAGACGTTGTTCATTCTGATGATATATTCAAAGTATGAAGTGAATAGGAGAAGTACTTTCAAAGTTATAGACAACATTAAGTTTCATATTTAAGTTGCATGTGTAAGGGGCATAACTCATAAAATAGTCAAACAGGAGTTATCTTGTTGTCACAGAAGGCGTTGTTCATGCAGATGATATGTTCCAAGTATGAAGTGAATAGAACAAGTACTTTCAAAGTTATAGGCAACATTAAGTTTCATGTTAAAGTTTTATTTGAAAGGGGCATAACTAAAAAATACTGAAACTGGAGTTATCATTCTTGGTTTCACAGATAGCGTT
Organism: Corbicula japonica; assembly: GCA_038501625.1. NCBI lineage: Eukaryota > Metazoa > Mollusca > Bivalvia > Venerida > Cyrenidae > Corbicula > Corbicula japonica. The sequence continues at coordinate 763,170 of JAZAYU010000034.1, read as the reverse complement.
GTTCATGCTGATGATATATTTCAAGTATGAAGTGAATAGGACAAGTACTTTTAAAGTTATAGGCAACATTAAGTTTCATATTAAAGTTCATATTAAAGTCATTTGAAAGGGGCATAACTAAAAAAAAATGAAACTGGAGTTATCATTCTTGTTGTCACAGAAGGCGTTGTTCATGCAGATGATATATTCTAAGTATTAAGTTAATAGGAAAAGTACTTTCAAAGTTATAGGCAACATTAAGTTTCATATTAAAGTTCCATTTTAAAGTCATTTGAAAGGGGCATAACTCAAAAAATACTGAAACAGGAGTTATCATTCTTGTTGACACAGATGGCGTTGTTCATGCAGATGATATATTTCAAGTATGAAGTGAATAGGACAAGTACTTTCAAAGTATTTGGCAACATTAAGTTTCATATCAAAGTTCCATATTAATGTCATTTGAAAGGGGCATAACTCAAAAAATACTGAAACAGGAGTTATCATTCTTGTTGTCACAGATGGGGTTGTTCATGCAGATGATATATTCCAAGTATTAAGTTAATAGGACAAGTATTTTCAAAGATATTGGCAACATTAAGTTTCATATTAAAGTTGGGGGACTACCGGACGACGGCACTGCCGACGACGACGACATCGCCGGACAATAGGATCCCTATGTGTCTACCTGCTATCGCAGGCGAAACAAAAACATATAAACCCCAATACCTGGCATTAACAAATATAAATTTCCATACACCTTGAGATACAATGTGCAAATACCTATAAACACCCACACATGGAAATACTTTATGTGGATGTTCGTAAATCCCATACCTGGCAATACCTTAGGTGAATTTCTATAAACCCAGATAATGGCAATACTTTTGTGAATATCTATAAACACCCATACATGGCAATACCTTTTGTGAATATCTATAAACCCCCACACATGGCAATACCTTAGGTGAATATCTATAAACCCCCATACATGGTAATCCTTTAATGAATACCCTTTAACCCCCACACCTTGCTATATTTTGTGATATCCATAACCCTTATCTGGATATATACGCATTTTTACGCATGTGCGACCAGTGTAGATCCAGATCAGCCGGCACATCCGTGCCGTCTGATCAGGATCTGCACTGGTCGCATTTTTGTCAGAAATAACCTAATGAATAAAAAAATGAACAGTTTAGATCCTGATCAGACGGCACGGATGTGCCGGCTGATCTGGATCTAAACTGTTGGCCCTGGCAATAAAGGAGTATCTGTACAGGAAAGGGTTAAACCCCCACACCTTGCTATATTTTGCGATACCCATAATCCCCTACCCCTGGCAATTTTTATGTGAATATCCATTAACTACCACACCAGGTAATTCTAATACATGTTATTTTCTTTTTAAATCTTTTTTTTTCTATTTTCTTGTTAAATTGATAACATGAAAACAATAAAAGGTTAAAAACATATAAATCAACAAGTAAATGTTAAAACTGTTATCTAGAGAGTAATGCTTCCAGTATCTCTTTATATAGGAATTAACTGTTAATAGCCAAATCTTCGAAATGAATATACATGTACCAGGCCTGCCAAAATCTTAATCCTTAAGACTTCTCTAAAATCTCCGGATTTTAAGTTACATTTTCAGATCTCAAGATTTACAGTTCAAATGCCGGTGTATTGCCTTTTCTTCGAAAGGGCGAAACAAAAAGTTAAAAATAAAAATTAAAGTTCTTTAACCATTTCAAACAAAAAACGGCAAAATACATATATTTAATAACTTGAAGAATATTTTTTTAAAAAAATTTTGAGAAAAAATATTATATTCATCATTAAAAAATGATTTTGATGATGATGATAATGACGATGATGGTGATGATTCATCACCGTCACCATCATAATAATCATCATTATCATCATCATCACCATCAGTTTTTATAAGTCACAGTAGTATTTAACAGCAGGTATAAGACCTTCAAACAACAATAACATCATCATTGAAATATTAAAACAAAATTTATAATGAATACGTTTTGGCTGGCCTGATACACAAACAAAAATACACATCCAAATACATATTAGTTTATCCATATATACTTAAAGAAATTAGAAACGCAACTTCGTTTAACAAGAAATACATTTCACGTTTAAAGAAGTTGCGTTTCTTATTTCTTCAAATATATATTACACTGCGGACTCTTTATAACGCGCTTCGTTTAGATCCGCGCTCCATTATAACGCGGTTACTAAATTCGACTGTCTCTATAATTATCACATAATCCGCACAATTCAGAAAGAAACAAAAAATATAACTGTCGGTAGTTCATTGATGTACATTTTGCTTTGATCCGCCTTCCTGTCAATTTCATGGATGTTGCATTTTTTTATTATGGAGGTAAACAGCGATAATATCTGTCAATGAAATGCGACTTCAAAGAAAAATGTCGGCTCGTATCGAGACTGTGATGTTTTGTCGGCTCTGCTATGAAATCGTTTGATCTACAAGAAGTGTGTACGTGACATTTGGCATTTTTTAGCTGGTTTAAGTTGGTTGATGATGCAATAATACTGAAATATTATACTGGAGATAAAATTAGGATGTAATTTATAAATTATGGAATATGTTCACGATGGTTAGTGTTTTAATATTTATTTTACATTTACGTTCGTAAATGTCAGAGTTTGTGTCATAAAAAAATAAAATATTTCTGTAGGCATCTAAACAAACTAGATATACGGTCTTTAATTCCGTTACAATAATTTAAGGCCGATCCGATTTTGATCTTGGTGTTATTAGTCAGTCTCTTGCCGTTTTGCTTTTTTATTTGAAATTTGGTAATTGTATGTTTTGTAAGAAATATTATTTGTCGAGTACAGTGTGGGGAATCATGACGTTACGTGGAATTATGCATAATCTCGTTAGTTGTGTATTAGGTAGTATATTTGCACGGGGAAATCGGGTCATGTATTTTTCGCGGGAAAATCGGGACATGTATTTTGCGCGGGAAAATATAACGCGGTTTCACTTATTAACGCGGTCGGTATGATGGACCCGCTATACCGCGTTATAAAGAGTCTGCAGTGTATATAGTAAATGAAAATAAAAATGCAACTTCTTTAATCACGAAACATATTTTGTGTTTAAAGACGTTGCGTTTCTAATTTCTTTAAGTATAGTTTATCCTCATATTTCATACCGGTGAGATTTGATGGCCCAAACAAAAATTTTATTTCTGAAATGAACCAAAACACTTTACTATAGTTGTAAAAATCATTGCAAGAAAAAAACCATGTCTTTATGAAAATATAACAGTGAACATAAAGTTAAATCATCTACGCATGTTCAAAATAAATCTACCAGATAGTACACTATGAGTTGATGCCCTAAATGTTATACCGTAACTGAAATAAATAAAGGGCCATTATTCTCGTAAAAATTGGTTCAGGAAAAACTTTTATTATGACCATCTATACAACCTGCCTGATCATCAGGTTAAGTTCGAAAGAAATCTACTACATAGTAAATGAAAAGTTGATGCCATAAACAGACAAGTGCAACACTATATGCCTATCACTTAGTGGGTTGATAAAAATATGTAATATTAACAAAAATACAGCAAAAAGCACATAATTATCCAACTAATATTATTGTAATTAAAATATTTATCATATAAGAAACCCATTTGAAGACTTTATGAATTTATATGTGCATTATCTATACTATTCATATCAAACATGCATTAGGACTTCTAACAAAGGGTCTGACCTTGGGATTTATGGTCTGTTTGTGATGATGATGACGATGATGATGAGGATGTTAATGCTTTAAGCCCTACCCAGTGCCTTCTGCATTCCAATGCGAATTCTAAGCTTTTTTAGCTAGAGAAGGAAGAACCGAAGTGGACCTCTTGAAAATTTTCAGGTAAGAGGAGGCACCCAGAACTGCAAACCTTCATCAAGTTACATGTAGCTTATACATTTTTGTAAATGCTACCAACGCTGAGGGAATCAGGGTGGCAATGGTTCGGTGTGGATAGGACTACAACCTTAACCTAGGTGCCGCAACTGTTTGGCCATTAATAAGCTGTCTGATGATGATTTCAAGCTTGATTGTTTTACCAATCCTAAATGATCAGTGATTGCTACATAAAGCATACTGCAAGCAAGTAGGAACAAAACAGTACAGTAAGGAATTTATAAAGGTCACCAAGCAGTACCTTGGAAATGTGCAAGACTCTCTGAAAGACAAATGTATAAACACATAAGGTTCCAAGGTTATAAAACTAAGAATGGAAACAAGTCTAAAATCTCAAGCATCTGATTGGCTGAAATAGTGACTGGTGGCCATTTCAGCAAATCAGATGCTTGAGATTTGAGACTGGTGTCCAATATCAGTTTTATAAACACATAAGATTTTTTACTGGAAGCTGCATAGCGTAACTCTAACACAAAAATATACAATCTACAATCTATGGGAGTTGTTACAAATATACAGGTAAAGAATATTTAAACCTTTTACTCCATCAATACACCTATACTGTATGGGTGAACAGTCTAGATCAAGATCAGCCAGAACATCCATGCCAGCTGATCAGGATCCACACTGTTTGCTTTTAGATTCATTAGATTATTTCTAACCAACATGTGATCAGTGCAGGTCCAGATCAGACAGCATGGATGTGCTTGCTGATTTGTATCTACACTGGTCACACATGTGTTAAAATGCGTATTTATGGAGTTAAGGGTTTCAAAGTCTATGTCTTTAATGTCATACTAATTCTGTCTCTGTTACAAAACTTACCTGTTAATATGTTTCATAATTTCAATAATCTGTACACTGCACTAAAGTCTTCAAATATTTTCATACTTTACCTATAACAGTTACTTCTTAAGATCTCTCTAAATATATTAAGGAGTCAAAAGGTTTTAAGTAGTAAATATTAAAACTATCAATCAAATTTAATATTAAAATTATTTCAAATATTCTAAAGGAAACAAAAATGTTGCCAAACATACACTCACAAAAGACTGCACAATTGTCTTACTAGTGCAAAAATGGTATACCATAACCCTTTCCTCCATATATACGCATTGCTACGCATGTGCCACTAGTGTAGATCCAGATCAGCCAGCGCATCTGTGTGGTCTGATCAGGATCTGCACTGGTCTCATTTTGGTCAGAAATAACCCAACCTATGAAAAAGCCAACAGTGCAGATCCTATTCAGACAGCACGGATGTGCCGACTGATCTGGATCTACACTGCCCAAGGTATGTGTATATGGAGGAAAGGATTAACTATATCTCTGATTTCAATGTTAATTAGTCACTCATACCTTGCACTAAGGTGACACCATATCTAGGTCAGGGTTGAAGGTTATAAAACTGAGTTTGGAAACCAGTCTCAAATCTCAAGCATCTGATTGGCTGAAATGGCGACTGGTCGCCATTTCAGCCAATCAGATGCTTGAGATTTGAGACTGGTTTCCATGCTCAGTTTTATAACCTTGGGCACAGATTGAAAAAACTATTCTATCATATTTCTTTTAAAGAAAATTAACTGCATAAGTTCAATGTATCTTTGGACTAGAAAGCCTAATGTCATTTTGAAGTTACTCAACACAGCAGAATTTTGTTTCAAGCTTACGCTGAAGCCTTTTCATTTTCTTCAGCTTAACCATTTTTTTTATTTTAATGCATAATTATCAGAATTCATCAAAATGATTTGTCAAAACCCATTCTACTGAAAATAAGTTGGTTGCCTATTAATACTATGTATTGTCCACTGAATTCCTGAGCCAGGGCTGAAGGTTATAAAGCTGAGATTGGAAACCAGTCTCAAATCTCAAGCATCTGATTGGCTGAAATGGCGACCAGTCGCCATTTCAGCCAATCAGATGCTTGAGATTTGAGACTGGTTTCCATGCTCAGTTTTATAACCTTGGAGCCAGTTCTGTGTTCTAATGGTCTATTTAAGATAATTTACTTCACTATGAAATGTGTGAGTAGATTAAGAATTTCTGCAAATAAAGACTTCACCATAACTGAATATCTTTTAAATAATAACGAAATAAATTCTCCCCAGGTTCATACATAACATGCAAAATGAGACTTGCAACCACTCATCTGAAAAAAAAACATTGCCTCTTCTCTTCTCTATTAACAGAAGTCAACACAAATTGCCTTTACACCAAGTTTGGTGAGGATAGCTCAGACCAGGCTCAAGTTATTGCCTGGACAAGAGCAAATATATATCCCAATCAAAAAGTGAGGGGAGATGCATAAACATTGGCTTTAGAATAAATCTGTGACAATTAAAACAAATAAATTTTGGGCTATGGCACAATTTGCTACTGTTGAATTTTATCACATTTTAATCATGATTATTAGGAAAAGCAGTGACTTTTTGCAGAGAAGCTCAGTGTGTTGAGGTTTAGTTTATACCTTTTTGGTGAAATTCAACACGTATTAAACATGAAGCAAAACACTGATGCTAACAATCTTGTCTGTTAGGTGGCAATTTAATATATGTCTGACTGACCTACCCTTACTGAGCCCACAAAACTACCATTAATAAAAGTCTCTTTCATTTTGTTTTGATTCCATTCTTACAGGGCCCAAGGTCATTAAACTGAGAATGGAGATCAGTCTCAAATCTCAAGCATCTGGTCTCCATTTCAGCCAATCAGATGCTTGATATTTGAGACTGGTCTCTCAGTTTTATGACCTATGGCCCAAGTTGACCGTACTGGATCTGTAGAGAAATATTTTGTTATGACAAACACTCATAGCTATTTATAATTTTAACTAATTAATTTCTAACTTTTTAATTATAATTTTAATCACAAATCTAATTTTTCAGTAAACCTGCATATACAATGTATCTCTAGAAAATAAAACATGCAAAAAAATTGAAATATAGTTAAGAACCCATCAGGTTAGGACAGACATTCATATATTTAACTCCATTTTCTAATACTGAGTATGCAAATCTTACCTCTTCTTTTACGTTTTGTTAAATTCTGCTCTATCCTTGTTCGACATAGGCTGTGTGGAACAGGTGGTTTTGGACTATATGAAATGGAACAAGTATCTTACAGCATGGATATAACGGCTGATCTGGATCTACACTGTTCACTCAAGTGATAAAAATCTATGAAGTTAAGTATTAAATCTGATAATCAGCCAGTCGATTGTTATATATAGCAACTGAAACTATGAAGATCAGATTAAATATTGTTTCTTCAGCTACTCTCTGTTAACAAAAGATTCAAAATATTTACTTATTAATTAGTAAATAAATTGTTAAAGAACATGAACTGCTTAACACCAAGACAGCTTAGACAGTCAGTAGCACCTAACATCAGGGATTTCAACAGCTTTTGCTAAACAGAGGTCACTTGACCCACGTTCAGAATTTTTAAGGGTTCATAATCAGATAGTTTCAAGCCATTTGTTGTACTCTGAAGTGAATGTTACTACTTATATGATTGTTTTAACTTCATTTTATTAAAATGTGTCAAATAAATATTAACTTCATATTTATAATGCAATAGACACAATATAGTACATGTATATACATGTATATCTAATGTTCTTGCAAAATTTGCCTTTTTTCCTAAATTCTTCTGCATCAACATGACCCCAAGATCAGAATAAGGTGGGGTTAAAGTGGAAATATTCTGATTTGCTTGCATCATAATGTAAGAATCGGCATCAATTGAAATCCCTGTAACATTCAGCTCTGGTACTTTCAGCGTGATGAATGCAACCTCTAGGTCACAATAAGTAACTGTCAACACCTTCCAGGTTGAGAACTTTATACTAATTTTTCATGAAATATTGACACGCAACATGCTTACATGACAGATAGTTAAGGTTTGGTTGATTAATTATTTTCTAATTAAACAAGAGCTTTAGTAATCAAATCAGCAGCTGGCTCCTGCTTCTAAGGTTTTAAAATTGAGAATGGAAACCAGTCTCAAATCTCAAGCATCTGATTGGCTGAAATGGGGACCAGACCAGTTGAGATTTGAGACTGGTTTCCAATCTCAGTTTTATAATCTTCAGCCCAGATTACAAACCCACATCATGTGAATCAATTATATCCTTGCTAAATCATTCTATTAACTTACTTTAGGTAATAGTAACTCCGAAGTTCTGAGACAAGTACACAGAATTCACCAAATGTAATATGATCAGGTTTGCATGGACTTCCATACTCTACAGCACACATCAACATCTCATGTACTGAAAAACAGAGAAATCTTATTACAGGCTAATGACTAAAAATAAAATAAACCAACAACTATTTATATAATTTATTTGTTTTTACTTTAAACTAACTCTAAAATCATAACAGTTACTTTCTATAATAAATCATGATCTGCGTGACGTTGTCAAAAATGAAATAAAAAGATCAAGCTGAAAATTATAAATTTTATAACAATACATTTATCAGTCATTGTTTAGTATAGTATTTGCTTGATGTTTGTCCAGAGTTATTGCCCATGTAAAATAAGACAGGGCGGGTAATCAAACTGCACCTTACCATGCATTTTGTAAACAAAAGTCTGCCATCTTGGATGAAAATTGGTAAGTTTTTTACTTTTACTCATTTAATAAATAACTCGTAAAATTGAGATATACCTAAGAACCTGCTACACATTTTTCCGAATCTTTTGGTACCTAGATGGAATATAAACTCCAAGTGGAAAACATGTTATCTCGGTCATGGAAACTGAATCGGCGAGAAATGAGCAAGAATTTTTAGGGTAAAGTGCAGGTAAATTTGTCATTTTGTATGTTTTTCGCCAAGAAAGGTAGTTTTGTTTGTAATCACACGAAAAATTGAATTCCATTTAAAATTTCATGTCCCAAGACAACTTTTTTAGTCAAAGAAAACACTATTTCGCAGCAAAATGAGCAAATATCCTTTATGGTAAAGTGCAGTTCTGAAAATTAAATGATAAAGTGCAGTTGACTTTTTTCCTCAACTAAACATAAAACATCGCCGTCGTATTTCCCTGACTTATATGACCATATAAACACATGTCCGACACGTAATCAATTAAAGAAATAAAATGTAACATTAAGGAGACTCCTCAATATCAAATTCCGGCTTAAAACATGTAATGTTTCGATCCGATTGTTCAGTTGTCACCTGCCAACAAAAAACTCCGGGCTTGCGTATTTTTTATTGAATTAATTAACCTGGTACAAAAAAAATCGTTTGAGTCAAAATAAAAAAGTAATATTGGCAGTGAAACAGCTTTTGCTTTAACGATCGGTTCCTGATTGTAAGATATTGAAAATATTCTTAATTAAACTTAACCTTTATAGATATTTAGGAGACCAACACAGATAGTTTCGTATGCTGAAATTACCTGGAGATTGCTCTTTAATCTAGTTAAAAACGCATAAACGACAGTATCTAGGTTCCATGTGTTTCAGATCATGAATAACATATGTGAACATTGTGGAGCGCCATTCAATACACGTGCCGCAATGCGTGTCCATTGCAAGGCCATCCATCAGAAGGCGTTTCCGTACAAGTGTTGCGGTAAAGGTTTTAGGGATAAAACCGAACTGAGAAGATAGGTTAATAATGTCCATTTTAAAGTATTAAACACACAAAAGTGAAACGCGTAATGCAAAATCGAACATAGTGGCAATGGGCTGTCAGATTCTTAATTAGATATCAATGGAATCGAGTCCTGTAGGACGCTTCGCCGGCGATCATACTGCATTCACCTAGGAATGTCTAGTTCTTCCTGATTAAACGTAAAAAAGCATATATTTTTAAATTGTATATTCGTTCCTCGCTACAAAGTTCCAAAGAGTTTTTGACCATTGCAATATAAAACAGACATTGCTTTGTTCACGTCCTTAAATCTCATAGTTCGCCTATTTATAGACCTTTATATATAATATTAGGCTGTAAGCATGAAAACATAAAAAGATGTTGGAATTGTTCCACAACTGCTTGTGTACATTTTACTTCTAGTACGCATACACAAATGTTAAGTATTATAATAAAATGTACATACATAATACTTGCTTGATTTGTTAAAACCGTATACATTGTGTTAGTTCAGGTGGGCAACACATACATCATGCAAAACATGGAGCAAATAAGAAATTGTGTTTAATAGTTAATATTGTTAGGTCATTTGGTTTTTGAAAGAGGTGTGAGGATATATTGCCGATCTAAGTGTATTTTACTTGAACCGCAGAAGTGGGATAACACGACAGACCGTCAATGTATCCTCACATGTATATCTACTCAAGAAACCTTATAATTGTTTGATTATACTGCAAAACCTTCGAACAATAGATATATAGAAAATATTGGAATTTAATAAATGGGGCTCATTTATTTTCAAACGGCACTCTTTCCACTGAGCCTCAAAAGTACACGTTTGATGTCGTGTTTTCATCTAAGTGACGTCTCTTCTAAATAGCTTAGATGGACTGCAGATTCGTTATTTTTTTACAATTCAGAATAATTTTATTACTTCAACATAAAATGTTCACACAATCATTCTCTGTAAAGATTTCAGTAAACCCTGAAAATACCAGTGAGCAAATAAGGCGATTGACTTTATGCATTTCCCGGCAATTCAAAACAATATGGCGGAATACAATAAAATATATGGAGGCAAAAGCTGTTTCACTGCTAATATTACTTTTTTATTTTGACACAAACGATGTTTTTGTACCAGCTATAAGAATTCAATAAAAAATACGCAAGCCCGGAGTTTTTCATTCGCCGTTGAACAAGCGAAAGTTCAGAGAAGCGGATCAAAACATTACATGTTTTAAGCCGGAATTTGATACTGAGGAGTCTCCTTAATGTTACATTTTATTTCTATAATTGATTACGTGTCGGACATGTGTTTATATGGTCATGTAAGTCAGGGAAATACGACGGCGATGTTTTATGTTTAGTTGAGGAAAAAAGTCAACTGCACTTTATCATTTAATTTTCAGAACTGCACTTTACCATAAGGGGTATTTGCTCATTTTGCTGCGAAATAGTGGTTTCTTTGACTAAAAAAGTTGTCTTGGGACATGAAATTTAAAATGGAATTCAATTTTTCGTGTGATTACAGACAAAACTACCTTTCTTGGCGAAAAACATACAAAATGACAAATTTACCTGCACTTTACCCTAAATATTCTTGCTCATTTCTCGCCGATTCAGTTTCCATGACCGAGGTAACATGTTTTCCACTTGGAGTTTATATTCCATCTAGGTACCAAAAGATTCGGAAAAATGTGTAGCAGGTTCTTAGGTATATCTCAATTTTACGAGTTATTTATTAAATGAGTAAAAGTAAAAAACTTACCAATTTTCATCCAAGATGGCGGACTTTTGTTTACAAAATGCATGGTAAGGTGCAGTTTGATTACCCGCCCTGATAAGAGCAAACAGCAAATTACATTATCATTTGTGCATGCTTATCATTGATCTTAAACCCCACCCACCAGATGTGTCACTGATCAACATAGACCTTGCAGTTACAATTTCTTGATTTGGGAAGTTGCTCAATTTTGAGTAGAGATGTATGTTTACTAGCCTTTTACAAGAAACACTGAATGGCATGGGCACAATGGGGTAAGTAAGGAGTAGCATACCAGGGGCGTAGGCAAGTTTTGGATATTGGGGCGGCGTTTTTTTTTTTAAAGATTTAAATAGTGAAAGTTTAAATGATAAAACTAGAGGTGCACGAATTGTTATTCGGTTTGTATATGACTCAACAATCTTATGACAATCAAATTAAAAATAAATTGTTTCGTTCTTGCATTTCTAATCTCAAAGAATAATTAAAAAATAACAAAATATAATTATTTCATGGTATGAACATATCGTAGCTGGCATGATCTGTAGTGAAACGTAACCAACATTCACAAATAATGTCATTGCCAGGTGACGAAGACTTGCTGAAAATAAAAAAAAAAATAAAAACTGGTCATCTGCGTCAGTGTCTGATTTCAGAATCTTTCGATTATTCATTATTTAAAGTTTAAGCACAGCTTGCAGAATGATCCTCGATTTTAGAAATGCAACATTCTTTGGTTGATCAGGAGACACTGGGTTGATTAGGACCGTCCATATCTGATCACATGTAATTATTGATTAAGAAAAATGTTTTTAATATTTATGATACATGAAGTACTTGTTAAGATTGGTCACACAATAAAGATAACGTTGTGTATTTCCATTTATTATCGTTCCTACCGGAAGCCCATAGGAGCGACTCCTAGTGTAAGTAATTTTAGGTTTCGGAGGATAGTTTAAAGGTACAGAGGATCTTCCATGGTTCTTTCATGTGCCTGGTGTAAAGCACCACTACATTGGACCTTGGTTTTAAGTCCCGTCCGAACGACTATTAGTTATTTTAGATGGAGTAGCAGGGGATCAAACCAGCGATCCCTGAACTCAAACCAGACGCGCTAACCACTTTGCTAATAATCCGCTCTTAAAGATACCATGTAACCAATCATCCTTTTAATTGACATTAGATAAATACAATAAACAAAATGGAATTCGTATTTCCCAGACACCGTCCTTGTGCTATCAAATTACAATAACAAAAAGTGCAATTAACACCCTGCGGTCATTTGCAGTCGTTAATCCCCTGTCATGTGCAGCTAATTGATGCCTGTCATCAGCGAAGCCTAAACTAGAGGCAACACAAATTTTTTGGAGCGACGAGACTATAATATAACGGCGACTAGTCGAAATATTGGGGCGGTGCCCGCCGCCCCTGCCGCCCCATTGACTATGCCTATGCATACATACAGATGTAAGTGTAAAGCTCCTGATGTGCTCAGACAAAAGATTAGCGCTCTATCCATGCCATAATGGGCTGGGAAGAATCCTGAGTTTGCCACAAAAGATTTTGAAAGATTTTGATGGGCAGACATGTTGTCCATCAAGGCCAACTCCATGTCTCCAACTTGGTAAGAGCATAAAAACGAAGAGAATTGCAACATTTAGAAAACCTTACCCTGAGATGTTGATGGGAAAAGATGTAAGGCATTACATGCAGATCTAAGTTTACTGAAGTGCAGATGTTGTTCTTCATCACAGTGTTGATTAAACACATTCCATAACGTGCTGCAAATAAAAGATACAAATCTAACAAGTTACTGCTTTAAAATCGCTCTGATCAATTTTAGCAGCTGAGGAATCTATACATTCAAAGGTAATTTTGATAATTATTTTCGTTAAAACTGCCAAATTTGTTGAAAAACAAAACGATAAATCAATTGTTGCACTAATTTTTTTTTAATTCTGGCCTTTTGAATTTCCTTGGCTTCCCACAGGGCCAATATTCTTCCTTAACAAAATACCATTTATGCTATTGTCAGATTATCATGCCTGTGTAGTTTGATATATTTACATTTTTACCAATATCATACTATACAATTCTTTAATGCATACTGTCTTGTTAATAACAAAAGAAGTAACAATAAGAAAACAAGAGGGCCATCATGGCCCTGTATTGCTCACCTGAGTACAAAAGTACTTTCAGCTTTACCCCAGGGCCTACATTTAAATAATGCTGGTAAAGGGTCTCTTAGTAAATTACAATACTCAACATGAAATATCTAAGGTCTAGTCACATTAGTTTCAGAGAAAAATGATTATTTATGTTTTTCAATATAAATCAATGCAAACTAAGCGAACCCTGGGGCGTAGCCAATCTTGGCCCAGGGGACATAATTTGAACAAACTTGGTAGATATCCACTAGACAATGCTACATACCAAATATCTAAGCTTAAGGCATTGAGGTTTCCAGTAAGAAGATTTTTAAAAATTGCCTTTTTTACATATTAAGGGCCCCCGGGGCGAGGCCAATATTGACCCCAGGGTCAACATTTAAACAATGTTGGTAAAGGGTCTCTTCACAATACTCAACATCAAATATCTAAGGTCTAGTCCTATTAGTTTCTGAGAAAAATGATTTTTCATGTTTCCAATATAAATCAATGTAAATGAAGAGAACCCTGGGGCGTGTCCAATTTTGGCCCAGGGGACATAATTTAAACGGACTTGGTAGACATCCACTAGACAATGCTACATACCAAATATCTAAGCTTTAAGCACATCATACCTAAATATAGCTGAAGACAGGTAGAAATATTCGATTTTGACAATTCATGCCATCTGATCAGGATCTGCACTGGTCCCATTTTAGTCATATATAACCTAATGAATCAAAAAGCCAACAGTGCAGATCCTGATCAGATGGTTCGGATGTGCCGGCTGATCTGGATCTACACTGTTCGCCCAAGCAAAAAGTTGTGTCTATGGACGAAAGGGTTAATATAGTCTGAACATTTTGAGAAAGTGCTACAAATTTGTTGTTGTTGTTGTTGTTTTACTTATGAATTTAAATAAAATATTTAGAAAAGCCTGATATTCAGTGCTATAAAGTATTAAGAATGTTTATTTGGTCAGTATCCATAGATGTCAAAATTTACCTTATAAAAACTTCCAGAGCAAAGTTCTTAATATTGCAAAACACAGATCTTGAAGCAGGAAAGTTCAGTAGGTCATTTGACCAGCAACTGGAGCAATGAACTTGATAGTGCATCCTAATACATCTTAATATAGCTGAAGACAGGTAGAACTATTGAAATTTTGACACTTGAAATTTTCACTCTGCTACTAAAATTTTTGTTTCAAATTTTATCCCTGAACAACCAGTGAATGAATTGTTCAGGAAAGATTGAATTTTAAGATGGTATAATGGCTGTGTCAAAATCTGGTTAATAACTGTAGAAAATCAAAGGTTAAAAACAGAATTCAAGTTTTTCCTATATAAGTCTATATAAAATGAAGTGACCCCTGGGGCGGGGCCAATTTTGACCCCAGGGAAATAATTTGAACAATAATTGTAGAGTTCCACTAGAGGGTGCTAAATGCCAAATATCTAAGCTCTAGGCCTTGTGGTTTCAGACAAGAAGATTTTTAAAGTTTTTCCTATATAAGTCTATGTAAAATGAAGTGACCCCTGGGGCGGGGCCAATTTTGACCCAAGGGAAATAATTTGAACAATCTTTGTAGAGTTCCACTAGAGGATGTTAAATGCCAAATATCTAAGCTCTAGGCCTTGTGGTTTCAGACAAGAAGATTTTTAAAGTTTTTCCTATATAAGTCTATATAAAATGAAGTGACCCCTGGGGTGGGGCCTATTTTGACCCCAGGGAAATAATTTGAACAATCTTTGTAGAGTTCCACTAGAGGATGCTAAATGCCAAATATCTAAGCTCTAGGCCTTGTGGTTTCAGACAAGAAGATTTTTAAAGTTTTTCCTATATAAGTCTATATAAAATGAAGTGACCCCTGGGGCGGGGCCAATTTTGACCCCAGGGAAATAATTTGAACAATCTTTGTAGAGTTCTACTAGAGGATGCTAAATGCCAAATATCTAAGCTCTAGGCCTTGTGGTTTCAGACAAGAAGATTTTTAAAGTTTTTTCTTTCGGTTGCCATGGCAACCAGAGTTCTGCATGGAATTAATTTCTTTGAACAACTTTGGAAGAGCTTCATGCAAGGAACATTTGTGGCAAGTTTCATCAACTTTGGCCCAGGGGTTTAAGAGGAGATGTTGTTTAAAGCAAAAATTGACGACGCACGACGCACGACGGACGACGCACGACGCACGACGCACGACGGACACAGGGCGATCCTAAAAGCTCACCATGAGCACAAGTGCTCAGGTGAGCTAAAAAGATGCAGAATCGCTGATCATCAACTTTCATTGCCCAGATGTTTCAATTGTTGTTTTAGGCTGTTAAATTGTCTAAGGAAGCTAGAAATTGCCTATTACATGTAGTTTGGATGGAAAGTTTTTTTTTCAATTCATGTATCAGAAAGAATGGAAAGTGAACATACAACCCTGTTATTTTTTTCATCTATAGTTAGATTTTGCTGTAGCTATTTTCTGAATATTTTTTCAACCTTAAGCTGAAAACTCATCACAATTAATTATCCTTGTGTCATGTGTTCTCGATAGTCTAACAGGGTTTTGGCCATTGCTGCCATAACAAATTTTATTTTCAGATTTTTTTTTGTTATTTATCAATTGAATGTTCACTTTGTATAGGCAACAACATGGACAAACCAAGTGGATGTCTTTCTATGTTCTTTTACAGGGTTGGCACCAATCGACTGCCCCTGGTTTAAACCGGCGGTTTTAACCGGTTAAAACCGTCCCGGTCAATACTCCTCAAGTGGTCAATACTGGTCAATTGAACTTTTTTTCAAGATTTTCAAAAAAGAAAGGAAGAAAACAAACCATTAAAGTTTTATTTAATTTCTACTTAAGTTACTTTAGAACCAACTTCACTTGAACATGCTTAGCACTTAAAAAATGTCTTATTTCCCTCAACAATGAGATCATAAATCCCCAAACAAGTGAGTTTTGGCTTCTGGTGAGCTTTTAGACAAAGTAACAATTCTTTTAATTTTAATGTTTTATCAACTATCAACAAAGATAAGCAATTATAAGCAAAGGCAACTTGCACCATCAGTAGGTGTTACACTCTTGCCAACTAACACTTGTGACAGTGGATGGTCAAGAGATGGAATGGTGTTGTGTCACACTTCTATTGTTTATTGAACTTGGGGACATGTCAATTAGGATGCCAATTTGTTTATTTAAGGATTATCCAATAACCATAAAGTAGGTATTATACACCTGCCAATTAACACATGTGTTTGACAATGGATGGTCAGGAGACTGAGGGGTACTTCCTTTGACCTCACAGATATTTGCACAAGTAAACTGTGAACCAAGTCAAACCGTTTCATATAATGTATATATTATACCGAGCACTTGGGCAAAGCTTACAGTTTGTTCTTCACAGAATCCAATACATTAATTTATAAAACATAACAAACATTATATAACATGAAACTTTAACATACTACGTTTATTGATATCAATCCGTTACTTATCATAAATGCCTATATGTCATGCTGTTTATATATACCGTAATGTTTCTACATACTTAAGAAAATGTGTCTGTAAGTTGAATGCCCAAAGCTGAATGACCATATATTTTCAAACAATACACATGAGAATTTGTGCATTAAACCAATGAACAAATCAACTTTTGATTAAGATGAAAAGATCTTACCCAATCAAAGAATATTTTTTCCACCTAATGTGCTTTGTTCAACCGGCAAAAATACATTTCTATTGCTTATTGAACATAGGAACAAACCAATTAAGAAGTTGAGTTCATTTAAGGATTATCCAACATTAATCCATAAATGAAGTCTATTTAGGCCCTTACAGGGACTATTGTAATAGCCTAAAGGATTTTAAATGATTCTAAGAACATTTTAGACTTGGTTGTGAATAAAATTGAATTGACCAGTAACGACCACTATTGACCAGTATTAGCCACTATTGATAATTGACCAGTATTAACCACTATTGACCAGTATTGACCACCGGCCCGGTCAATACTCAATTGACCGGTCAATAAGCCAACCCTGTAATCTTTTATCATATTTCTGGAGAATTATTTCAGAATGTTTCTGACATCATTTTATGATGGAAGAGATTTCTACAGGAAAATGATATTGCTTGCATTAACTGCAAACCTTATTGGAGTTTTGTTGTTTACAATCATACTTACAAAAAGTCAACAATTTAGAGCTTTAGGTAATGGACTTTATGTTTTTCTAAGTAGAATAGTACAAACAATTACGGCAATGTGTGTTTAGAATAGTTTTTCGCCAAATTTTGATCAATATGAAAATGAAAGCAGACAGGAGTTTTACATAAAAATTTGTGAAATATTTATCATTTTATCACTTGTGGCAAGTTTTCCTTAAATACTTGACACAATTTGCAAATTGTTTCAGTTAACAAGGCATGTCCCAATCTTAAGAGTAAATTATTTTGTTTTATACTTTGGTAGACATTGACACTTGTTTACAAACTGCTGTGCTAGCCTTTTGGTATGTCATTATAAAATGTTATCATAAAGTGCATGTAACAGTGACGCTAACATCATTAAAAGCTATCAAAATTCAGACAATATGATGTCAGTTCAAATAGATTCTTGGAAAAGTCTATAAAGTCAAAAGAAAATTTCAACCCTTCATTTAAATGGCTAATTTAAATACATATCCGAACTCTACTCAACCTTCGTAAATTAAAAAATATACCTTGTAACTGAACCCCATACTTTACTTTTACTTTTGTCAGATGAAGAAGAGTTCCTCTTTTTACTTGCCATCAGTGACAGGCAGTGTCATTCTAAGAAAATACGTTTTTAATCAATATATTGAATAAAAAAAATTATTTCGAAATCCTGCATGAAAATATTCAACCGTGAGAATAACAATGAAACAACGGTCTATTTCGGGATGCACACTGTTTAGACAGTAACCAGATAGAGTCAGTCTAACCATAGAAATAAAGGTTACAGCAGCAGTTTTGCATAGATTCCAGACTTGATAGTTTTCTTGGGTCTTAAGTATAGTGAATTTACTTTTGGAAGACCAGAAATACATAACAGTTTTAAAATACTTGCAAAAATATTAACGGACACAAGTTTGTTATCAATAAAAAAGAATATAAAATTGCAGACGGCAGGGAATGGTTTAAATTTACAAGAGAGAGAGAGAGAGAGAGAGAGAGAGAGAGAGAGAGAGAGAGAGAGAGAGAGAGAGAGAGAGAGAGAGAGAGAGAGAGAGAGAGAGAGAGAGAGAGAGAGAGAGAGAGAGAGAGAGAGAGAGAGAGAGGGGGGGGGGGGGCAGCGAAAGAGAGATTAAGACAGAGAGAAAAAGGATACCCTTTCTGAAGAATGAAGAGGCTGAACCTGTTTGATTCCCGTCATCGTGTTCTCGCTGATTTGACACCAGGTGCTTTGGTATTGGTATGTTCGGTGACTACACGTCTTTTTGCTTGAATAAGATTCTTGTGTTTTATATTTTTGTGTGCTTTTGCGTGCGATACTGACGAGTTGATGGGTGGATTGGAGCTAATTCACAAAGACAACTTGAACATATGAGATCCTGTTGGAGGCAAGTGTGAAAATAGTGCACTCTAGAGCCAGGTTTTAACACACAGTGGCATTTTATCTGCCACTGACCGTTTCAAGGCGGTACGCCACCAGGTTCCCCTTTTCATTAATTGTTTGAGGTGTCTAATTTAAAATTGATCTTTTTATAAACCAATGCTCGGTTTCTCTCCCTAATAATTTGCAGCGAGATGAGGCAGAGTTTTTTGTGGGTATGGCGATTACTGTTTTGACTTAGAGAATAAATAGATGTAACAATAACTTGAAAGCCACTGAACACAAAAAATATCAAAATATTGCAAGAACTGTGATTGAGCTGGTTCATGCGCAGTAATTGGTCCATATTACATCTTACGACGCCTAGCCCCATATTTAGCGCAATTCAATATTAACACAAATATAGACCTAATTTTTGTGCTCGATAGGCTTTGCGAGACACTTTCAATGGGACAGGATATGTCACAGCGAACTTTTTGTTGGGGTGGGGCGTGGAGGGCGCGGGGGGGGGGGGGGACAATTTCGCTTCATCATCTTTTCATTTTATAATTAATTATTGGTAGAAATAGTATTTATTCTTAAAAAAAATTAATATTACCTTATAACAATTTAACTTTTCAAAATATCTTTTTTTCAAAACTTGAAAACTTGAATAACGGTGAGTAAGCAAATCCAAAACGGAAAATATTTTTTAATGAGTTTTGATATGTTTCATGAGTCCTTAACATTAACACACACTACTTAGCATTATAATGCTGTTACTTGATTTACCTACAAGTGTTGTAACGAGGCCTGGTCATTTCCCATTATTTAAACTTACCTCCACTGTTTAGGAATGCCTGAATAGCAGATCAAACGGATGGGTAGGGAAAATATTGCAGGCTCGGGTTGATTTTGCACGTTTATATCCAATTGTATAAAATAATCTTTATTATTATTATTATTATTATTGTGACAGTATACTCAATTTACTATACCATTTCGCTGATTTTTTTTCTTTTCAGAACTGATAAACAAAATGTCAACTGTTGGAGGTCATATAATGTGTGTACACTTAACACAAAGTTAACACAGACGATTTATACGCAATATTTATTCAAACTAGTAGTTTAATTGTTTGCTATGATAAATGGTTAGCTAGCAAACTAAATGCAGAATCATTTTAAACTGATATCATTAACAAGATTAATATATTATTAATTTCCGCTGACAATCTACAGCAGATGGCATCCCTGCCAGACTGAATGCGCTTCGGTAGTTCCGGTATTTTGACTTTTGATCACCCGAGGTGTTCCCAGTCCATCAAATGATGCAATAAATTTAGTTTTACCGTCTCCGGAAAGGATACTATACACATCACAGTTATCGTCATACATCTTCACTTCTGCGTTCTTCCATACGTCCGAATTTTCTTTTTCAGTATATGAGATAGTTGCTTGCATTAGCCGCCGAAGTGTTGCTTTGTTTTTATCATTTTTAGTTCCTTCATTTCCACAAAACTTGATCATAGCTTTTCCGATCGACCTTTTGTTGATTTCATCCACTATGAAAATAAAACGCTTCAACTGGAAAAAACCCCAAAGCGTTAGTGGTATAACATTTGGCGAAAGATTGACAAAATAGGTTGTTTGTAAAGCTGTTGAATTAAAAAAAATAATTTTGTTTACATATCTGTTTTTATTAGAATATTGACAACAAAATTAACCAACCAACTAAAACAAACATACAACTTTTGGGGTATGTGGGTATTTCTATTTACTCTTTATGGCCAAGTCTGACACAACAGTTATCAAAATAATTATTGATTCAGTCTACTTACATGTATTAACCCTTTGCTCCATATAAATGTCTTCGCCTTTTATGGCATGGGCAACCAATGTAGATCCAGATCAGCTAGTACATCAATGCTGTTTGATCTGGATCTACACTGGTTGATTTTTGTCTGAATTAGCCAAAGAAATCTAAAGTGAACAGTGCTGATCCTGATCAGATGGCACCAATGTACCAGCTGATCTGTATGTACACTGCTTGCCTATGGGATAGCAGTCAAATCCAACTGAGTAAAACAAATCTCGGAAACTAGGGCTGAAGGTTATAAAGCTGAGATTGGAAACCAGTCTCAAATCTCAAGCATCTGATTGGCTGAAATGGAGACTGGTCGCCATTTCAGCCAATCAGATGCTTGAGATTTGAGACTGGTTTCCATGCTCAGTTTTATAACCTTGGGCATAGAAAAGATAAGCCTACCTCGGTGGTATCTTTTTCATCTGCTAAGTCTTCGCGTGCTGTAACTATATATTCTGGGTCGTCCATTATCGATATAGTAACTTCTGCAGCTAAACACTGTCAACTAAATTCAAACCACAGTGTACACTCGAAAGTCCGACTCTACTTCCGATAGCGCTGACTATACACATAGCCATCACGAAGGAGCTGGTCAAAAAGTGGGTAAGAAATTGAATAAAGAGTAATTATTTAATTCTTTTACTTTAAATACTTAGACTAGATAGAAATAGAGTGCGTCGAGTTATAAAATGAACGTGATACAACGTTAACTTCGAAAAAATACGATCGATCACCAAAATTTACCAAAAAATTGTCAATCGTGTCACTTCAAACGTCCATTTCAAAGCTTTATTTACATTGTTTGGCCGAAATTCGTTTGAATATGTGAAGTGTATTCATTACTGTATCACGTCATGTAGTTAAATCTTGTCCCAACCCGCTAGTTATCGAAAAACTCAAATTTTCATTTGCACTAGTAGTGTGACAAGATGGTACGGCTACTAGCAAAGTCTACAAAACAAATGGCCCGGCTACTAGCAGTCTTTATGTACGGCTACTAGGGTTGACTAAATAATCTTTTTCATCAATTTTGTTGTTGTTCTGACGTCATATTATAAATTATTATTAAATATCTCTAAAATAGTTTGAATATTGGCTAAAAATGAAATATTTTGATAATTTTCATCGCCTATTATCTCTGTAGCAGTATGCCGCAATCCCCGTTACAAATATACTTTCGACTTCTCTATTTTCGTAAATCATATTTAAAAAGTCCGCCCATATACATGTACGTACAAAATAGACTTGCTTCACTATTTTCTTTCAGCAGAACAGTCACATTTTGAAACATACTGCATAGAAAGTACATATTTGATATTTGGTTTCTGGCGAAATGATAACAAATCTTGAAAGCGACCACAAAACTCGTGTATAGTTACTCCACATTCAAATGAATTGGTAAAAATTTGTGCCTAATTATTTCTATTTTACGCACTATTTGCAACGATGCAAAATAACTTCTTAATCAACTCGACTTACTCTAGAAGCCCAAATGCATTTCCCCAGGTCCGTATAGCCTATTCCCCATACACGCACGCACGCACGCACGCACGCACGCACGCACGCACGCACGCACGCAAGAGTTTTGTTGATTGTAAGAAGTGCTTTTGGCTAAAACATATTTTTGTCAAGCCCGCTTGCGGTTAGCTCGACTTAGTCGCCACTTTTGTTGATTGATTGTAAAAAGTGCTTTTGTACATGGTGATTTGGGCTTCTGAGTGGTTTGCAATAAGTGTCTGCTAATGGTTGCAATCTAATACAAATCTTTTATAGATTGGCTAAAACATATTTTTGTCGATCCCGCTTGCGGTTAGCTCGACTTAGTCGCCACTTTTGGCGGTTCGGTGTATGTGCGTGCGTGCGTGCGTCCGTCCTGATTTGTCCTGACCATTTCTCCTATATGAATGGAGGAATTTTGTAAAACTTCACACAAATGTTCACCTAAATGAGTTCTAGAGTGGCGAAAACATTGTCTTAAATCCAACTCCGATGTTCAGCCCATGGTTTCCTCTTAGGCCAGAGAAAACAATATTTTAGATTCTCATCCCCGCCCGCCCCTGTCCAAAACCACCCGCCCCAAACAAATTATTGGTAAACAATTCGAAACATAATCTGTTCCGTACAGAACGGGTTTTAGACCATCCCGAAATACCTTCATAAGGTATTTCGTGAATAAAAAATAAAAATTAAAAAGTGCCCACCAGCCCCTTTTTTCCCAAAATCCGGACGAGAATCTAATAATTTATTTTCTCTGGCCTTACCAGCCAGACATTTTTTTTGCGTTACGACATCTTTAAAGGTTTTGCGTCAATAAACGATGTCAATAGAATTTTAAGCAATTTTAATTAAGGCTGTGAGATTGTCAAGCCATTTAATAGTGTACACTTCAGTGCCATTGTTTATTTCCATTGCATCCCATTGTAACCGTTGTATAATAAAAATCTAATGATTTCTGCGGCGACCCTTATTGCTACGCATCAAAGGTCTCTTGTATATATATAATTTCATTAAATAAACTCGCCATTAATGTTTATTTCTCAGACCACTGAATGATTCGGGGACGACTAGTAGCCGTACCATTTTTTAGAAGAAAACTCTAGTAGCCGGACTGTCAATTGGCTAGTAGCCGTACCATCTTGTCACACTACCAGTGCAAATGAAAATTCGAGTTTTTCGAAAACTAGCGGGTTGGGACAAGATTTAACTACATGAAGTGATACGGTAATGAATATACTTCACATAGTAAAACGAATTTCGGCCAAACATTGTAAATAAAGCTTTGAAATGGACGTTTGAAGTGACACGATTGACATTTTTTTTGTAAATTTTGGTGATCGATCGTATTTTTTCGAAGTTAACGTTGTATCACGTTCATTTTATAACTCGACGCACTCTATTTCTTGCTAGTCTAAGTATTAAAAGTAAAAGAATGAAATAATTACTCTTTATTCAATTTCTTACCCACTTTTTAACCAGCTTCTTCGTGATGGCTATGTGTATAGTCAGCGCTATCGGAAGTAGGGTCGGACTTTCGAGTGTACACTGTGCATTCACTTCTTTCAAATTTAAAGAAACTGTTCTTATACATGAATTCATTACTTCAATGATGTTTAAACAGTAAATTGTAAATTATAAATAAATGAGTATTTCAAATAATTTCAGATTAGAATACACTAAATGTGATTAACGATAGCATTTACTTTCTTTTCTAATTTTGCGGTGAATTAATTTATATTATATTCATTGAATAAAACATCTTTTTGGACAGTAATATACAAGTTTTTTTTTAAGAAAAACTTTTTTCATGTCGATACGTATTGAATCGTTGGCCTATTTTTGATGAATGACCATTTATGACCATTGATGGCAGTATATTAACGACAGCTTGATGTTAAAACAAGCGCAAATCTGTATGCACCCCATTCTTAAAGAGTGAGGGAGGGGCATATAAAGCACAATCAAAAATTCATTCTTACTATTCGATTTTAAAACCGTATCAGAATAATTCAGTAAGGATCATGTTATTATGTTATGATTTATGACGAATTGTGACAAGGTTTATACTTGTATCTAATCGATCGGCAATATAATTTACGCGTCAGCTCTCAAACAAATTTTAAAGCAAATAGATCAAACTTATACCAGTAACAATCTAATTTAACGTAACATGCCAATACCACCAACGGTTCACCTTTATTTTTGTCTTAAGATATTTGCTTCAGACTACCAATATACAAGATGGGAGCGGACGAAAGCTAAGTTGTAACTATACTCAACTGCAAAAATAACGCAAGTTTTGGGGTTCGCAAGCTCCTGTCTCATTTTAAGGAGATCGAAACACAAAAGTACACAATCTTACTGTTTTTTTTGTTAGGTGTTTGGTAATACTTTTTGTGTGATTTACATTTAAATAGTTTTGCTTTGAAATATTTGCTTTCACAAAGATAATGCGTGAATGTGACATGATAAAGTGACACATAGCTCTTACCCACTCATCAAACATTACCATTATAAGTGTCAAAACTAACAATATATTAAATACTTTTGTTTCGAAACCAGAAAAACAATTATTTTAATATAATTGTTATTTTAATGCCTTAGAACTGTAAATTGATTTCTATATAGTCAGAAGTAAGAATGGTTAGAGTTAGGTAAAAAAATCAAAACAACATTTGTGTTTGAATATGAAACAATATCCTCGAAAACTTCAACAACGCAACATAAAAAATGGCTTAATTAATCACGAACATGTTTATTTTTCTGCTTGAAACTGTGCGTGTGTAATTTAACTTATGTTTTGACTTGCGACGGCATGGCGCGCTCACATTTTGAAACCAGATGGTGCAAAAAAAATGCTTTGTGGTGTCAACATGGCTGTTCCAACTGTCATTAATGATTGGAACAATATTTTTAGATTTAAAAAAAGCTTTTGATCTAGTTGACCATGACATCATTCTTTATAAATTAAAATTATATCACTTCTCAAAAAACGCTATACCTTTTTTCAAATCATACCTCTCAAACAGAAAACAGTTAATTAAAAATGGTGCAATACGATCACAAACTCGTCATATTATTTCTGGTGTACCCCAGGGCTCAATCATAGGCTCCCTTTTATTTTTATTATACGTAAATGATTTACCGCTAAAAATTACATCAGGGGTCGATATGTATGCTGATGACGCAACTATACACGCATCTGATTGCAAACTAGAAGTAGTACAAATGAAACTACAGTTAAGTTTAAACGAAACGCAAAAATGGTGTTCAATAAATAACATGATCATAAACCCAATCAAAACAACATGTATGATCATTGATTCAAAGCAAAGGATCAATAATAACCATGAACTCAAATTATCTGTTGGGAATAAATTGCTTCAAAATGTAAAATCACAAAAATTACTAGGCGTCTATATTGACAACTGTCTTAACTGGAGTACCCATATAAATCAAACTTGTAAGAAACTTGCATCAAAATTATGTTTACTTTAACGAATATCATTCTTTCTAACAAAGGAAATCAAACAACTCTTCTATAATGCATATATTGCATCTACTTTTGAATATGGTTGTATTGTTTGGAGTAACGGTAACCGTCGCGACTTAAATAGAATATACAAAATTCAAAAAAGAGCAGCAAGAATAATTCTTAAAAAACCTGTTCGCACACCTACGAAAGATCTTTTTCATATCCTAAAATGGCTTTCTTTTGAATCAAGATGTAAATATCACACTGCACTGTTGGTCTACAAATCTATACATAATTTGGTTCCAAAATACATCACTAACCATGTAAAAGTATCAAATAACTCTCGGTATAACTTGCGATCTTCTTCAAGAACTGATATTGAACACTAAAAAGGTAAAACTAACTTAATTAAAAATGTTTCAGCTATACAGGTATGAGCGTATGGAATGATATCCCTTATGAAATTAGATCTGTTTCTTCCATATATTTATTTAAAAAAAATTTAAAAACTTACTTGTTTGAAATACAACCTCTTTAAATTGTTATTACTTTTGTATTTGTATATAGTTTTTCACATAATTTTACACGATGCATATTTGTAATCGAAATTTGCCTATAGCATGTATAATGTATATGATTAATTGTGTCTGTCTTTAAGTATTGATGTTTTATATGTTGTAATATATGTTTTTGTTTGTTTGTTTGTTTATTTATTTTTTTTCGTTTATCCATTTTAGAAGTCCTCATTGAAAATAAGCAATTTCTTCATTTGACTATTTTTTTATACTTGCAAATATTGTATTTGTTTGTATTAATTTTGTTGTCATAGATTTTGTCTTAATGAGTTACCTACTTAAAATAAAGAGATTATTATTATTATTATTGCTATCATTAAAAAAAATGAATATATAATTCATTGTGTTCATAAGGATATTAAATTAAAATCATAAGACTTTTTTAAGGCAACAGCAAAGATATCCGGATTTCACACATTTTAACCAACATAAATGTTTTCATACCTTGTTAACGGAAAAAAATCGAAAATGTTTTGAAAAAAGTGGCATATGTATATCACTAATCGCCAAACACAAAACCTAGCCTCCCCACACAGCGAAAAAGAAGAGGGAAAAAGTAAAACAGAGCACGTGTTAATAAGTATGTCAAAGTCAAATAAAACACCAAAAACAATTAACGAAAATGAGAGACCTTGGGGTTACCGCCTTGGAACGGTCAGTGGCAAAATAATTTGAAGAAACTATAAAAAAAGACATCTTTATTTCAGTTAACCACTGATGTTATGGTCCAAGGGGTAAAATCTGTAATCGATTCTCTCACGGAAAAGGACAAACAATTGTTTCGATTTGCAGTGTGTAAAGTAGCAGAGGAGATCAAAAGCCTGGAAAATGTTGAAGTTTATCTACATTTTGCAGAACATGAACCTGTAACTGTCTGTGCAAAGGGTGTTAAGAAACCCTCAGGTAGGATTTATGTTGGATTTGACGAGAAGGGCAATCACAGGTACATATGGGAAAACGAATCAATTTCAAGGAAACCGAAGCATTTCTTTGTCGAGTCTATTTGGAAGCTGCTGGAAATAATTCGTGATAAAATTGTAACTGCTGGAATAGATTTCGGGGTGAAGAAGGCGATAAAAAGTTAGTTATATTGGATAATATTGACATACATTCAGACTTTATGAACAGTGTCAAACATTTGCAAATAAGAGGTCATTAAGTTTATCTACATTTTGCAGAACATGAACCTGTAACTGTCTGTGCAAAGGGTGTTAAGAAACCCTCAGGTAGGATTTATGTTGGATTTGACGAGAAGGGCAATCACAGGTACATATGGGAAAACGAATCAATTTCAAGGAAACCGAAGCATTTCTTTGTCGAGTCTATTTGGAAGCTGCTGGAAATAATTCGTGATAAAATTGTAACTGCTGGAATAGATTTCGGGGTGAAGAAGGCGATAAAAAGTTAGTTATATTGGATAATATTGACATACATTCAGACTTTATGAACAGTGTCAAACATTTGCAAATAAGAGGTCATTAAATGGTAACTGCATTTACAGCAGATTGGCACAACCTTCAGGAAATAAGTTTTCTTTGAAAGTCGGGTGTCGATGAAAATTTCAAAATAAATCCAAGGGTATTGATTATAGTTTATATTAATTTGAATTTTCAGATATGGCGTTGTGTTGACGCGATTCGTTAACATTTTCACTATTTCAGCAGATATAAATTTAATAATTAACATTTCCCAGAGATCAAGTTTTTTGTCTCTTTTGTATTGTTTATGTAATCTGACTAAAACGCAATCAAATGCTGAGAAGTTTATTTATACTGTCTGTTGTTTGTATTTTTGTATTTTCTTGCAAAATATCTAAGTAAATGAACACCGACAATATTTAAGTATAATCGACACACAACGTTTGTATTGACACTAATGCTTAGTGTATTGGTTTTTATTATTAAATCATAAGTACGAACGATTTCTTTGTTACAACCAACTTTTAAAATGAAGAATTTCTTCGAAATGAAACTACATCTGAAAGTTAGTTATTTCTATCATAAAATGTTGAAATAAAATACTATATATATTCTATTTCGCTCTGCTCATTGTTTTCTGGTTTAGGGCGAAACTATTCTTTTATCTGGAGAATTTACGCTACTGATCATGAAATGGTAAAGTTTATCTGAAAATACAGCAAAAGACAGACAACAGTACACAAAGTTTGGGATAGATCAAAGTCGGTAGAGTTTACTTGTGTGTTGGTTGTAATTATCTATATCCAAATGGTTTACTGAATGAATACTTCTCGGGCATTACTTGTTTGTTTTTTTGTTGTTGTTGTTTTTTTTTTTTGGGGGGGGGGGGGGGGGGGGGGGGGAGGTATAAAATTATTTTGCCGTATAATTTGCTGGTTAAACCTCTCTGACTAAATGGTGTAAACTTTGATGGCCCAAGAGCTTGATGTCTGTTCGCTTGTCGGAGTCTCTTAATGCTAATCAAACATTTTTCAGATCGTTGAGTTTGCTGTTTGTAACCTTCTCAAATAATCAGCCTACGATATTCTTTAACAAGAGGTTTACTATCAGCAATCTTTAGAACCATATACTTCTATACCTAATAGCCAATCTAATTCGCAGAGTTGTCGTTCCTTACACTCACTTTTCATCTCTGCGAATGGCTGAATGTCAAGATTTTTTACCAAACTCGACAGCCTTATTTTATACAGTCATAATTATGAATTTGAAAGCTTGTGGTAAAATAAATGACAAAAATCTTTACTATCTTTCAATTAAACCAAGCAATTTTTAATGTAATTGGTGAACTATTTTTAAGTAAAAGTAAAAGTAGCTGAAAGTAGTCACAGCCTATAACATAGGTGATTGTAATGAGCCATAGTGTAAGAGAGTGCCCAAAAGCCAGAAAATTTCAACCAGCAAAAGAAATTTCAATCAGCATATGGCTGGCTGACTTCTTGACTTGGAGAATTCAACATAAAAAACGTTGCGATCCATATAATTAAACCCCAAAGACATATCGACCCCAAATAATTTAGACTATGAGTTGAAAGTACTATTAGTTTATGTTAATGTAATGTTTATGTCTGGTTATGTTGGTTTATGTCTCACACGCTCTTCTCCATGTTCTGAGGTAATACCAGAAATTGTATCATCAATTGCATCTGTATCTAAAATGAATTTCCAACCGATTTATTTTAATCTGGAAAAGCTCAAATTTGTGGATTTATTAAGTTTGAAGCCAAGTCCATACATAATCAAAGGACTGAAGGTACTGATGGGTCGGCCATCAAAACATAATTTAAAAGCGATGGATTTTTGATAAAGAGTGCGGGTTTGATAAAGTTTGACCAGAAACAAACTTTAGTCTCAAGAACGGGGACCAATTTACTATATGTCCTCTGAGACATAGATCTTCGACCTCAAAAACATTACGGGTCCAATTAACAAGTGAAGACAAATACTATTATCAAGTTTGCAGACGCGGTGACATGGGAAGTGAACCTGGGGGTAGGACAATATGTCTAAAGTCATAATTAGAATATGATTGGACCTGTGGACGATAATATGAAATAAGGCACTGCCTGTCTCAGAATTGAACAATCAAAATTTAGTGGATGATATCATACTTCATAGGTCATGATATGGTCAACAGTGAAACAAAGCTGGTCACAGTTCTCAGACACTACACTTTATTTAAAGGTATTACTCCTTTCGTCCTTGCATTTTGCATTTAGACAGATTTTTTAATTTTTCATTTTATCAATGAGAGTGCAATGACATATGGAATATTACCTTAATGTTGTGAATACTTTTGTAAAGTTTGGAAGAATCCTGTGAGCAGTTGTTTGCAAGCACAGTATCATTAGACAGCACCTAAAATTCTGAGTTGAGATACGGTGTCACCGATGACAGAAAGAGTAGCTAAGCTTGTCATAATTTTTGAATATTCAAACTTGAAATCAACAAACACAATTGGGTGACATGATTTAAATATACTATAAGTGACACTATGTTTTTTTTTTCAATGGTTCTATTATTCAGCAAATAATGTTCAAACACACAATTACACCGATGCTTTTTTGTCAATTGATGTTTTTTCAATGAGGTGTAGCGACATTTGTGATTTTTTTATTCTTGTCCATTACAAAAGCAGCATGCTCCATTGCAGGAATTAGTGTAAATATAAAGGCGGTACGCTCCTTCAGACAGTCATAGACAGAATTGTCAAACTGGTCTCCTCACAGCATTCCATGTGAAGCTGTTATCCTGAAATATTAATTTCAACAAATAACCTATTTATATTGAAGTTCAAGAATAATATATGGTCTATGATTTTTGGAATTTATTTGTCGACATTAAAAACTGATAAATATTTGACAATAAATTAGTTTTGTCCAATAATATTGCTATTCTTGCCCTGGCAATACTACATTAATCCCGACTCTTGACATGGTAACCCTTGGGTTCTCATTTAGTTCATCGTTTATGGTGTCTGTTTTGAAACTTACCATTTTATTAACCATGCTCTCTCTTTGGCTGTGTGGGGATGCTGTGTCTTCTGAATGTTGCAATTCCCGATATGCATATTTCACTTTTTTTCTAATAGAAAAATATTTTTCTCATTTCTTATGATGAACTTCACTCCTTGGAGACGCCTTTAATCATAAAGACAACCAGGGGTTCCATTTGACCCAGGAAATGACCTTTTGACTTTTGAAAATTAAAAAAAAATTAAAAAACCTCATTTTGACTCCAATGATTTTTGCTGAAGTGTCTTTGTTTCCCTTAAATTAAGGGTAATTTTGGTTATTAATTGCCTGAATCAACGAATAGGTTACACTAGATGTGTGTTCACTTGTGTCGCCCTGGGAGCTATGTAAGGTTAAAAATGCAAGAAAAAGAAGGGGAATAACCCCCACTTTGACATAAAGAACTTGGAGTCATGATGAGTGTGTTGTCATGAGCAATATAATTGGAAAGTTTGATGTAGAAATATACTGAACAAAAATAAAAAGTATCCACTTTTTATGCTTATATTCTCATTTACATATTTTCATTTAATCAGGTACGCTTTAAATGGTGTTTTGTTAGTTAATCTCAGTTGTTTTCAAGTTTAATTTTTCATGCCCCTAATTTTTCACACCAAGACCTGAGCAACTGTCAGTCGAAGAACAATTAATAATGGATTACAAAACACTACATATTCAATTTAAAGGGAGGTAATTGAAAATGGTTGGAGTTTCAGCGTTGCTTATCGAGGACTTGTTGTTTTATTAATTAATGTTTTGTGATTTTATTGATCACAAGCGGTAAGGAAAATTGATTTAATTCAAATAAATGTAAATACTTTTAAAAATCACTGACTTTTAACTGAAACCCTAATTATAACAAATGGAAAGATAACTAAGTTGTGGCTGTCGATTTTCAAGAACACATTATCTCTTTGCAATTATAACATAAATGCAAATTTGTTCACATTTAGAAATTTAAGTTTTCATTTTCAAATTTTACAAAATTTAAGAAAGGAAAGTGGATACTTTTTATTTTTGTTGAGTATATTAAGAAAAGGATTAACAAATGTGACCTTGACCTGAAAATTTACATCAGCTCAAGCATGTTGTCACAATCAATATAATTTGAAAATTTCATGAAGAAATATTAAGAAATGGCAAAGTTGTAACCAACATTAAGTTTTCAGGATGGACGGACAGATGGACAGACAGACAAAGTGATCCCTATGTATCACCTTTTCTTTGAAAGGGCGACACAAAAATGATGCTTGACATTCAGCAGCTAGTGGACACCTGGAAAACAATAGATCTGCAAGAACAACTTTGGTGTCTGATCTGGATCTGATTGGAATCTACAGTTTGCATATTTGTAAGAAATAGCCTCACAAATCTTATTATGAACCATGTAGATCCTGTTAAGACTGCACAGATATGCCTGCTGAACTGGGTATACACTGGTCACTCATGTCATGTGTTCATGGAAGAAAGGGTCAAAAACAACACAGTAACTTTTATATAGGATGATTAATTTTCTTGTGAACTGAGGTCTCACAAATCTTCACATACATACAAACACAATTTTATGTTTTCTTGTTACAAGATATAAAAATACAAATACCAACATATACAGATAGATTTAGTGTCTCTCTATCAAACATTCATGCAGCTCTAATACATGAAAATAAAAAATGCAAACCTTGTCTCCATTTTCTACAGTAACATTCATATTCTGCTCCCTTGATTTCTACCAAATCTGCAGACCTTTCAAGTCCACAGCTTTCACTTGACTGATAATACACATGGCTGAAAATAAATGTTGTATTTTAAATCATAACAAATAACCCAAGTCAATTTCACTGCACTTTTTGTTGCTAATGAAGATGTACATAAATTGCTGTTGCAGGTTAACAGACACTGTTGTCATAATTCATGTTTAAGGTATTTTTTTTATTAATAACACAAAGGAGGTTTTTCTGATGTAAGCTTCATGCCATATTCAATTCCTATTGGCTCAATTTATCCCAACCTATTCCTCCATGTATATATGTCATTGGTGATCAGTGTAGATCTAGATCCACCATACTGCCTGATTAGGATCTAAACTGTTAGCTTTTTTATTTAATAGGTTATTTCTGACCACAATGTGACCAGTGCAGATCCAGATCAGATCTGCCATCTGATCTGGATCTCTACACTGGTTGCACAGGCATGAAAATGTGTATATATGTAGTAAAGGGTTAATTATTACAATAACACACCTGCATTTTGATACTTCATTTTACTCGAAGGATACACCTTTTAAAACATGAGCAACTATTGTAGATCTAGGTGCTCACACATCTGCTTCCAGTTAAAAGGAGCTTTAAATGTAGAAAATGAACAGAGAAGATAAAGATCAGACCACATCAATGTCTGATGTGCAGGCTGATCTGGAACTACACCTGTGTTATCTCTATCTGATCTGGATTTACACTGGTTGCCCATGTGGTAAAATGGCGTGTAAATACTAAATGGAGTAAAGGCAGGGCTGGACAAACCCACTAGCCCGACACCCTGGAGAAGCTGAAATTGTATAAGACAATCTCAAACTATCTGATTGCTTGCCCATGGGCTAGCTCAATTTTTTTAGTGCAGACTAGTTTAAACTTTAATTTGATATGCGCCGTTCTCTTTTAGCACAATGTCCATATCATATTACAACAGCAATAAGTTTATTACAAAATAACATGTTTTGAGATCTGTTTTAACATTATCAAGCCCCCATGTAACGCTTCCTTTTGAATTTTCTGTTTCTTTCTTTACTGTAAAGACTGATCAATCAGAATTCGCTTATTAGCGCAATGTGAGACATGCTCAAATGTGTACCCAGCTAGTCCTGGACTAGTTACAAAAAAAACAACAAAATTTATCCAGCCCTGAAAGGGTCAAGTTACTTACTGTGAAAATGGAAACAGCATTGGATTTTTGAGACACATTTATATGAGATAACCCTACTTAATAAACGAATAAGCAACTACAAGAACCCATCATGTTTGTGCAAGGTGGCACACAGATGAATATTATATAATGTTATTAATCAAGTGAATTAATGTTGGCCTTGTTATTGGGCCAAAGGTAGTCATATATGCCCGAGGCAGAAGGCCGAGGGGTAAATATGACAGCCCGAGGCCCAATAACATGGTCAATGTGAATACAATTGACTGATTTTATTAATTAACAGAATATGCAATGCATGTACTGTTTATTAATACAGGGCTCTCAGTAGAGAGAGACTTGACGGAAGTAGTCTCATCAAAAGTGACCAGACTTCTCTCTTTGTTGAGCTTTGGGAGTAGTCATTTTGTATTTAATATATAGGGAAAGAATGCTGTTGACTGCAAACTTCACCATAATTAAGTAAATTATGACAAAACTTCTCCCTGATTTGCAAGTCTGGTGAGAGCCCTGTTAATTGTCAATTTATAAAATTTAATATACCATTAGCCTTCTTCCTCTGCTCTTCCAATTTCATGCTTTTTGAACCAGAGATGTCACATTTCTTTCATTTGATTAATATCACTGAAATATATATTTAACAAACACAAAATTATAACAATTATTTTGATTTTTGCTCAAATTACAAATATTCTTTATAATAACTGATTTTATTTTTTAAGTGAGTGATCACAACAATATTAATTTACTCTCATTTTGTACTTTGCTATAATGGTCTTTCTTCAGATTGTTTCTATTCTGCATTGGAATTCATTCAGTCTGAGGTGTGTCTACAAAAAGTCACGCACAATCTTTTGGACTGTGCAAAATGTTTTTCCTTGAGACATCAACAAGAATGCTCGATGTTTAACTTGCTAGTTGCTGTGAAAAAGTGTGCTGTCATTTGTTTTGTAGTTAATATGCCTGTTCCAACAGCCATTCAAGAATAATTTATAAAGTTATATTGATTAACTGGATTAAATATCCATATTGTTGCATCACTGCCAGAGAAGTTATTATGTGTTTCCTTACATAAACAGTTTCTTTACTATCCATCATTGGAAAAAATCATGTGATAGACTGAATATTATGACCTTTTATTTGCTCCAAAATACTGTTAATACCAATAAATTTGACAAAATCTTATCATTGGGAGACTTTGTATTAAATAGTAAAACTTTCTTTTGAAAGAAATAAAATATGGATCCAGGCATGTCACTTCAACCAAAAAGTGTCAGACTGCAAAAAGCCAAAAATGTGTTGACTGCTCTTATAAACTGGTCAAATTGGGTTGTCACTAAAAAATCACAAAGGGGGTTCCTTTCCAAATAACTACCAGTAATCTATTTTACCATTCAGTACAAAAACTGATTTTGGGAAAGTTTTAAACTTTATTTTATGCTCTATAAAATCAAACTGTCCAATACTGAATTAACATTATTTGAATTAGATATTTGTGGTAATAATTAAAATTGTTCTGTAGAAAATTTCTAATTAATGAAGTGATTTATTTACAATATCATATTAGCATAGTAATTACTGTTGCACTCTTGAAACAGAACACAGAATAAACAACATCAAATTGCTTTATGTCCACTGATACTGTATTTTTGGGCCCAGAGCATGAACCTTGTGGGTAGTAGTCGCCCCACCTAAACCAGCCTGGCTACATGTCAACAGGGTCTATTTAATTAGTAGACCCTGATGTCAATATAAATAAACACTGATTATTTATCAAATTACAGGAACCTGAATTTCCATCAGAAAATATCCAGATCTGAAAAAATATTACATTTTCCCAATGCAACAGATTTGTACCCCACCACTAACATGTTACAAGAATTTAGCAGTTGCAATGTGACACAGCGTTATCGCAGCTCAAGCATTACAAAGAAACTAAAATATACTGTTTACAGTAATTACATTTCCTAAACAGTCATTCTGGATTTAACTCAAACATTTTTTTTCCTACCTTCACTTTTGTTGTCCGCTTGAACTTCATTACGTGACGTCAAACAGTTCTATACCGCTTCAAATGGGGTATTATGTCAAACTTGGTTGATATGGGTCTGACGTGAACCAAAGATCATCTAAACCTGTTTAAGAATAATTAAATTAACAAAGAAATACTTCATTCTTTCTTCCAGGATGTTAAATTCACCTGAAATGCATTTAAGAGATACAGTAACTATTAAATAAATATTGTGAAGTTCCTGTTTCTGTATAAGCTCAGTGAATCCCTGAGGTGCTACTCTTTTTCTTCTTTTGGGTTTCCCTGGGTTATTTTGAGAATATATCTGATCTGATTAGATGACCTGTGAGACATCATGGAATGGAGTGCAAGACAAAATTGAAAGTAGTAAAAACTTCTCATAGCGGATTTCAGAAGGTCTTCATATAAGGTGCAATTATTGAAAACATTAGATTTTCATATTACTTCAGAAAACCCCGTGTCATCTATGTAGCTGGTTATGATTTGGGAATGGGTTATGTTATGGGAAAATGTCATTCATTTCAGATCTGGATAAACAAGTAATTGGTTAATCATACAAAATCCGACTTATTTCAATGCAAAATGTTGAAAAAAATGATTACTTACATCTCTACAAGGTTCCACAATAAATAGTGACAATGCTTAGTCCTACTCGTAGTGTTATAATTATTTCCGATCAAAGATTTTTATATCAAAATAAAGCTTAAGATTTCTATTTTTTAAAACTGTGCAAAAAATGAAAATCGAGTGAGTACTTTTTGTAAACAATCGGGTCAACTTTGAGGGATTATTTCTCGGCGTGGGAGCGGCCTATGCAAATTTTTTCGAGTACCTACGCAAACGTCAATCATTTCTCTATCCAATTAGCACAGTCCCATAAATGTTTAAATGATTTACAATTACCGCATTTGCGAAATAAACGGGTAGGTGTTACCCGCGACGCGCCTGGAAGTCGATGCGATCAGATTATGATAATTTATCCTAATCAGATGCAATTAACTTGGCATATGGTTTATTTTTATAAATTATATGCCAAAATGATTTACACAGAATTGTAGATAATTTTATTAGCTTTTAAAAGACATAAACTACATGTATGTGTCATAAATAATAAAGATGCTATGGTAGAAAAACTACACTGACTATAGGATTTTACTGAAATTCCAGATATTTATCTGGTATAATGGAGGCTTATCAGGGTTGCTTCTCGTTGTGTTTACAACGGTCTATTTTTAGCTCGACTATTCGAAGAATAGGGGAGCTATCCTACTCACCCCGGTGTCGGCGTCGGCGTCGGCGTCGGCGTCGGCGGCTCCGTCCGTTAAACAAAATATGCACTTTGGTCCATAACTTAAAAACTACTTATGATATCAACTTCAAACTTGAAATATATATTCACCATCAAATTCTACATCATTACCAACAAGACCCATAACTCTGCTACAAATATTTTTTAAGTTATGCCCCTTTTTCACTTAAATTTTGCGTTAAGGAAAATATGCACTTTGGTCCATAACTTATAAACTACTGGAGATATCAACTTGAAATTTGGAATATATATTCACCATCAAATTCTACATCATTACCAACAAGACCCATAACTCTGCTGTCAATATATTTCAAGTTATGCCCCTTTTTTCTTATATTTTGTGTTAAGCAAAATATGCATTTTGCCCATAACTTCAAAACTACTTGAGATATTGCCTTGAAACTTGAAATATATTTTCACCATCAAAATCTACATCATAACCAACAAGACCCATAACCCTGCTTTCAATATTTTTCAAATTATGCCCCTTTTCCACTTACATTTTGTGTTAAGCAAAATATACACTTGGCCCTTAACTTCATTATTAATGGAGGGATTTCAAAATAACTTGGCACAAATGTTCACCATGACAAGGCGGTGTGTCGCGTACAATACCTATGCCTGTAGGTCGAAGGTCAAGGTCACTGTTACAAAAAATAGAATTTTCTTGTCCGGGCTGTAACTTTGTTATGAATGGAGGGATTTCAATATAACTTGACACAAATGTTCACAAAGACAAGGCTGTGTGTCCGCACAATACCCATGGCTGTAGATCCAAGGTCAAGGTGACTGTTACTAAAAATAGAATTTTCTTGTCCAGGCTGTAACTTTGTTTTGAATGGAGGGATTTCGAAATAACTTGACACAAATGTTCACTATGACAGGGTGGTGTGTCGCGTACCATGCCCATGCCTGTAGGTCAAAGGTCAAGGTCAATCTTACAAAAAATAGAATTCTCTTGTCCGTGCTGTTACTTTGTTATGAATGGAGGGATTTCAAAATAACTTTGCACAAACGTTCACTATGACAAGGCAGTGTGTCCACACAATACCCAAGCCTGAAGGTCCAGGTCACTGTTACTTAAAACAGAATTTTCTTGTCCGGGATGTAACTTCATTATAAATGGACGGATTTCAAAATAACTTGGCACAATTGTTCACAATGACAGGGTGTTGTATCCCATACCATGACCATGCCTGTAGGTCAAGGTCACTGTTACTAAAAATAGAATTCTCTTGTCCGGGCTGTAACTTCGTTAGGAATAGAGTGATTTCAAAATAACTTGACACAAATGGTCATCATGACAAGTTGGTGTGTCCCGTACCATGCCCATGCCTGTAGGTCCAAGGTCACTGCTACTAAAATAGAATTTTCTTGTCAGGGTTTTAAATACATTAGGAATATAGTAACTTGCCAGAAATGTTCACCATGACAAGCTGGTGAGTCGTGTACCATTTCCATGCCTTTAGGTCAGTTCTTTTCTGTAACATTACTGAAGTGATTGATAATTGACTAAAAGTAAATATCTCTAATAAAAAAATTTCTAACAAGTTTTCTAACAACTTCAGAAATATTTCATAGTTATTCCCCTTTTCAGTTTAATATTTATGGTACATTAAGAAATTATTTCTGTTATTTGAAATGAATTTTTCCCTTACCATTCACTTCACAGACACTTGTTTAGGGGTCATTTGCTGGCCCTATATGCCTATAGAGCTATATAGGCCTATATACAGGCTTACAGGTCTCTAGATCCAAAAGTGGGCAATTTCAGGAAATAAACAGATGATTTATAGCATGAGATACATATACAATCACTTAGAACACAAAATATCCCAGTTTGAAAAAAATACCCGATCAACAATAATTAACCATTAATGGTCAAATTGCATTTGTTTCAAATGATTCGAATAGTCGAGCATGCTGTCTCCTCTGACAGCTCTTGTTAGACTACCACTTCTACTTTCATTTTGGAGAGTGCATTAATATTAAGTGACGTAGGCCTAACGTTTAATAAAACCTAAAGAGCCTAAATCATGTTTACTGCGGTATAGTCTTTCGAATCTAAAACTTCAAGTTTTACAATGAGTTTGTAACGTTACCATTCGTAAACCACCAATCAGCCTCCATTTTCCACATGAAAAATTTTATTTATAAAGGGAAATGCTATTGTCAATATACAATCAAATGTAACCTAGGTGTTATAAAAACATTGCATCACGAAAATAACTCGATAAATACTCACTTTACAGTTGATTACGATGGATTTTTCGTCTTCACCGTTGTCGAATCCAAAATGGCGATCCGCCTTCTGGTATTCATGCGCGTTCATGACTCAAAATCTTGTCTGACGTTCCACGAGTTAAATTTCTTCAAATACTGATTGATTCCATATTTTTCAAATATAAATTTTATCATTTTGCACAGCATTACAAAATTTACCTCTCTGTAGCATTGACTTACATTTTGAAACTAAGAACTATATTCTAGGGTAGCATGCATATATTATAGGGTAGCACGCAAGACTGTCGTAACTACATTGAAAATAAAGAAGGAGTTACGACAGTCTTGCGTGCAACCCTACAATTGTTAGGTTCATAGTAAGTCAAAAACGATTGTCGAAAACTGCTTAAACTGGATCGGCCAATGGCCGACCCAAAAAGCATGAACCAAACCAGTAATACCGCGACATCCGAGTAATGTGCATTCTCAGCCTTCCCCTCTCACCAAAACACCAAAATTGAAGGTTGCATGTTAACGGAGATTCTGTTATGATAAAACTGACTTGTACTTTTGGATGCAACATTGTCGAGTTCATTGGTAGGGTTGGTTTTTATTCACAAAACTTGTTTGTTCATATGAAAAACTGTTGGGACAAGTGTGCTGTCGGTATACCCTCGAACCTGGTTTAAACCCGAAGTGGTTGTCCACTTACCATTCAAAGGCGGTAACCTATTGGGTTCTCTCGTTTGTTGTTTGTGGTGTCTTATTTGAAAAAGATCATTTATAAACCCAGGTTCTCTTTTCCTCTCTACGTTTTGGTTGTGTGGCGAGAATGTGTTTTCTGGATGTGGCTATTTCTGATAATTGCAAATTGCAAATGTTTTTTAGAAAAACATACTTGCTTGCAATTACGTCATGACAGGCATTCCTTTTGTATTTTATTAAGATAAACAAGCAATTTATATGTACAAATTTTATACAGATAATGCAACAAAATTGTGATTTATTTCCTCAAAATGCAACATCTAAAGAAATGCCAAAAATATTCCAATGTACGACGAAGCTCATTTGCTTGGTGAAACATGCTTGCTTCATAGACTTGTTTAAAATGTGGTGATCAAAATATGTTGCCTTAATTGTTCGACTTCATACAAAAAAAAGTTTAAATAAATTTTTATGTGAGCAGGGGACTTCGAAGTTGAACGAGAAACCTTAAGGTTTATCGCAACTGTGTTAGTATCCTTTATGTGTAAGGTTAATGCATACATTGCTAACTGTTTATGAAAATGCTAATAGATATATTTAACAAAAATAAAGCTTTACAAAACTTTAACAAGGTTAAAACACTTTTTGATATGTACAGCCTATGTACATTCTATATTGCAGTTTTAGCACAGAACTCCACTTGCCCATTTATTGGTTTATTCGCCGGTTCATTCGTTCGTCCGTTCGTTCATCGTCCGTTTTCCATCAACCGATCGTCCGTCGGTCGGTTCTTTCTCTCATCCCTTTCCCCTCTCTCCGTTCATTCGTCCTTTTATCCACCTGAACGTCCATCCGTCCGTCCATTCATATTTCTCCCTAGTAATAAGTTTCATTGAACCTTTTCTATAAAATGATCATTTGGTTGTACAGCCTTACAATAATTAATTATAATATTATCTGAACAATTTTCTTTAAAATCACTTTTTATACGCCCGTCGAAAATAGGTCGTATTATGGGAACACCCATGGCGACCAGGCGAGCGGGCGTCCAACCTCTGGGCGGCGTCCACAGCGATGTCCGCTCAATAACTTACACAGTTGTTGACCGGTCTTCATGAAACTTAAGAAAAATGTTTGTGTTCACAGTATCTCGGCCATATTCGATAACCAGCGAAATCGCTCAAGCCACTACAGAGGTTGGACGCCCGATAAACCTCAAGATTTCTCGTTCAATTTCGAAGTCCCCTGCTCATGTAACGTTAATTTACATTCTAACAAGGAGAACGCAGTGACAAAATTCTAAATTTTCCATAATACAGTGAGTAAACAGGTGCCTAAGTAGTCATTATCGTTAAGCCTACCTGTGCGCAATGCAGAGTCAGCCTGTTCATCAAAAACTGGTGAGCAGAGAGGCCGCCGGTGCCCCAATTAAACCGAAAGTAAAGGGTTTTGGAGAAATCTATTAATATTTCTGCCTATTTGTAAGTATTTTTGGAGGAATATTGAAGAAATGAATATAATATATCGCTTGATACGTTAGATATCAAAGCAAACACTCGCTATAGACTGCAGAAAAGCTGGATCTGTGCTCTACGTCTGTGTATCGTCAACTAGTTTCATCGAGATTTCGGCCACAATCGCCGATATTTACAAAGTAAACACTACAATGCATAGTTTAGACATTCTAATGTTCCGTGCACAACCTTTTTTGTTCAATATACCTTATATCTGTAACATTTGCATCTGGAATCTTCGACATATGCTCTCCATCCATTGTTATTAGCAAAGAATAACTGTTTCCTAAGCAAAAAAAACAGCCGATATAGCGAATTTCGCAAAGAAACAGCCGATATGGATAGGCACCGTGAAATATAGCTATTGTGTGAACAGCTATGATTACATAAAAGCACCATTTATCAAGAACTGTTTTTCTTTGCAAAAGCCTTGCAATATGTAGAAGAATTCAAATCGAGGAGACTAAGTTGTTTTACATGTATTGTTCGCAAAATAATATTAGAGCTATTAATAGCAGCAAGGAGCTGGAACAGAATATATACACACTAGAGCTGCCATTGACTGCACTCAAGCATTGCTGGAAGGGTTCTTCTTTGAGATATCTGAAGCCACACATGACAGACTTATAACAAGATTCGTCACAAGGCCATTCGTTTGATGTGCTCGCATTTGTATTGTACCAGTTCATGTACGCTTTGAAGTTAACATCATTTGATGACGTCATTTTCACCACGACTTGGTCCATAGATTTTGGACTAATATCTGGAATTCCGTACAATGATGTTGCA
Source organism: Corbicula japonica (assembly GCA_038501625.1). Lineage (NCBI taxonomy): Eukaryota > Metazoa > Mollusca > Bivalvia > Venerida > Cyrenidae > Corbicula > Corbicula japonica. The sequence continues at coordinate 720,761 of JAZAYU010000034.1, read as the reverse complement.
TTGTAGCCAAAAACCCAGGTCAATGTTTCAGCTATGTTGGCAGCATTAAGGTCAACGTAATACTGTGACAAGTCGAGTTGTTTTCCAGTTTGTCTGTCGTACGAGACCAGCCTTACCCCAGGGTTGTGGGCTGGCTCCACCTCGCCGTTAGCAAGTTGATATCTCCATGGCGTCACTGAAGGGGCCACGAACAAACTCACTACAGGAGAGCCTATAAAATGACATTCTATAATATCAAAACTGATCCGGTAGGAATAATCTTAAATTGAAGCGTATTAGAATGGTATTAAGAAAAGATACAAGCATACAAGGCACATATTTGGATAAAATCAAATGTACGTTTACTCTTTCCTTGGACTTTAAACTAGTTACAGGTAAAATTAAACAAGGTAAATAGAAATGAGATATGTATAATAATAAAATTAAACGAGGAAGTTATCGTTTTTTACACTGTATCATTATGAACCCATAAGTCATAAGTGCAGTAGTTACGTGTGCAAAAGTATAAAACAATATACCAGTTGAGTTATAAAACAGACGAAAACTATCATGGTGTTCATGTCCAAAGTGCATTGCGACAATAACATCGGCGTAACTGCTGATAATATCAATGAATCTTTGGTTAAATGTTTTCGTCATCCATAGCACACCACGGGGCGTCGTGTACCCCGGTGGGACGTGACCAGTTAAAATAACCTATAGAAAGCCAAATACGCTTATCAGAATAAGTCGAATTAAAAAAGACACACACGACTCAGAGAGCCAATGCAAACGGTTAACAAGATGACAAGTTCATTAAATATCCAATTAATAACAGACATCACAAACAATAAAGGTTCATGCTTTGTAGAGGCTAGCGTCAAAGGTTGGGAACTAAACACAGTTTCTACGGTGTAACAACATCACTTTTGCATTGAAAATATCGAACAACAGCCATTTTAAAAGTTACATCGGCGAATGAACTTACTACAACCTATTCTGCCACCCTGCAGTGTTACAAGTACAAGCAGGTAAACACTTTATCCTAAACATTTTTAACGTTAGTGACCTATCTGAGACAAGAGAAACTGGAAATACCTAGAAAATCAGCAAGATCACAAATGCAGGACAGATGCATAAAATCATAAGACATTCATAACTAATTTACTCCATAACACGAGACATCAAATTAGGTCTTAGACTTTAATTGAATATTTAATTGAAACACTTCAATTGAAAATTTGAATATATTTCTAGCCTTTATTTTTTATCACTATTAGTACGTAAATAAAAACCTTTTCTTTTTTTTCTCTTGATAGTTTCAGCACAGACTCCATCCACTTGAACTGATCTGCTGGGTCTTCTAGGATTGACGTTACAGTATCTTTAGTGTAATACATGTTTGAATTCAAGGCCACAATACGAATCTTGGGCTGTGCAAGAACCGTGTAGTATCCACCTGCAAGAGAAGCCTGTTGTATATATTTGAAATTCAAATTGCAAAGCCTTTTTTTCAGGATCGAAAAGATGAATTATTTATAAACTAATACAAACGCTTGAATAATAATAAAATTCAAAATTAAAGAACCATAATAGCAGGATATAAATCCAGAAGAATAACACATTGCATTGCGTATTTATGGAACTGAATTCAAATATAATTACAACTATTGTAACAAGTGAAGCACATCATTTCTGACATTAAAAAAGGGTGAAATATGCATATCAGGAATTGCCATATTCAGAAAAAAACAGCCTCCCGACACTGAGTGGGGAGGGGGTGTGGAAAGTGAATGTCAAATGCAGGGCCTGAGGGATGAAAAGATAACAGTATTTAATGTTAGTAAGGGGAGACGTTTTACGGCGGCCACACAGCACATACACAACTACTGTTATTATAAAAAGGTGAAGTAAGTATATCAGGAATAAACAAATGTACTGTATACCTTTCAGAAAAGCTTCTTCTTGACTTGCTTCATTTATCCATTCCTTCCAAATCAGGTATGACGCATTGTATATTTTATTGCCGTGCGGAGGGAAAAGACCACTCGGATAGTAATCATGGTTTCCAAATGTGGCGTATATGTTTTTGCTAGGAAATTCAGATTTTAAAAGCTGTGTGACGTTTCCCACAAGTTCGGTATTGATGTCTGTACTGAGATTGCTTGAGGCTACATGTGGAACTGTGTCACTTAAGAAACATATAAGATTATATAAATCTCAAACGCGGAATTGAACAAAATAAGATGTTTTATTGTCAATATTGGTAGAACATGTCTTTGTTACAAACGCGTCTGTTTCTTCCTTAATTGTAATGTAATACATTATATTTCATCCAAATAATGAGCGTGGTTATATTAAGGTATATTCGACTCGTTCATCAATTAAAACTAATGTGTTAAAACTAGACTTTAGGCCCATAGTAAAAGTTAAGGTTAACGCATTTAGAAAACTGACACCTTACCCCGTCCAGAGGATGAAATCTACATCTGATTTTAGCTTCTTTATTCCTTTAATGGATTCTTCTACAAGTCTCCAAGGCGCATCGCACCACTGATTCCCAAACACACCAGGCTCGCTGATGTTCATCCCATTGCACGAGAGCTGGCCACTCCAGTAGGAAAAGTCCCAGTGAAAATCAGTGATGTGCCAGAAATAACCTAAATCAGAGATGATTAATGGGGCGCGTCACGGGAAAAGGTACCCTCGGTCATATTTTTAGACATTTTAGTTGTTACTATATTTGGAAAGATCTTACAGTAATCTAATATTTTCTCATAACTTGATGGAGATTTTGTTACACATTTTGACAACATATTAAAAGATACATAACCACGGAGAAAGAACTGCATTGTACTACTGAACTTAGAACATATGGAAGGTGTGTACAGGCAAGAACTTGGTACAAAGGCAAGAACTTGGTAAAAAGGCAAGAACTTGGCACAAAGTCCGTAAAACAAATTGATCTGTTCGTTATTAATTTGATGTTTACTACAAATATTTTTAAAAGGATGTAAAAGATCAAGTATCGCTTGCAAGGAAGGCGTGAACGAAAGGCGGAAAATATTGCACTTCCTCATTATATGGTTTGCAAACAAAAATAGCGAAGAAAATGGTCAAGGAGTTTGAACTTTCCTTATTGTGAAGTGGAATCAAAACATGTATGAAGAGAATCTAATCACGCACTTTGAAATGTCGGATATCGGGCAATTTAAGCGGATTATCCTGTATTTTAATTTTCACGACCCTTTTTTAGGAAAATCGCCCAACAGCCTATTCATTGATCTTCTGAAAATAACAGGACTTTCCGAATGTTTTATATGTGGAAAAGGAAAGAATAATTAAGATTTTATGAAAGAAAATGTATTTTTGTCAAACATAAAGCTCTTAAAATGACTGATGAAAGTTAACTGGCTTAGGCTTTTCTTGTGGTATGATTATTTAATATTGTGCAAACCAACCAATCACAGTTTCGAAGTTTCACAGGCCTGCCAAATTACCGGATTTTATCCGAAATCTCAGGATTTATAGTCAAAATTGCCGGATTTCTATGAAATTGCAAAAAACATAAATGAATTAAACCTAATTTAACAGTTGTGCAACGAACATAATATTTATTCTACTGCAGTCGCACATTTCCTGTTTATTACGAGAATAAGAGATAACGAGGACGTGGTCAGTGACATGCTGCCTCAGTGCCTCTGGCACAACCATAAAATAACCGCGTGTCATAAACTAAGCAAGGGGCTCAATGTTACACCTGCCTTTATCTATTTTAATTGCATGTTCATTCTAATATTGTCAAAAACAGGTCTTAACAGCTTTAACAGAAAGTTAAAAAATGAAAAATAAAAATAGACAAAAGTCATTTTAAAACAAGTTCTTTAACCATTTCTAACAAAATCGGCAAAATTCATTTATAAAATTCTTCGAAGAATATAATTATAAAGAATATGAGAAAAAACCACCATCACCATCATCGCAACCATCATCATCATCATCATCATCATCATCATCATCATCATCATCATAATCATCATCTTTATCATCATCATTATCATCATCATCATCATCATCATCATCATCATCATCATCATCATCATCATCATCATCATCATTTTTGTTCAGTCACATTCATAGTGAACAGCAGCAACAAGAAATTAAAACAACAACAGCAACAACATCATCATCGTCGTCGTCATCATTATTGACATATTCAGTTCAGACAAAATCTCCGGATTTTCAATGAAGAAGTTTGGGCAGGCCTGGTTTCATTACGCGCAATCAAATGGTATGCACATATAAAATTAGACAAGCGCGAAAAAAGCGATGCATGTTATGACATCTCACGATTATATATATTCAACAGATTTGTCACAAGTATAAAAAAAACACTTTTTTCTGTCCATTTGACAGTCTAATGATTAAACTTACTACTTCAAATCATACCTAATTACATCCCTATGACGTTTATTTATTCAAAGAGCGTACCCATCCCCTGTGCGCGATTTATGAATAGTTTTAATGAAATAAAACAAATGTTATTATTTAAAACTTTAATTCAAACGACTTACCTATGTCAGCTGTGGCCAAAGAAACTAAAAGACTGGAACAAATTCCAACGCCGAAGACGCTTATAATCTTCTGTAACTTCATTTTCATAACCACTATGCTTTAAGATTAAGGAAGATATCAGCTTGGTTTTCTAACTATTACATAAAACTTAAATATAAACTGATGTAGCTACCCTGCAACAATGCGAAGGTCACATTCTGTGTAAAATATTTCCGCGTATCGGAGCGAGTTGTTATATATCACATGTTGAGGCGTATACGCTCGTACATTGCAGTAAACTATACTCAACAAAAATAAAAAGTATCCACGTTTTATCCTTATATTCTCTTTTAGGCATTTTCGTTTAAACCGGAACGCCTGTAATGTTGAATTGTTACCTAATCTCTGTTGTTTTCGAATTTATTCAGGCCCGGACGCAGCCCTATGGCTGTGGGGCTGCAGCCCCCCCCCAGCCCGACCGCTTTTTTTTTTAGTTGCCTTTAAAATCTGCCTCATTAAGTGTTGTGTATTGAAACATTTCACTAGCCAGCAATTAATTACCATGGATACATGTAGCTCGGGGGCATACAACAGTGATGTAAACATGTGTGATTTAAATACAATTTTTCATTGGTTGCTCCCTCTGTCATTGCCCAGTCAAAACAGGTGGAACAATAGCGTTCTGAGTGCAGTAAATGATTGGAAAATCGTTACAAACACTAGGAGCAATTAGCAATTTTTGAGGAAATCGAAGAGATTCTTTCATTTTCTTTTCTGTGAAAGTACAAAAATGTAAGACTGTTTAACTCAATATCTGTCCACAATTTTAAGAGTAAAATGTATTTTTGACCAGATAATGGGAACATTCTGAAAATGAAAAATTCTCAAAGTACACTTCATTCATTAGATTTTGGATTTAGTAAAAAACAAAAGTTGGATAATTTATGTTCATCCTCAGTTCGGGAGAACTGTTAATTTATTGCACACTGAATAAGTATAGATATAGTTTAGGTATACTTAAAATTGCACCATTTTAGCACACTGCATAAAAAATCGAATGAGGGAGGGGATACCCCTCCCGCACCCACCCCGTCATCAGCCCCCCCAGCATGTACCAGTCTGGATCCGGGCCTGTTATTTGATCATGAACATAACCTTTCACTGTAAGAACTGAGCAAATGCCCGTCGAAAAACATTTAATAAAAGAAATCAAAACACTATATTGTAACCGAAGTGTCTAAACCGACGCTGCTGCACTTAAAGATAGACTCTTACGGTAGATTAGAGGGATTTCGGACTATCAGAGATGAACCATATCCAGCGAAATTACCAGAAGTAACCACAATTGAAACGTTTAAACACTTTTATTGAAAGTTATGCAAACGCAAGCAAAGATTGAAAATTTAACTAGTGTTATCAAATGTTCGGATACTGCCTTGTAATTATTGAATTAAAGTTTACTATAGTTATTACTATAGTTATTAAATGTTAAAGCACTGTATTGTTGTTGTTGAAATCACTATGTCCACATGGATAAGACGATTGTTACTTTGGATCTGCAGATAAGGAAATAAATTGCCAGTGTTACGACAAAAGCACCCTGTCTGGTTTTTGTACGGAATGGAACGGTTTATACAGAGTTTTACTGTCAACTTATGTCAGTATGGATTTGTCCAATACTAAAAAGAGCATCAATAGTTTGGTGAGCTTCTATATTTTTATAACTGTTCCCTGTGTACGGATTTTCTGTACGGATTTTCTGTACGGATCCGTACAACGGCTTGTACGGATTATAGCACTTGTACGGGTTTAAATAGCTGGTATGGATTTGTCCAATACAAAAGACATCAGTGGTTTCTGTTTCCTTGTACGGATTTTCTGTACGGATTTTCTGTGTACGGATTTTCTGTGTACGGATTTTCTGTACGGATTTTCTGTACGGATCTTCTGTACGGATTTGGACGGTTTTACAGGAAATTTACCACTCAATGACAGTTGATAGCGCACGAAAATTTAAACTTGGAAGAATACGGATTTTCTACCTGAAGTAACTGTACGGAATGTACGGCTGTTTATTTATTTATCTTGCAGTTTGACCGAGTATACCGTTCCAGTGGCTGGGAAGCTGCTGACTGACTGATTCTCGCAGTATTTATAGACTTTTGCGCATTAATCTTGTACGGCAAAATTCCCTTGTACGGAATTTTCAAAACCAAAATCGGCCAATCAGAATGCTGTACGGATTATGCTACCCAATGGAAACAAAGCGCTGTCGAAGAACTCCAGTGTTCATGCGTCATGCATGAGTAAATAGATCCGTACACGATCCGTACAAACCTGATTTCAAAGTAAAGAATCAATATTACTGAAAACAATCGGTTGTCTAATACTCAGCAGAAGAAGTGGTTCAAACTGGGTATTACTGTAATTAAAATGAATTGCGCTCATTTCGTGTCGTCTGTATCAAGAAGAACTTGTTTCCGTACAACAACTTGTAGGAATATAATTTATACTGCTTGGATCACAAATGATATGTGATTATTCCGGATAAACACAGACGCATTTGAAACAACGTTCAAAGGTAAATCAGTGAGAATTATGAATTATAACTTCTGTGCAGCATTTTATCCAACATATTGTATTTTAATATGTTTTCGCGATCTGTCAATTCGCACTAGGCATTTTTCCAAGCCTTGTATTTAAAGTTTTAAAGCAACCTATGTCCCAGAATGTTCATCTAGTTATCTAGAATATTGCTTGATACTGGAATTATCCGGGGATAGCCGTTAATGACATAACAGGTTCATCCTGTTACAATATTTTTCATTAAAAGAGAGATCATTGGAAATGTTTGGAATTTCAAGGGCTGTTTTATCAAGGACTAGCTGTTTTATTGATGGTTGTTTTGTGATGACATCGACAACAAGGGCTTGAAAATTTGATTTCCACCTAATATTGGATATTGTGTAAAACCACTGACTTCTTCCTGGAACGCTAATTACACATAAAGGAAAGATAATTCTGTTATGACTGTATCTTTTTGACAATTTTTTCATTTATTTGTAATGATTACAGAATTGCAAATTGGTTCATAGAAAGAATTTCGAATTTTTCTTTTCTAATTTTGGAAAATTACAGATAGGAAAGTGGATACTTTTTATTTTTGCCGAGTATATTTTGCGATTTGCTTTGATCTAATAATAAAGTAGTTGCTAACGAGATTCATATCCGTTATCCGGATGGAATCCGGCTGAAGAATGAACAAAAAAAACGTTTTTGCACATATTATGTTTTGTAAAATATATGACTGTTTACTATCGCACGTGATAAAAAGTGTCATGCATTTAATCCAAGGTTGAACAAATTTTTACCACATTGGTTATACAAACATGTTGATGTCTTATGGTACATGTGCCGGTTTGTAATATTGATAAGAAAATAGTTTCCTTCTTTCGTAACATCTGTTGAAATTTTTATAACCTCTGCATAGCTTAAATACACTTGTTTTTCTTTTTTGGGTTGACGGACAATCCGACTGTCTTGAATGGCACTGACAAAATTAATGATAATGAATACTCGGTAGTTTATATTTGCCCGAATATCAAGATAATATAAAAAATGACTAACAACAAGTCATGTTATCTACACGATTTATTTAATTTTCATACTTCCGTAAGTAAAATTTATCTAAACGAAACCTTTTACAACATCATGTGATGAAACAACGTATAATGATTGGCCGTTTATATGTATCGTCGACAAAACGTATCTTAGACAAAAATTGATTGCGTATTGTGGATATTTTGAAGGTCTTTTAATAAAAAATGTTATGGAATTTAATTCGGTGCTACTCATAATTGATTATATTTTGAGACTATTTAAGAAACAAGTTGTTACTACAGAACTCTTAAGATACGCGTTTTTCGAATATTACTTAAATAAATTTCAGACACGCGGTTTTCGAAATTTAAACAATAAATAAAATACAAAGGCTCAACTTTAAGTTACAATATAGCATTTACGTGAAAGATATCTTAAATGAAAGATAAAAATTCCAAATCATCAATACACTTGAAAGAATACTCGCTAAACAATATAAGTAACGAAAATCTAAGGAAATTTATCATTTTAAGCAATTATATGAAAGAAATGGTTTCATCCCTGAAAGATGTATCCCAAACACACAATGTAAACAAAACAAAGTCATAGGGTAAACTAGAAATATACGCAACTCTGAGGGGAAAGTTAGGTACCAATGGAACAGAAATTCACGTCCGCGTAGGAAAGGCCATATCTTGTAAAGTATTAACCGATGTGGGCTATACAATAACTAAAAATATGAACTTATCGGGAATTTTGGTCGGCCATTATCCGTGCATGATATCAAAACAAAACCACGTGATTCCCCGCAGTGACTCCAGAGCATAATATTATATCAAATATTTAACATGGCGGTGGTATGTTTTAAGGCATGGTGATCTTGTCATGCACTAACAATGATGTCTAGTGTTTCAAGCATTTCTTAATGCTTATTAAGGTATTCATAGAATTGATTTGTATAAAATTAAGCCCATATATTTCGGGTCATTGTTTTGTTTTATTAAATGCATGCCGTTTCTATGGTTTTTCGACATTTCTAGTCTGATGAGGCGACGAAAGACACTAATAATCCTTCGAGGCTTCAGAAAACGAAATTGTTAAGATATTGCCCATTTAAAAGAGTATTGTTAAATACGTGATTGAAAATCTAGTATACATTAAATACATTAAACACAAATGCTAAGCATTTCATCACAATTTTAAACAAAATATTTTGACGTCTTATTGTACATGGGCTGAAGGTTATGAAACTGCGATTGGAAACCGGTCTCAAATCTCAAGCATCAGATTGGCTGAAATGGTGTCCAGTCGTCATTTCAGCCGATCAGGTGCATGAGATTTTAGACTGGTTTCCATGCTCAGCTTTATAATCTTGGGCACTGATATACGAGTTCTTGGCGAATAATACACGTTTCTGTATCGTACAAACAATAATCTTTTTTAGATACCATTGACAAAAATACTGATATTTTTTCTGAAATGAAAAGTCGCATCTATATTTGAGAGTAAAAGGTATACTATTATGTTGGGAAAAGCTTAACTCGGAATGCAATTAATTGCAATTGCATTTATAAGATTTTTACTCGAACATTTTAATAACATAATAAAACAAAAAGTTGCCGTTTTATTTATACACAAACGAGCATGCACTGTGATTAAATCAACATCATGTCTTGCTTGGGAAAGACAAAGCCTTTTTTAATACCGTTTTTTTTCTTCAAATCTGCTTCCAAGGCGGCGTCAATGTTGCTTTTGATCACGTCCTCCTATTTACGATGTGATCATACGTTCTGAGATCAATCTGAATACCATCATCAGAAATAGCAGCCCTCAATGTTTCAAAGTTGGCTTTTAATCCTTTGATCTGCTTCCAAGATTTCAACAGATTAAACACGGTTGATACAATATCGCTAGGGTTTTCTCTCTGTGTCCTTTGTACTTCTGCATTTGGAATACCCTGGCTAACAAAAAACAATTCATATCCCTTGCCGAATAGTCGTGCTATCTTCGTAAGTTTATCATCACTCATATTTTCATTCAACTTTTCTGCCAACATTGCTCTCTGTAACAAATACAGCTTTAAACATACAATATATTGTAGATTCATTTCTATATTTAAATTAAATTGCGATCCCCTCTATTACTTCTCGTTTAGGGAAAAGCCTTCATTAAATCTGGGGACCGTATGCCGATAATCACGGATTTTATTTAATTAAAACATTGGAAAGCTTCATGATATCCGTTATATGCAAAACATCGATTGGGGCTGGGCCATTATCCAGGCTACTTGTTCAATATAAAAAGAGCCCGGTGGACCGGGATGTCAATTAATTTGTATATTCATTACTACATGTGTCGGGGCTCAATAAAACCCTGGCTGTCATGTTATTTTCCTATTTAAATATTCTGAAATGTGTGTTTCTATGGTTTATATTCCCAATCATTAATGCAAGTGTTAAGAATTTCCTAGATGGGAGTCCGTATTTCCGGGCCGGCAGTAAATACAAATACTCATGTTTAAAGTACCACTCTGACCTCTCATTATTTGTTACAGTACGCCAGTTTATAAAGAATTTTTAGAAAAATATAGCTAAGCCGGTTCTAACTGAATATTCCAGAATTTATCAAGAAAAACATCGAATCAAACAAAATATGCGCGCATGCTGAGAAACTTTGCGCTTATATAACCTTGAGAATCATGTACCTACCTCTTTGACAAACCAAGGTTTCAGCAATTTTTCATATTGGTTCAAACTTGGTCCGTCACGGAGTAAAACACCAACATCAATGTACTGTCTATGGCTAGCCGGCACTTTTGTGAATTCCGTCTTATCGATAAGTTGTCTTCTGATTATCTCAACGTTCACGTCACATGATTTCAAAATAACACTTTCGATTTCCTCTCTCAAATTTTCTTCTGCATTGGGAATTGCTTCGCCAACATACGGTGATTCAAGTGATCGTTTACTTTGGTGGATAGACATGTACAACAAAGAACCTGTTGTATTTGAGTCAAACGTGAGAAGAAGACTTTGTGATCCTTTAGTGAGAGTAATGCTATTTTTCGTGGTATCTATAGTTTTATTTTGTATACATTCCAACATCCAACCCTTTTTTAAGCATGTCATTACAATTTTAGTCTCAATGGGAAATGGGATGGTTTTTATGTTTAGTGCCAGAATGTAAATGCTAGAATCCAAAACTAAAGAATGCTCATCGTCTTCATTATCTTGTATGGATCTTGAGAAAAGTAAAGGCATGATATACAATCTATCCAAGGTCGTGTCTTCAAACACTAAATCTACGGCTTGCAGAGCTGCCAGTATCTTATTAGTGTCTTCAATTTCCTCTATCTCATCTAAGAAGCTATCTGCAGGGTGAATGATGTGCGAAAGAAAACCTCTTTCTCTTAGGTTTCTGATCATACCAAGAAACTTTTCCATTAGTTTGTCTGGTGCATGGCACTCAAAATACTGCTCTTCTAGTTTAAAACACAAACGACTTTTGTTTTTGCTTGATTCCGCTTCTTTGAAATCCGATTCCTGTATTTCAGTAAACATCGTTTCCTCATTAGCCCGTTCTATCTCTATTTGACATTCAACGCTAGGTATTTTTTCCGCGCTGATTTTTTCAAGTAGTTCATCCAGATTGACCATTTTGAAATGATTTCCAAAGTATGTAGTTCGGATTGAGCAGAGAAGCTTTCTTCCTTCTTTTGACCTCTGTAAACAAAATTCTTAGTTAGGTAAAGTTCATACGTTTTTAAACAATGCTACTTATTCAAATAATACTTAAAACAACAACGTATTGGTTAAAACTGTTGAAGAAATGAGTTTGTTACAAGTCAACTGTGCAATCCGACAGCATTTTACAATATTTTTTCATTACATTCAGGAATGGCAACTTCGGTACATTTTCGCTGACAAATAAAATTAGTCCTTTATTGCGTCGCGGCATAATTAATAGTACGATTCCCCAAGTATGCATCGCAAAAGAATATACCTGTCCCTTGCTGTGTTGTGATACGTCAACAATAAAAAGCATAGAGTGCTGATCAGACTTGGTCACCGAAGAGTATGTACTTAGTTCTTTGATGATTTTCTCGTACAAACCTGCAAAGGGATACATTAAGACCTTCAACTGAATTTAAAATACTTTCAATCCATGTACTTTTAAGGTTTAATAGTACCTAAATAATAAACTAGAATGTTGTGTTCCGCGGAACACATGTGTTGCCTGCATGGAAAAAGTTTAAATGTGGGCATATGTTTAATCATATATAATAAAAATATTTTATTTAAGTTGATTTCAATACTACACCACAGAACACATGTGTCATCTAAATTGCATTGATAAGGGGAATAACTAAAATAATGGTGAAACCTGAGTTAAAAATTGATTTGTAAATGCAGATGAGTTATTCAAAGTATTAAGTGAATTAATTGAACAAGTACTTTCCATTTTACAGGCAACACTAAGTTTCATGTTAAAGTTGCATTTGAAAGGAACATAACTCATAAAATATTGAAACTGGAGTTATCATTCTTGTCGTCACAGATGGCATTGTTCATGCTGATAATATATTCCAAGTATGAAGTGAATAGGACAAGTACTTTCAAAGTTATAGGCAACATTAAGTTTCAAGTTTCAAGTTAAAGTTGCATTTCAAAGGGGCATAACTCAAAAAATATTGAAACTGGAGTTATCATTCTTGTCGTCACAGATGGCATTGTTCATGCTGATGGTATATTCCAAGTATGAAGTGAATAGGACAAGTTCTTTCAAAGTTAAAGTCAACATTAAGTTTCATGTTAAAGTTGCATTTGAAAGGGGCATAACTCAAAATATTTTGAAACTGGAGTTTTCATTCTTGTCGTCACAGATGGCATTGTTCGTGCTGATGATATATTCCAAGTATGAAGTGAAAAGGTGAAGTACTTTCAAAGTTATAGGCAACATTAAGTTTCAGGTTAAAAGTTGCATTTGAAAGGGGCATAACTAAAAAAACTATTGAAACTGGAGTTATCTTTCTTATCGTCACAGATGGCATTGTTAATGCTGATGAAATATTCCAAGTACGAAGTGAATGGGACAAGTACTTTTAAAGTTATAGACAACATTAAGTTTCAGGTTAAAGTTGCATTTGAAAGGGGCATAACTAAAAAATATTGAAACTGGAGTTATCTTTCTTGTCGTCACAGATGGCATTGTTCGTGCTGCTGATATATTCCAAGTATGAAGTGAATAGGACAAGTACTTTCAAAGTTATAGGCAACATTAAGTTTCATGTTAAAGTTGCATTTGAAAGGGGCATAACTAAAAAAATATTGAAACTGGAGTTATCATTCTTGTCGTCACAGATGGCATTGTTCGTGCTGATGATATATTCCAAGTATGAAGTGAATAGGTGAAGTACTTTCAAAGTTATAGGCAACATTAAGTTTCAGGTTAAAGTTGGGGGACTACCGGACGACGCCGACGCCGACGGACAATTGGATCCCTATGTGTCTACCTGCTATCGCAGGCGACACAAAAAGCAACACGGAGGTAAATAATAGAGTGAAACCCTTCGGCCTGATGTTCATTATAACGTGTTTTTGGAAGTACAGTCAGCGTTGTTGTCTCATTTAACGCGTCTAGTTTCAAATTTACAGAAATCGCATTTGCACCGACGCCGTAGCACCAAATAGAATTTTAAAAAATCATACGCGTATAGTTTCAAACTTACAGAACCTGCATTTGCACAAACACCGTAGGCTAGCATGAAAAAAGGGTTTTAAAAGTTAATAAAAGGACGTCTCAAACAAATCTATTATAAAAACTAGTGCATAAGTAACCGGTAGAAAATTTCAAGCTTAAACAAGCCCGTAGCCAAGCTGAAAATTTTAGAAGTGCCAAATGCGATTTTGATAATAAAGATTTCCGGGAAAGCATACCCCAGAGACGCAACTTATATCCGGCCGTCATCAAATCATTTTGTCAGATCCGAATTCATCGAGATTTTATCAATCAAACCGAGCCTGAAATATTTTCATATTTGTCGTGCTCGGTGTCTTTCAAAGTTTCCTTTTCATCTACTAGTATTTTATCGAAACAGTAAATAAAACTCACTTTTATTTGCTTCAAAAGTTGCTGGGTCTATTGCCAAAATGTACATTCCTGGTCCAAAAAATCGGTGCAATATCAGAGACGGTAATTCTGTAACTGGCTCTGTCTTCAACATCAATACATGAACACGAGCATTGAAACTTTTGCTTTTGTCGTCTGCAACAGTCTACAATATAATTAATTTCTCTGAATTGGGGCGGAAAGGTAACTTCGGACAGTTGACATCAATCCTTGAACTTTGGTCATAAAGTTTAGCAGACGACATTTATTATTCTGCATTTTGCGGTAAAAATACCTGTTTATTAACAAAATGTCTAACAAAATCACTTTTTAGTTATGAGAAAATAATATATTATTGTGTGTTCTTTCGAAATATAGTAACAACTAAAATATTACAAAAAATGACCGAAGGTACTTTTTCCCGTGGCGTGCCCCAATTAAAGGTGCCTGATACGTATCGGGACCAAAATATTAGGAGTTTTCAAATATCAAAATTTATATTTAAAATGTAGAACCCTTCTAAATAAAGTAAACATGGGATGTAATTTTCTAACACAATCAACGTACTAGTAAATAAATATAAAGCCACAGTTTTTTAACGTTATTAACGCAGTAAAATTCGCTTACAAAAGATCCTTAAATGCACTAAGCCAAAATTTCGGCGAAATGTGCTTCTTATGGACAAATGTCTTGTCCGGTATGTTTTTATAATATCTTTTAAACACGTTAAAACCTAATATGCCACTTTTTAACACATTGCTCTACTGGCATAAATTTGGTATCGATAGAAAGAGGACATTTATAGGAATTCAATGAAAAAGAATTTTGGAACTTGAGAACGTACTTCCAGTAGAGTAATGTGTTAAAAGTTTGCATGCAAAAAGTTACAATCTTCCTACCGGACAAGACTTTTGTCCATCAGCAAATTTATAAGAATTATGTAGAAGCAACATTAATATAAACCACATCTGAGAAATTAAGGTTTTTCACCATTGACTATGGACTGGCAGATTTAATATGAAGACCCACGTCTCAATCAATACCGGTTTGTCCATTTATTGTTTATTACAGAAATCTATTAACTGAATAAATAAATAAATGAATAACAAACAGTGTAGACTGCGAGAATGCTCAACCCAAATTGTGTCTGCACTGAACGCGAATATTACAAACTCTGTCCTAATCAATATAGGGTTTAATAAAACATCCTGTTTAGATAATTACTATCGTTTCAGTAAACACATAATGATTGTTTTTATTTTAAAACAAACATGTAACTTTTCTACTGGTCGTATGTAATTGTGTGTTTTAACAATTTCTCTCAACGTTATATTCGAATGTTCATATTTTGATGCTTAACATAAAAATGTTACATTTAACATAGCACTGACCATGCCGTCCGTGTTGTCAGATTCCGATTCGTAACCGTAATCCTGGCATTTGTCGCTCTGTTCAGCCGAAGATTTCAGTCTTTGCATGCATGGCTTCCCTCTTTCAGTGACAGCATGTACGCCATCCCTAGCCTGGGCTTGTCCTTCGGATGATGGAGACAGTTCTGCTCGACATTTAGATCTAGATCTAAAATCTAAGTAAGTAGTTTTCTTAAGTGGTTGTTTTTTGTCATTTAATAAACGAGTGTTTCTTTTTTATACACATTACTCTGACAAGTGCAATAGATACATATAGATTATAATATATTTTCCCAACAGTAGAATCGGTTGAGTGATCTTTTGAGTGATCTCTCTTCTTCTTCTTCTTCTTCTTCTTGACTGTGTGGTGAGGCTTTTTTTCTGAATGTGGAAATTCCTGATATGCATATTTCACTCTTTTTTGAAGCAATCTAATGTTGGATTGAACAGAGAAGAAACGCATTAATTACTAATTAATTGACTTTTCTAAAGAAGTCGGTGATAAACTATTAAAAAGTAAAACAATGGCATGCTAAAGTCATCAATGTCGGAGATATAAAGAGGTACTATATACAAAGTCTTACCATTTCGTATACACACATTTCCAAGGTCAGACCATATACTGCTCACTAATGAGGTTTCTGAAAATTTAGGCGATATTTGTTCCAAGCACTGTTTGATGGTTTCTGTTTCACTCCCTAGAAAATACACGTATTGAATTGTTTTCGACATGTCCTATTCCCACACGATTCATACTGTCCTGAACACAAACAATGTCAATTAAAAACTGTTATTGTTTTCCAATTAATCTAGTTTCACAATAAAAAATTAATTTATCAAGTATGCATATGTTGTGTATTTTGCTTAGCTGGAGATATCCAGTTGAACAGTTTAAGTGGGTTTACCAACTAAAACGGAAATTACTCAACTTACGCTGTTTTCATTCATATTATCAGCAGTTGTTTACGTTAAATTCCTTTTGTTGCAAAGGCGTGCTTGACCTTCAAAATAACCATCATGAATCGATTGTCAAGCATTTGTTTTTTGCAGCTGCACGTTTAAATGCAGATTCAAGAAAAAGATCTGAACATTATGACGCAATCTTACTTGTATTTAATGACTTAATACTTATAAGCACCAGCACACATTTTACACATTTTAATTAAAATATATACAAATACAAAAATCAACAAATAATTGTTCAGTTAAGCGACACACCCTTTCATCATATATAATAATTATGATTTAAACACCTGAGTTCACAACATGTTTTTCATTCGTCTTTTGTTTTATATCTTATAATTCTTAACAGCAATCTTTTGAACGAGATATCGCCTAGTGCGCATTAGGTGACGACGATCTATTTTTGATCCGGCTACGAAAACTTTTTCACTAAAGGATGCACTTATCGCGAACGTTAAATATAGAATCAAATATGAAACTAAAACAATTGCAAGACACATTTTAAACAAAAGTTCTGCCCTAATTTCTACAATTTCTGTTAAAAATAGAACAAGAAGCATAATGTCGTATTTGTAGCGTTTTAAATAAGTATGACCTATAAGTTTACAAATATCAACAATTCACAGCAAATGACCTATAATTGGTTTATGACTGTTACTCCTACATACTGTTAAAGTTAATTTATATCTGTCTTAAAGTCATTCCGTCCGTCCGTGCCAATATAAACATGTTTGCTAGTGCAATGAATGACTGCAAATGCCATAAAATAATCCTAATCACTTATCTTACAACCAAACCAATGTTAAGTGTTACTCTGTAAGATTTTCTATTACTTTGATATAAAAATATCAAACATTAATCAATGTCTTCGAAATCTCCTGATGCAATGTTCGTTATCACCCATTTAACTTAAATTTCTACGAATCAAAACTATGGTATATTTTAAGATTAAATTTTCTATAATTAGAGTATTAAAGCAAAATTACATTTATGTTTTAAAAATGAAGAAATTGTCTTTAAATCTAACACACACTCTACATCACTTATTACATTAACTTGTTTTAAACGGACCCGCTGTTGTACAAAACCCTACAGGGCCATCATAGCAGGAACATTTGCAATACTCTTTTAATTTAGTGGTTTATTTTCAATGATATTTTAAAGAAACTGAATATCGTCATAGAGCAATCCAACATTAATTTTGCGACCAAACCATGTCCTACCAACTCTTTTTATTGTTTTGCTAGCAGGCAAGGAATCCAGTCTCCCCAGACTTACACGAAAAATGCAATTATAACAAAAGACCATTCTTTGAATCATTCTAAAACAATCAGATACAAGATTCCCAAACATTTCAAAATATAATTTTACTATCAGCTTTAAACATATTCCAACATTTTGTTAGAAAAAAGTATTTGTTTTTAATATTTACCAATCAGACAAAACTTTTACAGAAATTATACTACGACTCGTCATACACAAAGCTAAATAAGCCCTGCTTTCTGCATACTTTGGCTTCTGACCTTAAACGGTTATCAATAACCTTTTAATATACTTTAATCCAATGACAGGATCGAATATCTTCACAGATCTGTGTTTTTATGTGTTTCATCTTTAAATGCTGCAATGTGCATGTGGCTATAATTTGCGATTTTGTTTTGTAATTAACTGGTAACTTTTGTAGAAACAAATGAAGCGAATCCGCATAAATCCAAGCATAAATCTTGGTTTTCATCTTGTAAAAACACTTGAAATGTCACTGCACCATTTTTTTTTAACTGACGAGTATCGACTGCTGTGACCAAAGAAGATGATGTACTTGACTTTCGCTCTTAATGGATTCGTGTTGATTGAAGTTATTTTCAGGAACAAAATGCGGTGCGAAGCGGAAATAAGTTCGTCAATTCACAACTAAATGCGAGATGCATTGGGGATAATATGGCTCTCTACGAAGGCTGCCTTTTTAAGGTGTACATTTTCTGATAAATGTACTCTCCAATAAGAATAACTTATTTTGTTATCTAAATTTGTATTTAAATTTTATATGTAATGCAAGAAAGTAAACAAAAAGATCTTAACAATACAGAACATGTCTATGCACTAGATATATTTATTATCGCATAGGGTGCTGTACAAGACAATAGAATGTGTACGTCAAGTTACATTAACTGCACACTAACGAATGGTTATAACTGCAAACATAAACACTCTTATTTTGTTTTTAACAGGATCAGTTAGTGTTAATTCAAAATTAGTTATCACGTTTTTAAAGCTTTTCTATCAGTGTCTTCATATTGTCCCAGTCGACGTTCACATCCGACCGCTTTGTTAATGCATTCAACAATGAGGATACAGATGGTTCTAAGCTTGATTTTTGTTGCATTTTATTTCTCCACTGTATCATTAGCTCAACCTTCTGCCTATTGACATCTCTTACATGGTCATGTTCAACCTTTTCTATGTCGATTTGCTGAAGAATATAAGAATATTGTATGCACATTTAATTGACGTATTCTCTAATATATACGGGTACTGAAACAATATAAAATATAGTTCTTGTTTACTTCATTTTATTCATTGCAGTTAAACTCGGCTGAAGTTATATGATCAACCACAGAAAATAACTTAATTGTGCACAACATCTATATTTTTATCCATTTACATTTTGAAATAAATAAATAAAAATAATATCAATATACAGTTTGCAGCAGTTGAATAAATAAAAAATATTTATTCTGTCATTATTTATCCAGACTATTATTCAAATAAATGAATATTATTCAAAGCGTGTAGCTAAATATTTTGGCAATAATTAATTTTCGCTGATAAATAACAGACAACGCAATTAAAGCAAAACACTTTAAGAAAAATGGTAAAGCTCACATCCTAACTCAAACCACCACCGCAACTAACAGTTTTAGCTGAACAAAAGTAAGAATGAAGTCGTTTTAAAACGATAAACTTATATCAATATGAGTTAGTCCATTGAAAGGTATATAAACACTTACACTTAGGCCAAGTTCGAGCATCAAAAATTTCCAATGTTTTCCAATGGCCTTACAAATATTTGGTAAATGTTCTTCTATGGCCTGTGTCTTCTTGTCTTGCGAAAGGTTTTCCATCCATATTTCTGGTCAATAAAATTGCTCAGTATAATGTCATTAAATACAAATAAGATTGCCTCATAAATGTTTAGATATTTTTCTTTAATATTAATGGTACATTCAAGTAAGGTGCATGATTACTATAAAGTAATTTCTTCACATGCATGTTATAACAAAATCATTAAATATTTGCAATAAATGCTACTTTCAAGAAAGCAATGTAAATATTTATTTTAAATTTAGTTACCATTTGATGTTTTTGTTTCTGATATTTTCCTCAGATTCTCTGGAATCTCAAACAAAGAAATGATTTTAAATCTAGCACCTAACACCAAGTGCACTGTGGATAATTTGATATGCAGAATATGAAGACGGCAACATTTCGTATGAAAAATGCTAAAATCTTACACTTAAACTTAGTGCATTGCGAGTTATTGTAACAAAAAGTATGAAGACGGTAACATTTAACAGCAAAAATAGCCCAAGTCATGTACTGTAATGAATGTATGGTAAGTGTAAAAAGAATATAAAAAGACTATATTTCATGAGCTAACTCTTTAAAGTTCTCTGATTTATGTACCTTTATTTTTAACCAATACCGCGGTTTTATAAAATGTTCTCGCTCTTGAGAGAAGTATTTGTTATTGGGCATTTTAAGAAAGGCTGTTATCAATTCAAACTTTACTTTTTATCCCCCGCCGATGAAATCGGGAGGGGGATATTGTTTTGGCGTTGTCCGTCCGTCACGGTGTCACGGTGTCACGTCGTCACGGTGTCACGTCGTCACGGTGTCACGGTGTCCGTCCGAATTTCATTTCCGGGCTATTTCTCTGCAACCACTGGATGGATTTCAATGAAACTCTGTGGGAAGTATCAGTACCAAGAGGAGATGCGCATATCGTCATCTTGTTCCGGTCAGACGATTTACCACAGAGTTATGGCCCTTTGATAACTTATGCATTATGTATATAGGGCAGTATTCGTTTCCGGGCTATTTCTCTGCAACCACTGGATGGATTTCAACGAAACTCTGTGGGAAGTATCAGTGCTGAGAGGAGATGCGCATATCATCGTCTTGTTCTGGTCAGACCATTTAACACAGAGTTATGGCCCTTTGATAACTTATGCATTATGTATATAGGGCAGTATTCGTTTCTGCGCTATTTCTCTGCAACTACTGAATGGATTTCAACGAAACTCTGTAGGAAGTATCAGTACCAAGAGGAGATGCGCATATCGTCGTCTTGTTCCGGTCAGACCATTTAACACAGAGTTATGGCCCTTTGATAACCTATGCATTATGTATATAGGGCAGTATTCGTTTCCACGTTATTTCTCTGCAACTACTGAATGGATTTCAATGAAACTTACTGCAAACTATCTATACCAAGAGGAGATGCGCATATCGTTGTCTTGTTTCGGTCAGACCATTTAACACAGAGTTATGGCCAATTGATAACTTATGCATTATGTATATAGGGCAGTATTCGTTTCCGAGCTATTTCTCTGCAACCACTGGATGGATTTCAACAAATCTTTCTGAGAACCATCAATACCAAGAGGAGATGCGCATATCGTTGTCTTGTTCCAGTCAGACCATTTAACACAGAGTTATTGCCGTTTGATAACTTATGCATGATGCATATAGAGCAGTGTTCGTTTCCGCGCTATTTCTCTGCAACTACTGAATGGATTTCAATGAAACTTGCTGAAAACCATCTATACAAAGAGGAGTTGCGCATATTGCCCTTCATTAACTTATGCATTATGCATATAGAGCAGTATTTGTTCCGCACTATTTCTCTGTAACTAGCGGATGGGTTTCAATGAATCTTGCTGAAAACCATCTATACCAAGAGGAGATGCGCATATCATTGTCTTGTTTCGGTCAGATCATTTAACACAGAGTTATTGCCCTTTGATTTCTTATGCATTATGCATATAGAGCAGTATTCGTTTCCGCGCTATTTCTCTGTAACTAGCGGATGGGTTTCAATGAATCTTTCTGAGAACCATTAATACCATGAGGAGATGCGCATATTGTCGTTTTGTTCCAGTCAGACTGTTGAACACAGAGTTATGGCCCTTTGATAACTTATGCATTATGCATATATAGCAGTATTCATTTCCATGCTATTGCTCTGCAACTACTGAATGAATTTCAATGAAACTTTCTGGAAAACATCAATACCAAGAAGAGATGCGCATGTCATGGTCTTGTTCCAGTCAGACTGTTTAACACAGAGTTATTGCCCTTTGATAACTTATGCATTATGCATATATAGCAGTATTTATTTCCGCGCTATTTCTCTGCAACTTTTGGATGGATTTCAATGAAACTTTCTTGAAACCATCTATACCAAGAGGAAATGTGCATATCATCCTGTTGTTCCTGTCAGACTATTTAACACAGTTATGGCCCTTTGATAACTTATGCATTATGCATATTATAGAACAGTATTCTTTTCCTCTATTTCTCTGCAACTACTGGATGGATTTCAATTAATTTTTCTGAGAACCATCAATACCAAGAAGAGATGTGTATATTGTTGTCTTGTTCCAGTCAGACTGTTTAACACAGAGTTATTGCCCTTTGATGACATGCATAATAGAGCAGTATTTGTTTCCGCTCTATTTCTTTTCAACTTCTCGAAGGATTGAAATGAAACTTTCTGGGAAACATCAATACTGAGACGAGATGCCCATTTTGTCATCTTGTTCCGGTCAGACTGTTTAACACAGAGTTATTGCCCTTTGATAACTTATACCTTATGCAAATAGAGCAGAATTTGTTTCCACGCTATTTCTCTGCAACTACTGGATGGATTTTAATGAAACTTTCTGGGAACCATCAATACCAAGAGGAGACGCACATATTGTCATCTTGATTCAGTCAGATCCTTTAACACAGAGTTATAGCCCTTTGATAAGTTATGCATTTTGCTTGTAGAGCAGTATTTGTTTCCTTGCTATTTCTCAGCAGGAATCTATGGAAACCATCAATACCAAGACAAGATGCCCATATTGTTGTCCTGTTCTGGTCTGACCGTTTAACACAGAGTTATGGCCCTTTGATAAGTTATGCACTATGCATATAGAGTAGTATTCGTTTATATGCTACTTCTATGCAACTTCTGCATAGATTTCTTTTAAATACAGCACTATATTTTTACTACTGCATTCTTCATTTCAACAACTTGAAGACTTTTTGTCTCATTTTTATATTCTGGTGAGCTGCCCAACCCTTTTCACCATCTGAAGTTTTTTTTCACCTTTTTTGCCATCCATAATAAATATCTAAATAAAGCCCTATGACTTCAGCTGTTGTGTTAGTAATAACCAGTACTCGGCGGGGGATATAAATTCAACGAATTTGCTTGTTTAGGAAACCAGTCTTGTTAAATCTCGAACGGTTTGTATTGGTGTGGACCACTTTCTTCCTTGGTACATGTTCTTTCACTTTCTACTGTTTCCCTTCCTTTTAGTTCATCTTTCAGATCTAGCACACTATGAAGACCTTCTTCCAAAATACAATTTGCATTTGTGCTCTTGCATTGAATCTTGTATTCAAAAGGCAGATTTTCGACATCTTTGTCCTTATCATCAACATTTTCTATTTCCATGTTTTGAAACTGTGCGCGGTAGGTTTCATATTCGTCAAACTGATCAAATCGTTTGAATTCTTTTCGCACTCTATCACAAAGATATGGATCAACTCTGTTCTTCTTGTTCTTCGTACTACATGTATATCGAACGAGTCGGAGTCCAATCTTTGAATTTTTGAAAAACACATGCAGCCTGTGTCTGTCTTCGTCGCGCTCTTCTTTTACTTCAAATACTGCCCATCCACAAAACAGCATCAATTTCTTTCCTCGTCGTGCGACTGGCCATCTTCCCATACACAACGAAATCACTCTATTGTAAATTGCTGGTGGAACAAAGCTGAGAAGGAACTTGTAGCAAAGTACTGGGGTTGCTACGGCATTTTCTACGACCAATCTTGTATCAAATATTTCATCTGGCGGGGGCTCCTTTATCAGGCAAGGTACATAATAGTATCCGATATCAGTGGTTGTGATGCCATCTGCGTTCAGTTGTCGTGCTTTTACAATGATGTCTAGTTTTTCGAGAATTTCTAAAAGCATTTCATAGTTTTCATAAAAGTGATTTGTGTTATCTTGAGCCCATACGTCTTGAGCAAGTTGAATGTCAAGTTTGCCTGTTTCATTGAACTCGTGCCATTTCTTCTGTAGCTCACCATATTCCCAGTCAAAGTCTATTGCACGGATGAGGTGACGGAAAGCATTAATTATCCACCGGGGCTCCAAGATAACTGTATTTCGGAGAACTGGAGAATCTTGAAAATATATAAATGTTTCAATTTCATGATGTACCCTAAGGAAAAGCCTAAGATGGTCTTCGCTTCCCAGAGGTGATGCCAGCTTACTATTAATATTTATCAACTCTTTGAATGTTATGAAGGTAGTACCATCTTCTCGGGCGATCCTCACCCCAGTAAGACATGCCCTTTGATACTTCAATGATAATGTTTTTAAGGTGATCGATGTTTGAATCCTGAATACTGTTATCAAGTAGAATGTCTTCCTTTAAGATGTTTTCAGCAATTGGTGAGTCGAGAAAAATCTCTCTTATATCCCTGAAGTATTTCCTTGCTTTCTGACTTTTCTCTTCGTCTGACTGTTAAACAGAATTAAGAAAAACAAAACCTAAGCAACAAAATGAAATCAGATACTTAGTTGCGGCAGTTTGATCTACCGATTCACTGAGTGAAAACAGTTACATTGACTGTTGCTTCATATGAATGTTCAAGTTCTACATTATTAATTATTAATTTAAACGCAAATTGTTATTACTTTTAGGCGATGCCTCTAACCAAAACAACGTTAAACTATGTTTCAAACGGCCAAGTACACAAGTACACAAGTAAAACTCGTATCCGACGGTTCTCAACAGAATAAATAATTTAATGCTACCCAAACATATCTACACACATGTACTTAACAAATGAGACACTAAATCCCTTTTTTGTTTTAGAAAACTCAGTTTTATAATATTTTGACTAAGCTCAACATATATCCAAATATAAAAAAATTGTAGAAAAATGAAAAAGGCAATACATTTTAATGTTGTTCTCAAATAAATAATTTCCTATATAAAGATCAAAATCTTTGTCAGACTGTCGATTCTATCTGAAATCACTTTGCAGAGTCGAGTCATAAACGAATAACAAAACGAACGTACCCCAGGTATTAGGTCCTTGTGCGTTCCTACAAGAATGATTGGTGGTACGCCTGGTTGTTTGCCCTTTGCGTATTTATAAATGGAGCTTAGCCAAAAGTTCACACCTCCTATAAAAAAATGGAACATTCAGGTACAGCAAGATAACCGATAAACAGAAAAATAGCCCATTTACAAATAATACTTAACAATTAGCAGATATAGGCATGTACGGCCTATCAACATAAGACATTGCTAAGGTATCGAACGGTTAGAATAACAGCACATATTACCTTGTGTCTCAAAAAATGTTTTCCCCTAGAAATCCAAGTACCTTTCGTCTTTGGTCTTTTCATGATCTTTTGCCAAATTTACAACAAGGAGATATATGGACCTTGGACTGAAAAACAGCTGATGAGTAGCATAGTATACAAACTGTCCGGCAAAATCCCAGAGAGAAACTACTGCTATATCTCCACATCCTCCTGAAATGAAAACAAACAAAAACAAACAATGGTATTATACAGTTTTTCTGATAACTACTGTCCTCAGAAGGAAGTTTCAATGAAAAGAAACTTTTCTAACCTAACCATTTATTTGAAACTCATTCATTCAAATAACAATATTGTCTTCAGAATTGGTGCTTTTTTGATAATTGTTTATGATGTATTTTTGAAATCGGTTATATTGTATATTAATGCTCTTTTCTTTTCAACATTTCGGCTGTGTCGAGGCTGTTTTGATCGTGGCTATTTAAGAAAAATGTAAACATTTACTAACAAGTAATATACGAAAATGAACGATACAAAATAAACAATACCCCCAAAAGAATAAATACTTCTTATCATGAAATGGAATTGACTTAAACCAATAAAGTTTGAATACAAATGAATAACAGTTACTTCTGGTGTGATTTGCGTCCATTAACACCCTCAGAGCTGTTGTCAGTGCTTCTATATTAAGTTCTTCTGACTCAGCGGAGGTTCTCATGTCCACATCGTCAAAAGAATCCACTCTTTCGAAGGACGATCCCTGGCTGGACTAACCACATGAAAATAAATAATTTTTGTAAAAAAGAAAACGTAAGATTCTGAGAAACAAAATGACATGATAGTTATAATTCCAACACTGTATTTATTAAACAAAATGTTGAATTAAATGTAATGCAGAAAGATAGACAAAAATAATTCAGATACCCACGTTTAAAAATGGTTACTGAGTTGTACTAACGTTTAGAAAACGAAGGTTCGTCATCACACGCCAGAGGTGCGTTGGGTGGAGAGGGAGGGGGACTTGTACTTAAAATAATGTTGACAATACAATAATAACTCTTTACACAAACTTATTCAAAATTCACTAATATTGACAGCATGATTAGAACCACCAGGGTACCACTATTACGTAACAACATGGGCAACTGAGAATTACAAGGCGGTTTTCTACGTGAAACAACTCCACCGTTGTTCCGCCAGGTACAATCAAGAAATAAATAATTAAAAGCTGATAAGCTTAATTCATTTCCACCTTACCACAAACAAGAGAGTATAACGTGCAAAGGTTTTTAAACATTACAAACTGAAAGCACTTTCAAGAAAGAATGAATTAATTTCTTAGTAAACATACATCTAATCTGACATATTCTTGAAGATCTGATGATTCTGTTGGCGTTTGCCTCCCGTTGCTTTCCAGTTTTAGTCGTTTGTGTGCTGACTGACTTGAATATCTTTCGGTTGTGGTGTCCATAGTTTCAGAATAATGTTTTGGATTGTTGAACTCGTATGAAAGTTGTGTCAAATGTTTGCAACGAGAACCTGAATAAGTTAAGTACTAATATCGTGATTATTAATTTTGTTTTCGACACTGTAAAAATAAGACGCAAACAACAAATTTATAACTAATTACTTCAACAGTCTCCCATTGTTTGTTATCAGATCAACTTTGTACTTTCCAATGCGGTAACCCCGAGGGTACACTTTTTCGTTAATTGTTTGTGGCGTCTTATTTGAATTAACATACTTATAACAAACATGCACTCTCTTCCTCTCTTCTTTTTCGCTGCGTGGGGAGGCTGTGTTTTGCGAGTTTGGCAATTCCTGATATGCATATTTCACTTTTTTAAGCATAACAAGATGGAGGTGCCGTTTAATAGTTCATATTAATTCTGTGTTTATTCTTGAAATAGGACATGAGTCCCATGAAAATATACATATTATTTTTTGTGTATCGATTTTTTTTTCTACTTACGTAACTTGTTTTGGTTACTGACAAACCATTATCATATATGCTTAACAATTATTGATCTAAATAACAAGAAATTCATTAACATTTCCTGACATCTACATATTTGTTTCATTTATCAATATGCATTTAATAAGATTTTTTACTCTAGCTTGCTTTTTATGCATTTTACTTTGAACCAATTGCATTTCCCTTTTCATTCATTGCATTGATGAATTCTCAGGGTTGTCGTTGTCCGGTATCTTATGTTCTGCAATATTGTTTTTTCTTTCTAACTTTTTACACAAGTCAAACCATAATTTGTTTTCTTGTTTATACATTTATTCATTTTTTTTATTCGAGATTCCCTTTGCAATTGTCAATAATGTTATCGAGTGATTATTGTTAAAGAAGTCTGGGTTGTGTTTGTCTTACCTTCAACAGTTTCCCATTTGTTTGTTGTCAGATCCACTTTGCATTTTCCGATATAGACATCTATTCCATCAGTGCTTGTAACACCTGTTATACTTTGACCCATCATTCTTCGAGCTGTTGTTGTTTTTCCAGCTCCATATAGTCCCACGAACATAAGCCGGATGTTGTAGTTTCTCACGCTTCCTTGTTCTACGAGTCTACGGTACATCGCGATGTCCTGGGGATTCAAGTTGGCAAGTTCGTCTGGTAAGGCTTAACAATAACGAAAGGGACTACTTGAATTATTTCACCTTTTTAATCTTGGATATGACGTTTAGAAGACAGCTAGATTGTGTTAGATCAACACTTAAAAAAGTGATATCAGGTGGCCACATTAAGAAAAATAGCCTACTGACAGCAAATATGGCGAAGGTTGGCATTATTGTTATATACCTGAAAACAAAACTGTGGATCAAAATGTTAAGTTTAGGCTTCTAGATCTCTAACAAAGGTAACAAGAAAATCATCCATATAATAACAAAAATGGACACAGAAAGGTGGTCCATCCATAAACAATGTACATTGAAATTTGAAACTCTATGTACGACCAACATTTCTAACAAAAGCAAGGGATATCGAATGATAACCCGTTCATATTACAATGATAACGGATAGCAAACGATAACCTGTACATATAACCTCGCTATAACGTAAAGAGACCAATAGCTCATCAATATAGAAAATGACCACGAATAGCAGCCAACGGTCGTGAAAGATAGCTTAACCATGCAACAATGGTAAGGAGGACAAAAATGGTAAAACAATACAGAATCAAAAGGCGAGGAAGTACATTTTCGATATATCTACTGTATTAAAGCGACAAGTTTATTTGAGTCGTATACAAACTCCTTACGTTATACCTATAATAAATATCTATTTGTGCGAAGAATCGCTGACTACATATATGCCATTGTGTATTGTTACAATAACTAACGACACTCCATATGTCTTGTGCAGATAGTTCATGAACAAATTTACAGAAAACGTAGATAACAAGCATCAGCCAGTGGAAACCTGAAATAAAACAAACATTTATAATGTCCAGCGTAGAGCAGAAGGTTACAGTTTGATAATTTAACTTACACTCGAAACTTTTAAAATTATTTAAAAAGGTATTTAAAAAACAATATGCTAGTGTTACAATTACTTACGACACGCCATATGTCTTTTGCAGATAGTTCATGAACAAATTTACAGAACACGTAGATAACAAGCATCAGCCCGTGAAAACCTGAATTAAAACACAAAATTTAGATTGTCCGGCGTAGAACTGAAGGTCACAGTGTGATTTTTTAATTGACTATCGAAACTTTAAATTTTGAAAGGTATAATTATTAAAATACTTTTATTAAGAATAAATCAACCTTTAACATAAAAAAACAGTTATTGAAACATTAGGAAAATGATTTTATTTAAACTGTCATTTCGAAACAGTTTTTAAAAGATACCTGTAGCTCCAATAAATCTGCGGATCTGTGTTTTTCAGTGAAACCTCTTGGACCTGCTTCGCCACTTCAGAAGGTCCTGTCGTTAAAACAAAAAAATCTTATTAATTTGAATATATTTCCGTCCGATGCGTTACAAGATCACATTAATAGTTATTTTTCAAGTAATGGAAATGCATCTTACTGCCTACGCCATCTAGCCCTGGGTTGAGCACAACTTAATATTTACACCAATGAACAGTACAATTTCGATCCACCACAAACGATGGTATGCATATGTCGTTGAACATGGAACATCCAATGCGATATTTTCAGATTAATACCATTCCATGTTCAGCGGCTTATGGCCCATAGATAAAAGAATGGGTTTGCAGTAAACGAGAAAACAACGGGCGGAACTAAACAGAATAGAATTTTGATAGGGGATCAGAGAATATAAACAGAATAGAATTTTGATAGGGGATCAGAGAATATAAATCCTGCATAGCACAGTCAACGCCAAAGGTAAAATTAAAAAACCAGGATATATATCCTTGGATGATTGAACAATATCCAAATCTATATTGGTTGGGATATGGAAATCGCCAATCTATAAACTGGCCGAAAAACCCGGTATTAGAACAAAATAAATTTTAGAAGTACTATTAACATAATACATAAATATCATGCTCAACGACCTTAACAGGACCTTAAAACGACCTTAACAAGATTTATTGCTAACTCTAGTTCTTGCACTACTACTAAATTATCCGTGCTCTTAACATCTTGTCTTACAGCTATAAAAGAACACGTAATTAGGTATTGTGATAAGGTTTTTGAAACTTCTGGCAAAAATTTATTTTGGTCGATTAAAAATTCAAATGACGTTTTGAAAAAGCTTAAATCAAATAATTTTCGGGCGTTCTGTTTGTCTACTTATGATTTCTCAACATTATACACTTCGCTCCCTCATAATTTAATAAGAGACAAACTAACCAGTCTCATTGAAAAAACGTTTGCTAGAGAAAATAAAACCTTCATCGCTTGTAATGAACATAGGGCATTTTTTACAGATGGTTCTTATGATAATTATACATTATGGACTTGTCAAGACCTTATAGAGTCGCTAACTTTCTTACTGGATAATATTTATGTTAGATTCGGTACCTCTATTTATAAACAAGTAATAGGCATCCCAATGGGTACTAATTGTGCACCCCTTGTTGCTGATCTGTTTTTATACTGTTATGAAAGAGACTTTATGTTATCTCTTTCTACTGAACATCAAGATGATATAATTACAGCTTTTAACAACACCTCGAGGTACCTTGATGATTTATTAAATATAGACAATAACCATTTTCCATTACTGGTTAATAAGATTTATCCCAAAGAACTACAACTTAACAAAGCGAACACTTCAGAAAAGCAAGCAAACTTTCTCGATCTAAATCTGTCCATTGAAAATGGTTATGTCACTACTAAAATTTATGATAAAAGAGATGATTTTAATTTTAATATAGTAAATTTTCCGTTTTTAGACGGCGATGTTCCCCGTGCAACATCTTATGGGGTTTATATCTCACAGCTTGTTCGCTTTTCAAGAGCTTGCAACAATGTTAATGATTTCAATGAACGTAATCTTTGCATTACAGAAAAACTCTTAAAACAAGGTTATCGGTATCACAAATTAAGGAAAACCTTTTGCAAGTTTTATCGCCGATACCCAGATTTAATTCATAAATACAAATGCAGTTTAAAATCACTTTTGCAACAAGGTATTTCACAACCAGTTTTTTATGGAGATTTAATTTATAAACTTAAAAAGATTAAAGGCAGTGTTAATTTCTCCCGGTTATTCGTAAAAACCATCTGTAAATTTAAAAAGAAAGGTTACCAACATGATATTTTACAGCGCTCTGCAGGCCTGGTGATTAACCCTTCTACAGTTGATCATTATGCTTACCTCTTTAGTTGCACGACGGTGGCAGGGGTTTAAGAGTTTATGAAGGTTATTGGGGAAATCTTTTCTTAAAAGAACCTAGAAACTCGATTTGTTTCTTTTATCCCTGTCATCGTGTTCTTGCTGATTTTACTCCAGGAGCTCTGGTCTCGGTAAGATCATTGAGTACCCCTTTCGGCTTTGCAATGCTCTTAGCTTCTTATGTTTTATATGTTTGTGTGCTTTTGCATGCAACATTGTTAAGCAGATAAGTGGGTTGGAGTCTTTTCACCAAGACAACTTGTACTTGTTTTGTGATATGAGAACCTGTTGGGGCAAGTGTGAGGTTGGTGCACCCTAGAACCTGGTTTAAACCCCCAGTGGCAATTTGATTTGCCACTGACCGTTCCAAGGCGGTAACCCCTCGGGTTCTCATTTTTGTTTATTGTTAGTGGTGTCTTTTTTGAAACTGATTATTTTATTAACCATGCTCTCTCCCCCTCTCTTCTTCTTGACTGTGTGGGGAGGCTGTTTTTTCTGAATGTGGCGATTCCTGATATGCATATTTCACCTTTTTATAATCACAGTAGTTGTGTATGTGCTGTGTGGCGGCCGTAAAACGTCTCCCCGTACTTACATTCAATACTGTTATCTTTTCATCCCTCAGGGACTGCATTTGACATTCACTTTCCACACCCCCTCCCCACTCACTCATTTACTATTATATACCACATTGAAGGTTATATTTTCACCGACTTTCTGTTGCGTTTAAATTGATTTATTATTATACGCTTTCTGGAACCAGAATTGGTCATTTTGGTGTATTTTAGTACTCTTTTTACAGTCCCATTCCTTTGGGATCAGTGATTCAGGACGTTAATATTTATGGACATTGATCAGCGTGCTATTTATAGAATATAGTGTTTAGCGCGCTTTACTGTCTATACACGTATTACGTTGTGACGTCACTTGAGAAATTCAATGCAACCTAAAGTCGCTGATCATATAATGGTATTCTTTCTACATATTTCATTATGGCAGCACAAAATAAAATATTGAAAATCAATCTTTCTCCAATAAGGCTATCTTCTGCGTCTTCTGTCCAAACACCGCATAAAATTAAATCTTTTAAAAGTCTGCAGCCTTCGGTTCGTTTATCACGTATTAATTTATCTTCGGCAAGCTCTATCAATATGACAGGTCTGCAGAGGGTTCATTGTACTAATTTATTTAAAAACAATTTAAAAATTACTCTTTCACCTTTAAAATCGCCTATTCTTCGAAAGTATGATATTTCTACAACAAATAAATTGAATGACGGAAGACGCAGACCTTATCCTTCTATTTTCAAGTGCAATTCTAAGAGGTGCAGATGCTGTGATTATTTGAATTGTAATTCTATCATTAAATCCACAGTTAACGGCAGAACTTTCTCAGTTAACATTAATAATGATATAGACTGACGAACTGATAATATTGTTTACGTTTTAACTTGAAATTCTAATAACTGTGGTATTCAATATGTGGGACAAACAGGTCGCCCTTTAAAAACACGTTTTGGACAACATTGTTCTAAAATTCGAAACAACAGCAAATTTAAAACATTTTTATACCAACACTTTAAGCATTCAGGACACCGTTTACAAAATATTTCCGTTCAACCAGTAGAAAAACTTACATTTGACAGCACTGCTTCAAGAGCATTTAAAATCAGGGCCAGGCTCGTTTCGGAGCAGAAATGGATTAAAAAATTACAAACTCCTTACCCACTTGGTTTAAATGATAATATTTATCAAGAAGGCAACATTTCTAAAAATCCTGATTATGACGTCTTTGAATTACTTGAAATACGTAAAAGAAAATCGAGGTCGCACGGAAGCAGAACTAATGGAAACATAAAAAGAAAATCACGTATTCGTTGTTCTATTCATGACCTACATATTATTTTAAAACAATCTGGCAGACACGCTATGCTATCTAGGTTGGCTTCTCTTTCTATATCAAGTCTGCAGAAACTGGATGAGGAAGCCGACGACATCGTCATTAGAACCCATCCATTTTACGAGGTTGCTAGTCTTATTCAGTGTTATACTCGGCATGTTCTCAGGCCGCATATTGACTTGGAATCGGACCATCAAAGACATTTCCTTAAAATTTCTTTTTTAAATAAAGGAATAGATTTTATTGACCTTCCTAGTATATTTAAAGATAAAAGAGTTCAATCGGCTGTTCCTATTTATTTTAAGAATACTGAATCGCCTATGGTTTGTTATAAATACAACAAACCAACTAGAAATATAATTTTTAATTACAATAAAATTACATCGGATTTACAGATCATTGAAAATACACCAAAATCTTGAGAGTGTTTAACTTCTAAATATTGCTATAAGCCTGCCGGTCATATTGTTACCGGTGATCTTAATTTAATCAAAGACTCTAGAATTCGTAATTTAATTTCTAAAGGTCCCAAATATAGAATATCATCCAAAATTGACTTTAATGCATGCCGTGCAGAAATTGCTGAGTCTTTGAACTTATTTTGCAATAAATGGTGCAAAAGAGAACATGCCGAGCCTAATGCACTTTCTAACTGGAAAAAGCACATATTCAAAATAATTGACACCCGTATATCATTTTATGAAAGAAACATTGCTTTATTACCACCTCGACCTCGTTTTAACTTTCGTCATTTGAAAAAAGGAATTCAAGACTTTCATAACAGATTTGTTTTAACACCTGCTGATAAGGCTTCTAATAATGTAATTATAGTGTGACGAATACACTATATTAATATTCAAACTGAAGAACTGAACAGCACTAATGCTTATATACTGACTTCTTCATCTGAGAGTGATATTGTTACTGCACACACTCTACAAATTACAAAATTTAGAATCAGTATTGAGCCGAAACAAGACAAAGTACCTACTATGTATTGGTTACCTAAAATGCATAAAACACCGTATAAAGCAAGATTTATTGCTAACTCTAGTTCTTGCACTACTACTAAATTATCCGTGCTCTTAACATCTTGTCTTACAGCTATAAAAGAACACGTAATTAGGTATTGTGATAAGGTTTTTGAAACTTCTGGCAAAAATTTATTTTGGTCGATTAAAAATTCAAATGACGTTTTGAAAAAGCTTAAATCAAATAATTTTCGGGCGTTCTGTTTGTCTACTTATGATTTCTCAACATTATACACTTCGCTCCCTCATAATTTAATAAGAGACAAACTAACCAGTCTCATTGAAAAAACGTTTGCTAGAGAAAATAAAACCTTCATCGCTTGTAATGAACATAGGGCATTTTTTACAGATGGTTCTTATGATAATTATACATTATGGACTTGTCAAGACCTTATAGAGTCGCTAACTTTCTTACTGGATAATATTTATGTTAGATTCGGTACCTCTATTTATAAACAAGTAATAGGCATCCCAATGGGTACTAATTGTGCACCCCTTGTTGCTGATCTGTTTTTATACTGTTATGAAAGAGACTTTATGTTATCTCTTTCTACTGAACATCAAGATGATATAATTACAGCTTTTAACAACACCTCGAGGTACCTTGATGATTTATTAAATATAGACAATAACCATTTTCCATTACTGGTTAATAAGATTTATCCCAAAGAACTACAACTTAACAAAGCGAACACTTCAGAAAAGCAAGCAAACTTTCTCGATCTAAATCTGTCCATTGAAAATGGTTATGTCACTACTAAAATTTATGATAAAAGAGATGATTTTAATTTTAATATAGTAAATTTTCCGTTTTTAGACGGCGATGTTCCCCGTGCAACATCTTATGGGGTTTATATCTCACAGCTTGTTCGCTTTTCAAGAGCTTGCAACAATGTTAATGATTTCAATGAACGTAATCTTTGCATTACAGAAAAACTCTTAAAACAAGGTTATCGGTATCACAAATTAAGGAAAACCTTTTGCAAGTTTTATCGCCGATACCCAGATTTAATTCATAAATACAAATGCAGTTTAAAATCACTTTTGCAACAAGGTATTTCACAACCAGTTTTTTATGGAGATTTAATTTATAAACTTAAAAAGATTAAAGGCAGTGTTAATTTCTCCCGGTTATTCGTAAAAACCATCTGTAAATTTAAAAAGAAAGGTTACCAACATGATATTTTACAGCGCTCTGCAGGCCTGGTGATTAACCCTTCTACAGTTGATCATTATGCTTACCTCTTTGGTTGCACGACGGTGGCAGGGGTTTAAGAGTTTATGAAGGTTATTGGGGAAATCTTTTCTTAAAAGAACCTAGAAACTCGATTTGTTTCTTTTATCCCTGTCATCGTGTTCTTGCTGATTTTACTCCAGGAGCTCTGGTCTCGGTAAGATCATTGAGTACCCCTTTCGGCTTTGCAATGCTCTTAGCTTCTTATGTTTTATATGTTTGTGTGCTTTTGCATGCAACATTGTTAAGCAGATAAGTGGGTTGGAGTCTTTTCACCAAGACAACTTGTACTTGTTTTGTGATATGAGAACCTGTTGGGGCAAGTGTGAGGTTGGTGCACCCTAGAACCTGGTTTAAACCCCCAGTGGCAATTTGATTTGCCACTGACCGTTCCAAGGCGGTAACCCCTCGGGTTCTCATTTTTGTTTATTGTTAGTGGTGTCTTTTTTGAAACTGATTATTTTATTAACCATGCTCTCTCCCCCTCTCTTCTTCTTGACTGTGTGGGGAGGCTGTTTTTTCTGAATGTGGCGATTCCTGATATGCATATTTCACCTTTTTTTAAGTTTACGAAACATGCTTCTCTTAATATAAACATGTTAATTCTACAGTTTTTAAACATATGTAATTTTCTGAATATCCTCTTTGGTATATTAGATCAATTACAGCAGAATATAAAAGGCAATATACCAATCTAAGAGGATTTTTTTTCAACTAAATACACGTAACACTGTCCACGATTCTTAAAATAATAATGTAGTTTAAGGCAAAATGTAAAATCCACAGAGCAAGACAAATACAAAAAAATATTGAAGTATTATGTAAGTTCTTTCTAGATTTAACGACCTAATTTGTTGACAAACATAACAGCATAACTATCAACATGTTACTATACCATTTGCAACTAAACTTTAATATGTTCACACCATTTACATTTTGCATGTTATATGAACACGAGTAAGTTTAAGGTAAGTTATCGAGCCATTTGTATGCCCCCACAAAGTCGGAGGCATATAGAGTTGCACTCGTCCGTCCGTACGTACGTACGTCCGTACGTCCCCAAATCTTGTGGCATCCACTCCGCCTAAACTATAAGGCGGATTTCTTTCAAGCTTGCACAGATGATCAAGCAGGATGTGTTATGATTGTAAAGAAAGGATTTTTTCCAGCGACTTTTTTTACCAGAGTTATGGCCCTTTGTTATTAAAAATTATGTTGCAGCAGTGGGGGCATCAGTGTCCGAGGACATATTCTAGCTTATTATTTAAATGAACCTGAACTACAAATAATAGGTTGATATACAACATCATGGGTTTAAATCCCATTAACAAACGTGAATGTCGAATATTATTTTTTCAATTTTGTAACCCAGCGTTATCATTTTTTTTGATGTTTGTGAGGCGTATTGTCTTTAGAGTCAGCATTGTTTAAATATTATTTTATACCGGTATCGATGGAAATTTTAACATTAATTTATATAGAATAATGCTTAAGAAAATGCCATTATATTTTTCACAATATTACTGTTTATGCATAGCTTAAGTCATACAAAACCTGCCATATTTATACATCTGTCTTTCTCGACGAGGTTTGGTTATTCTTGTTACAATAATATAATGGAATGTTTGTAATTCATCAAATAAGAGTGATTCTGTTACTAGTATCTTACCAATCAAATACACGAGTTTGGGTTTATTTGCTAGATGCGGCGCAGTGGAGGGGTGTTAAGCCGCTACTATCTTTTCAAGGTTGATACCATCCAGAATTCCATAAATAACAACCACAAAAGCATCGATTAGTTTGTTTTCAGAACGTCTTGCCTCATCCTCGATAGTTTTGTGCATGAACTTAGGACAGAAAATGTGCTAATGATAAATTCAGATAAAATGTTCTATATTTCAACTTAATAAAAGCAAAAAATAGGTATAGGAAATAATTTCAAATTCAACAAAATGTTAATTGAAAAAATAAAATCGTAAGTATTTTCTGTTTAACTTGTCGTTGTATATCTGTGGTTTAATCTAAAGGCATATATTTTGACATAGACCACTAGATAATAAGAACTTATAATAAACAATTTAAAAGTACATAAAAGTATGTACCTCCCTGGTCGTTTCAACAAAAACGTCCACTTTATATTTAATCTGTATAAACAAACCTTTGAACAACCTCAGTGACTGATAACCAGTATTGCATAATAGAACCACCTTTCCTCGAATGTGCTTTGAGATTGGATAAACCTAGATTAAGAAAACGACCAGAAATTCATTGTTGGAGGTAATCCAATTGGTAACGTTTTCTGTGATGACCATTCTAATATTGCATTAGAGAGAATTATCTGAAAATCAATACGAATAAAAAATTATTTATACAGAATTCAGTTGAATGTATAAAAGGTGAATTAAATGAAATAGTGTGTAGTGCATCATGAATTAAATTCAGATTTAAAAAACGTACCGCTGCAAAAAGCCATGAACAATATATGGATACGGTAAAACTGTTCCACAATTTAATCTTATGGCAATGTAGAAAGGTATCTAAAATATTTACTTAAGCAAGACAACCATAAATCTTGAATGAGTTGCAACAGATTAACAATAACTGACGAAAACCACTTACATTAGGGTCATTAATCTTTTTTGTGCATACTCGCTACCACATTGAGAAACGTGAGGTTCCTCCCCGTGTGGACCCATTGTCCGTAAGAAATTTCTAGGCATAAAGGTATGGATGTAAGGCAACACTTTCAGATGACTTTTCAAAATTAAAAAGGTGAAATTAGATCTCTGAACAAGTGTGTATCTTAAGTAATAGTTAGTTTGCAATTTTCAACACATTAGGTAATTTTGGTAAAAGAAAATAATTATATATAAAACGTTGATAGTTAAAAATCTTAATAGACTTTACCCCTTATTTTATAAATTGTGGTTTATTTCGTTTGTTGGTGGTATGTCCGAATGGCAGACCTTTGGATATCAATTAAATTATCATGTGTTATGTTTTCCAATAATACATTGCATTTTACAGACCTTTTGAACACACCTTTTTCGATTATTCACCATCTGACAGATAAAATTTTATCTTAAATTTATTCAGTGATTACCTAGTTGCTCTATACTAATTTCTGAACCGTCTGCGTGGCACTGGTGTTGAGATCTCCATATCGTTAAAGTTTATTTATCTTAAATTAATAACAAAACTAAGGTAATGTCATACATCACTTATTCAATCTACAATAATGCGAGGAGTTATCCACATCTTGAATAGATAAAGTGCAAAATACTTCCGTGTTGATATACTCAAACTATTTAACTAATAGTATTGACCCTGTTATTTTTTTTGTATCTTTCTTTAACACATAGCTTCAATAATTGACCAGCCGGCACATGTACTGAGCCAAAAACGAAACCATGCACAGGGTTACATTTTAATTTGATAAAATTTAGGGAAACATTTAATATATCTCCGTTTTATATATTAGTCACACGTAAGTTCAATCCTTTATTTTGCACCATGTTTATCAATGTTTAACGTGTTCAATTTGCCTTTTGCACTTTACATCTCCTGTTCATGTCAAAACCCAAATTTATGATAACCATTCAAACGACTGGTTTACCGAAATATATTAATGCTATTGTTATGTAATTGATGTAAAGAACTACTAAGAGGCTTAAAGAATGATAACGTCAGGTTGTATATGCGGGGCGATTTCGACTTTCACGTGTAACTTTTGCCCGTTTGACTTACCTATATTATTTGACGACCTTTTCTGAAAGCTGAGATTGGAAGCCAGTCACAAATCTCAAGCATCTGATTGGCTGAAATGGCGACTGGTCGCCATTTCAGCCAATCAGATGCTTGAGATTTGAGACTGGTTTCCATGCTCAATTTTATAACCTTGGGCACAGGTGTGCCGCATTATTACGTCTGATCTTCGAACTACCAGTTTAAGTTATCATTTTGTTTTGATGTCCACATTAACTGCATACCTTACATCCGATATGGTATACCAATCCTCAAAATGAAATTTAAAACT
The DNA here is from genome assembly GCA_038501625.1 of Corbicula japonica. Taxonomy (NCBI): domain Eukaryota; kingdom Metazoa; phylum Mollusca; class Bivalvia; order Venerida; family Cyrenidae; genus Corbicula; species Corbicula japonica. Next base: position 681,507 of record JAZAYU010000034.1, on the reverse strand, counting down.
GTATTCGTTCTAAGCAAATTGGGAAGCAAATGAAGGCTATGCGTGAAGAAACTGACATATTATCAGCGTTAAAATGTCAGAAACGATTCTTCTACTTCTATTACAGGTATGTTGATATATATACCATTATTTTACAAGTATTAACTTATTTATGTTTGGATAGGAAAATAGGATCTATGGTAAAATATTACTTTCTTTGAATATACTGTGCAGGAGAAACTTTTCCACTATCAGCATCGTTTCAGAGAAAACCGTTTCTATTAATTGTCGAGGAAATTAGAGGAAAACCCTTTCAGGGATCAAATTTCGACCCGTAATAAGCCTGTTTGTGCTTTGTAAACCATAAATCATCTCCCATATCAGGTATCGTTCTCTATCTATCTAAATCTTGCTGACTATAGCTGACAACTGCTGAAGCCAGTGCAATAAGCGTTACGGATTCCGAAGTATAAAGAAAACCATTGCAATACTCAATCAAAATGGGTCAATTATTTGCAAAACGTTAATAATTGATTTAACAAGATATCCATTATACAGTAAATTTTAAGAGGTTTGTGCACCCCGAAACCTGTTATTTATGGGATTTGCAAATGGTGTATTTCCGTTTTCAGTTTTGGTTATTTTTATAGCCGCGTAATCAATTTTAACCGAACACTGTACTTGTATCATACCAAGTAAATACACGAGTTTGTGTTAATTTGCTGGATGTTGCGCAATGGAGGGGTGTAAAGCCGCTACTATCTTTTCAGAATTGAAAAAAATGAAATATGCATATCAGGAATGGCCACATCCAGCATACACAGCCTCCCCACACAGTCAAAAAGTAGAGAAGAAAAGAGAGCATGGATTACAAAAATCAGTTTTCAGAATTGAAGCCATCCGGAATTCCATTAGTAACAATCACACAAGAATCGACATGTTTCTTGTAAATGAAAGGTTTGTGCACCCCAAAACATTTTATCCCCTCCTCCACAGAACACACACACACACACACACGCGCACGCACGCACGCACGCACGCACGCACACACACACACACACACGGGATAGATGTGTTTTCCAATGACTTTTCCGTGGCGCTAATCTTTAAGGGTTATCTTTTTGTAAATTGCTTTTGGTGTGTTTTTTTCGAAATAGGTCTTTTACTTTTTCTATCTCGTTCCCTGTGAGTCTTTGAATACCTCCAATGTGGTATTTTAAGATTAATATAATTCCATGTTTTGTGATTCATAAATATAAGGATGGCCAACCTACACTTGTGTTTGAACCCTTAGCGACTAAACCATAAGAAGACGATATCCTCTCGTTTTTGCTGTTTGATGCTTATTATTTTGCAATATCCCTCTCTCTCCTTTCCAACTTCCTTGTTAGCTATGTTTGCTAAATATGATTTTTTTTTTCACTTTTTTTGCAAAAAGTAAGATTTATGTTCTACTTGCTTTAGTTAACTCTCTAACTGTCCCCTCTTTACTGTCTTACTGTCCCCTATTTTTACCAGTTTTGTCTTCATGGAATATAGATAGTTAAAGATATAAAAGCGTAGTGTTGAAAAATATATCCCATTTTGTGCTTTATCTCTATGAAAACATGTTACAAATATCGTTGTGTTGATCAGGATTTTTTTTATTGTTAATTAAATGGGATTTATTAATAACTGTTGATATAAATGTAAATATGAAATATATTGCAATCGCACATAGGATATTATCTTCATTGGTAAGATAAGTTAATTACGTTGTACGAGTACTTTAGGTGTAAACAAACCTTAAAAATATTAACAGCTCATCTTTATCTTTACGAATAAAATCATTAAAATCAAATACAGGAAAACACACAGTCAATACACAATTACAATTAAAAAAAACATACACATCTTTTGAAAAAAAACTCATTAAGACTAAAATCAGTATTAAACTTATATTTGGGATGGACAAATCGTGCATTTTCGTTTTCGGTTTTGGGTTATTTTAAAGCTGCGCAATCAGTTGTAACCGAACACTGTGCTGCTACAGAAAACATTAATCAGAGCGGAAATTTTACGTCTGTTTTGAAAATGTGTTAGTAAATAAAATTAGAGTTAAGTATTTATTGTCGGATTATTTAATCAACTGTAAGTGATGTTCGTTTCTTTTGTTTTGTATTCAAAGGACAAGAAGTAGTAGTAGAAAACCCACAATACAACCATGTTGCATGCAAACGCATTAAATCATAAAAAACATAAGAAACCTTTTAATGTATACGCAAAATAGGGAGACTAGAAGAACTCATGAGACAAGAGCAACGCGAGTTAAATTAGCAACAGCACGATGACGGGAATTAAAGCAGCTGATCGAGCGTATACGTTCTTCTTCAAATTTTCCCAACGAACCTTCATTCACTCTTAAACTTGATCATTACTGCCACCCTCGTGCAAAACAAATAATGTAAGGAAGGCTTTGAATTTACCACAAAGCATGCAGAGCGCTGTAGAATATTGTGTTTTGAATTAACAGTTGGTTTTTACTAATATTGGATAAATTATGGTCTTCCTGTAAAAGATAAAAGAAAATTGTAAAAAAAATGTCAAATTGATCTTTTTTCAGTTTCTAGAAGCTATTTATTGATAATGGCTGACCAGAAAAGACCATTGGTATCCATTGTTGTTGCTGCAAGTGACTGCAAAAGCGCGTCCCTTATTACTTCAAATCTGATAAAAGCAGATGTGTCAGTTGAAGAAGGTGAAATATGGAAAATTGAAAGAGGTGTTGTTCTTCATAAAGGTAGCCTTTGCCTATTGTCACCCAGAAACGTTAATCGATTGTATATAGATTATTTGTAAAGCAATTCATTTTCATAACAAGCTTTTTACACTTCGACACTTTGACCGATAATGTTAGTTTTCATCGTTGTTTTATTTCTTTGCCGTTCTGATAGGTAGAGACTTAAGTCTATTGATGCATGTTCCCATATCATTTGATTTTGTGGAAGCAGACAATAAAAATGAACTTCTAAGAATTATTCATAATGTTTCTTACATTAAACATTGGAAACAAGATAAACCATTGAATTTCATTAGACAGTGGACAGTAACAAAGAGATTTGCTTTAGGGTTGGAGCAGAGTCTGCAAATGTCCTTCTTAAAGATATATTGGCTGTCATTAAGTCAATAGTTTAAAATCGTAGTATGTAGAAAAACTTTGTTTTTTATCTCACAGAAACACAAACAGGAATGTTAGAATTAAAAGGCCTTGACAATTCAGGTATGGATTGTGATGATCTAGATCTCAATGTTGACGGAAATACTGGAAAAAGACTACATCGATTGGACAGTGACGAATCGGAGAATGAATCTCACAAATTGAAAAGATTAAAGTCGTTTTCTGAGTCAAGAACAAATACCAGCTCAGATCGTAGCCAAGTACGACATTTGAATTGTAGATTTATTTGCTCTTTATACTATTTCTCTTTTTGTTTCATCAACAGTGTCATCTGTGGGATGAGCAGATTATTCATGGTAATTCAAGCGTTAAAAATAATTAATTATAATTCAATGTTTGTGTAATTATAAATAAATAAAAAAAACAAGTTAGTTGTTCCTCTCTATAGCACATGCTTTATCTACATGTTTTATTCATTAAGCAGTAGCTTTTTATCAGAATATCAGATTTTATAGAGCCTCTAATACGAAGTTCGTTTCGGTGTTACAATTGCATTTTTAGAATTTTATTTAAAAAAAATTGTTTCCTATAATTTTGCCGACAATCTTTTTTGTATATTTTTACAGACGGAGTCATTTATTTCGGCAGATATACATGTAATAATTGTTCAACCAAATACAGTGTCAAGTATTTCATCTTTTATTTTCCCAAACTGCAAGGCGGGAATTTTGGTGGTGCCTTGCGACATTATGATGTTTGATCAAGACAAAGGTAAGATAAAAATGAAAATGCCAAAAACATAATACATAGTACGTCTAATTTTATTTATTTTCATTTAGAGTCACTTTGCCTAATCGACCAATTCGAAATATATAACAATGTTTTTACTAGAGGCTGCTGAAGTTCCTCGACTCAAACAAACCTAAGGTTCTGTCCCAGGTTCTGTTTGGGACAAGAAATAGTCACAACAAATAGTGAAATTTGATATGGAGTGACGGCCCTTTTTTTCCTATGACATTTAACGATATCACTTTGAAAACGTGTCAAATTAATTAAAACGAAATACATTTTAAAGAACATTTTATTTATTTATTTATATTTTATTTATTTATTGATTCATTCATTTATATCATGGTCATTTTCAGAGATATTAATTAAGACTATAAAAGAAATTGGACACTACTGGAGAAATAGTGAATTCACACACCTTGTCGTTGTGAATATGCCCAGCGAGGATAGTCAAAAGGTAAACATAACTTGATGAGAGTTGTGTTAAATGTTTCTAGCCAGTGTGTTCTGCTGTTGTTTCGAACATGAAACTAATCATGTTATTAAATAAAATATTTGCCAACGATATTTACTTTCCTATAAATGTTGTTTTTAATTTTTGGCTAATGTTTTCTCCAAAGCTTGCGTATAATACCCTTGTATAATCAGGCATATCGTCTTATTTTAATTTTTATTGGCAATTTGTATGAATTTTAAAAATAAAAGGATAGTTAAAGGTCCTTGTAAAAGAGTAACACAAACAAAGTTAGTCCCTGTACAAAATAACGGTGAGAGAGGTCTCCTACTTCCCCCTTTTGGGGTATTTATGTCAGATATTAAACGGTCGTCTCCATTCATCAAATAAATGAATTGCAATTTGTTGTGTAACTGCTCATTTCAATACTTTCTAATCCCTGGTTAAGAATTATGGTTAATAATAAAGTTTAGCGAAATTGTAGATTTTAAGCGTAAAATGCATAACAAACTTTATACCAAATTAGAACAAAGTGATAAATTGGCATTGTTTAATATGAATATAAGAATCTGTTACGAGAGGATTCTGTATTATAATTTCATTTTCAGACAATTGAATGCAGCTATCAAATAAGGAGTGATCTTTTTGGTACACATTTTGACCATCGCCTGGAGTTTTGTGACAACGTTCAGTTACTTAATATTATTCATGAAAACGTTTCTAAAAACGTTGAGCATTATCTTAGTTTGACAGATGAACAGTCATGTGCACTAGATGAATATAACAGAAAGGGAAAAGACCAGCTTTTTGTAGAAGCATCTGAAATGCAACTGGAAAATGCAACTGCCATTTTGAAAGAGAGAAATATCGAGTGTGTAGGCAACAGCCTTTACAAGAAAGAGAAAATTTTCAATGCATTTAAATGCTTTATAACTGGTTTAAATTCTGCAGAACACTATTTGAAATTAAAGGAGTTCTACAGAGTTATCGGCTCCAAACTGCCTAAACTTTCGCCAAAAGTTATTCTGTTGCAGGACGCCTTTTGTAATTCAGGATTGCTTTATGTACTCAAAAAGGAGAAAAAAGTGTACGTGCTACCGCTCATCGTGTCCAATGATAAAAACACGTTTGATAGGAATGGCGATTTTACACCAGAATCTAACACCCTTCGCATGACTTTTGAAGCGGACACTATTCCTGCTCCACTGAAAGCTCGAATTCTCTTGTCATGCATTATAAAAGAATGGATTGTTCATTCAATAAGACCATGTTTGTCTCGTTCAACGGATGCCTACTTTGCTGTAAAGAACACACATGGACTTACAATTAACTTTGAGACTGAGACATCAGATGAAAATTGTTCAGTTGATTTACAAATATCCCAAGAAACGGGTACTGAACATACAAGCTGTGATATAGTGCTAGTGTGTGAAAATTTGAAGAGCATAGTTAAAGAAAGTATGGAAGGAAATTGCAAACATTATGTAAGGGACAAAACTTCCAAGAGTTCAGAAGCTTTAGAAGAATCCAACTGGGTAAATGTAGAAGACTTATTGAGCAACAAGAAACAGCTCAATAAAGGTGGAATTAATTTGCTGAAGCACTGGTTTTCCAAAGAGGTAACAAATTAATATATAAGTAATCTTGTGCCGATAAAATGTTCATATGAGCTACAATAAGAAATGTGATACTGACAACAATATCTTGTGACATATGTCAAACAAATGTATAGAACATGAGATATTTGCATTGATCTTGAGCTTTCGTGTCGTGGCAAAGGTATAAAATGTTGAATTCTCTCTTTGTCATTGGAATTTCTTCAAAAGTACACAAAATAGTTTTGTCGGAATCATATTACTCGTGTTTTTATTAGATGTAAAAAAAATACTTTTTATTGATGTTACATTTATCAAACTTTAAAAATTATTCATCTCTTCTTTAGACTGTTAAAAAACGAGGTACTTTAACACAATGAAACACCTATTCGTCTGAATTAGTTACAAGAAAAATTTTCAAGAAGTTTAGTGTTCTACCTTCCTATAGCGGAAGTTTCTAAACTTAAATTCAACTACCTACTCGAAAATGTTGAAAGCAATGGTTTACCAATACATAAAACAAAAAGTAGCTAATGGCACTTTCAAGCAAAATTTGTATACTCGGAGATTTCGGCATTCGGAGGGAGACTCTGGAGAAGAGCATACCCGTGGTTATTTTTTTACCTTATACTGCAGATTTAGCTGATCTTGTTAGTTAGAAACATTATCTTTACTTGCTCAGCAATGAAGCACTTTATTCTGTGTCATTTGTTCGTGGAAGTTGTGGAAGAACAAAATATTCGTCAAGAAATGATAAAAAACCTTTCAAAGTTTGAATATATGAAAAATAAAACTTTTGAAAGCCACCAAATACGACAAATGTCAACAAATTGTAGGCTCGGTTTGATTTACCCTGTTCATGAGTACATGTAGTAATGAAAATGCATATGTCTACGCCGCCTAGCGCCGGCTTGAGCGCAACTCATGATTTACATCAATAAAAATATCGTGCTTTAAGGGCGTTCACTTTGTAGTCGTATATTTATATTTATTTTCACAAACTGGTCTATGGAAGGCTTACAAACATCAAAACTGACCTACTGTAACATGTTCTGTCTTTTCATATTTGTCGTGTTCGATGGCTTTCTAAGTTCCCTTTTTATCTGTTTGTATCATTGCAAACCTTGTACAGGTTGATACAAAAATGTATCTTACTACCTTTTGGCAGTGTTAAGGCGGTACTGGCCAATGACTACTGTATGCATACATTTCGTTACACTATTGAAGAAAACCCTCTTAAGCCCAAAACTGAATGATTCATGATAATTTCTACTTGCATTTTTTCAGGAAAAGTCGATAATGGAAACCGAAACCAATTCTGGAAACATCAATAAATTTCTGTCAAAACTTGCTAAACTCTTTGGTAACGGATACTACTTATTTTTTGTGGGGCAAGGCATAACTGCAGAAACTATTGAAATATTGCGTGAAACAACAAACAACAATATTGAAAGACTGGTGTTTCTATTGCTGAAGGAATGGTGGAAAATGAAAGAATCTGAAGCAAAAGAAGCATCCATTCCGGCTTTAAGAGACGCCGTTGTGAACGACACATCGTTGAAAATCAGTATATATCAATTTGACAATCTTGTTGATAAATTTTTCCAAGATTAAATGTGTTACAAAAATTAAAAAAAAGAGACATTTAGGCGCCATACAAAGATTAGGACTGTACACATCTTTATACAGAGGACGCCTGCAATGCTTTACGTATTATGATGCGATTTAAGCGTTTTATGATAATTATGTAAAGCGATAAGCTGACATGTATTTTTTCTGTTGCTTCTGTGCTGTAACACGTAAAAAAACCTAATCAAAAAGTATCAAGCAATCTAAATGACTTCAGTTTTATTAATAAAATTCACAGATGACCTGGACTTTACGTTCTGTTCACACAAGATAACTTGTGTGATAAAATATTTATCAATCTCGGTTTGTAAATATGTCAATATTTGATTGCATTAAGGTCACCAGTAACAATTTAAACGGCAGGTTTATAGCAATATTTAGAAATTTAAAACAATCAAGATTTTTGTGTAACTTCAATAATCTGTTTATCAGAGGTAATTTTAATTGTGTTTCTAGTTGGTTTGGTATATTTATAACAAACCATAGGCGCTTCAGTATTCTTAAAACAATTACAACAGCCAATTTAACTATTTTATCTTTAAATATACTTGAAATATCAATAAAATCTATTCCTTTATATAAAATAGAAATTTTAAGGAAACGCCTTTTGATGGTCGAGAAGAAAAAGAGAGAGCATGGTAAATAAAATGATCAACATTCAAAACAGACACCACGAACTCTTAACAAAAATGAAAACCGGAGGGGTCAGTGGAACGGTCAGTGGCAAATCAAATTGCCGCTGGGGGTTAAAACCAGGTTGTATGGTGCACCAACCTCACACTTGCCCCAACAGGTTCTCATATCAACAAAAGTACAAGTTGTCTTGGTGAAATAACTCCAACCCACCCATCAGCTCAACAATGTGGCATGTACAATCACACAAACATACACAACAAAAGAAGATTATAGCATTGCTAAGCCAAAGGGGCGTTTACTCAATGATCGTACCGAGAGCAGAGCACCTAGATGGAGTAAATAAGGATATATTTTGGTGACAAGAGATGGAAATTACGGCTATAAACTGGTATTATCAATAATTCACAAGCGCCATGTGCCTCATGGTGTTTAAGGCTGTATAAATGTCATCTTGAGATGACATATCGTCACTTTCATAGCAGTAAAAACAGATCAGCAACAAGTTGAGCACAATTGTTACCCCTGGGATGCCTATTATTTGCTTATAAATAGAGATACCAAATGTAACATTTATTGTATCCAGTAAGAAAGAGAGCTACTTAATTATGTCTTGACAAGTCCATGAATAATTATTATCTTAAGAAGCACCTGTACAAAAGGCTATGTTCACTACAGGCGATTAAGGTTGTATTTCCCCATTCTTACTTTTTTAATGAGACTGGTAAACTTACCTCTTATTTAAAGCCCCAGCCCTAAACTTCAGTAAAAATATAATATTGAAAAATCATATTTGTCCATATAGACTCCAATATATAAACTCTCTAACAGAACACAAAAGGTCCGATCGAATTCTTTCTTACAGACGGGATTTTCAATGATATTGTTAAATTATAGTAAACGAACTTTTAAAAAGCTAAATATAATGGAGCTATATTTAGCACCGACGAGGAGACCACTTCATGCGCGATCTCGATTTCTGTTACGTTTCGGAAACCGTACTTTCGCTTTTAGTCGCGCGGACCAAATATATTTTAGTAAATTAAAATTTTATTAGCCCGAACTAATGCTGCACATTTGTGCCTATAGTTCCAAATACATGTAATATTTCATACAAGAGCGGGTTAAATTGAAGTAATGCCGCTTTAATAATAAGTTAGTGAAGTTTGCAACTGGAAAAATTATAAGTCGTCAAAGCCATAAAATGATTAGTTATTCAATTGCATCATTTAGTCATTTTAACCATGTTTTCAAAGAAATTCCGGTGTTTAGATTGGGGTCTAACCCCAAAGGAATAATACGTTCCTTTGCAGCAAACTTCCTGCCATTTACAGGACGTATATTAAATGATTATTTATCTGAATCATGATTCTTCAACAACCCATACCATTGCAGTTTTCATAGCATGCTAGTAATAAACACCATGTCAGGTAAATATGTATACAGCCTTTGACATATGGCGAGATTATGTTTAAAATTTGATATACTAATGTTCGATTTGACTGGCAGTTCGGGAAGAGTTTTATCGCAATATTATTTAAATATCGGTGATTCTTGCACACCGAAGTAGGCATAGACCAACTAACTAACCCTTGCATTGTATTGGTGCAAAGTCTCTTCATAATGTTTTTTTTTAAGATTGGACATTTGAGTTTTTGATTAACTGCTCTGTGTAAATATAAAATATACTAGATAAAAATAATTTTGTAAATACATTTATTTTCAACAAAATATTTTAAGAACACTTAAGTACAAATCAAATAAAACAAGGCGACTTGTTATCTTCAATTCATTCATTCATTGTAACTTATTTTAAGGTAACTTAAAAGAATGTGTTTTACTAGATTCATTAAGAACTAAATAAACTGAAGTCTATAATCAAATGCATTTGTACAAACTTTAGCCGCGCCAACCGAAAATGCGATAAAAAGTGTCATTCCTAAATATGACGTCATATTTGTGCAGACGACATTATTTTTTTATATTTTACAAAAAGATGCAATGTATACATAAAAGGCCATAATACAGCATATAATTAATGAGAAAAAGAATTAAATTCGTGTTTTCCTCAAAACTGGAAATGCCATATACATAATTTCTCTTAACACCGCTAAATTATTGGTACATTGCATGCTAGAGAGTTTGACTGCTTCATTTAACTTTAAAAAATGAATATAATATATTGCTATAGTTCGTTCGACTGGATTCCAAAGAAAGTGAAATATGCATATCAGGAATCGCCACACTCAACAAAACACAGCCTCCCCACGCAGCGAAAAAAAAGTGAGGAAGAGAGAGCATGTTTGTTATAAGTATGTCAATTCAAATATTACGCCATAAACAATTAACGAAAACGAGAACATTTGGGGATACCGCCCTAGAAATGTCAGTGGCAAAACAAAATGCCACTGGGGGTTTATCACAAAGTTAAATCAAATATTTAATTATTTATGTATAGCTTTAATAGATGAAAACATGTATTTACAATGGCTTTGCAAAATTCATTTAAATTCAATTCGCAACTGTTTTGTCTTATATACATTGCATGCAAAACAATATAAGAGATATAGAAAGAAGCAATTTGCTGGAACAAAACATGTAAATAGATTTGCTTCCATTAGCTGCATGAGTGCTACAATTGGCAGCTCGAGTGGTAGCATTGGCTGTTTTCAAGCAATTCTGGAAAGGCTCTTCTGTGAGATATTTGAAACCACACATGGCAGACTTATAGCAAGAATCGTCACACGGGAATTCTTTCGATGTGCTCGCATTTGTATTGTACCAGTTTATATACGCTTTAAAGTTTACGTCATTGGATGACGTCATTTTTGCCACGACTTGGTCCATAGACTTTGGAGTAATATCAGGAATTCGGTACAAAGATGTTGCGTTGTAACCTAAAACCCAATGAAGTGAAGCATCTCGATTGGCAACATTAAGGTCAACGTAGTACTGCGACAATTCCAGTTGTTTTCCAGTCTGCCGGTCGTATGAAACCAGCCTAACACCGGGGTTGTGGGCTGGCTCCACCTCGCCGTTAGGAAGCTTATATCTCCAAGGTGTCACTGATGGGGCCACAAACAAACTCACTACAGGACAACCTATTGAAGAAAAGCATTTAATATTAATACTGACAACTAAAAGCATAGATATGAAAAGATACACGTGTGCTCTTGTGATAAAAGGTTAAAATGAGAATAAGTAAACAGAAGTCATGTGTGGAGATAAACATTTATTTATTTACGTGTCTAACACACACGGTATGATATCACTGATACCTATCATACCTGCTGGGTCATAAAACAGACGAAAACTATCATGGTGTTCATGTCCAAAGTGCATTGCGACAATAACATCGGCGAAATTGTAGATAATATTAATAAATTTTTGGTTGAAAGTCTTCGTCATCCATAGCACACCACGTGGTGTTGTGTATCCTGGTGGAACGTGACCTATCAAAATGACCTACAAAAAGCAAAATGTATGCATATTTGGCAAATCCAAGTAACTTAACAGTATAAAGAATAAAGAATGGGAGATTATTATTTTGATAGCCTCAATTTCATTTGCCATTCTTAATAACAAATCGATGCCCAGTTTGCACTTACAATTATACTAGGTCAAAGTTTATTTATTGGTAATATTAACAAAATCAGTTCACTAGCCATGTTTATCTCAAAACTTAATAGAAAAAAATATTAAACCTTTTACTTTCCTTTAAGAAATTACATTATAAGATGGACGAAACATACCTTTTCACTGTTTTCTCTTGCCATTTGCAGCACAGACTCCATCCACTTGAACTGATCTGCGGGGTCTTCTAAGCTGGACGTTACAGTATCTTTAGTGTAGTACATGTTTGAATTCAAGGCCACAATACGAATCTTGGGCTGTGCAAGAACAGTATAGTATCCACCTGCAAATAAAGATTTAAATAAAATAAAATGTTTGATTTCGGTGAAATGTGTAGGTTTATAGAATTTAAACAATACTGCACCGAGATCACAAAACCCAGGAATCGGTGAGAAAATTTCATTTTACAAATCTTTATTTCATTTTACAAATCTTGAATTATTGAAGTTTCACTATTTTCAAGTAATTGTTAAGTAATTTTTCTCATCCATATGTGCACATATTATAACTAGAAATAACAAACGCTTACATCAGCCTCTTAGAAAATAACATCATTGAAGTCAAGAAGACAATTCAGTACTATAGAAATAAAAATGAAATGTTATAGGGACTACTGAAGCAAAGAAAAACTGGCTCTGGCAGACGTTCCTATACCTTTTAAAAAGGCCTCCTCTTGACTTTTATCGTTTATCCATTCCTTCCAAATTAGATACGATGCATTGTAAATTGCATTGCCGTGTGGAGGGTAAAGACCGTTTGGATAGTAATCGTGGTTTCCAAATGTTGCGTAAATTTTCTTGTTATGAAATTCCGATTTTAAAAGCTGGGTGACATTTTTAACTAATTCTGTATTGACGTCTATACTAAGGCTGCTCGCAGCTACATGTGGAACTGTGTCACTGTATGAAGATAAGAGACAATAATTATTACGGTCAAAGAGATTCTTTGAATGTGTTGCCGTTTAAAGTAAAACCTTCTGTGCTGCAAAACAGTGATGAGCTTTTTTTCTTAATGTACATATATAATTTCCTAACATTTAAAGCAAGGTATGCAACTAACCCTTTACGCCATAGATATACCTTATATCCCATGTGTGCAAGCTAATCCGGATCTACACTGTTCACTTTTAGATTAAAGATCATAAGTCATAATTGACCAGATGGAGATAAGTGTAGATGCTTATCAGACTGACAGGCTGATCTAAATCGTCACCGTCGCAAATGGAATACAGTTTGTCAACCAGTTCCGTAGAACTAGTGAAAATGATAATTAAGTTGCAATGAATAGAATTTGAACGAAACATTGACGAACTTTAATCTTTGATCTATTGTTTACTTCTGTTCGAACGCCTCATCGACAAATACTATAGCAGACGCTCGTGTGCAAAATTTTGCAACGCGAAGTATTACGCATGACATCCATCGCAAAAGTACTAACCTTTAATGACCCCAAAACGAAAGAATTATGGTCTTACCATCGCAAGCTAATCTATTGGTCATGTCTTAAGGTCCTTAGCATCTTATTTTGAGTTATCCAAGACAAAGATGGTAAAGTGTCTTAAAAGTTACTGGGTCAACAGTATCTAGCAATCCAACATTGGAGCTCCACACGATGAGAGGCTGTGTTGTGCTACCATGTGATTGTATCATTTCTAACCCATGTAAAGATGACTAAAAGAGTGTATCAAATTCGCTTTGTGCAATTCCTGAAGGCCATACAGTGGAACTTTTGATGTCATGAGTGCTTAACTGCTTTTGTAAATACATGTACTTAAATAAAAACAACTAACTTTTTACATAATAGTGTTTTTTTTTAATTTATTACACATTATTTTAAAAATTATTTTGAAGTCTTAGACAGGAAACATGTGCAAATTTATTTGGTCTATCAAAACCATTACACAGCTGTCAAATCTGACAGTCAAAAACACTTCGAGAGGTGTCTCCAGATTTATATTTGGAACAGACTGAATTAACCGGAATTGGTTAAAATGAGTCTATCAATAAGTGTGACATTTGTGAAAGTAAACACATGCGGAAACTAAACTAATTGCAACATATTTTCGGTAAGCATCTTGCATATTATCAAGCAAAATCAAAACGAAATTATTGCTTTAAATATATTTTTCCACAATTGACAAAAAGATCTAACCGAACCGGTTGACGTTTAAGCTGTTTAAGAAGGAGTACAAATTAATTATTGAAATTGTTTCAATGTTCAAACTCGTCCTAATGCCCTTATTTTTAAGTTAAGCTTTTATATTGAGAACACTGACACCTTACCCCGTCCAGATGATAAAATCTACATCTGATTTTAGGTTCTTCATTCCCTTAATGGATTCTTCTACAAGTCTCCAAGGCGCATCACACCACTGATTCCCAAACACACCAGGCTCACTGATGTTCATCCCATTGCACGAGAGCTGGCCACTCCAGTAGGAAAAGTCCCAATGAAAATCAGTGATGTGCCAGAAATAACCTTAATGAGAAAATATTAAGCATGAGCTTATCTGCATAATTTCAGATCTCTCATATTGAGTTACATAACTATCTAGTGAATTAGACTCTATACATACATAAAGTAAACACTTGTTGCAGGTCGTTCTTAGAATAAAAAAATGGTCGAGAGAAGCTACATACACAATTACAGACCTCTTCACCTCGAATTCATTCTTTTGGAAACATATTCTAGATGTACTTCATGAACACAATACAGTGAAACCTTCATACCAAAACGATTAATCTCCCAAACTGTACAGATTCGAGAGTCATTTCTTGTGTTCAAAGGATATAATTTAAAGGAATATTTGGATTGTTGTGTTCGTCGCTGTTAAGTTTACTATTATGATAGAAATATAGGTAGGTCGATTTTCTCTATTTGAATTACCTATTTGATAGAAGATACATCAACACTTTGTTTATCGGTATTTAATGAAATCTAAGTTTTTATTGAAAATAAGATTTTTTAAATGACTTACCTGCATCAGCTGTAACTGTATACATTTTAAGACATAGGAGAAAACCCAACAGAAAGAAGCGATTCATCATTGAATATAATTTCATCGCCTATACACTATGCAACCAACAGTAGATATGAAACTATGTGTACTATGTTTTTCTGGATCATTATCAATTAGGTTTTTCAACCATTGCCTAAATCTAAAAATAAAACGGAAATTTCCCGCCAAAAAGGTTAGAGTTATCGCTTGCGTTGTATCAGCCATACGCCAAATGTAAAAAAAAGTTTGTTACTTTTCTCTAAAATGGAAACTGGAAACATTTTTGAACAGTCTGGACGCTGAAAATAAGTGAAACGGGTACTTGACAAAAAATATCACATTTTGTTTATTTAGGTGTATCCCAAATCTCCTTCGTAGAGTTGTCGATCCTTACACTAACTTTACATCTCTGCGAAAGGCTCATTGTCAAGATTTTTGACATAACTCGACGGCCTTATTTTATACAGTCATGTTTATGAATATGAAAGCTTGTGGTTAAAGCATGTGGTTTAACAAGTGACATATATCTTCACTATCTTTCATTCAAACCAAAGAAACCAAAGCAATTTTAAATTTAATTGGTGAACTATTTTTGAGTTAAAGTAAAAGTAGTTGAAAGTAGTCCCAGCCTATAACAGAGGTGAATGTAATGAGCCGATAGTGTAAGAGAGTGGTGTATCCCTTCAGAACTAAGGTGTAATGATGTAAGACAAATATTCCCGTAAACAGCCTCGATGCGTCCTGGGCACCGTGGCCAACCTCGACCACAGCCCTAGCGAAGCCGAGAAAAACCTCATTAAAGGAGTATATAACAATAGTTTACGCGCACTTTTCTACGCAAGCGCTAGTTTCACGAAATGTATTTTTCTCAGTTACCGGTGTTAGTTGAGTAGTACTTCGACTGTTGCGTACAAATCGATTAAATATTTCAAATTATTTCTCACAAAGTAGTCGTCCGTGAGAATGGCCTCACGCGAGAGAAACAAGAAGGGCAGGTTCGTTAGTGATGGAAATCACCAAGCTGTGAAGAAACGTAAATTATTTGGTTCGATAATTTGCCCTGACAATGATTCAAGTGTTTCGGATAATTTGACGTCCGAAGTAGATAATAACCAGAGTACGTGTGATCAGGACGATAAAACGTTAAACTGGAGTGACGGGAGGCGAATTGTTGAGCTAGGTCATCTCGCCAAACAGATGAGATGCAGCAATTGTAATGATTTGTTAGACTTACAAGTAATTTTAATCTAGTTTATGATAGAAAACTGATATAATTATGACAACAACAACAACCTTTACTGCATGGTGACTTTATAATCACAACAGCATAAATAAACAAATATAATAACTCATGAGTAGGAATTGCTTATTCCGATGCTGATGATAGATCACCTCACAACTCTCCACCCCCACCCCCTCGTATGGATATTACTGTTCTTGATAAAGAAATAGTTATTTCTTTCAAAATATGAAATTAGTTTTGATGAGCATGTTATAAAACTATTTATACATGTTATGATGGATATTTGTAGAATTGCATTAAAATTAGAGATATTTTTGACTTATATGACCAACTTTGAAGGAATATAGGAAAATTTAAGCCTGGAAGCCCCTGTTTTTTTGTTTTTGTTTTGTTTAGAAATATATACTGTGTCATTTTATGGAGTTTAAAAAAAATCTGTCAGTTACAAAAAAAGATATATAGATTTTTTTCCAGTCAGGGACTGAATTGTCTCCCTGTTTTGTTGGATATTTTGGTCATTTTCAAAGTATTTTCTTCAAATATACAAAAAAATCTCACATAATTCCATCCAAATCCATACATACACATAATTCCAAACAAAAAAATGCATAGATATAAGGTGTTGATTAGGAATTCCAGATGTAACAATCATTTAAAAGATATATGTGCGTTTTCTCAAAATCCCTTCAAAATGGCCGTATAGAGGGGTCTAATAATGAGCGATTACTCAAAAGCAAGCGTGGAAAGCTATATTTTTCTTTATATCATTTTGTTTGTGAAGGAATTCTCTTTAATTGTGCAAAGTTTTAAAAAGTTCTGTCCGTTTGAACTTATTGTGATATACTCCTTTAAATCGGGATAAAACGTGTTAAATGACCCCGGTGATGTTTAAATTTTAATACAAGTAGAACTTACCGAGAGAAAAACGAATACCGTCTGATTTCGGGGGAAATCCGGGGCATCACCGTAGTTTTTCGCATGATCTCTCTCTCCAACGTAAGACCACCGGAAGAAACCGTAATAAACTGACATGGGCTGTGTCGAGGTGGAGATACGGTTACTCCCGGTTTTGCCACGGTGTGTACATAGGAGAGCCAACGTAGCTCCGACTCGTGCCAGTTTTGCGCTGTAGCATCCAGTAAATACCGGTAAAGACACGGCGGATCCACCCCATATAATATGCCTATATGGGTACCATATGGGCTGTATCTGGGCAAACCCATATAGGTTTAACCATATAGGACTCATATAGGTCAGTCATCGCCATCTAGATCACAAAATTGTCCTATATGGGAAGTACGTGGGCAAGCCCATATAGACTGGAAAAGTGCATATGAGACCATATGGGAAGTACGTAGGTAAGCCCATACCTGTACAAGTGCATATAGGTCTCATATGGGAAGTACGTGGGCTAGCTCATATGAGCTGTACATGTAAATTTGCATATGGGTCTCATATGGGAAGAACGTTGGCTAGCCCATATGGACTGTACCTGTAAAAGTGCGTATTGGTCTCATATGGGTAGAACGTGGGCTAGCCCATATGGACTGTACCTGTACAAGTGCATATTGGTCTCCTATGGGAAGTACGTGGGCTAGCCCATATAGGCTGTACCTGTAAAAGTGCTTATTGGTCTCATATGGGAAGTACGTGGGTTAGCCCATGTGGGCTGTACTTGTAAAAGTTCATATATGTCTCATATGGGAAGTACGTAGGCAAGCCCATATAGACATTCTGGGAAAGTGCATATGAGTCCCATATGGGAAGGACGTGGGTTAGCCCGTATGGGCTGTACCTGTAAAAGTGCATATTGGTCTCATATGGGAAGTACGTGGGCTAGCCCATATGGGCTGTACCTGTACAAGTGCATATTGGTCTGATATGGGAAGTACGTGGGCTAGCCCATATGGGCTGTACATGTAAAAGTGCATATAGGTCTCATATGGAAGTACGTGGGCTAGCCCATATGGGCTGTACCTGTAAAAGTGCATATGAGTCTCATATGGGAAGTACGTGGGCTAGCCCATATGGGCTGTATCTGGAGAAAGTGCATATGGGTCGCATATGGGCTATATATCGTTTATCCCATGTAGGTTTGCCGTTATAGTATGTAAATATATAAAAGACTGTGACCTCAAAACGTATGTATATGATTTTAATCATAATCGAGAACTGCCAGGACAGTGTGATTAAAAAACACTAATTGAAATAACGAAATAACGAAAAAGGGGATATTTTATGTTCAGAGAAGCCATGTGGTTAATAATAAAGTCCAAAATCAGCAGTTCAAAATCACAACAACACATTTACTTTTACTTTTTACATACACTTCATTAATGTTCTAACTACACCGATCATACTTTTAAATTTCTCAGCATGTATACGGAGTATACTATTGAAACTTGGAACATAATGAGATACATCATTTTCACTTCTTTGTATGAAATAATCATAAAATTCCCAACATTCGTTTAGTTACCACAGGCAATTAATAAAGGTAGGGGTAAAATCAAAAGTCACTAAATTTTTAGAGGGTATTGTCTCTGTTAACGAAAATTCATGTCTCCTTATTCAAATATCGATTCTTACGTCGTTTTAAACAAATCTGTGCAATTCTGCAATAATGCGATTGCTTAGCTGTTACACAGACGATGTTTCAGCAGTTTGAGTCGGTTTGAGTATATTCTCTTTGCAAACGCTGAGAGATCAATTTTGTGTCTTTTGGTTTAAGACTCACCACGATCAGGAGAGTCAGGACTTGGGACCCATGTGAAACCCGGTTCCACTCCTCATTATGATTCCCATGTAGGCAGCCCATATGGGACCCATGTAGGTTCCCAGATGAGACCCATATCGGTCCCAAAAAAATTCTAGCTGAGACTATATGGCTACAGTGCAAGCCCGTGTAGCTGATTCAACTACATAAGTCGCTTTTAACCATGATTTTATATTTTAAATTCATTTATCTCGATTCAGTGCGGTTCTTTCTGGCGTCGCTAAGGTTGTATTACCGGTTGGTCCCGATGTCCAAACCGGTAGGCACTGGGGATGTATACAAGTACAATGTGAACTAGGCTTTTAGAATTTTCCCGGTTTATGCTGGTCCGGTTTTTGCCGTTCCACCGGCCTAGAACCTGGTTTAAACCCCCAGTGGCATTGTTTTGCCACTGACCGTTCCAAGGCGGTATCCCATAAGGTTCTCTTTTTCGTTAATTGTTTGTGGCGTCCTATTTGAATTGACATACCTGTAACAAATATGCTGTTTCTCTGTCTGTTCCTCTCTTCTTTTTCGCTGCGTGGGGAGGATGTGTTTTGTGAGTGTGGCGATTTCTGATATTCATATATTACATTTTTGCATGTAACTTTGTCGAGTAGAAAGTTATATTTGACTTAATATCCAATGAAACTTCTAGTTCTTTGCTTTTGTGAGAACCTGTAGGCCCGATTGTGATGTTTGTGCACCCTAGAACATTATTTAAACGTCATCAACTACCCCATCCCGGTAGCAATATGTTTTACCACTGACTGTTCCAAGGTGGTAAAAAATTAATATAAAGTGACGAAGCTCTATTTTCGGTGAGGTGAGTTGGAAAATGTTGATTAAGTTAACGTAAAAACACACTCTAATCAGTTGTAGGCAAAGATATGTGTTCATTGTGTATCTGACCTAACTATTTGTAAATACCCGAACGCTTTTAAAAGGCTACTTCGTACGAACTGGTCTATCGGATTATATTTATATTTTTAAAGTGAGCAGGTCAGTCTGTTCTTTAGCTCGTAGACTAGTGAAAGGATTGACAATATATTGTTTATCACTAATCACTTTTATACATCTATGCTTCGTGATTTTGAATGGGATTTTGAATGTTCTGGTTTAGTATCAGGAATGTCTCGTTTGAATGGGTCAATGACACTTCACATATTTCCCAATGACGTTAACTACTTTAGATATGCCTATCAGCTTGATAAAGTGATACTCAGCACTCATACGATAAATGCCCATGACTCATTGCTCTGATATCTGTTGACAGCTATGTCGATTAATGATTAGAAAATATTAAAGCTGTTAATATTAAAAATGATAAAATTAGCATTTTAAATAAACAATTGACAAATTATTCCGACAAATTATGAATGCTTGTGTATGCCTTATTTCAATATCTTTTAACAAAGCAGAATAGCAAGATCTATACGTAACTGACAGAAAAAGACGTTTTCAGCAGTTTTTACTTACTGTTAAATATTACCAGCGAATACCTCATCAACCTGCTAGATGCCTGGTATAAATTGCTACTTATCGCAATAGTGTTTCGTTTTTTTTATCTTCATAATAATTCATATACAAAATAGTAGTTGGTCAAAAGGCAGCGTAGACAGCTGAAAAAAAATCAATACTAATATTTTAAATCAGAGACTTAAGTGTTATATCTGACTTCAAAGTTTCCGCCACGTTTCACTAAAGTAATAAAGGAAAGTTATTTCCCACTTTCCCCATCTCTTGTAGCTGCTTTAAATGAGAGACGAAACATTTTATTCTTATACATGAGCTCTAGAAAAAATGGATACAATTATATGAAAATAAAATTTCTATTCACAGATTAAAACTCTTAAGCAAATAAATATGAGGTGTTTATATTGCAAGTACCTAACTCACCAACCGAGTTAACAAATTGGCAATTTACTGAAAATAACACAATTTATGCACAAGACATTACTACGTTGAACAAATAATGCGAAAAGGTGGGGCAATATTAGCTTCTCAAATATTTTTTTTGTGTTTAATAAAAAGGGAAGCAAAACTGTTTTGTTTGTTTATAATAATCACAAAATCAGCTAAAACATATTTAAGTAAATTTCATTATAAATATTAATGTGTACAAAATCCCTCAGATGATTTACTTTGACAGTGGGAACTAAAGGCATGAATCTAGGTCCGTTACAAACCGTACTTTCTCCACGCCTGTTTCAACAGTTTAACAAGACAATTGAAACACCATCTACTGGTTAAATTTTATTCATACATTTTTCTCAGTTTGTTTACAAAAATGGAAGAGATGCATCAACAAACTTTATAGTAAATAAACATGTTCATTTTAACTTTAACAAGAATAACGCCCTATAAGCACACCTAAAACATACGAGTATATATACGTTTCTGCATCATAGTCTTTTTTTTTACAATATTTTAATTTAATTTAATTAAATCGGTGTATTATTATGAAGTATATGGTTAACATGTGTTTTGATTAAGTATCTTTTCCTGCAGGGAAATCATTTAAGTTTTTAAATGTTTGGACTATAATGATAATAATATGTTATAAAATTAGAGTTAAACAAATTTATGTAGGTTTATGCTATTTTGCATAATGTCATTGACAAAAATATATACAATGGATGACTTATTTGGTTAACATTTTACCTGTAATATTCATCATTTCTATGTTTTACAATTGTTCATAGTATTAACGAAGATGCAGGCTCAGAACAGGAAATTGCAGGTAGCGAAGCTGTACCGCTTCGGCGATAGCGCCTCGCTACCTAAATCCGAGCAATTTAAAATCTCATTTTTGCACGGGTGACTTTTTGTTAAACAGTACTATTGTTTTTTGTAAATGATACATGCAAATAACGTGAATCAAAACACTTTGCAACGATTTGACATATAAACGCAAACTGAATACCAAACTAGTTTGTACAAAAAGGGCTGATATACAAGATCACCACTTTCAGACACTGGTAACTGTTTGTAAGGGGATTATGTTTTTAACTGCTGAAATACTGCACAAAAGTACCATTATAAATTTTAAATAACAAAGTCTCTCTCAGCTTACTTTTTATATGAGTTTATTAAGGAGTGAGGCTTTTTCCTTTTATATCTTTATCACATTTGAAATCAACGACAATTACTTTATTGAAATCTGAATGCCTATAATAATTTTATACTTTTATTAAAAAGATAGAAAGTAAACGATTGAATAAACCATAAAACATAAAGAGCTTACGATGAAGCAGTAGATATAATATCATTCCAGCCCTTCGTATGTATATTAATGGTTAAAACTGCAACTTACGAACGGTCATGGCTGCCAACATAAACACTAAACTTTTGGTTCCTTTGCAAGCCTCATATTTCGACAGTAAAATCTATTTTTACAGAAAATCTAAAAGAAAGTCATTTCTTTTTTTCTTTAAACTTTTCAAACAGCGTCTTCATATAGTCCCAGTCGACATTAACATCTGGACGCTTCATCATTTCATTCAGCAATGTAGACACAGACGGAATTTTGCCCTTTTTTTGCATTTGGATTCTCCATTGATTCATTAGCTTGAACTTTTGTAGGTTTACATCTCTCACATTGTTCTCTCCTTCTATTTCTATATCTTTTAGCTGAATAAAATTAATAAATTAATAATGTTTCATGTAATTATTTTATTATCAAACAGTGATCACAATTGTTTACTGTTAATATTATTATATAAACACGACTACTGTAAACGGGTGAACTTATACACAGACAATATAATCATTCATGAAATTCTATTGTTTGTTCATAACACACGGGTAAATAAAGCAATAGTTCATTTAGAAGTTAAATCAAGATGAACTACCAACACAACCGCCCAAACCTAAAAACTTTATGCAAATATCCTTAAGAAGAGGGGATAGTTAAGCACTTTGGTCCCGGTCGGTTTTTTAAGTATTTGGGATACCGTGAATAAAATCAGTGTTTGAATTAAAGATGTCATATCCTTTTTGAAATGGTTAAGAATATTTTATATAAAATCTGATCACTATGGTTCATATGCATGTATGTTAGTTTTGTATGTTCTGAGTTGAACAGTTACCGGATGAAAACGCAGTCTGCCGGGCTGAATTTGAGAAGAATTTGGGATGAGGTAGTTCAATAGAAAATAATGAAAAAAACTAGATGGGAAGGAGACACTCCGGCTGCTTGGGATATAAAGGACACATAAAAATGTATCATGGAATGGGTTTGATTTGAGTAATCATTGCAGAAAATATTTTGAAGGTTTTCGAATGTGTAGAATTTCGGCCAAATTTGCATTGGAAAATCAGGTCTTTTGGTGACTTTAAATGCCTTTATAATTATTTCCAGTCAAAGTAAACTAGCATGGGGTCCCAGATTCTGAGAGGTGCATTGGAAACTGTCCCCTGCACCTTAAATACAGTGAATTATCCTAATGACAATACTGAAAACAAACATTTTAACATAAGCAGGGCTTGTAATAGGTATAAGTAAACACTTACAGATATGTCAAGTTCGAGCATTAAATATTTCCAACCTTTTCCAATCGCACAACAAATTAATGACAAATGTCTTTCTTCTAATATTTCTTTTTCCATCTCGTGTATCCATAACTCTAAGAAGTAACATACTTCCATATAAGTGTTATTTACAAAAGCAGTAAACACAAGGAAGATTTCGATATTTATCTAAAGAATAAGTTCCTGGAATATCAATGTTACGCTAACGGTAACTACATATGAGTATTTTTAATTTGTTTGTATATTTCAATAAGTTTTGATGAAATTTTTGTTTATTTCAATAAGTTTTGATGATATTTTTGTTTTCAAGAAAGCATTGTAACTTATTATTGCAAATGCAAAATACTTACCATTTGATGTTTTTGTCTGTGATTTTTTCCGCAAATTCGCTGGAATCTAAAACAAGGATAGAATTTTAAATCTAGGATTTAACATAAGTTTATCAAGTCTGTGAAAAAGTTAATGCAGATGGTTCATGTAAATCTCTTTAAAATTTTCTATTTACATAGTGATATAGATTTTAAACTGTTTTAACCATATATAAAACTTTTTCGTCTTTTTATGTTATGGTTTGAAGCATTGTTAGAAACCTTGGTAAAAACTGAATTATGAAAATTCAAACTTTACTTTCTCCGGAAACCAGTCTTGTAGAAGCTCGAACGGTTTGTATTGATGTGGACCACTTTCCTCCTCGGTACAGGTACTTTCACTTCCTACTGTTTCCTTTCCGTCAAGTTCATCCTTCAGATCTACCACACTATGAAGACCTTCATCCAAAATGTATTCCGCTTTTGTGTCAAAGCATTGGATCTTGTATTCAAATGGCAAATTTTCGACATCTCTTTCTTCAAGATCATTACTTTCTTGTATTATGTTTTGAAACTGGTCACGGTGTGGCTCCGATTCAACAAGATGATCGAATCGTCTAAATTCTTTTCGTATTGCATTAGAAACAAATCTTCGCACTTGATCACAAAGTAATGTATCAAATCCATTCGTCTTGTTTTTCGTACTATAGCGAACGAGTCGCAGCCCAATCTTTGAATTTTTGAAGAACACATGAAGTCTGTGTCTTTCTTTATTTCTCTTTTCGTTTACTTCAAATACTGCCCATCCACAAAACATCATCAATTTCTTTCCTTGTCTGGCGACTGGCCATCTTCCCGTACACAATGAAATCACTCTATTGTAAATTGCTGGTGGTACAAAGCTGAGAAGGAACTGGTAGCAAAGAACTGGGGTTGCTATGCTATTTTCTACTACCAATGTTTTATCAAATGTATCAAACATTTTATCTGGCGGGGGCTGCTTAATCAGGCAAGGTACATAATAGTATCCCATATCAGTAGTTGTGATGCCATCTGCGTTCAGATACCGTGCTTTAACAATGATGTCCAGTTTTTCTAGAATTTCTAAAAGCATGTCATAGTTTTCATAAAAGTGATTTGTGTTATCTTGAGCCCATATGTCTTGAGCAAGTTGAATGTCAAGTTTGCCTGTTTCATTGAACTCGTGCCATTTCTTCTGTAGCTCACCATATTTCCAGTCAAAGTCTATCGCACGGATGAGGTGACGGAAAGCATTAATTATCCACTGGGGCTCCAGGATCACTGTATTTCGAAGAAGTGGAGAATCTTGAAAATATATAAATGTTCCCATTTCATGATGAACCCTAAGAAAAAGCGTAAGATGGTCTTCGCTTCCAAGAGGTGATGCCAGCTTACTGTTAATATTTCTCAACTCTTTGAATGTTATGAAGGTAGTACCATCTTCTCGGCGGTCATCAAGTGCTTGCTCAAGTTCGATCCATTTCGCCGGTTGATCTTCACCCCAGTAAGACATGCCTTTTGATACTTCTATGATGATGTTTTTAAGCTGATCGATGTTGGAATCCTGAATACTGTTATCAAGTAGAATGTCTTCCTTTAAGATGTTTTCAGCAATTGGTGAGTCGAGAAAAATCTCTCGTATATCCCTGAAGTATTTCCTTGCTTTACGTTCCTTCTCTTCATCTGACTGTTACAAATATTAAGGAAAATAGCTTAAAGCAATCACATACTTGGTAGCGGAAAACTGCAATAAGATGTTACAAATATGTTCAGTTTAGGAATTTACTCAGGCAAAACCCGTCTGGATTATGTCTGTACCGGAGTTACTTCACATGCATGATAAGGTTCGACCATTTCACCATATAAGTTATTCGAAATGCATTGTAAATTTGTATTGGAGACAGTGTAAAACAATTTTTAAACAATCAAGTACACAAGTAAAACTCATATCGGATTTTTCTTAGAAGATTCAATAATATAATGTTCTTCTTACATCAACCATGTTTATTTACAAACTTAACGTAATTATGTGACTGAAAGTCCTTAATTTTCTAAATTATGTTTAACAATATGTTTTCATTGAAATAACCCCACTTATACTCATACGTTAAACAAAAATGTATTGAAATGACTACATTTTTTCTTCTTAAATATATGATTTCCTTTATAAAAATATATTTGTTTTAGCCCTGACAACATCTTTTGAACAAAGACAAATGTACATACCCCAGGTATTTCGTCCTTGTGCGTCCCAACAAGAATTATTGGCGGCTCACCGTGTTGTTTGCCATTTGCGTAAGTATAAATGGAGCTTAGCCAAAAGTTCACACCTTCTGAAAACAAAATTCCAACATTAAGGATGCAACAAATAGCAAACTAAACTTTGTTTTAAAAATAATACTTAAGGCCTTCCATAGTCATCATTTCACTTTAATGGATACAAAAGAAAATTATACGAATTCCTCTAATGGCAAAATGCAGTTTCATAAAACTTTGCACAAGTAAATCTTCTTAATGTATCTTTATTTAACAAACCTTAAGAAAGGAAAAAGCCAAAATTAATATGACACAGACAACAAGATATTTCCTTTTGTCCTCTGAATGTGTAAAATATGAAAGATTTTTAAATATTTGTTTATGTTCATGGTCGCGTAAATATATGAAAAAAAACCTAAAAATTCGAAATAAGGTACAAGGAAAATTTTCAAGAATTGTAGTTTTCTACCTTTAGTACTTTAGTATTGCGGAAGTCACCTAATAATTCACAATATGACGAATAAGCCTGTACTGCCTAGCAACACAGGACATTTCTCAGGTTAGAACGACAACAAATTACCTTGTGTCTCAAATGATGTTTTCCCCTTTAAATCCATGTGCCACTGGTCTTTGGTCTTTTCCAGATCCTCTGTCATATTCAAAACAAGAAGATATATGGACCTTGGACTGAAAAACAGCTGATGAGTAGCATAGTACACAAACTGTCCGGCAAAATCCCAGAGAGAAACTACGGCTATATGGCCGCATCCTCCTGAAATAAAAAAGCAAACCAACCCTTAAAACATTTTTCTGATAACGAAAAGAGGAATTTTCAGTATAAAAAGTAACCTTGTTTTGAACTTTACTATCTAACATTGTAAGCACAAACAAACAAATAACAATATCGTCTTCCCAATCGACCCTTTTTGTAACTGTTTGTTTTGTCCTATATAAATGGTAAGTGGCAAAACAAAATGTCATTGGGGGTTTAAACCAGATTAAACCGCACGCTTGTCCCTACAAGTTTTTATATGAGCAAACTTGTTAGTAAGTTTCAGCCCACCCATTTACTCGACAATTTTGCATTCAAAAGTAAACAAACATATTAAACATAAGAAGCTTATGACATATTTATTTAGGAAAATAGTGGGTACTTTGATACTTTACTGAGACCAAAGCACATGGAGTCAAGCAAGAACACAATGACAGGAATAAAAGAAACAGAACAGAAGGACAAAACAGATGATTAAAAAATCTCTAGAATTCATCATTAACTCCTATACTCTTGGTAAACAGAGGAAAGCAAAGCGATGAACTAAGCTGGGTTAATCAACAAGCATGCAGCGCGCTGAAGAATATATCATGTTAGTAGCCTTTTTAAGTTAACAGCGAATCAATATTAACTTTTACTTTCTTTGATGTATAAATTCAATCTTTATTATACATAATTGCATACGTTGAGTGATACATTGTGGCAGTAGTGATTTTATACTACAGCTTATTTATAAATAATAAGTTGGTTAATAGCGATAAGACTTGTAGATTTTTTGAATGAGATTCTCGTTAAATAAAATCGATAACATTGTTACAAGCACTAGTCCGCGTAAGTTGTTTCACGTGGGACATCATGATCACCATCTAAAACGGAATTTTACAATTGTTTTAAAATCAAAATTAAAATTATCTTCTTTATCATATTAACTATTTCAAATGAAATGTTTACTTCAAATAACTTTGCTTGCCTTTTTTGAATTTTGCTTTATTTAGATGAAAAAAAATCTTATGGTGTATTTTGTTGACCGGATAAGGAAAATAGACATTATCTATATTTTACAAATTGTCAAATGTATTGAAATCCCCAAAGCCATACAAATACGGCGATAGCGCATATACAACCATGCAAGAGAAAGACATGGCACATACCAACTTTATCCGAAAACTCAAGATATTCCAGATAACATAAAGTCTCTTTCATACATGTAGAAGTAGAAAAAGTGATCAACAACAACGGGCGTACGATAAGTACTCATATGGATGCCTTTTACTTGTTTATAAATATGTACAAAATTTAATTTAAAGGAGACTTATGAGCTTGTCACTTATTTATTATGCCGACGTGTACAATCTGGAAAAAAATAAATTCGTGTAGAGGTTAAAATTACTAACAAGTAATAGGCGAAAATGAAAGAATATAAAATTTACTCGTTTCCGAAATGACGCTTGTCATGAATTTGAAATTGAATTAATTAAATAAATCTTAAATGCAATACACGCAACAGTTTACCTCGGATGCGTTTTGCTTCTATTAACACCCTCTGAGCTGCCGTCAGTGCTTCTATATTAAGTTCCTTGGTCTCAGCGGGGGTTATCTTGTCCACATCTTCAAAAGAATCCACTCGTTCGGAAGATCCCAGGCTTGACTAACCGCATCGAAAAAAGTTTTATTTTTATTAAAAAGGACGGTTAAGAAGAGAAATATTATATTCTGAGCAACAAAATGACAGTGTATTACCAGATTTGAAACAAAATGAATCTAACGGAAATTAAACTGAATAATAAACGCATAAAAACAATATCAGTACATTCAAAAACGCAAGCTTTCAAACCAGTCAAAAAGGTTAAAGGTTTTACTGGAGTAAAAAAGGTGTATCATGAGCAGGATGGGGTTGGGGTAGATGCTTGCCCTTCAAATGTGGCAGCAAAACAGATAATAAAATGTTTAGTTGTACAAAACTGATAAATACTGACAGCATGCATAGAACCAGCAGGGTTACCGCTGTTATTTAACAATATTAGGAACTGGGCATTCAAATGCATTTTTATGTTTAAACAACTTTTTCACTCTTGGTCTGCCAATATCTCACAAGAAATAAACAAACAAATTTGTTTTGGTGAAACCACAAACAAAAGAGTATAACATGCTAAGGTGAATAAACACCAACAAATTGAAAGCACCACCAAACAAGCAGAAATAATTTTTAAGTCTGACATATTCTTGAAGATCTGATGATTCTGTTGACGTTTGCCTCCGCTGGCTTTCCAGTTTTAGACGCTTGTGTGCTGACTGACTTGAATAGTTTTCGGTTGTAGTGTCCATAACTTCAGAAGAACGTCTTGGATTGTTGAACTCGTGTGAAAGTTTTGTCAAAGGTTTGCATCGGAAACCTGGATTAGTTTAGTGGTAATATCGTGAAATCATATCATTTTAAACCACAAACATTGTCTTAGCATATTCTCCTTGCAAAGCCAAAAACAGTTGTAGATAAATTAAAAGAAACTATAAAATATAATTGAGCTTAATAGCAATACTCTAACGACTAAGAGTCCTAATTGTATGCTATGCATAGCTGTATATTTTTGTTGGTTTGTGTGCATGTGGAAGATGTGGTACAGCTCCATCCCACCCATCAACACGACAATATTTCATGCAAAATCACACAAACGTATGAAACATTAGAAGCTAATAGCATTGTCAAGCAAAACGATGAGTACTCGATGATCTTACCGAAATTAGATCTACTGGAGTCAAATAAGCAAAAAGCCGATGACAGGAATAAAAGTAACAGATCGTGCTTCTAGGTTCTTTTGCATTTCCCTATAAACCATCATAAACTCTTAAACCCCCTAAGCTTGACTGCTGTAAACGGTCTCCACGTACTTCACTTCTGTGTAGTTATCAGTTTCAAATGCCTCCCAGACAGTTATATACTTCAGATCATGCCGAATGTCAGTCATTGTGGAAGGCTGTATATACGCATAAATGACCTATCCTTTTGTGGTTGATACAGATGGTATGTACTGTTTCTGTCTCTTGCATGGGTGGCTAGGTCTGCCACCGTATTTGTATTGCTTTGAGGTTATCATTATATTATTTGTGAAGGTTATTTTCCTGGAATCATTACATGTATCCCATGCAATTTACTTTTAATTGTTCAAATATTGTATTCTTGCTACAGAATTCTAAGGATAGCCGTTTTCAGGTCTTCTATGTTTTATAATATTCTTCTATTGAAGCAATGTCTATTTTAACATAAACACAAATCTATTCTCGTTTTTAACTGCTACATATTAATTGTTTGATCTAGATCTACTATTCATAAGCCAATAATGTTATCCATTTTGTTTTACCTTCAACATTCTCCCATTTATTTGTTGTCAGATCCACTTTGCACTTTCCCATATAGACATCTATTCCATCTGTGCTTGTAACACCTGTTATACTTTGACCCATCATTCGTCGAGCTGTTGTTGTTTTTCCAGCTCCAAATAGTCCCACGAACATAAGCCGGATGTTGTATGTTCTCACGCTTCCTTGTTCTACGAGTCTACGGTACATCGCAATATCCTGGGGATTCAAGTTGGCAAGTTCGTCAGGTAAGGCTAAACAATACAGATGTGGTTATTCCTGATATGCATATTTAACTTTTTCAATTCTTGTATATCACGTTAAAAAGATAGTTTGACAGTGCTAGTTCACTACTTTTAAAAGTTAACTATGCATATCAGGACTGGCTTCGTTAAGAAACGGCAAAAGGGAAATAGACCATATGTTTAAAAAAATTGAAAGAGACCATGTGTTATTAAATGGCCAACTTCAAAACGGCACCAGAAACAACTACAAATGAGAAACTGTGTTACTTCTGTGAACGTATCTTTTATTATTTGTATTTGATTCCTTTATGTATATATAATTTTACTTACCGTCGTCATTATTATTTTTACCACCGATAGCTTATATCAACACTTTGGTCAAGATTATTTAACTGAACAGGAGATTATAGATACGATTTTGCCAGTAACTGCTGACATTCAATCAAGAACCATGAATTACAACTTCAGCTGTGGGGGATAAAGGGTTTTATAAAAAAAGTAACGTTAAGCAAAGGCTTTTAGATTTCCAATAATGGTTTGAATTGAAAATAAAAAGAAAGAAAAACTTTCCTAACAAAAAGATACAATTTATCTTGTTAAGCACTTGAAGAATATTTGCTAGAGTGTGAGATCTTTTTAGTTTAACTTTAAATGTTTAAGCACTATATACGGGCATGTATATAATCACTG
The DNA here is from genome assembly GCA_038501625.1 of Corbicula japonica. Classification (NCBI taxonomy): domain Eukaryota; kingdom Metazoa; phylum Mollusca; class Bivalvia; order Venerida; family Cyrenidae; genus Corbicula; species Corbicula japonica. Next base: position 650,463 of record JAZAYU010000034.1, on the reverse strand, counting down.
ATTTGTTACCTTTCATTGTTCGTCCTATATAAATTGCGATGTAAGATGTGACCCTATCTTTAAGATATCAACCGTTTGCTTCTGTAACCTGTTCCAGGGCAATCATTACTACCGATTTCTTACATTCCCCATGTAACGGACAAATATATCTTATTTCAATAGTTACCTTGCTGTTCTATACTAACTTTTGAACCATCTTCTTGGCGGACTGGTCTTGAAATCTCCATGTTTACGTAATCACGTTAAGATATCAAACAACAACAAATCAATCTTATTAACACCGTTAGTTTAAGTGCCTATTCTTGTGAATGTGGCTTAACCATATTCACATATAACCGTAAATAATAACAGTTAAAAATTGGGTTGTTTAAAAACTAGTTTAATGCGTACATTTCCGCAGTGTTATCACTGACTTTTTCCGTGAATGCTAAATTTAAAATTAGGAAAACCAGCATTTTGTGTCAATTCAGTGACGTTATCATGTTGCAAGCACATGACATTAACACATCTAGCAATACGAATTACATTTTAGAAAAATACTTGTACTATTTATTTTTGTGCTACCCGAAATGGGGAGCATAAAGTCGCCGCTTTTTCTAGCTATCCTTCAGTCCGTAAGTTCGTCCGTCCGTCATAGTCTACAAAACTGTTTAATATTATGACTTCAAAATTGGAAGTTTGTAGATCGTGATGAGTAGGAGTGCAGTACACAAGAGCCATTACTCTACCTACGTTTAGCATTGAGTTATTTCCCTCATTTTAAAACCTGCTGAATTGATTCACTTCAAACTTGGTATACAGGTATCTTTTGATGTGTAAAATTGCATTGCAGTAGAACCACTACTCTATGGACGTTTAGTTATCACCTGAGTTTATTGTTCTTGTTATATTATGCATTTAAAGTGTCATTTTCTTCAATTATAAATTAATAACAAGCACCATCTTAAAATTCAGCCATTTCATTATACAAAAAATACTTTATTCACTGTTTTTCAGTGATAAGATTTCAAAGATTAGTCGCAGAGTTAAATATTGCCTTCAAATATCCAATTGTTTAGATTATCGAGCCTAACACGGGATGGTAGTATGTCAAATCGGGGTAACTTCAGATAGTTAAAAAAATCATATCTTTCTTATATTAAAGGGTAGACAAATGACACATATATAATACAACAAGGCCAGATGACTCTTTATCGGTCATCTGATTCTCGGATTAATAAAATGACAGGTAAATTGCAAAGAATGACAAAAGACTGTTTTGCAATACTCTTTGCAACAATTAAAATTATTGGCCTTAAACAATACTGACCTTACCACGCAAGTATTTGTCATATTTGTGGTGTTCAGTGTTCAAAGTTTCCTTTTTATCTATTTCATTACGCAGAAGCATTGTTTGTGTCGCTTGACAGCTGATAAATGTATCACCTTTCCTTCAATCAGTGCTCTTATCAGCTTTTGAAGGTCGTTCAGCATAATATTTATTTCTATTAATAGTACTCCTAAATATATTTTGGGAGAGAATGGAATGCGGTTATAGGCAGGGATGGAGTTGTTACTTGTTCAAAAACACCTTAGTATAAATTTAACACTGGTTCAAACTATGGATTAGTAAACATATTATTTACCCTTTCAACGCGTCACCGGAAAGTTTTTGCCCATACTCTATTCATATTTTATAGATGTTTATAAGATACTTCTCACTTTAAAAGTTTTTGCTATTTAAGGGAAAACACCTTTTTGGGAAGCATCCTTAGGTTCCACTGATATTCTTGTTTTAGTATAGTTTAAACGGGGCTATACTTATAACATAGTTAAAGCGCGGAAGCGAAAGATTCACAAACTATGTGAGAGTACGACATACCATGAACATTAACTTCTACAAAATTGTACGTCGAAACAAATACATGTACAAGTCGCGATCATGTAATTTAAATCCAAGGATCAAGATTGGTATTAGTTTTTTTTCTACTACAGGCGCGGTTCAGTATCACTCGTCAAAATAAGACTGTTAAAATTTTAAGTAGACTGAAATTTATTACACTGGAATTAGTAAGCAATAGTAACTTTATTGCTGTGATTGGAATCCAATGTTCGAATAAAGAAAATAGAGGTTTAATCTTTTACCGTACTCGAAATAAGAGCTTTTCCCAAGAATAACAATGCATAACGGATATATTTAGATGGTAAGGTTTAAAATATCCATAATAGTCTGACTGCAGGAAGAGATGCTCAGTGTGGGGAGGCTGTTTCTTTTGAAAGTGGAAATTCCTAACATACATTTTTTGATTTTCTTCTTTTATTTTAAATATGACCCCATCAAATTGAAAAGAATCATTAGTCGTATCGTTATTTCCCATGTTGTCTTTGTAATTAATTCCTTGACATTGAAAATGTTTTAAAAATAGAAAAATATAAATAGCAGTTAGCAATCCCGATGTATAAAATACCTATTTCTCTCGCAGTATTAGAAACTGTACTTTGAACTTAAGATAGCACAGTTTCACATTCCTTTCACATTCCTAAATCTTGCGCCAATTCCAAGATACCTTTTATCTTATCTTTGATTTTTAACAATATATTATTTGACAATATTCAACGGGGCATATGTGATTAATGTTGATCTTGAAGATGTCCGTTAAATTTACACTTTTAGTCTTACTGTACTACACAGTTTCTGCTGAAGACGGTAAGTTGAATTTATTTTTTGAGGTTAATAAAACCATAATTTGCAAAAAAATTACTATGTGTTTTCGGTTTATTTTGCGGAAGCTATTTAAAATTTCTTGGATTAAGACATATTACAATAATATTAAAAAGAAGAAGAGGAGGAACAAAAGTTGTGACTTATGAATTTATAGATCACTAAGGTAGATTATAGCAAAACATATATTTAAAGACTTTGTTATAATAAGAACGTTATATCACACATATCTTTTAATTTATCTTTTTGTTTTTACTTATTTTTGTACTTTAGTCGGATTTATCTGGCATGTCACTGATTTTCACTGGGACTTTTCCTACTGGACCGATCAGCTGTCATGCAACGGCATGAACATCAGCCGGCCAGGCATATTTGGAGATCATTGGTGTGATTCTCCATGGAGACTGGTCGAGGAAACCATCAAGGGAATCAGAAAGATTAAACCCGACGTTGACTTTATTCTTTGGACAGGGTAAATGACTTTACATACGTTTAGCATAGATTTTCGTGTATTTATATTTTATAGATCTAATATCTTTGAAAACTACAAATATAAATATTTCGATGAGAGTGTTTATATCTGTTATAAGTATTAAAAAAATAAATACAAGTACCAAGTAATTTCCTAAAAAATAGTATCATATTCAACCTAATCGATCAATATATTGACTAGAAAAAACATAGCCTGTTCCGCATTGACGATTGCTTAGAATACATTTACAGAGATACTGTGCCGCATGTATCTGACGCACACTTGAGCACTTCGCTTAACGAAGAGCTCGTCAGGAACGTCACAACGCTGATGCAAAATGAGTTTTCCGACGTCCCAATATACGCAACGTTTGGAAACCATGACTACTTTCCAGTCAATCAATATCCGCCACACGGAAATGAAATATACAACGCCACATATGCACTCTGGAAATCGTGGATAAATGATGCTACTCAAGATCAGTTCTTCTTAAAAGGTACCATGCAATTAACTTTTCTATCATTAACTCTCTCCTTTATACAAACCCTGAATGTGGCAAAGATGAAAAAGCTGTCTTATCTACAGCAAACAAACTCACCTGTCTTGTTATGTGTTTGCTTACCAGTTTATCCCCGATACCTAGTTTTCAAGGTGAAAAAATAAGTAATGGTAAGTTCGTAAGATATTCCGAATTCTCAGACAGTAGATTACACTGAAAGTAAATTCCATAAAATCACGTGTACACAAGCCGAGCATCAGTTATAATAAGTTCTCTCTTTTCCCGTATTCTCAAGTAATCCAAGTATATATTACATATATCGAACCACCCAACCAAAACAAAAATATATAAACAAATGCAAGTTTTTCGCTCTCTTAATCCTTAGTTATTACATAATTCAAATTTAATGCACCTTTTCAGGAGGGTATTATAGTGTGCTGGCTCGCCGCGGACTCCGGATTGTGGCTCTCAACTCGAACATGTACTATACATCGGATAAAGTGACTCCAAATCTTTCCGATCCAGCAGACTAGTTTGCATGGCTAGACAGAGTGCTAAGCGATGCAGCTTTGAATTCTGAGAAGGTAGACATTTTCTAAGATAGAAAACTAAACGATTTTACCATCTCGTGCAAAGAAAGTCTCTTAGAAATAATGTCTCCATACGGTACGGGTTCGCTCCCTAGTAGAGGCAATATCATTTGTGTATATTAGTGTAAATCTTTATATGAAATTTACATAAAGCCCTATGTACCATCTAGCTATACATATTATTCACGTGCATGTATTAAGCTGCAACTTTTCGTAGGTAATACTAACAGGCCACGTCCCACCTGGTTACAGCACTCCAAGAGCTGTCAGGTGGATGACAGAAGCATTCAACAAGAAGATGAACAGCATTGTAACAAGACATGCAGACACTATAGTGGCAATGCATTTTGGTCATGAGCATCATGATAACTTCAGACTGTACTACGATGCTTTTGGTGCGTGTAGAATATTTTATTTATTATTTAATAAACGTTTAATGACATCAATACATTATTTTAAATTTCAAAGTTATGCTGTAAATTACAGATACTGAATGTGTCTTAGTGGTCAATTTCATTCCTCAACACTTTTTGATATCAATAAATTTTGGGTCGTATCATCGTCATAAATGTAGCTAGGTTTAAGCATTCACCAAAACGAATTATTGCTGAGAATACCTTGTTTGTGCGCTTGAAGGCCCAAATGAGTAAATCACAGGATTGTAGAAATTATATATCTGAATTATATGTCTATCAACAGTGATTGCTAGAAATAAAATAAAAGAAATTTTCGAATAAAAATGTGTAATTAAAGATGAAAATACGGTTCAGGAAATTAAATTAAATGAGACGCAAAACAAGATTAACACCACAAACCAGCTGTTCTGTTTTTCAGGTACCCCAAAGGTGTCATTGTTCATTGCACCGTCGGTTACACCTTGGAGATATCAAATATTAAATCAGAAAGAGCCGATGCATAATCCAGGGGCTCGTCTTATCGAATACGACAGAGAAACCGGAAAGCAACTTGATATTCTGCAGTACTACATGGATCTCGACAAAGCCAATGCTGCCGGGGTGGTCACGTGGTCTCTAGGTTATACGGCAACTTCCTTATATGGCATTCCGGATGTGACTCCATCCTCTATGGAGGCGCTTGTCAATAAAATGACAAACATTTCAAGCGCAGAATTCAGCGCATATGTCAACTGGTATAACACAAACGGAGAAAAGAATTTTCTCTGCGACAATATGTGTCATAAGGTAGTGATGTGTGGTCTGCGCAATGTGGAAGACGAAACATTTACTAAATGTTTATCTTCACCAGATGTAAGTATGCTTCTAATTATGTTAAATATTTGTACGAGTAGTTGTGCTGGGTAATTCAAAATTTCTCCAGCGAGACAATATGAGACATGTTTTTAAAGTTAAGTAAATTACGCACAACATTTTATATCTGATTTATAAATTTACATTTATGTAAAATAAGCCATACTTCGGGTATTATTGGACAACAAGTAACTTGACACAATTTAAATCATTGTAAACCAACATCTTGCTCCAACAGAATAATAACTATTTCAGCATTCATAGAATTTCCTAACTTCTTGTCATATTGCCATATTACTTCGTATGTTTGTGATTTAAACAAGTTAAAAAAAAGATATAAGAAAGTAAACGATTTCATCTTTATGTTTTCTAAATCATGTTGTGTTATGCATTTAAGGGCTTACCACACTCCTCCCAATCCTGTTCATCGATAAAAAGAAAATTATCAAAATCTCAATAATGGCAAAATGCCGTTCAATGAAACTTTGCACAAATGAATGTTACTAATGTATCTTGATTTTGCATACATTAAGACACGTTAGAATAGTAAAGAAAACAAGCTAGACCTTAAAATTCCTTAAAATTCTATTTACATTAATTCACAAAAACTATGCGATACAAAACATAATTTTAAATTCCCACGTGAGTGCAATGTTACTGACAAGAAAATGTTGTGTACTTGTAAAAAACTTTCAACTACTAAACGAGAAATCAGTGATTGTCATCCGTTTACGCGACCAGGAAGCGACCAGAAAATTGAAGGTCAAACACATTTTTACTAATATCTCGTAAAGTTTACATATGAAAGTCACCAGGACACAATAAATTGTTTTCACTATCATATTACTCTTGTGGGCATTTAAAATGATGTTTTGTGTTGTTTAGTTTTTGTGAATTTACGTAAATAGTAATTGAGGGAATTTTTATATCTGGCTATTTTTCTTTACTGTTCTAACGTGTCTTACCATCCGAAAATAAAGATACATTAATAACATACATTTGTGCAAAGTTTCATTTAACGTCATTTTGCCGTTATTGAGATTTTGATAATTTTCTTTTTATCGATGAATAGGATTGGGAGGAGTGTGGTAATCCCTTAATCTTACATTTATTGAGGCTATATAGTTATTTTTTTTAACAAAGTGAAAGGTTAATTGTGAGTAATTATAATTTGCATTGCAGGTTAAGCAAAATGTTTTATTTGTAAATATACATATATATTATCTCTTTGCTTCAGATGTTCCATTGCCCGCCGAATGCGCCGTCATGTATGATTGTAGGATAAACAGAAGTATCTTAGCAAAATAATGACTGTTGCTGTGATCGTTAATTATCACCAATCAGGGGATCTCTTGAAATAAATGTGAAATTAGCGGACACGGTTTGATTTATATTGTTATATTGGTGGTGTTTATATGCTAACTTTACTGAGAAAATTTTTTTGAAATAAAAAAATGTAGCTACGAATGTTTAAATTTCATTTGAAAATTTTTCAAATATATTTGTATGTCAGCTTTTCGGAATTCAATAAAGTATTAAAGAGGATATCTTTTTGCACGTGTTTTAATAGTACAAAGGTGTGAATTTCAGGGAAATATATTTATATGTATCGTGAGCATGGAATTTACGGTTTTAAAATGATACATCAAACGATAAAAATAACTTAATGAACATTTGATAGTTATACTAACTACAAAAAGATATGCGTTCTGAAAAAAGGTCATTAATGATGTCGCTCATATTGGCGCAAAAGAGATACTTTTCAGATCCGTTTCTGTCTGAACGTAGAAAATTTCGTCCAGCAATATTTTAAGTTGGTCTAGGAGTCAGCAATATTTTAAGTTGGTCTAGGAGTTTATGAATTTTCACCATCTGTCAAAAGCTATAAAAAAAAGCGATGTCTAACTGTAGCAGATACAAGACAGATATTTATTACGTAGATCTAACCCATGAATGATTTTGGCATAGTACAGCGTGCATCAGCAAGATTGATACAGCGAGCCAGTTCATTAAATTAGTATTCCATAGTGTTGTATTCCGATTCCGAATTTTACAGATGTCCATGTTACATATGCGACGTCATAATTTTTGCCAAAATTTATTCTGTATTTTCGGTACTCTTAGGCACATACCGAACTCCAAAACAGGATATTTCCGTCCCTGTACTACAACCATTAGATCTATATTCTTACGTGAATCATACATTTTACGCCATATTATTAATTTACTGTTGCTGTGCTATTTTATTCTTTAATTATGTAAACCACGTCGTTAGCTATAATTTTGTTGTTAAGTTCATGTAAATTTGTTATTTGCGAGAAGATATAATTATTAAAAAGGAACATTATGATAGTATGCAATCTGTATATTCGTATCATTTCTCGTTGCATGTGTAAACTACATCACGCTCGACCTCCCGTCTCGTGTGATAGTATTTACTACTCAACTTGAAAAATATGAATCTACAGACTGCATACTGCTATAATATTTTTTTTGTATTGAGATCAGTGCGTAATAAATCGTTGTATTTGAAAACATTTACATCTTCAGTTTAAACAATAAGCTGACAAATAGAAAGTTGTCGGTTGGTTTGTCTGTCCATCAGCAATGCATCGACAATATGATAATATGGTATGTTGTCGTGTCTTATTGTTGTGTTATTTCTATCTTTCATTAAGATAGTGTGCACAGCAATGTAGCGCAATGATGATCTGAGCAGAAATATCAAAAATTGTCTGACCGAAGGACCGGACAGGTAAATTTTAAGCTAGTCTGACAAACCCTGTTCGTGAACTTTTTGGATATCTGTTTGATCACAAGAAAGAGCCAATGTGTAACCCATATTGCTTTGATACGTAACGTAAAAAGCTCTTACTAACACGTGTACTTTCTTTACTATGAAGTCTTGTTAGCTATCAGAAGATTAGCCAATCCGAAAGTTGAAAGAAGTAAAAAACCACTTGTGCCTGCATCGATATATTCGTAGTAAACATGTGTATCTATTATGAAATTTTATAAATTTATATTTACTATTTCATAATTGTTTGAAGTGTCTATTTTGTAACTGATCATTTCATAAACCATGCTATTTTCCTCTCTGTTGTGTGGTAAGACTGTGTAACGCCGCATAACAGCTTCGCCGCATAAACATTTTTTTTTCAACGCATAAAAACTTTTTAATGTGGCAAACAGGCACATTTTTGCCGCATAAAACAATTAAGCACATAATAGTACAAAAGTGGTTGCCATAATATAATCACTATCGGACGTTTCAGTCCAGACTTTTAGAGAGGTCCATGCTGACAAAGATTTAGTAATGTCGACTTAATTGTGAAGTAAACGAATTGAGTTTTTCGTGTCTACCAAGGAAAGACTCGGCCATGCTAGAAGCAAGGTTGTAAATTGGTCAATGTTTTTAAAGGGCAAAGTGTGCAACAAAAAACAATAAAAAATATTGATTAGGCCAACGTCCATTCCATTAATAAACGTGTTTTTAATGAAAGAATATCGCAATTTTGATTTAATCAAGAACCATAAATCTGTCGTTTTTTGGAAAAACAACAAAAAAATAAAATTAACTAAAGCAGGTAACAGCTTCCTTCACCAATCAATATCATACAACTCTGGAGACCCCGTGATATGAAATTTCGAAACCATCATCACCATAGTTTACTTCAAATATTAGAACTCTGTTTTTTTATAATAAATGGTTAAATTAATCCTCTTTATGTGGCAAAAAGGCACAGTTGCGCCCCATATAAGAAATTTCTGCTTTATGCGTTGATCGTCGCAGCATAAACGCAGTCGCCCTGTTTATGCGTTGGAAATCATCGCATAAAAGAAAAAAGATTTATACGGCAATGCTGCTATGCGACGTTAGAAAGCTGTGTCTCCTAGATGTGTGATTTCCTGCTATGCCTATTTCACTGTTTTAAATCTTTACCAGTACCTTGGCAGAAGATATCACGATTAACTTACATCGGATTGCATGGATGTTACATGCTGCTGCAGTTAAATTAGTCGAACCATTTTAAAATATTCATCAGTGACTTCCCTTCAATACAAATTTACTACTAACTCTCTTATTACTTTCGATGTTATATTTTGTCTGGATAAAGGTTAAAGTTTTGAATACGTATTACTTATTCTATCGGTTTGGCAATAAAATATATAAAACAGTATCTTCACTTCATTAATAAGTAAATAAATAATTTTGATTTCATCACGATTTTTGGTACATTGTAACACGTATTTGATATAATTCAACTTGGAGTTACAATTTGGACAAGTAACAAAAAATACGGTCATTTAAAAGATAAAAAGATTCCACAAAATGTAAGCATTCAAGAAATTGTGACTTTAAAATTAAATTTTTACAATAATTTGTTTCATATAACTATACAATCCTCAGTTGTATAAAATCAAAGATTCATGCACGGTTAGGAGTACATTGCAGCTGGGTTAGAATAATATTCCATTCCAGATTGCAGTTACTCTTGAAATGCGCATGTTGTTTTAATTCATAGGAATTAATAAGTAATTAAACGAATTAAAATTGGACTGACATACAACTATTCAATAAAATAAGTTAATTAATTCTTAAATTCTGTTCCATATGTAACAGCCGACAACCCTACACATGTACAGGTGCAAACATATATGTTTTGTATTATTCCATCTTGTCGATATGTTCTGTTTTGTTATATGGTCTTATGTCTTTTTGTGTATCCGATGACATCTGGTAAGGACAATGTTATACTGGTACAGAGTGATATATGAATGACCACAATAAAATTGATGCAGTCCGGAGTAATAACAAAACAAAAAAGTTTTTATTGCAAGACTTCAGTTAGACTCTCTCTCTCTCTCTCTCTCTCTCTCTCTCTCTCTCTCTCTCTCTCTCTCTCTCGTTCTTTCTTTTTTCATCTCTCTCTTTAACAATTTTGTCAAATTTAACGATATCGATCTTCAATGAACTGTCTTCAAAAACTGCTTTTCGTAGCGCTGAAACACACGTTTCTTCTTTTTTCAGTTCATTTCTTTTACACCATTCCTTCAACAAAAGAAATATCAACCGCTCAGTACATCTGTTTTCTTCCTTCAATATGTCAATAGTTGCGGAAGGAATGCCTTGTCTCACGAAAAACATGTAGTATGCGCTGTCAAAGAGTGGGGCAACATCTGACAAAAAATCTTCATTTATGTTAAGGTTTGTTTCCTCTTTCAATTCAGAGTTTTCCTGAAAATAACAACGTCATCTAATAAGATATCTTCTTTACTCTACACCAGGCCTCGGATGTTAAAACACGCTTCACAAAATAAACATTTTGAATAGATAACTTAATGTTATATCAATCTAGGTTCTGACATGAGAGTCTTTAACCAGAAACCAGGCGAGCCGTCGCCTGTGGCGAGCTTATTTATAAAGTTCTTGGACAAGTTTAATATTATTTTATAGAAAATGACAAATTCTTTTATTACATGCTAATAAAGAACGACATTTAAACAATCCGCGCTAGGAAATGTTGTCGTGATGTCATAAATGCAATTTAAGTTTGCCTTTACGTCATACTTTATGGTTCCTATGGATACTATATGCATCTATATTGGTCACTGACGTCAAATGTATCAGGTGATTTTGTAAAAAAGAAAAGTAACAAGACAAAGTATGGAATTTTTAATCATTTATTATGATAATAATTAGTTAATGGAAAAAGAAAGACAATTACTGCAATTTGAATCCTATGGGTTCCGTCATCTTTTACAACAACTTGATATTTTGGCGTGCATCATAGATCAAATTATATTATTACTGTATTGTAGATGCGAACGTCCCATTGCAATGAGGGACTTTACGTTTTTATCAAGGCAAAATTATGAACTGTTTTCTATTTCAAATCACGCATATACTTGATTTGCGCTCAACCCGGGCTATGCATCGTGGGCAGTATATTCATTTCTATAACAGCCCATGAACGAACTTATAGAAACCAAGTTAAATGTTTTTGTCAAATTTTCCTTTCATCTATTTCAAAATATATCAACGAGATATAAAGAGATGTATAGACTTGTGCGGCTATCATTATGTTTTGAACTCAAATACAAGAATGACCTCTTGAATACCTGGTATTTTGAATACTAAAATTCATAAGTTTCTCTTTGCTTAGTAAAATGAATAGGTTAAATAAATCAAATTTAGAGCCGCATGAACGCTGAGGTTTTGCCCATATTATTCTTGAAATAAGACAACGCATTTTTTTCTTTTACAAAATATCCTTGGTCAAATAATTAAATGTTTATAATACTTATCACTGAGACCTAAATATGTTCTACAATTTGAATGACATACCTGACTGTGGTCTGCGCTCATGATTGTTCCTGATTCTGAAAAAGTGAAATATGCTTATCAGGAATAATCAGCCAAAAAGAAAGTTGTTATTTTATGATTATTTTAAAACACAACACAAACAATAAGAGGAATGGAAATCTGAGGGTACTCGCCTTGGATAGGTCTGTGACAAGGGGAAAACATTTTGCCACTGGGGTTTTAAATCCATTCATAGGGTCACCATCCGCATACTTACCACAGCAGGTTCTTATATTAACAAACAAGTTGAAGAATTTATTACAACCCACCCATCTACTCCACAATGTTGCGTTCAAAAACACACATGTGCAGCTGATAGAATCCAAATGAAATGGGGCGTTACTTGATGAATAATGAAACTGAATGATAAAAATTGTATCTGTGTTTTCCTCGAACAAACAGACTCAAGTAGACATGTGTGCACGTGGGCATTTAAAATGATGGTTTGTGTTGTTTAGTTTGGTGAATTTATTTGGTAAAAAGAATTAAGGGAATTTTTATCTAGTTATTTACTTAACTCATGCACTTACGTGTCTTAACTTATGCAAAATAAAGATACATTAATAACATTTGTTTTTTGCTAAGTTTCATTGAACGGTATTTTGCGCGATTTTTTTTTGGTAACTTTACTTTTTATCGATGAACGTTCATTGATGACAATATGTTAAACATAATCATTTGTTATTTTCTTTTCAATTTCATTATTCCGACAATTAAGTTAACTATTATTGATACATACCTCAAACAGAATATTTCTTTCTTATACTTAGTGCCAAACGTTCCACTTTGACCAACGATCATACAATAGAATGCGCAAACGATAACGATCCCAACAATTAAATGACATCATTTCTAGTTATTGTTTACGACTAAACCAAGATAAAAATATTTTAATTATCTTGACAAGGTCTTTCCAGATAACTCTTTTTTATGGTATGTCTTATTCTCATAACGTTTAATTAAATTCTACTGTGACTCATAGTACACTTTTTTTTCTCTAAACGGTAACCCACAACAGGTTTTAGGTACCCGCGCGTTATGATTACAAATAATCTCGACTTTATTAATTCATTTGACACGCAATTCTGGTTTTCCGAAATTTATATTTATCTTCTACGCACGATTTGAAATGAAAGATAAACCGCCTAACACGACATATATGAAAATAACAAACGCATTTGTTGAGGTGGTGTGCTTTCTGGCCCCATTATGTCTTAGCAAATTCCTCTCTCAACAAATACAGTACATTTCAATTATTTACTGTACACATTCATTGGGACAGATGGATTTACCAAAACAACATTCTAAAAGGCTAAACTTTTATTAATCTTTATGTACTTAGACTAGTTTTGTTCTGATTCCTTAAGGAGTCACTTGAGATTTTCACACTTTCAAATTGACACTTTATATATTAAACTTGTTTTTTGTTGAATATGATAGTTTTTGTACATATATTGACAGTTGACTTGTATTTATTGTCTTATCAAATGTGAATAAAATAATGCTTAATTTAATCTATTACTTTTTGCAATAATGCTAATTTAGTGCATTACTTTCTCAAATTACAGAAATGCTTATGTAATTTAATGTTCAAATTGAACAAAAAATGCTAACTAAAAGCATGTTTTTTAAAAATAATTCGTCCAATGTCTGGTAGTTGCTGAGAAATAGCCCAGGCACAAATGGTCCAAATCATAATATTCAATAATTCAACGTGCCTGAACTATGTTGAAAAGTTATCAAGTTTAACATGCTGGCAATATCAACAACCTATTGTTAGTGAGGACTCCCATTAAGTGTGAATAAATTGCAACAGGCATATAAATGGTCTTGTATCATATTATAGAAATATTAAAAGGGAAATAAGGGAAATAACTCTGTAAAAGCCCTCCCCCCGCAAAAAAACCCCCCCAAAAAACCCCTGTAACATGTAGATAATATGCACGTCTCCATTTATTATTCGTGAATCTTCTCATGAAGAGTTACTGTATTCAACCCAGTGGTTGCTAAGACATGTCCCAGACACGAGCGGTCCTCTATGATGCAATATGATATTTAAAAAGGCCCTTCACTTTGTGGAAAATCTTTCTGTTTGAATATGCGCATCAACTTGCTGGTGACGCTGTCAATATTGTAGCTTTGACTACTTTTAGCAGGTTACGAAAAAATAGAAGTAAGCTATCAATAAGCTAAAAACTAAAGAATATTTTTAATTAAATGAAAAATAATGCTTTTAGTACTCAAAATGTGTGTCAAAATGAATTCCTAACCTTTGACTTTATTAGTTGGTCTGCCAAATACAGTTATATTATTTTTCTTTAAACATTTTCCTCCTTACACGGAGGTTGCAAAATACAAAATCTTAGGCTCAGTTAAGACCAACCCATCGATATTGATATCTAAAAATATTTAAAAATTGACTATCCTTAATATAAGAATGACAAGATAAATTCAGATAAATCAAATCTTGTTAAAAAATGTTACGTAATCTATTTTTATGGAAAACAATTTTTACAAAGTTTATCTACTAAGTAAACATTTCAATACATGTCACGTATGACATAAGAGTCAAAATTTAGATGTTGGCGGCTTTAAAGTCAAGTATCGCACAAAACAACTAAATACAACAAAATATGAAAATCAATCGCAGGTTCGGTTTGCTTTCAAGAGAGCGTTCATAGTAAGAAGTAGAAATGCATATTACTAAACATGCCGCCTAGCTACTGAAGTTCATTATTCAAACGATGGATGGAATAAAAAAGATGGTGTTTTTTTTTTACATCTTGCAGTTTTGCTCAAACTGGGTACAAAACAAGAATTAACCATCACTCACTTTTCGCTCCTTTGTTACTTGGAAATGTGCTTGAAAACTTCTTGCCCATGCCCTCTAGTATTGGTCCCTCGCGTCGACTAGTAACGATTTATCACGCCCTCCAATTCCGCTTAGGCTTTTAAGTAGCTGTACCTGAACCTCACTAGTACCAGTTTCTTACGCCTTATAGTGCCGGTTTCTTGTGGCCAACACCGGTAACTAACGGCCTCTAGTACCGAAACCTCACGACTATTCGTACCGATTTCGCTAGATGTTCAATACTAATTTCTTATCCCATGTAATATCGGTTTTTCAAGCGCACTAGTTCCGGTTTCTATCGCCCTCTCGTACCGTTTTCTCGCTTCCACTAGAACCGTTTTCTCTCATCCACATGTACCGGTTTCTAACACCTTCTAGCACCTTCAAACTCTTTTGCTTTTTTCTTACGCCCACTAGTTACGGTTTCTTCACGCCCTCTAGGATGATGTTAGCGGTATACCATGATTGTCCTGACAATATAGAATCAAAGGAATCTTAATGTTGGACTCATTTGTGTCCATTTTTGCTTTTATCAGACAGGACATTGACAAAATCGCAATGTCATGACAAGAATTCTATTGAATGTTTAGATAACCTAAAAGCCAACCATGCTAGAGAAAAACATGGATAATTCAAGTATGCCTTTATACTGCCACCCACAATGACATTATGCATGGTTAAAAATTAGCATCAATGGAGGTAATTAAAACAGATAACTACAATGAAGTGAAGTAAGGGGAGACTTTTTTACAGCCGCCACACGGCAAGTAACACCTGCAGTAGTGATTTATTAAATGTTTCGATAACGCCAACGCCATTGAAAAACAGCGACAGCGCCTAGCCAACAATGCAAGAAACAGACACAATGCATAACATCCGTCCCCCCCTCCCCCCAAACGGTTGTTAAAGTATGCCTACATACCGCCTGTCACAATGACAAACAAAATGCTTGGTTTACAATAAGCATTTTAGATTAATAGGCATTGTCATATCCAGCAGACACAGCCTCCCACACAGCCAAAAAGTAGAGAGGAGAAGAGAGCATGGCATTACAATGATCAGTTTCAAAAAAGAAGCCACGAACAATTAACAAAAGTGAGAACTCGAGGGTTACCGCCTTGGAACAGTCAGTGTTAAAACAATTTGCCACTGGGGATTCAAACCAGGTTCTCGGGTGCACCAACCTCACACTTTACCCCAACAGGTTCTCATATGAACAAACCAGTTGTCTTGGTAAAATAACACCAACACACCCATCAGGTCATCAATGTAAAAGTTCACAAACATATAAAACATATTTGAAAGTGTCTTCTTGATTTATATTATCATTTAAATCAACAGGGTAAGGCTTTTGAAGTAATTGTTCCGAAATGAGCCTTGGTCGAATTTTAAATGTTCTTGTTTTTCAACAGGTTGAAAATTAACATGTTTTAAAGTGTGGCCTGATTGTTTGAAATGTGTAAATAAAAATGTATTTCTTCGGCGACATAAAACAGAATAGCTTGAGATCGCACCATTTCTCCGACAATTTCGCCGAACCTATTCTTTTAATAATATAGCTATACTGGTTAGGGACAATCTGAACTTTAACTCAAGACGTTCGCTCAAAGGCCATGACATTGCTTCATTTGCCAGCCTTGTTGCAGCACTCTTAGGAAATGGATCAGTGCAACTATAAGTAATGAAAAACTATCGTTTTAATAGTGGATATTTTCAAGTGTGACTTACCTGATGTGTAACACTTTAGATACAGGGACTTGCATAATATTCTCTAGCAAGCAGCGATTCATCCAGACTATTTGGTTTGGGGAAATGTCACGTTATATTTTGATTTTTTACTTAGACGTGCAAGTTTACAAACGACCTTTCTTAAGTAAAAATTTTATTTACACAAAATGAACATCCATAGAGATAAATTATATAATGCATTATATGTAAAAGATTTTACTGAAAATTTGCAAAACACATTTTCCTCGAAAAGAAGTTTGTTTTTTGTACGGCAGATTTTACGTGTTTTCTTTAACAATGTTGTCATAAGTTCTGAGATCAATCTGAATACCATAGTTAGTAAAAGCACATCTCAGTGTTTCAAAGTTCGCATTGGATCCTTTCTTTTTCCTCCATGACCTCAACAGAATAAATACTGTTGTCACAATATCGCCAAGATTTTCTCTTTGTGTTCATTCTATTTCTGCATATGGGATCCCCTGGTCAACAAAAAATAAATCATATCCCTTTCCGAACAGTGGTGCCATCTTCGTGAGTTTATCGTCACTCATTTTTTCATTTAACTTCTCTGCCAACGTAGCGTACTGCAACAAATAAATTTAAGAACATGTTATATACTTCATCATCAAAACAAATCATCGCTTAGTTGCAAACTTTAAATGTAATTATTTTTGCCATACATCTTATACTTTGTACCTATTCTAGAACAAAAACGGCGTCTGGTCAGCAAGTTGTCTTCTTTAGTCACCCGTTCATATGATGGCTGTTATTTTATGTCTATGACCTTTGAAATTCATTAAACACAACATGTATGTCTTGTAAGTACTTCTCAAAATAATTGACAGAATAATGTGACCTTCCTGATTTTACAAAGGAATATAAGGGAGGTAACCATTGGATATTACATATATTATATAATAAACCTTATGATACCCTTCTTGCTTCATGTTGTTTTGTAATTCATGGCTTTCATATGCTCGGATTCCTTCTCAAAATCATTTTTATCGAGTTTGCCACGTTTGTTTAATTTGTTGCTCATGTCGCGTTTCACATATTCATATGAAGAAAAGAAAGAATACTGAAAGATGGCGTTGGACATTACTTAAAAATGCTTGTGTAATGAGTGAAATGCACTCATTCAGAGACAGCCATGGGCTTAACTTTGTAAATTTCATTACTGCCCTGTTCAGGCTCAATTAAACCAAGATAGAAATATTTCGTTTTTGTTTAATAACTTCAACTGATATGGGTTTTTTTATGTTTTTAAGTTTTAGTTGTATCTAGGTAAGGTTTTAAAGTTAGTTTTCGCTGGATTAACACTGGTTTTGTAAACGTAAGTTTGAATGATACATTTATAATGCCGTGCAACATAGATGAATGTAACCTTAAGAATCAATAAAATAATTACTTACCTCTTTGGTAAACCAAGGTTTCAGTAATTGTTAATATTGGTTTAAACTTGGTCCTGTTCGGATTTAATCTTCAACATCGGAGTATGTTTTTTGGTCAGCAGATACTGGACTGAAGTCCATTTTGTCAGTCAATTCTCTTTTGCATATCTGTACATTTATATCGCATGTTTTTAAAATAATATTTTCAATTTCCTGTCTTATAATTTCTTCTGGATTGGGAATAGCATCGCCGATATTAGAGGTTTCAACGGAGAGATGTCTTTTATGGATAGAAAAGTACAACAGAGATCCAGTTGGGTTTGAACCAAACATGAGAAGAAGAATTTTCAAGCCTTTTGAAAGAATAACGGTTTCTTGGGAGATGTCCGAATTTGTTGTTTGTGGTGATTCCAACATCCATCCTCCTCGTAAACATTGCTTTAAAATTTGTGACTTAAGCACAAGTGGGGTGGCTTTTAGGTTTATGGTTAGACGAAAAATGCTAGAATCTAACACAAAAAATCGATCCGCGTCTACATTGTTTTCTGATACGATTCCTGTGAAAACTAAAGGCAAGATATATAATCGATCATTTTTCTCGTCATCAAACACTAAACCTGCGGCTTGCAAAGCAGCCAATATCTTGTTTGTGTCTTCAATTCCTCTATCTCATGAATGAAGTTATTTACTGGATGTATGGTGTGAGAAAGAATGTTTTTTCCTTAAGTTTACTGATTATTCCAAGAAAGATTCTCGAAAGCTTATCCGGTTCATGACACTCAAAATAATGCTCGTCTACTTTAAAACACAAACGACTTCTATTGTTGCTTTCTTCAGCTTCTTTGAAATCTGATTCTTGTATTTCAGAAAATATTCTTGAGTCAACTGAACGTTTAATATCAACTCCGCAATTAACGCTAGGTATATTTTCTGTGCTTATTTTGTCAAGCAGTTCGTGTAGATTTACTATTTTGAAATGATTTCCAAAATATGTAGTTCGGAATGAGCAGTAAAGTTTCGTTAATTCTTTTGACTTCTGCAAATGAAAATATAATGTTTTAGTTATTGTATGAGTATAATGCAAACCTAAGCTAACGTGGAAATAAAATATTTAAAACAATAGTTGTTTGCTATAACATAACTTCTATCATTTGAAACAAAACATGTTTTCTTATTTTAGCAAATATTTACCCCTCCTACGCTATGCCTTGAAACATCAACAATAAAAAGCATGGAGTGCTGATCTGACTTGGTCACCGAAGAGTATGTGCTTAGTTCTTTGATGATTTTCTCGTACAAATCTGAAAAAAAAACATAATTGAATTAAACTTGTATTCCATTGGCAGCTTTATACCCTAGTAGAACTTAATAGGTTATATAAACACTTTATATTACATGTATATAGTCAGTGTTGCTTTCAAATGCGTAACGTGTTAAATTGATACTTGAATATCTTCACAACAATCAAGCTACATGTAGTAATGTGAAACAACAGTTTCTTAGATATAAACAAATATGAAATGTGAATTGCTGTGTTATTTTGTTTTCGTATTAAAGCAACCAGTAAAGTTCGATAATTGAATTCTTTAAAACTATTGTATTTTGTTGAAATAAAAGAATTAGGGATGCAGCAGAACTTGAACAGATTTAATACTTATTAGATATATACAATGTTCATAAATATGCTTACAAAATGTAACTATGCTCAAACATCGAAATGGAGTTAAGGACAGAAATATCAATCATGGAATAACATACATGTATATGTTTTTTTTAAAATATTCACTTTTGCTCCTCAGGTCTTTCAATATAATTTATGGATTTAAGAAATTTGAGCATTTCTTCAGCTTATTTTTATGCAAATGATATTGCCGCTACCTGGGAGCTAACACGTCAAAACATTTTATGGTTTTTTTAAAAATAAAATTTGACATTCTTTCAATAAATACCCGTAAGAGATCTTAGATAAGTGTTTTACATGCATTTATTCTCCGTGAAAAAATAATTCTTACTACTAACTCACTTTTATTTGCTTCAAAGGTTTCAGAATCTATTGCCAAAATGTACAATCCTGGTCCGCAAAATCGGTGCAATATAAATAATGGTAATTCTGTAGCTAGCTCAGTCTTTAACACAATCTCATGAACAAGAGCTGTGAAGCTTGGATTTTCGTCTACTGCAGTAGTCTACAAAGTAGAAACTATGTAAAATAATAATAAATAGGTTTAAAAATGTAGGGTTTAATTGATCAACCGTTCGTTTAATTGATAAGTTAATTTTGATTTAAGATTATTTATATATATATATTTATATATATATATATATATATATTCTCATTGCTTTCTTGAATATTAGTAATTTTCCTTTAGAAATTGTGCGCCGTTTATCTGAATTCAAGCAAGTTAAAAGGATGCCAAGTTATTAACATTATTCCTGTCATTAAACGACCTACCATGCCGTCAGTGTTGACAGACTCCGATACGAGACTACAATCTCGTAGGCATTTATCACTCTGTTCATCCGAAGATTTCAGTCTTTGCATTAACGGCTTCCCTTTTTCAGTCAAAGCAAACACATCATCCTTAGCCCAGGCATGACTTTCTATGTCTAATGAAGACAGCTCTGTTTGAGAATTTACTCTCAAACCTGTAAAAGTATTATTCGACAAGATAACTTGGCAATGTTTACCTTGGCGTTATTTTATTTTTTGTTTAATATAAAGCGTAACGCTTCCAATAAAAGTCCGATTTCCCGAGTGGTATTCAGCATATTCAAAAAAATACTATTCAAAATTTAATAATTGCCGCATTTGTATTCTGTAAGTTTTCCCGCTTAGATAATTTTACAGTAATAATTCAACTCAGATGACTTATTTATCAGTTTAATCAAATAAACAATGCAAACAAAACTTAATGTAGAATAAACTGCTTAAAATGTTAACCTAAACAGTAATAATTACAGAATACAATAGTGGCCCTTATCAAATTTTGAGTAGTATAATACGTCGAAAAGGCAATGATTATAACGGTGTATTAGGTTGAAGATTCGAAACAGGTTTTATTGTTGTTATTTTAACATATTTTTAGTTGTACTTATAATAATAATTATTTCCGCGAGATCCTCGAGACAAACGCAAACGTCTAGTTAATGTATTCCTGTATTAAATAAAACAACAGAAAAAGTTATATCTGAGCCCACATGATGCTGAAATAGTGACAAGGGCTCTTGAATAAGGATGCAGCCTTCAAGAAAATGAAGAAGTAAAATAAATTGAAGCAAAATATAAGCAATACGTTGATATAACTACAATAACACTTAAAAATATAAATCTAAAATATATCTCTAAAAAAACCCAAGTCATTGTGAATCGATTCCGTTTCGAATAAAAGTTAGGCAGGTGCAAGCCGGACGCATTTACCACTGCGCTATCAAAGAGATTAGACATAGAGATGACAAAATAGTGCGTAAGTGTTTACATTTCAGTAATAACTGTAAACATCACCAGCTTATCTTGGTCGACTATTATCAGACAACGGTAATTTGGCAATGTTTACATTGGCGTGTTTACATTGACGTTACATGAAAACAATGAAATAATATTTTAATCGTTGTTAAATACCAAGCGTAAAGCTCCCAATACTTGTCCCATTAGCCGAGTTGTCTAAGACGCAGTCTTGTAAACACTATAAGATGCAATGGTAGAAACGCTGTTGTAGGTTCGAAACATGTTTTTTTGTTCACATTTTTAAAATATTTTTTACACAATAATTATTTCCGCGATAAAATTAACTATAAAAATAAATACATATAATACTTTGAAATGACTGCAGTAAACTTAAAAAAATATAAATCTTAAATATTTCCTTAAAAGCAGTGTGTCAATGTGAATCGAACCCGTGTCGATAAAAAGTTAGGCCTATGGCAGCCGAACGCGTTAGCCACTGAGCTATCAGGGCGATGTGATATAAAAGGCAAAATAGTACCGTTAACGCGTAAACTTGCCTAAACCCGTGTTTACATTCTATAAATAATTGTAAACATCGCCAATTTAGCTTGGTCGACCTATAATAGTTTAATTAATGTATGTTCTCTACACATACGAGTGAGGCTGCAGAAAAGCATCAGCTATCTAGTACGAGTACAAAATGTAAAAGACAATATGAATTGCTGAACACTCAGACCGGTTGAGAAGTTTTAATTAAATTAAATAGCAAGCGATCCATTTGCAATCGTCCGATTAAAAAGAGGGAAACGCAATTACTTTTGGCTACAAGTAAAAAAATGCTGAACTTAAAAAAAATATTAATTTTATGATTTTAAAAATAATATGAACAATAGGTGCAACCTATTTCACGGTCAAATCGAAAACTGCAAAGATAAACTTTAGATGTATACATAAAATTTATAGCGATAGTTGGTAACTGGGCATAACAACTGACAAAGCAGAAGTATTCGAATCAAACGGCCTCGGAAGCTCAACTGGTTGAGCTTCAGCACAGTCAACCGAAGGTTTGATGTTGAATTCTTGCTCAAGGCTTCTCCTTTATCCCCGAAACTGCCACACGGCATTGTCGGCAGGGCCAATTATCCTGGAAGCTCCTAAGGGCGAAGCATTGGCTGAGTAAGTCTGCCCCTGAAACCTGGGCATTCCCTTGCGAACAGTTAAATTTAAATTATATCTTATCAGTGAGGAGGAATAGTATTTGAATCAGGTGGTCCTGGTAGCTCAATTGGTTGAGCGCCGACACGGTAAGGTCCTAGGTTCAAGTCTCTTTCAAGGCTTCTCAATTCACTCCAAAACTGCTTTATGTTAATGTTTAAGTCGCTATATAAAATCTCATGAATTTGTTTCAAATATTTGACAGACATTATTCTATCCTATACTGTATCTGTAACAAAAAAGCTAACAGTATGCAATTCAAAGAACCACATTTTTCTACCTTATAATGATGTATGAGAAAACAGTCTCAGAATAACATATTATAAAATAAATTTCAGCTGTATGTTTTGTTGAAAATACTGGACTGAAGACGTATGTTTCCTTGTTTTAGTGTATTTATCATTGTGAAATAGGTATAGTGCTTGCATGGTTAGCTGAGATAAGATTTTTACGTTGAGGCGACGTTTCTCCCTCCCCACCTTCCCTCGAAGAAATGCTAGATAAGTTTTATGCGGAGCAATTGGGCAGTAGAGCTTTTGGGGAAATTGTGGTTTTGAAAAAATATTACTGGGTTAATTGAAGATGTCTCGTGTTTACTTGAGTTGTAAACATATTTGCTAGCCTTCTCCCCAAGAGTGCCATTACTTTAATAAAACCAATATCATCCTGTTTTCAAACAACCTATTCACTCAACAAACTGAATGGTTACAAATATATGCAAATGTTTCCTAACGAAAAAGGAAGGTTTCAGATCAGATTATGGCCAATAAAAGTTTTACAATAAGAAACATGATTTTTTCATTTTTATATCTAGTGAATGCTTGACTTATAACATAATAAAAAGGGAACTAATGCATATCAGGAATGGTCACATCCAGCAGACATAGCCTCCACATACAGCCAGACGTAGAGAGGAGAGCATGGTTATACAAAAATAGACGCCACCACCAACAAGTAAGAAAAGGGGAAACCCGATGGGTTACCGTCTTGGAACGGTCAGTGGCAAAACCTTGGTATTTAAACCAGGTTCTAGGGTTCACCAACATCACACTTGCCCGAACAGGTTCTCATATCAACAAACAAGTACAAGTTGTTTTGGTGAAATAACTCACCAATCATCCTAACAATGTTGCATACAATACCACGCAAACATCAAACAAAACCACATATAAAACATCAGAAGCTAATAGCATTGCAAAGACAAAGGGGCGGATACTCAATGAGCACCTGGAGTGAAAATACCTGAAATTACCTATGCGATCTGTTAATACCATAAATGATAATCATTAAATTGCACACACCGCCATTGGACTGATGTTGTTGAACAGTGGCAAACAACTTGAGATCCGCTTATGATGTTTTTATTCTCACTCATGGAGCTTTCCTTATAAACACACAAAAAGTTAACCATTACATAAGCGCAAACAATGAACATTTGCAGACAAAATGTTTTTGCTCAAATACCATATCATTATTTCATATTCAAAGATCTAGGAACGAATATCATAGGTAATATAAGTACTCTATACTTAAGCATAGACCATAGGTTCATTTTCAAGATGGCGCCTTGAAATTGGAACCGAAACTTTGTTCGGACGGTTATATGTTTTCATTTTTTAAATTGGCTGTTTCCATTTGTCACACGCTGTATACACATTACATTGGCCCGCTTGACTTTCCCCCGTACAATGAATACAGTAACTGGCTCTCTCAATAATGGCGGAAAGTGTAGTATGTAAACGCTTACCATTCGCGATACGAGCATTTCCAAGGACAGTCCATATGTTTCTCCCATCTATTTCTTCCAAAAGTTTTGGAGAAATTTGTTTCAAGCAAAGTCTGATAGTTTCTGTTTCACTTCCAAGGATATACACGTGTGAAATCTTATTTGACATGTCCTAATTGCATAAATCGTTCGCTTGGAACAAGAAGTTCTACAATCAAAGGCTACAATTACAACCTGAACTGAGTCCCAATCGCCATTCCCATTGTTGTTCAGTTAATATAGTTGTCCTGTATCTAATTTGGCAGATTCCATTTTAAATCACGTACAGTTGTTTATTATTTGAAATCTAAAATAAACCAAATTTACGGTTAATAATGTTGTAAGGGTTTGTGTTTTATAATAAATTTCAAACATTTCACTGCTTACATTATTAAGAGTTGTTTACTGGCTTATATTTTAACATATGACCACTATCATCAAGCGGGCGCTAGTTATCTGATAGATTATGCAGCTGGTTCCTAGCTGTACGAGTATATCCCGTGGTATAGTTCGATTTTGACCCGTGAGCAGTGACCTTTCGGACAAGTCCACTGTTATAATCCTAGATAGGTAAAGTGCGTTAATTTCAGTTACTGTTAAGTGAACTTATACATTGTACGGCATTAAAACCTGTTATCAGTTATTCATTCACGATTTATTAGCGCAGTGGGTAAGGAACTCGGACTGTGATGTAAAACATTGCAAGTTCGAATCCGATAGCAGTAACAATTTATTTTTGCTTTTTATTATTTTAATTTAGTTCATATGATATGAATTTATTTATTGTTTAGTTTTATCGCTATTTTTTGCTATACCCTTTTAATTTTGTTCATGATCATACCTTTTTACAACAATATACTTTGTTGAGCAGCTTGCCGTAACCCCTTAAACCTCTGCACCAAAGGGGCGCTGACACATATGAACACTGACGTTCAGTAAACAATTGTAGTAATGGAACCTTCATTACATTATCTTACTTTTATTTTTAAAAAACAAAACGATTTTGCACTATTTTGGCATCGTCAGAAAACAGTTTAAGAGTAAGCTTCGATCGCGATATCAAAATGGCATTTTTGTCGGTGTCTACATGAATGTATTGAAAAAAATAGATCTTAAAACAAATCCCCCTCATGGGATTCGAAAAAATAACCCTTATTACTTAACGTTACAAATCTTGTGCGTTACTGCCACGGCCATGATGCCTTATGTATCATAGTGTTCAATTTTAACATTATGAGCTATGATGGGAATATCTAACCCCTTTTTTGTGGAATATTCCAAAAATCTATAAATACAAAAGTACATTTACGGCTCAATGCGTAAAATCGGACTATACAAATTTATTGTAAACACAACATAACTGTAAACTAAATCCCACTCTAAATTACCGTATAAAAACTATTTTCAGTCTTAACATCTTTTGTGGTACAAAGTTGAACAATATTTAAAGAATGTACCAGCGAATAAAATTTAATATGATGCGCATAAAGTGACGAAGCTCTATTTTTAGTGCGGTTAATTGGAAAATGTTGATAAAACTAAATTATCACACTCCTTAATCATCTGTTGTAGATAAAATGTTTCTAACTATATTTATTTTTAAAGTAAGCATGTGTCCTTTAACTCGCAGACTAGTGTAAGGATTGACAATATATACTCAACAAAAAAAGAAACCTGACACTGTAACTTTGAATAAGTATGAAGTGCTTATTCAAAATCTATATATTTTTGCACCATCCAAAAGAAAATAACCACTGAATCACTTGTTTCATGCACCAAAAATATCAAAATGCATAATTAAGTTCAAAACATGCACAATTTTTATTACATACATCAATTCAATTAGCTTTAAATCTGATTCCAGGAAAATACACCAAATATAAAGTGTCAGGTTTCTATTTTTGTTGAGTATATTATTCATCACTAAGCACATTTATACACATATGCCTTCTGCTTGAATGTTCTGTTTCACTATTTTGACTATTTGGTAAATATAAGATGCTAATAAAATACAATAATGTTTATATTATTTTGTCTTTTTCTCATAAATTTTGATTATCTTTCGTTCATCATCAATTGTTTTCACAATGAGTCAAATAAAGTCTAGTGTGACTCATAGTACACGGTTTTTTTTCTCTAAACGGTAACCCATAATGCGTTTAGGTATTTGTGCTTTATTATCACATTTCTCGATTTTATCAATTCATTTGACACGCAATTCTGGTTCTCCAAAATTTAGATTTATCTTGTACATACGAATTGCATCAAATGATAACACGCCTAACACGACAGAATGAAAATAACAAACACATTTGCTTAGGTGGTGTCCTTTCTGGCCCCATATGTCAGTAAAGCTATATAGCTTAGCAAATTTCTTTGCCAAGTTTGGTAAATTTCACAATTTTACATCAGTTTCAAAGACAATTTTTTTTTATCTTTCTGATGACATCAGTAACTAAACATAAATCCATCTCTAAGTGCAGAAAATCCAAATATAAAAAAAAATGAAATATGCATATCAGGAATGGCCACATCCAGCATACACAGCCTCCCCACACAGCCAAAAAGTAGAGAGGAAAAGAGAGCATGGTATCAGTTTCAAAATAGACGCCACAAACAAATAACGAAAGTGAGAACCAGAGGGGTTACCGCCTTGGAACGGTCAGTGGCAAAACAAATTGCCACTGGGGGGTTTAAACCAGGTTCTAGGGTGCACCAACCTCACACTTGCCCCAACAGGTTCTCGTATCACAAAAAAGTACAAATTGTCTTGGTGAAATAACTCCAACCCACCCATCAGCTCAACAATGTTGCATGCAAAAGTATACAAACATATAAACATAAGAATTTAAGGTTTTAGAACTGTAATATGCACTTTTGCAGATTGGGATTTTGTTGTTTTCATTTCCAAGTACATCCATTTAGACATCTAAACACGAGTTTTAAAAAACATTTACCGTGCGTAAGTCGAGAAATTTAGTATTTTAGAAGGGGACCCTCTGTTTCGGAAAATGGGCTGTAAAATCAAACATACTAGAAGCTAAATTCATCTCTATTTCTTTGAAACCTTGTAAAATTTTGAAAAATAAAGGCTAATTGTTTAAGGACATCATATCTGAACAGGAAAAGACAAGCATTATGTTTAGAATTTATTTCTAACACTTTATAAATTGACTTTTTTAAAGTGTACCCCATCTTCGGAAATGCACATTTTTCCGATCTGCAAAAATTAAGCAAGTTTGTATCTGTGAGTTTTGTGTATGTTTAATGCAGTAAAATAATTGTGTTATACATTAAAATTATCTGCAATGTGTATAGAATCAAATAATTAAAAAAAAGAGCACCTCACCGTCTTCGTTTTAATTTTATTGGCCTACAAAATAGGTACCTATGGCCCAGACCAAACGGTTAAAAACCACAAAAACCAAAGGGCTTGGATTACGAATGGTGATTTTTTTATACCCCCTCAAATCTTTTGAAAAACAAGAAATACGCAAGCAATCAGCTATGCTGGTTAAAATTTAACCTCAAAAAAGTAATTTTGGCAACCTTAACATAGCAACCAAAGCATTTTTTTAAAGGAAAAAATCATCGTGCAAACACATAAAATTAGTTTTATAAGACAAGTATCACAACATTACTGTTCAATTATAGAAACAATAAAATAGCAACATTTTCCTACATGAAAGTACAGATTCCATAATCAATTTAGTTTCATATCGTGATCCTGTTGATGTATTATAAAAGAGTCAGTATTTTGTAATAATATCATTACAATATTTCAGTTTTCATGGCTACTTAATGAAGATGATGAATAATAACAATTATTTCCGAATTTTAAACCTATTGATTATACTATCTTTCCAAAAATTTCCTCACAATAATTTAAAAAAAAAGAAGAAAAGGGGGAAAAAAGGTTCCTCTTCCGAGGATTGAACCGGGTCCGTCAAAATGAAGTATTCTGAGCGTTACCATTACGCCACGGATGATATATCAAACGGCGGTCAATTTCATATAAGCTCTATTCATTACTGAGTGTTGTTCGTCTATAGACTTATTTTGAGTATTTGTTATGAAAATATTTATTTACTTTACATCAATTTTATATCCGCACTTTGTTATTATTTGATTTAGTTATTAATGACGTCATAATCGCGGAAAACACCTAAAGAGTAGACTCCTTTTACGAAAAATAGTATCAACCGGAAACGTACGAATCGGCGTTCGGAAAAAAACGAATTAGTGACGGCATAAGTCGATGATTGGCGGAAATATTACAGTTCTAAAACCTTAATAGCATTGCAAAGCCAAAGGGCGGGTACTCAATGATCTTACCGAGACCAGAGCGACTGGAGTAAAATCAGCAAGAACAGAAAAGATTTCCCCATAAACCTTCATAAACTCTTAAACCCCTGCCACCGTCGTGCAACCAAAGAGGTAAGCATAATGATCAACTGTAGATGGGTTAATCACCAGGCCTGCAGAGCGCTGTAAAATATCATGTTGGTAACCTTTCTTTTTAAATTTACAGATGGTTTTTACGAATAACCGGGAGAATTTAACATCGCCTTTTATCTTCTTAAGTTTATAAATTAAATCTCCATAAAAAAATGACTGTGAAATTCCTTGTTGCAGTAGTGATTTTAAACTGCAGCTGTATTTATGAATTAGATCTGGATATCGGCGATAAAACTTGCAAAAGGTTTTCCTTAATTTGTGATACAGTTCTGTATTGTCATTGATTGTTTATAGTTTTAATGATGTATGATTATTTTTTCGTGTTTTAAAATTGTGTTGGTTCTTTTCAAAATTTAAATAATTAACTGTATCTACTGGTTTAGTGAAATCGCCAATTATATGTTTTATTTTAAATTTTAATTAAATGAAAAAAATAAAGCTTTAAGTACTCAAAATGTGTGTCAAAATATATTCCTAACCTTTGACATTATTCATGTTTTTGCTCAATGTACAGTTATATACAACATCTTTACTATAAAAATTTTCCTTCATGCATGGAGGTTACAAAATGCACATTTAAGAACAACCCAGCGATATTAATATCTGAACATATTCAACAAGAAATATCTTTAAAAAAGATAAACGGCGTTGATGGAAAAGATTTTATATGTAATAAAGAATAAAATAAAGAGCGTGCACAAATTTCGTCTGGTGATAATACTTCGATTAAAGAAGTATGTCTAACATTAACTGTACATTTATTCAGTTTCAATACTAAAAATACCTCTTGTAGAGTTAGTACTAATGACGAATAAATGTTATTAAAATACAATAAATGAAAATAATAACAACTTGTAACAAGAGCGAAATCTACCAAATTTTACGTAAATTAACTTTAAAAAATTGTGTCCCTCCCGAGTATTGAACCCGGGGCTTCCGCTTGAGAGGCGAGTGTGATAACCACTACACCAAGGCGATTTGAATATCTGGACTTGAAATTAACAATCAGTATTAAAGGAACTAGAAAGGAACCAGTAAGAACCAGAAATATCAGCACTTCTCTGTCGTTTTACACTGTGTATTGTACTCGAGTGTTTACCTGACACCCATGAATATTCCATATAAAATCGTATTTAAGCCATCAATTGACTTAACTGGTTATTTATACCGTAAATATCTTTTTCTCCAATACAATTATCGCTTTTAAAAACGTAAATGCCCGAACATATAAGTGCCATGTAAATACTAACAAACAATATAAAAATCGTTACGGTAATCATTAACGAGACCCACAAATAACCAATCAAAATAATCTATTTGATTTTCCCGCTGCATAATAAGTTTTATTTACAATATTTCATTGGTCGAAAAACTAGGTCAAAAGTGAGCTTAGACAGCTAACGCCGAAAAATGGACTATCAATCATTTAAGAATGACGCGATAAATTCAGATATATCGCATCATGATAACAATGTTAACTAATCTATTTTCATGGAAAACAATTTTTACAAAGTTTATCTACTAAATAAATATTTTAATACTTGTCAAGTATGACATAAGAGTCAAAATAAAAATCTCGGCGGGTTTTAAAGTCAAGTGTTGCACCAAACATCCCGAAATACAAAAAAAGTATGAAAATCAGTCGCAGGTTCGGTTTGCTTTAGCGTGTTCATAGTAAGAAGTAAATGCATATTACTACCCATGCCGTTTTTCTACTGAGGTTCATTATTTAAACGATGGATGGAATAAAAGAACTTGTGTCTTACAACTTTTGCCCAAAACGGTAACAAAACAAACATTAACCATCACTCTTTTCTCTCCTTTACGACCTATCATCTCGGTAACTTGGAAATGTGCTTGGAAATTAACCCTAGCCCCCTGGTATCGGTCCCTCGCGCCCACTAGTAACGGTTTATTACGCACTCCAATTCCGGTTTCTGTTGCTTTTTAGTATCGGTGCCAGAACCTCACTCGTACCAGTTTCTTATGCCCTATAGTACCGATTTCTCATGGCCTCGCGGCCTCTAGTACCGATACCTCACGACTATTAGTACCGGTTTCGCTAGCTGTTCAGTACTAATTTCTCATCACCTCTAATATCGGGTTTTCATGCGCACCAGTACCGTTTTCTCACGTCCGCTATTACCGTTTTCTGTCGTCTCTCTAGTACCGGTGTCTTTCAAACTATTACACCGTTTTCTCACGCCCACTAGTAACCGTTTCTTAACGCCCTCTAGTTTGATGTTAGCGATATTATACCATGAATGTGCTAACAACATAGAATCAAAGTGATCTAACTTGTGGACCTATTTGTGCGCATTTTTTGTTGCTTTTACCTCACAGGACATTAACAAATTTCTGTATTTAAAAATTAGCATATTACCATTAAGGGAAGAAACTGAAGCTGATAACTACACTTTAGTGAAGGAAGGGAAGAGTTTTTACAGCCACAACAGGCAAGTAACACCTCATATATAAAATATTAAATGTTTGATTACCCAAAAGCAATAGAAATACAGTGGCAGCCAACCATGCAAGAGACAGACACAGAACATGACGTCCTTACCCCTAAAAAGTATGCGTATATAGTGCCACCCACAATGATAGACATAATACTTGGTTTAAAATTAGCATTTTACAATCAAGGGAGGTAATTGATGCTGATAACCACACTGAAGTTTTTTAAGAAAGGGTTTTCTGGTGAAATATAGGCATCTTACACATTTAGCTTTAAAAAAGGATCGAAGTATAGAGCATCTGGCCGCTTTTAAATAAGGATGTCAACGGATCCTGAATTTAGGATCCGGATATCCGATGAACGATCCGAACGGATATCCGGATATCCGAACGGATATCCGGATATCCGAATATAAACCCTTTGCTAATAGAAATTGGTCATTCCCATAGACATAAACGCTTCATAACTTAAATATTTTAATTAATTACGAACAATAATGCAATGGGTATTCTCGATAAGTATTTTCTTTTTTTCAGTTTTTAAATAAATATTGCAAATAGTTTGGAAGTAAAACGATAAAAAACTGTGTGAATGAACTATAAAATTGCTGCATTTTATCATTTTACTTCACAAAATGTCGCAAACAGCGAACTATAAAAAGAAAGGCATAACAAATTATTTGTTGAGAACGTAGATATTAATAAAGCAAAATAAATTCACCAATAAGTTAATAGACAGAAGCAAATTGACATAATTAAACGTGAGTAATTGATGTACGACAGCCAATCCTGTTGCCTACAGAATAACAGCTCTAGCTCTTCTCGATAAAACTGATCACACAGAATTCAAGAAAATTACTGAAATAGATCAATCTTAAAGACTAACCTCAGGATTATATGTACACAAGATGGGAACCTGCGCAAGCCTTCGAATGCCACCCATCTGTCGGAACAATCTGTACTCGACCCTATTCTGGAGTGAAATACACGACCAGATACGAAAATAATAAGCAATGATCAACATTTACAGCCTATGCTTAATCATTTTATCCCAAAAAATACTTGCAAAATGAATCCCGATCTCTACTCTGAAACTATAAGTCAACACAAAAACGTAAACACGGAGTCGACTCTCCTCTCCACTCCATCAATTCTACTCCACCCAACTCCACTACAACTCCATTTTCTGCACTGCACTGCACCCCATCAATTACACTCAATCTACGCCACTCGACCCAACTTTAAACTCCACATAAGAAGTTGTAAAGGCATAGATATCGAATAAACAAATCTTTACAATACATGTATAATACCAGTTATAAAAATTGAGTTCTTGATATTTGGTTTTCAAAGATTTTTATGTCACGAGTTGTTTCATATTGACAAATTAGAAATGTCCAAGTATAGTCCCTACCTTAATAAGTTAAAGGTTCCAAAAAGGCTGGGGTATTTTTGTAACATGAAATCAAATTTGTGACAAAATTCGAATTCGTGACAACATCATTCGAGATCTTGGTATAAGAAATAGATTTGAAGTTACAACAAAAAATAAACATTTCATGAATAGTTTTTCAGAAAAACACAACCTCCCCACTCAGCAAAATATAGAGGAGAAAAAAGAAAATACCGTTTATAGCACAATCAATTTAAAAAAGACGTCAAAATTAACAAATAGATGAAAAAAGGGAACTTTAAATGCCGACAAACACGACATATATGAAAATATTGCAGGCTCGGTTTGATTGAGCCTGTTCATGGGCGCTGGTATGCATATGACGGTGAACATGGTAATAGGTAACTGCTTGGAATCGTCTTTTGCTTAGCATTTTGCCATGATTTGCTTAAATCAGGTTGTAGTGTGTAAAAATACTTGTAAAATGAATCTTAAGCGAATCTTAACTAAACATTTTTGTCAGGACTCGCTTAGTTCAGACTGTAACGTTATGATGAAATGCGAAAATTATCAAAGCAGTAGCTCATCAATCTTAAAGACTAACCTCAGGATTAAATGTACACAAGATGGGAACCTGCGCAAGCCTTCGAATGCCACCCATCTGTCTGAACAATCTGTACTCGACCCTATCCTGGAGTGAAATACACGACAAATCTTTACAATACATGTATAATACCAGTTATAAAAATTGAGTTCTTGATATTTGGTTTTCAAAGATTTTTATGTCACGAGTTGTTTCATATTGACAAATTAGAAATGTCCAAGTATAGTCCCTACCTTAATAAGTTTAAGGTTCCAAAAAGGATGGGGTATTTTTGTAACATGAATTCAAAAAGAAAAAAGAAAATACCGTTTATAGCATAATCAATTTAAAAAAGACGTCAAAATTAACAAATAGATGAAAAGGGAATAAAAGCCGACAAACACGACATATTGAAAATATTGCAGGCTCGGTTTGATTGAGCCTGTTCATGGGCTTATGACGGTGAACATGGTAATAGGTAACTGCTTGGAATCGTCTTTTGCTTAGCATTTTGCCATGGTTTGCTTAAATCAGGTTGTAGTGTGTAACAATATGTTACTATTATCTTATCCTAATTTATAATACAAGGAATTTTGATCGAAATTCTAGTAAGTATAATTGCAGTCCAATGTAGCCTTTTATGCATTGTGCGTTACATAACAGAAGCGCATGCAGAAAGTTTATATACACTTGTATGTCCTGTAAGTTTCACTGAATTTCTGAGAACGACTGCCGGTATACAGTATACATGTATAATTTATCTCTTGGAAAATCTACAGAGCGCCGATAAATAATCCTGAAACTGGGAATGAAGACAAATCACAAACTTTTAGCTTGTTATTTTTCACTCATAAGACTTATCAAAACCAAAAAGCTGCTTGAAACGATTTCGCTTTTTGATTTCAGTATTAGTATTATTATTTTTGACATTTTACCAATAAAGTTAAACTAAAACAAGAACAACAACAGCAAAAGATAAAAAGATATTCTAACGTGAAATGTCAGATGTATTTGCTATATTGATGAAATTATATGTTATAAAAACAAATTTGTTTGTATTGTAACAGTCACCTTTCAGTCACGTCTATGCAAACATTTCCGTTCCTGAAATGTCTAAGAAAATAGTTTAGTTTGTCTCATCCATGCAGCTTTAAAAGTCCATAGCTACGTTCTTGATCTCTTATGACCAGTGTACGAGGTGCAACTCGTGCACATCTGTACAGAAATATATATAACAAGTCAAGACTACCATCCAGACTCTCGTAGTTATTTCTAAACTGACTGGCGTATATTGGCGTTCAGACAGACCCCAATTAAAGAACAATACTATAGCGTTAGTGCAATATCATTTTCATAATCCTTCGACATTTACGTCGTTCACCAATTCAGTAGACTGCCATTACTGTCGGATGTCACTTTTCACAAAACAACACACCGTTTATTTTGTCTGTAACTTATATATCCTCGAAATGAGGCAAATTAAAATCACACCGTCTGTCCGTCTTTCACAATTATTGCTGTTAAAATAGAATTATCACTAACTCCAGTTCTTGTAGAACTACTAAAATATCCGTGTTCTTTACATCTTGTCCTTTTTTGTTATATATAAATAAAAATATATTTGTTTTTAAAAGCTACGCAGCATATTGCGAGTTTGTAAAACTATGACTGTGAAAATTTAAAGATTATTTTAATATCAACCTAGCAGCTAAATATAGATATATTTTTGAATATTTACTTAGACTGCGTGTTATTTTTTGCATTTGTTTCTGATTGGTTCTCTCGAATTAATCCTAGGTATCTCTAGAAAACAAGATTAAAAAATATTAATAAAAATAACATTCCAGTGGGTCACAGATTTTCACATACAATAAAACACAACACAGTTACACGTTTCTATGTTTACTGATGTATTGTAATGTCAAGTCGGTCTTTTCAGAACAGCATCTGTTTTATTCTTTTCGTTAAATACATTATCAAACACATTTTGAACTTCATCAAAGTCAATGGCTACACCGTTGGAGCGTGCTGCTCTCAGTTTATCAAGCAAAACCCCATGAGTAGCACCGCCTTGCTTTTCTTTCCCACAGTCGCAGTTGTGAGTAGCACCGCCTTGCTTTTCTTTCCCAAAGTCGCAGTTGTGAGTAGCCCCGCCTTGCTTTTCTTTCCCATAGTCACAGTTGTGTCTCCACGAAATCAAGCATTGGAAGATCTGTTGCCTTACGTCTGGTTTATAGTTATACTCAATTTGTTCGATATGTACTTCCTGTCAATAAAGGATATTTATAGCATTAACTGTGTGACCTAATGAAATGAAACGCGTTCTCTTTAACAACAGTAATGCTAAATGTGCATTTTAATCATTAATAAATTAATCTTAAACAAGTCATGCAAAACGACAGGTAAAGAATGTTTTCTATAATAAATTCCGAGTGTACAACGTTTATGCGCTTCAAGGGAGATAATCTCTTAATAAGAAATGTAGTTGTATAGTTATCGAATAAATATCCTGAATTTCGATATTTTGCATTGCTTGAATTAAAAGAGAAATTCATATAATTACAACACGCAAATATGACAAAACAATAAATTACCGCCAAACTAAGTTGTTCTTGCATCAGCTTTTTCCAGTTTTTGCCAATAGCCAATGAAAGTCGTCCAAGTGTGTTTTCTGTAACCTTCGTTTGTTTCCATTTTTCGGGGAGTTTCTTTGCCCAAGTATCTTCATTTTAAAAAGTATATAATAATAAGGATATTATATCCACACAACGAAAAGAAATAAGCCTGGTCGTTTTTTCTTTCTTTCTTTAATACTTAAAAATAATTCAGCACAAAATTTGCAAGTCCATCAGTTTGTGTCCTTGTATTATTTGTATTATTGGTAAATGGGATGAGATAGGCACTGTCAAGAGCTACCGAGAGAACCTATGTCTTTATCTAAGACTGTTCAGTCTTATAGCCTTGAAAAATATAAAAGGGTTTGCTAACAAGGTGACGATGCCTTAGACTGTGGTTGATATACCAACTATATAGTAATTTTTCTCAAGCTACTTTGCTTATATGATTGAAATGAAATGTTGAGCTATGTGATTTACAATGATTTTTATTGAAAACTAATTAGAGTTGATCACAGACCAACAAGTTTCTTTATAAGCCACGACTTTCTATGGACTACCTATCGAGCAGCTTCAACTCTGTGGGCGTCAGCCACTACTGTTATGTTGGGACTATGAAGTCCTAACCGTATGGAGTTCCGACTCCTTTAGACTCTATGAATCCCGATAGCAGATTGTTCAATCTATGCTGCCTTCTCAGAGAAGCTGAGCTTCATAAGAGACTTTGGCAGCAGTCGAACGAACCGTACACTGTATATCAGATCCTGCCTTTGTGTTACAACTCTATAATTGTACTACGTACTAAGTATCCTCTCTGAGGAGCAAGCTCACGGAGAAAACGCGGAAACCTTTCGGTAGCACATTATTGGCCTCGCTAACTATCTTAAGCCAGCCAGTGTTGTATTTACACAACGTCTTGGTTGCGTTTAAACAACTTCTTGTTCTAAAAGTTGAAACCGACCACTTTATATTTACTTTATATTTAACAACACAATGGTTACAAGCTATGATGCAATTTTACACGAGACCAAAACGTCTTCAAAACGTCTTAAAATCACAAATTCACTAAATGTTAAAACTTTCACAAAATGACATTGTCTATGTCTAGCAAAATTGTCAGTGTATCAATCTGTGTGATTAAAACAATTTTACTCTAATCATTACAATATTTATACATGAATCTATGATTTATATATATATATATATATATACATATATATATATATATATATATATATATATATATATATATATATATATATATATATATATATATATATATATATATATATATATATATATATATATATGTATGTATATAATCAAACAGAGAATTAAAATCATTCCTGACAGGCACCTTCACATTTACAACCTTTCCACGTGGATCAGCAGGTCGGCAAATAAGATGTTTTATGCTTGAAGTACATACGGCTTTTTTAAAACATGATAAAAGTGTGAATTATGCATATCAGGAATGGTGACATCCAGAAGATTCAGCCTGCCCTCACAGCCAAAATGTAGAGATGAAAAGAAAGCATGTGTTATAAAATGATCATTTTTAATAACAGAAACCTCAAAAAACTAATGAAAATTAGAAACATGGAACGACGTGTGGAAAACAAATACTCATTTCATAATGGTAATAATACACCTTGTGGATTAAACTACACAACAATATTACCTATGACTGATCCAGAATAACCTTCGAAACGGAAGTTCGATGGAATCTGAAAGATAAAATACTGATATCACTGCACATGTTATATACGGTGTCTGGATTTAAACTTACAATAGAGTTATTAAAGTAGTGAACATAATAAATTTAACAAAATTTGATAAACATTCATTTATAGACAACGCGTTAAGGGGGATTAGTGAGACTCATCCGCTTTATAATATATAGATTAATTTTATTTTACTCTATGACATTACGTAGAGTATATAAAAGTCATTTACGTCATCATTAAACCATTCACGAAGTAT
This sequence comes from Corbicula japonica, assembly GCA_038501625.1. Classification (NCBI taxonomy): domain Eukaryota; kingdom Metazoa; phylum Mollusca; class Bivalvia; order Venerida; family Cyrenidae; genus Corbicula; species Corbicula japonica. The sequence continues at coordinate 612,682 of JAZAYU010000034.1, read as the reverse complement.
TTCCACTGGTTTAAGGGAGTGAGGGTCAAGCTTGCCGGAATGTTCGGTACAGAAGAAATCAGTGTCGATTGCCTGTACAAGATCGTCTTTTCGGTGCAACCCTTCATCCATAAAATCTTCTTCTACTGTTTCCTTGCACTGTATCTGATAGATAAATGGCATTTCTGAAGTAGAAGTTGCCAAGTCATCGAATCTTGCAAATTCTTTCTTCACCGCCGAAGTGATAAAACGACGAACTTCGTTGCATATGTTAGGATCAATCATTCCGATATCTTTTCCCGTGTACCTTGTTATTCTAATCCCAATCTTAGACTGTCTAGAAAATACAAACAGTCTGTGAAGGTCTACGCCTTCGAGATCAAAGACAGCGCATCCGCAAAACATCTGTAGCTTTTTGTGATTGATTGCAATAGTCCATTTTCCCATACAAAGGGCCACTACTCTAAAGAAAACAGATGGCGGCATGAAATTATCTTTGAAGGACAAACATAGAACCGGTGTGCTCATGGTCTTTTCAGTGCAGTGTCTTGGTATGATATTATCTGGCGCTTTTTCTTTCAACATGCATGGAACATAATAAAATTTTAACCTTCTTATTTCTGTACCATCTTCGTTCAGCACCATCGGCTTTGCTATGATGTTAAGATGTTCTAGAAAATTGAGGAGAAGATCTGAATTCTGGAAGAACTCTGCGTCATCTTGCCATAAACGTTTCGCCAGATCATCAGTTATTTTTCCTGACACATTGAAGTCTTCCCATCTTGATTGCAATGGACCAAGTTTCTTGGAAAATTCAGTAGCTCCTATCAGATTTCGGAATGCGTTGATTATCCACTGTGGTCTCAAAACTATGACGTCTTGAAGTATCTCCGAGTCACCAAAATAAACAAAAGAACCTGTTTCGTGGTGAGCTTTGAGAAACATTTTAAGTTTGTCCTCATCTTGGAACGGACTGGCCAATGAATTGACAATCTGCTCTAGTTCTGGAAAGTAGATAAAGGGCCTTCCTCCTTTTTGCTTCTCATCAATTGCAAGTTCCAGTTCGAGCCACTTGGCAGGTATCTCCTCGCCCCAATACGGCGTTGTTTGGGATACCGTTAGAATATAGTCTTTGAGTTGATCCAAATTTTCGTCTTTTTTGGTATTATCTAGCATAAATGCTACAGGGCGAATATTGTTAATCAACGGCGTCGACACAAACATGGACCTGATTTTCTTGAAATATGCATCTGCCGACTTCTTTTTTTCTTCATCACTCTATAATAATAATAATAATAATAATAATAATAATAATAATAATAATAATAATAACAATAATATACATATAAACCACATCAGATGTTATGTTAATGGGCGTTAAAAGTGACATGCATAATGTTTATTGTTAGAATTAAGGTTACGATTAAATTATCTGTATATTACAAATATATTCAATGTAACATGTAATTTTCAGTCAATCATGTTTTTAGTTCTGCAGGTAAATATAAATATTTTATTCACTAATAAATAATTATAAAAATCGATTCTCCCAGAACTGAAACCGTATTGTTTAAGCAACAATATAAATGCATGAATTGGAACACGGCTCGAAAATAAAACATATTTATTTTGTTTTCTTTCAAAAAAGTTTTGTTAGGAAATACAACAGACAGTACTGACTCGAAATTATTACATACCCCTTTAAGTTTATCAGCATGTGTCCCTACCAAGATCACAGGAGGTACTCCTGATGAGCCGCCTCTCCCATATGCATAGATTGATCTTAACCAGAAGTTTATGCAACCTAAATTTAAAAAAAAAAATATTTTTTTCTATAACGTTTAGGGACAGAAACAGCCCTCTTTCGATCATTTTGTGTACCTTTTTATCTTATTTGCAGATACCATAAGATATCGCCATTTGCTCTGTTATAAAAATTCGTTAAGACCTCGGCGAAATCCTGTTATATTTGTATGTGCGAGGCGGCATATTTTAAATTATAAATATTCTGGTACATTTCTTTTTTAATCTATAAGGGAAGTAGAGAACTTTTTGGCTGTAGATGTGGCAATTCTTGATATGCATATTTTTTCACATTTTAACCAGCAAAGCTGGTTTTACTAATCACAATTCTGAAACCGGTATCAAACCAAAACGAGGCACTGGCAACCGGCGATTTACGCATTTCAGAGTAATCAGAGCAAGCAAAGTAGTCCAAGTTTCCTGTTACGTGTTAAAGTTGGCTCTTGCTACGTTAGTATCGCTTAAAGAATACTTGACTGCTTCACTGCGCTGTCCCTAATTCAGAACACAATCGACAACAGAAAACCAATTTTATCTGGGGGTTGTAGCCGCCAGCGATTCTTTAGCGAGCCACAGATATATTACATTTAGGTAGAGATATAAACGATATTCCCGATGTTAGGATATTACAATAGCCAAATGTTAATACTGAAATATTAAATATATCTTTTCTGCTAATTCGAAGCTGAAAATAACAGTGAAAACATTTTCTTTATTTTGTCATTTTAAAGCCATTTCAATATTGGACGTTTGTACCGCGGCTAAACTGCTTGTTTCATGAAATTTTTTTTTTTAATTTTTATCATTAACAATAAAGATTATGATAAATTTCCATCTTATCATATTTTTCGTCAATTGTCCACTTTATGAAATCAATGCGCAAATGCTTTCACTTGAAATTTTCAAGACATATTGCGAACATTTTTTTTTATCAATTGATGATAGGCGTTCATGAGCGTTGTAAATCACTGAACACGAAGCAATCATCATTGCTGAATATTTTTATATATTGGATTTCCACATATAAGCGTGAACAGTAAACTATTGAGATGCGTAAAATTTTACATATTAAAACTAGTATACCGGATATTACTCGTACAGAAATAAGGACATGTAAGATTTACAGATCTATGTATTCGAAACATGCTACGAGCAAGCGCGGTACGTGTCTGGCTATCACGTACGTGGCAGGAGACACGTCGACAATAAGGCCATCAGTGGTCCAAGGAACGAACTATGATTTGTTTCAGGGATAATGCATAATTCACATTTTTTCCAAAGGTGAAGATGTTTACTAGGTTTACGTTTTCGATTAAGCTATAGATGACTACTATTTTTGTTCGGAGTACATGAAATCATTCGTAGCAACACATTGATTATGCAAATGTCAGTGACGTCACAATTTCCCGCGTTTTGAAGAAAGCCAAATAACAGTAAAAGTACGTGTGAATATAGAGGAAAAACCATGATGAAGCCTAAAATTAAAAACGACACATCTGTCTGCTGAAACTGATGTTACATGAACGGATTTTAAGCTAATGGACATTTATCCAAGCTCCTTAAGAAACAACCAAAATTCAATGATATGTTTACTAATGTCTTAAATCTTGCACCTTTTTCTAATAATATGCTACATGAAAAAACCATCGAGTCCGTTATTATATACAACTTAATACGGTGGTAATTTATGGTATAAGCTATAGTAATTCATTTTCCTCTGAGATTGTCTTCAATTTTACATGTGCTATCTAGCATTAAATTCCAATGCTTTCGGCAACGTTATGACTCGGTTGTTTTATCTTAATATGTAGGATTCTCAATTCTATGATTTCCTTTACATGTTATTCACAATGAAGGAAACAATTATATACTTCTTATTTCAAATAAATGCATAATCTTTCCCATCGATGGGGTCTCACTTTTTATATCATTTTTCGTGTTCATTCTGTCTTTGGGATGTCAGTACACAGATTTCACTATTATAATTTCTTGCTTAAAACCCTTTACTCAATATATGCGCCTTTCATCACATAGATGACCAGTTCAGGTCCCGATCATCTGGCACAATATTGCCATCTGATCTGGATCTAAAATTGGTGATTACTGGTCAGAGAAAATTAATGATTCTAAAAGCGAACAGTTTAAATCCTAATCAGATCGCACAGCTGTGCCAGCTGATATGGATCTAAACTGTTCGCTCAAGCTATGAAGGTATATCTATGGAGTAAAGGGTTAACAGAAGCCTTTATCCAGATAATACATGGAAACCCTTATTTCCACTATCATATAGACAAGATGAAGGTCTTTGCGAGTGAACCAAGTTCTTTTGCTTTTTCGTAAATGGATACATGTATGAGAATCATGGCACTTGTTATTCTCAATAAGCAAATCGCTTCGCTGGTTTTCTGTTCTTTAAGTACTTTGATTTTCGTAAGTTGTGTAACTGAATCAGATATAACTAGTTTTAAATCAGCATTGATATATCCTTTTTATGGTTTCAGCCGACGAAAAGGAATTATTTAAAGATTTTTAATTTTTAGTTGTTCTCTTTGACAAAAAAGTAGTGTTGAAATTAAAATTATAATAAAATTGATCTGGCAGTTATGATATTTAAATCTGTTTTGATATTACGAAAACAAAAACATGCTAAGGTGTATTTGTTCAACATTTTAAAAGAGTGCCAAGTATCATGGTTTAGCGAGTTTTTTAATAAAATCTAATGTTGGAAGCGCGTATGATTACATAATACCTTTCTCGTCGATGGATTGCTTTCCTCTGATGTCCATGAACCAGTCTGACAATGTTTTGTCTAGATTATCATCGAGATTGACAACTAGTAAGTAGACTGCCCGAGGACTGAAGAACAGTTGGTGAGTAGCGTAGTAAACAAACTGTCCGGCAAAGTCCCAAAGAGAAACAGACGCCTCTTCGTATTGGATACCTGTAACAATCGTGTTTTTCCAAAATTGTTTCCATTTAATATTTTATATATGTTTTCTCTGACTGCAAGCGATCCCTAAAAATCAATTTCTCTTTGATTAAACACAATTTTTGAAAGACGGTTTACTCCGTTTTGGTTTTGTAAAGAAATATATACCAATATAAACTAGATATTTGGATTCGAGTCATAAAATTCAAAATTAAAATCAGCTGTATCTGTTAAATGATTTCTGAAACAGTAGGCCTATTGAAATATTTCAACTTTTGAAACATTCTATCCGTTGGAATATAAAAACTTTCGAAACAGTGAATCCGTAAATAAATATGTCAGCTTTAATGTTTGATAAATGCTAACTAAATAATTGTCTAAAGAACTAAATGTGCAAGTAAACTAGACTACCAACAAAGTTTAATTGTTTAACCTTTCTTTGCTGCGTCGGTTGATTCAAACACATGCCTTGCTATTCTCATTCCCTCGCTACTTTCGGGAATCCCAATTTGGTCGTTTTGCTCTATGTTCGGCACTTCGTAATCAGCCGACACACCGTATGACTCCGAGTCCGAGCGAATCTGCTTTTAAAATAACTAAATAATGTCTTTTATTTTTCGACGTGTAGGAACCATAACTAATAAAATTGATAAGTAGGGTAAACTACTTGAGTTTTGAACTTTAAAAGAACACAAAAAGATTAAAATGCTGTAGGCACGTTTGATTTAGCTTGTTTATTGGCAGTTGTAAAATGTAAAATTACAACCATGCCGTCTATTATTGATTGGGCATAGTCCAGTCTAATTTTGAAACAAGATAGAGTAACAATTATATATATTATTATAATTGATGTATGCGAAGCTTAGACGCGGTATACAGTATCAAAAATCGGCTCATGGTCAACAGAAAAGGACTTTGCCCTTATCGAGAAAAAGTGATGTAACTCTCAATATAATTAAACTTTGAAGAATCTGGAATTATAATGAGATATATTTAGAATATTTAAAGCAACAAGGAAACAAAAAAAACTTAATACAAACCTTCAATATCTCAAACCCAGCAGTGACTGATGACTGTGAAGATGAGAGGCTAAAATTTTCATCATCGGCGTCGTCTTCGGATGCATCAGACCAGGTACGTTTCGAACTTGTCCGTCTTTGTCGAGGTTCAGGTATACTTATTGCTGGTTCAGAGTTCTCCATTTTTTCATGTGTAAGATAATTTTCTCTTAAATCTTGCTGATGCGGAACCTTCTATTGGGTTTCAAAATTGCTCTCTAATGATTTGATATCCGGAATGTTGCGTGTTGATTTTCTGTCGGCACGATAGAGATTACTGAGCTTTACGCGTGACACACTTGCAGTCGAATCTGTAAAATTTTGAAAAGAAATACTTTGCTTCCGACATTAATGACCATATCCGCTCGTTTTTGTAATCGTGAAGCTTTTTGGGGGAAGAACGTATAACGATTTAATAATAAATTAATGATTTACAATGTGAAGATTTTTTTTTACTATTGGAAGGTTTTGTTTTCTTTTAGAACAAGAACGTGGCAATAATTTATTTGTTAAATTAATACAATTTTAGAATTTCCTTAATTATGACAAAACTTATTCACCGTTTAACAGTCGATAACTTTTATTTTGATAAAAGAATGGGTTTAGAAGTGAAGAAACACAAATACCATTAATTGTTTCCCATTGTCTGTTCCGTATTTGCACTTTACACTTTCCAATTTGAACATCAATTCCATCAGTACTTGTAATTCCATCTATCGACTTTCCCATTATTCGCTGCGCAGTACTGGTTTTACCAGCACCAAACAAACCGACGAACATCAGTCGGATGTTGTATGTTGGAACTCTACCTTCGTCCAGCATCTTTTTATATAGAGCCATGTCGGCCGATTCCAGTCTATCAATTCCGTCAGGAAAGACTGTAATTGATTATAAGATTCAATAATTTACACCAGTTCCTATTCTTTTAGTAAATGTTGTTTGTTAGTCGTTTGTAAATACACGTGCAATAATGATCTATATGTATGCCTATCCTGAATGAGACGGGAAAACACAACAACTTGTTTCTCAAATCCAAGTCCGATAAGATACTAATTTGTTTACCTGAAGTTGTAAGACCAGGAAAAAAGTAGAACTGTTTTGTCATGGTATTGTGTGTTGCGGCAGCAAACCTGTGATATTTGGCATTGCGTACCAGCTGTAAGAAACCGTTCAATCATGTTTATAACGAAAATAATTTAGAAGAAGGAGAAATAAAAGCAGTGTTCACAAGCAAACTATATGAACTTTTTGAAAACAAGGGCATTCAATTATGCTCTCTTTTCCTCTCTTCTTTTTCGCTACGTGGGGAGACTGTGTTCTGTGAGTGTTACGATCCCTGATGCATATTTTACCTTTTCATATTTTTTTTTACACTTTACTGTAATTCGTTTAAAAATTGTCCATAAAATGAAGGCAACAAATCAAATCTTCAAAATCCACAAAACAACCACACATTGAAATTTCGAAGGAAATCTTTTAGTCGGATATGGACCTTGGCCTCAACTTGTAACATTGCTTGACACATGAGAGATGCAGATGATAGCTTAACTTGTCGTTAATCACTACACCATGTTTTTTTAATCGTTTTTTGTTTTGAACTTCCTTTGCAGTCTCATCTGGATTCCTGACACTGAAAATTGGAGAACCAGGGCATTTCATTTTCTAACAAGAATTAACAAGAACATGTAAACACTTGTCTAAGAATCATTTAATATGAAAGACTTAACAACAACATCATACTTACGACTTCCCATATGTTTTGGGTGGATAGTTCATGAGCGAATCGATTTAGGATATAAATGTAGAACATCACACCATTGAACCCTGCAAATGAGTGAAAGTAATAGTTACAATAATTAATAATAAATTCATGTATGAATATATTACAGCAACGAAAGCACAAATAACGTTCAGTTATAAAATAGAAACAAATATAATGTTCGGGGCAGTTATATGTATTTGTGTTACTCTTCGCCAATCAAACCGAATCTGCAATATTTTCGTGTTCGGGGTCTTTTTTAAGTTATTTTTTATTTATTTCAAACAAGCTCGTTAACTAACATAATGACAAACCAACGACCTATATAGTACATATTATGTATATAGGTCTTTGGACAAACGTAATATTTAGCATGTAAATTACCTGTTGAAACAACAAACATATCTGGACTGCTACACATCTGTGACATTGTTTGCACTTGCTGCACTATACTTTCGTCACCTAACATGAAATGATTAATGAAAAATTTAAAGCCTCTTTTATAATAATCTTTTATTTATAATTATATGCTATTTCTCTGCAGATTTTTGTTTGTGGTGAATACTGTTTTATGATTCAACAAATAGTTTCATGAGGTCCCTCTCTCGTTTTCTCGTTTTCTCATTTATCTTAATGGTATGGAGAGAAATTGTTTCTTGAAAGTAACTTTGTCTGTTTAATTGTATTCACTTTTTTAAGGTTTTATCTAAATATTCTTCTTAAGTTTACTGTATATAATGAAGTGTGAGGTATTACTGATTTATTTGCATGTGTTCCTTTAAAGTTTTGACTCAACTGTAATCAATACAAATCCACATTGTACAGTGTTGATTCTTGATTTGTCCACTTTTACCAGGTATTCTTACCAGGGGTTTAAGAGTTTATGAAGGTTTATGGGGAAATCTTTTCTTAAAAGAACCTAGAAGCTCGATTTGTTTCTTTTATCCCTGTCATCGTGTTCTTGCTGATTTTATTACAGGAGCTCTGGTCTCGGTAAGATCATTGAGTACCCGCCCCTTCGGCTTTGCAATGCTCTTAGCTTCTTATGTTTTATATGTTTGTGTGCTTTTGCATGCAACATTGTTAAGCCGATTAGTGGGTTGGAGTTTTTTCACCAAGACACCTTGTACTTGTTTTGTGATATGAGAACCTGTTGGGGCAAGTGTGAGGTTGGTGCACCCTAGAACCTGGTTTAAACCCCCAGTGGCAATTTGATTTGCCACTGACTGTTCCAAGGCGGTAACCACTCGGGTTCTCATTTTTGTTTATTGTTAGTGGTGTCTTTTTTTAAACTGATCATTTTATTAACCATGCTCTCTCCCCCTCTCTTCTTCTTGACTGTGTGGGGAGGCTGTTTTTTCTGAATGTGGCGATTCCTGATATGCATATTTCACCTTTTTTTAATGATACTGTAAGCATTGATATTTCATATTATCGCATTTATTATGCTCATTAATCAAAGTTTTTAATTACCTATCACATACACCAGTTTAGGTTTTCCTTTCAGAATGGGTGCATTTTGATCACCAAGCACTGCAGGTATATATCGACAATCGAAGTTATCTGGTGTGCCATAGACGATTACAATAAAAGAATCCACGAATTTGTTGTCCTCATTTTTTGCTTCGTCTTCAATTATCTTACGAATCTCCTACAAAAGTAAAATATACCTTACAGAAGCATCTCCTGAAAACACTGCAAATTATAGACAAACTATAGTTTGAAACGGTGATGTAGGTAATCGATAAAATAACTAATGTATTGTGCATCGAAAGGTTTTCTTTTTGATTGACTATTTGATTTAATATCAGGTATGAAGAGAATCATACTAACCAAAATGAAAACGAAAACACTAACTGACAGATATGTTATTACCCAATATAACTAAGTATTGTTGTGAATTATAATAGCGATTTTCGTAGTACACTGTATTGTCCAACAATATTGACCTGGCACTTCATTAATTTTCGTAAAGGTCATTGGATTAACTGGTTATATACATACATATCGATTTAAAACAAGATCGTAACGTTTACGAAATTCGCCGACTATAGGGTCAAATGCAAGAGTGCCAGGTCAATATTGTTGGACAATAACCAAATTGTGATAAAATGTGATTTGTTGTTATTGACATTACATTAGCTTTGTAAATAAACAGTTTCGTTGTTCTAAGAGTTTCCTAACACTTACCTTTTCCGTCCTTCCAGTTTCAATTTTGATAATGTAGTTCATCTGTGTGAACATATCTTTTAGCATGCGCAGAGCTTGGTAACTAGCATTGGATAGAAGCAGCACTCGACCTCTCGCGTATCGAGTTATAGGGTATACCTGCAACAGACTCGCATCAAATAATCAATTTAGGAAAAGTAAGACTTCGCAAACAATTAACGAAAATGACAACCTGCAGGCATTTACTACTTGCTGCTCGCAATTAATAACTTTTCCAAAATTAAAATCGTTTTGGTGTTCATTCATTTGTTCTTCGGTTATTTTTGGAATTCAGCGGTTAAAAAACATGGATATTTTATAATAGCAGTGCATTGTTTTAAATAAAAAAAAACACGTGAAATATGTATCAGGAATTGCCAAACTCGATAAACACATGCGTTTATAAGACGATCAATTTCAAATAAGACACCAAAAAAAACAACGATAAAGGGAACTTTTCGGGTAACCGCCTCAGGACGGTCAGTGGCAAAACAATTTGCCACTTGGCGTTTAAAATGGGTTCTAGTGTGTACCATTATTTAATATGCTTTTTATGTGTTGTAGCGAATGTTATCAGTAATTTGATTAATGCAAATTCATAGTAAAAATATCCTATATGATTCAGATGCTTGAATATATTGTTTCTGATACTTGAACCTCATCAACCATTTTCATCCGTTTGGCCATCTTGCTGTCAGGGGCACATTGTGTTATTGAAATCGCTCTTTCTGTATGTACCCAGGCATCGAAGCCTTCATCTGAAACAGTGAGATTATGTAATCACGTGAATTCGAATTCTTGTTATTTTATACACGTAACATCTGTACTGAAGATATTGGTTTGCGCCGAACCAGGAGCATTGTGGCGTGCGCAGTGACATGCATTCCATTACTGTGCATGAATAATCTCAATCAAACCGAGGTTACAATATTAAATATTACACATTTAAAATGTATCTCTTTAAAATGGCTTTAGTACAAAGAAAGACAACTCCAACACATGAACAGTAAATATATGAAAACTGTCTCGAACTCAAAACTATCGAAAGTTTAGCGATGAAAGCACGTAAATAGTGCTTAAATAATAACCACCAATATTGACATTTGCTTTTAATATAATTTATAGAGAGACAAAATTTAAGGGTATTGACTTTTTCAAATCGAAACTAGCATCGATACTTGTTTAAAGTATAAATATTTATCTCTTAAACAAAAAAAAAAGATCATACCTATATCTTTCATTTTTATTTTAACTCCTTCCAACTGAAAGGACTCCTCAGACTCGTCGTCATCCATCTCCATACTTTAGTAATCAATCTGTTTGTTTAATAAACCTTAAATACAATATAAATTGCCTATAGTACAATCAAGTAAGTATAAAATAGAGTTAAAAATTTCTCAACCAAGTTTAAAAGCTGTACTTTGCCCATTCACATTCCTAAATTGTGCACAAGTTCAGAGATACCGATTATCTTTTCAACAAATTTGGTAATATTTCAGCGGGAAATTTATGATTCATATTAAGTTGAAAATGTCCGGTAAATTGTATCACACTGTCGTGGTCAGTTACACAGACGATCGGTACCCAATCGATCCCCAATCGGTCATTTTATTTTTAATTGCTCGCTGTTTTGATCGGTGTCAAGCGGGAAATTATCTGTGTGAACGGCGGTCGATGTTCAATCGGTTAAACAAATATTTCATGGCTTGCTGGTTCATGTGAATACTCATCTTTTTTTCTATCGATGGTAAGAATTAGTTGATCGATTGCCCATCGGAGATATCGGTTGTAGACAGGTTCTCGATCGGTGATATTGGTTGAAGACAGGTTGTCTATCGGTGATATCGGTTGTGTTTCCAATTCGATTTCTTACTGTTCTGTATAGACTGAATAAACTTCCAATGACAAAAGTAGATTGTTTGTCCAGTAGATGCTTCCTTTCTGTTTTGCAAGCGTGTACATGTCACACTGTTATTGGACAGAAAAGACTGCGCCGTAGATTTAATTAATCATCAGATAGATATATTAAGGCGAAGTAGCCTTTTAAAAGCTTCAGATGATTAGGGAGTGTGATAATTTAGCTTTATCAACATTTTCCAACTCGCCGCACTAAAAATAGAGCATTGTCACTTTATGCGCATTATATTAAATTTTATTCGCCTGTATCTTCTTTAAATATTGTTCATTAAAGTTCTGTTTAAAATATAAAAAAAAAAGTTATGCAATTTGCAAATAGTTTAAATTTTTTGTGACAAAAAAGATCTTAAGACTGATAAAATTTTCATTTATACGGATATTTAGAATTTTATAATGTAATCTATCAGATAACTAGCGCACACTTGATGATCAATGTAGAGGTCGCAGAGCATTTCACCTTGAACTAATTGCAAAAGTTTCACTTAGTGTCATCTGCGAAACATTAGGCATAGATATACACCTAACAAAAAGTTGCACTCTGGTGGATTGGGGGAAAGTGTTTTGATTGACCATTAAAATATCGGTTTTAATTACTATTAGTGGTTTACCAATTATGGCTGTGATAGTACGCCATACTCGAACACATAAAGTTTGCATGCGCCATTTTTGACCTTCCGGAAGCAAGTCAACAAACAAGGACGAGTGTTTATTGCAAGAATTGTTATCTGTTTCCAAGTTTCCAAGTTTATTACATTTTTTCTCAGTATGTACACACATAAACATGAGAACATATATACATAAAACAATATTCTTATTCCGATCACGGCATGTCTAGTAAGTTTATTGTACAACAGGACAACCCAAGATAGAGCGTATTTTATTTCGTTGATGACCCGCGTCAGTCGAGCGGAAAGCTCACGCTTTCTACACAACTGTCACCGCTCACCTCTGTGTGTTTCAATATACGGTATGAGTATAAAATGCTGATTACACGTGTCAGTTAAGGTAATTCATACTTCCAGATAGTACAGTTGTACTAATGATGAGCTGTGAAAATTATGGTCCAATATGCACTTTTCGTGGGCATTGTGTTTTCGTGGGTTGGCCGGAAATCAAGTTTGTGCGCGAGCAGACATCGTTCTGAAAGATTTGCATATCTCATATCGAGGTCAAAGGTCAACACTATAAAATCAACAATTTTAAAATCAAATTCTGTTTTGTGCTTGAAATTGTTTACAAATCTTACCAGTCAGTTCAATTTCTATCCATTTCCACTAATCCCTAAACAGATACTTCTAAAAATAGCACTTAAAATATGAAAGACTTCCGAATTTCAAGCAACCATTTTTGTCTGCTTTGTTTACACCTTTTCCCGCCATTTTATACGTCAGCAGTTGTATTGAAAGGCCAAACCAACATTTTAAATTGGGTTTTCAGTGACAACTATTTTAGCTTGAAATATTTTTTAAAAATGATAATTTTGAGAGTTTTTTGTATCATTTATGATTTATTTTATCATATTTTCATTTTTTTAAAGAATGAAAAGCTGATCTTTTTATTGCAGTGAATACGTAAAATTACACACCCTGTAAAATAGTTTGTAAGTGCTATTAAATAGGTGCCAGGTGGAGATAAATTTGAGTCAAGGGGTGGGGTGGTTACAGCTTCTAAGGTATCACAGCTGTCCATTTATTAACAACATTAAAAGTGTTTGCAAGTTGCTGTTCTATATTTATAATCATGAAAAATAATGTTTTGCATTTTTTTACAGTTCCCCTCAAAGAGACTGAAAACCAAAGAAAAATATTTTTGCATCCTAAACTAGTAATTTCCAGTTTTGTTTTTGCCACGAAAACACAAGGTTTCCCTCAAAACATGTGTTTGTATTATGGCATTAGTAAAAATCAAATCTATGCTATTTGGAAAGGTATATTTTTTCACTTGCATATGGAAATATAGGGACAAATGAACATTTGATCAGGTAAGGTTAATTTTCTAAAAATAGAATTTGTGTATGTGATGTCAGAGGCGCACGAGCGCTTATATCCACGAAAACTAGATATTCGAGGGTTTATAATCATTTTTTTCAACAATTTCCAAACAAACTGTTATTATATTGTTACAAACAGATGAATATTGATAATAACAGGTGACAATTGTTGAAAAAAATGAATATTGTTAGAAAAGTAATAAAATGTGGTACCTGCTATGTTGTCTAATCCGGATGTCAAAATAAAGCATTTTCCTCTCAAGTAAATCCAAAACAATTAATTACAATATCCAGTTCAATGTTCCCTCTAGGGCCAACCAGTGTTACTTTTTCAAAATAACGTATTAAACATTTACTATAATTAATTTCAAAACACTGCACAAATACCATCACACAAGATTTACATTGTTATACATGTAGAGATTAAACTGTCCTACAGGTAAACTCAAATGGGCATGATTTGCATGCTTTTTGCATGGATGAGTGACCTCATGGGACAAAGGATGATGTGTTTGGATTTTGATTTATAAGAGCAATATTTTCAAGTTATTTTGAAAAAGTAACACTTGTTGACCCTAGATGGAACATTGAACTGGATATTGTAATTAATTATTTTTGATATATTTGAGCGGAAAATGCTTTATTTTGACACCCTGATTAGATAACATAGCAGGTACCACATTTTATTACTTTTCTAACAAAATTCATTTTTTTCAACAATTGTCTCCTGTTATTATCAATATTCATCTGTTTGTAACAATCTAATAACACTTTGTTTCGAAATTGTTGAAAAAAATGATTATATAATTTTCACAGCTCATCATTAGTACAACTGTACTATCTGGAAGTATGAAGTACCTTAATGAAAATGTATAATCAGTACGGTGAACAATTTGGAGTGGCGAGAAATGGAATTAAGTACAAGTATTATTGATTTAAATGCGTAAAAACAGTAAGTATTACAGTTAATTATAATCGACGCAAAGAAGAGAAAAGGACCTAAACTGTGTTTTCTTTTACTGGGTTGAACTCGAGTAGGAGGCAGACGGGTTTATGTCCTCGGGGTAAGTGCAATACAATGGTAATATATACATTGTATTTAACACTAATACATTAACATAGCATAATAAAATATTATAATAAATTAAAAGACGAAAAATGGGACGCTGGCAAATCATTCCAACAGCTTATAAATATACAAACACATTTATACACATCAAATGCATTAACAAAATACATGGAAAACAGTTACTTCCGTATACAATTTTACATAATAATTTCCTACATTATTGATTTTAACAATGTTTTATTAAGACTATGAACTATGGCCGACCTTAACCGAAAGCGAAAATGTAAGGCCGACATTTTCTAGATACACTTTCATTTTAATATCGAATATTACATTTCAGACGAGTCCACCTTGTTATAAATAAACATTATGACTGAACAAGGTGAACTCTCCGCAACGGAAAAGACTTATACAAATAAATGGTAAATATCAATGAAACGTTAGACTGTGTTTATTGCAGCGTTATCTAAATTTTTTAGTTACAATGTTTATTAATTTAGTCAAATTGATAAGTTCTTTCATATTCTTCGAGTTAAATAGTTGTTCAAATTTTAGCGTAATATGGCTTTATGAAGATTTTTCTTTCATCATAAAAATGTTTACATTCTAATATAAAGTGCATTTCATCACCTAAATAGTTTCTATCATTACAGAATGGACATGTTCTGAGGTTTATTGGGATGCTGTGCCACCTGCCTACTTCTATTGGTAATTTGTGATTTCTCGTTCGAAAAGCTGTTAATAATTTACAGAAATAGTTAGAAATTAGAGAAAAATATTCGTTTAGTTTGAATTCATGTTTTACCATCTTATAAGTTATACTGCTTGACGAGTTATTAATAAGATCATTCCATGTTTGAATGTATTGATCTTTGATTTTTGTTTAAAGGCCATGTAGAACCATTTCTTGTTGGAGTAGTTTTGATTTGTCCATACATTAGAAAATCCGTTACTTTGAATTAAAGTTTTGATATAATTTAACCATTTCGAATTCAATATTCCTTCTCTATTCAATGAGAGTATAAGTGAATATATTTGATTTGACAATTTATTTTGTGTCACGTCAGATACTCTACACCAATATGATATCATTCGTATTTTGGCTTCTTCCTGCAAAGGAAGAATACCAAGTTCTCCATAGATCATATGTGAAGGGGTTGACTGTTTCAAATAAAAAAATATATTTGAAGAATTTAAGCTGAATTTTCTCTAGCATTTTTAGATCTCCGAATCCCCATAATTCACTACCATAAAGTAAAATGTGTTTGATAGTTTTAATAAAAGTTCAACTTGGAAGGACGCCTTTTGTCATGCAAGTTGATTATGTATTTCATATTTTAAATATTATTATTGATTAATGCATTAATTTGAATGCTTGATTTAAAAATGCGTAAAAATGATCGATTTCATCGTATAGCGGAAACAAGTGAAGTTTCATTTATTTTGTTATATTTCATTATTAAACTCAGTAAAGTAAACACAGAACAGCTAAATAATGAACAATATTGAAATAAATAACGAATATAACCATTTTTCGCAGAATTGGTATTGACCTTCACTAGAAGGTTTTCGAACTTTCAAGATTTTTAAAACTACGGAAGCCGATACGCAGCAAAACCATAACTATATTTATTTTAGATATAATTATCTTATTCATGTATTACAGTCAATATCAGCAAATATGCAGTAACTAAAATTATTTTAAATAAAAAATAATGTGTATGAACAATTTAAACATTAATTTTTAACAAGAAACATGAGAAAAACGGTAAAAAGTGACCGAAAATAAATGTTAAAATATATTTAAAAAAACACAACAACATCCTTTTTATACTGTAAACATATTTTACGCTATTTTTAATTAATGTACCACCTATTAATTTATTTTTACATCATTATTTACATAGTCATATGACATTCCCATATCATCATTACTTCACTTTGAATGGCAGTTGAGTGCGATATTCACAAGCAGCACTGGCAATTAGCTTACCCAAGGTAAAAGGGTGTATCTTTATCTTCATAACTAAAAAATTTCTTGAAATACTGATATTTATAACAACAGAAAAATGTCATTTTGTGTTTTTTTCATTAACAAACTGACGCTGATAGTCGGCGTCTTCCCCTAGAAAAAAATTCCCCATCAAAATAATTTTCCGACGCTCACTATTTGAGACAATCGGGAACCAATAGCGGAAACCAGACGTGTTTGATTATTTCCGGCCTGATCTATTCCTCGACTATTTTGTCGAAAATATCCCACAATTGGAGAAACTACAATAAGAAAATCAAATTATCGGACGCTAAACAATCAAAAAGAATTGATTCTTTCTTTAAGACAACACCTGAGCAGAGTAATACAAATCTTAATAAATCGCGCGATATCGAAATTGTTGATAAAAATGAAAGTGAAAGTAGGCAATTTACATCGGACAAAGTCGAACTCGAAGAACCTCGACCCAAGTCACCGTGTACTAAACAGCAACCGTCTGCATCTGTTACAGCCCCCCCCCCCCCCACACACACACCCAAATAACTGAAAGTTCGAAATCAAAATCAGACAGTCGTTGTTTTAATCAACAAGTGTACGAGTCCCGATATATTTGGTTATATTATAGCGTGTCCAAAAATTTGCTACATGTGTTAGTTTTGCGAACTGTTCGCCTCAAGAAGTGATATAAATGTGCCATATGTTTCATGTGGGGCAGTGTTGGGGGAAAATCCATATTGAAAATTCATCTAGAAGACTGGACACCCACAACAAAAGTGAAAGATATAAGGCATCTGCTGAAAAATATACCAATGTTAGGTGTCACGTCTCTGTTGTCCAAATGCTGGGAACAGCTGCAAGAAACCAAGAATCCGACAAGAAATCACGGAACCGTCGGTACATTAAGAAAGTGTTCAAAACTGTGATGTTCATGGGTAAAAAGAAATGAGCACAAACGAACTTGCCAGACATTGTAAAGTTCATGGGGGAAGTCTGTGACCCAGAAATAAGTGAAGTCACTTCGGAGCCAGTCGACTATTTATCAAGTACATCTGTAACTGAGTTAATTTCATTACTTAGTGAGTATATCGAGAGAAAAGTTTTGGAACAACTCCGCCCAGAAAAGTTTACCCTCCTGGCAGATGAAAGTACACATGCCAGCAACAGGACCCAGTTCTCACTATTTGCCAGGATGGTGAAAGAAGACGGTCCTGTTGAGCAGTATTTATAAATGTGGAGAAGACAACAAGCATTGTACTCATGACAGCCATTGAAACATTCTTCAGAGGAAAATAATCTAGAGATGAAGAATGTGCGCTTTGTGGGACTGGACAGATGTAACACCATGAGTGGTGAACAGAAGGGTAAACTATTACCATTCATTATAAATTTTAAAATTTATATCTCAAGATTTTTTCAGATAATATTTAACATAAGAAAACTTTAATGGTTTTTTCTTTAGTAAAATTTATTTAATATTTCATTGCAGTTTTAACATCTTTAATGAATTTATTTTTTTATTGATTTTATTTATTTTCTACAGGACTTCAGAGAAGAATTAGACATGAGAGCCCGCTATCTATTTATGTGAACTGTCGTAACCATCGGCTTGCATTGTGTTTCGTTCATCTTTTGAAGCAGAACAATCTTTTGATGGAGGTAGACGGCGAACTGATCTCCATTTGGAAACTGTTCAACTACTCTCCCCAAAATAAGCTGCAGTCTTCCAACAGATTCAGGAGACATATGGTTAACGTCCAATTAAATTTATCAGAGCTGCTACAACAAGGTATGACTGTCAGTATATTATCATACCAATTTAGAAAAAAGGCAACATGCTTTTTAATAATATAAGCATTTCCTAAACATTTGATTAAATTCTAAAATTCTCAGTACATTTTATATGAACTTCTTTATAATTTTTAGATGGTTGTCACATCTTAAGGCATGTGTGATATTCATCAAGCGTTATGAGGAACTACTGGACACATTTGACGCCATCATCCAGGATTCCACCGAGCCTGAAGTCCAGGGAATCCGACACCCTGATACCCGGAAGGATGTTTTCGCCGTGATCTTTGTTCTTGCTGATGTGTTGAAGCCTGTTAACTACATCTCCATGTACTTGCAACGGGACTGTGGCACCTTTACAGAACTACCAGTGAGAGTGAAGAAATCCACAGATGATCTCAATGAGATAGTTAACAACTACCAAACTATGAATCAGATAGGACTAGAATTCAGGTACTACATATGATATCCATTCTTTGAAACTCTTGCTTAACCTCATATGAACAAGTTTGTTTATTGGCAAACACTCACTGAATTATACCATAAGGTTACCTTTTCGTTTCCAGTAAGTGTGAGGAGATGTTCAATATAGCGACTGACAGAACTAACCTAGCTAGAAGAATGCGGCAAAGGGAAGAAGTTGTTCCAGAAGATGTAAGTCATTCCTTTGTATTTAATGAATTAAAATATTTCACTTAAAAGACAAAAGGTATCTTTGATAATTTAATTTATTATTACGAAATGCCTATGTATGACAAACATATTTTTCAGAATTTTTGAGACAGCATGGTGTGCCCCTGGTGCTAGCACTAGTTAATGAAAATGATGATGCCTTCAGCAACCACTCAGTTGTTCTCTCTGCATTGAGCTTCCTTGACCCAAATCACCTGCCAGATCAAGCAAAGGATATCCCTAATTATGGACTTGTACGTATATTCTGTAATAAGGTTTTCATAACTATTTTATATGATAAACTAAGAAGGTAACTTTCAAATTGAAATTTTCATTTTTTAATTGTTTGGATATGTTATGCTTCTAAAGAATCTTTATTGCTGTCTTTAAAAAATTATACAGTGGGTCAATAGCTAAATATTTATTAAAAATATTTTTAAAACATTAACTTTAATAAATTGTTTGCATATCTTCAAACGCGGACTAAGGGTTTTGTGTAATACAGTAGATTCGTTTACAGTACCAGGCCAATGTGTTATCATCATTCTATGGGTCTGAGAAAAAGGATATTTATGAAGGCATCATAAATGTGGTACCTCCAGATCCCAGTAGATCTCTTTTTTGTTAATTGTTTGTGGTGTCTTATTTGAAATAGATCTTCTTATAAACACTTGCTCTCTTTTCCTCTACGTTTGGCTGCGTGGGGAGACAGCGTTTTCTGTTTATTCCGATTCCTGACATGCATATTCATATTTTTATATACAAATTTTAGAAAATCAATATTAGTTAGCAAATGTATATTGAACAAGCAGGGTGTGTTTTACATAATCATGACAATGGCTTTCATGTATCCTTTCGGTTCTGCTGATGTAAACATAAACTTCTGAAATGGTGGTTAGTGTAAATGCTTTTCATTTTAAATACATGCTGTTACATTTCAATATATTGACTCGGAATTTGTAAATTAAATCTCACTTTCATATTTATTTTATGCGAATCATAAAGGCTAGTTTTATTCTCTATTTAAAGGCTGTTACACACCGTGTTAAAGGTTATTGCACCGTCAACAGAACAAACAAGGATAGAATCTTGTGTGTCCACAATGTTACACAGACCGTTTTTGTGACTCGAAAACACACTGCGACAACAATAAAAATGTAATTATGACAATTAGTCACATGTTTAATTGTTAAATTTGATTTTCGTAATACTTGACTGTAGTTTTTTTAAGCAAGCATGCTCAACTTTTAAGTCTGAAGAGAAGTGCATGCGTTTATCCTGTCAGACCCATCGAATTTCAGGACAAACAAAATGATTTATGGTCCCATGAAGTGCTTTGACAGCCACTGAACGTGCTGAGAAAGATCACATGTGTCGATGGAGAAGACTCGGCACAGAAAGTGTACCTGCGATCTGATATACGGCATAAAAGACCATCATCGAGAAAGATCAAGAACATCTAAGCATGCAGTTTTTTTCTGAAATATATGCAATGTGTTACTTTTTCTACAAGCCAATACTGGTTGTGATTTAACTTGTTACATATTTAGAATAGGAAAGTCATCTGCATTGAAAAAATTGATTGTAAATATTGACTTGCAAGAAGTTGAGAAACAGTTCATGGCGAATCAATCTGACTAATGTGTAGAGCAACTAGGTGAAAAGACAATCTTAATGTTATGAGACGGATGTTGTTTTTCGCTCTCCTGGAAAATAAGCATTTTAGATACGATGTTTGCGTTTTTCGCTGAAGCATTGTTGTAAGAAAATTTAGGTTTTTTATTAAGAAAACGTAGAACGTCGAGCGCTCTACATACATGCAGTCAGCGAGGAGTGATTGCTCATATATAACTCAAAAGTTGGTCTGGCCTTGGATTTAATTTTACCTGGTAAATCTTTGTATTGGAGAACCTGACGGGTGTGAGGTTGTTGCTTAATTAAACATGGTTCAAAACTCCAGTGGCAATTTGGCTGTTCCAGTTATTGTAATTCCTGACTTTGTAAAATTATAACAATATCATTGAAGGTTTATTTAATATTGATACCACCAGCATTTCCATTCGCCTTTTTGGGACGGTATAATGGTATTCATCAGAATAGATTACGAAAACTTTTAACTTATGATCGGTATTTTTTATGGCTCGTTCTTGTAATACTTGGCACAAATAAATCGAGTGTCATTCCAGAATGAATTATTCTGGTAAACGTACTTCTAGGACTGCTTTGGTCTGCGAGAACGAGTGAAATATTTTAAAATATAAAGCTTAACTTTAATTTTCTATTTAGTCTACAGTTTTATCTAAAAAGAGAAAGGAGTCATTAAACTTCCAGTGGTAATGGTGGTAATATGATTTGCATAAACTTCTTTCCTTTTCTAGTGACCTTCTTCACATTCACAACGAAATCATTCTATCATAAATTTCTGATGGGACACAGTTCAGAAGAACTGGTAGCAAAGAACCTTAATAGTTTGTTGCTACGGTGTTTTCTACTACCGAACATGCATATTAGATATTTTACATGGCGGGGGTATGTTGTAAGGCATGGTGATCTCATCTGTGTACAGTATTCATGCTCTAACAAATGTGTCTAGTGGTTCAAGCATTTTTCTAAATGCTTATTACGGTATTAATAGAAGTGATTTGTATTAAATTAAGCCCATGTATTTCTGGTCATAGTTTTGTTTTATTAAATGCATGCCGTTTCTATGGTTTTTCGACATTTCTAGTCTGATGAGGCGACGGAAGACACTAATAATCTACCGAGGCTTCAGATAACGACATTGTTAAGATATTGCCCATTGAAAAGAGTATTGTTAAATACGTGATTGAAAACTGGTATACATTAAGCACAAATGCTAAGCATTTTATTACAATTTTTAAACAACATATTTTGACGTCTTACGGTAACTGTTTACCTGGGCTGAAGGTTATAAAACAGTGGCGACCAATCGCCATTTCAGCCAATCAGGTGCTTGAGATTCGATACTGGTTTCCATGCACAGCTTTGTCTATTTTGAAACTGATCATTTTATTAACCATGCTCTCTCCCTCTCTCTTCTTCTTGACTGTGTGGGGAGGCTTTTTTCTGAATGTGGCGATTCCTGATATGCATATTTCACCTTTTTACAACTTTGGGCACTGATATATGAGTTCATGGCGAATAATACATGTTTCTGTATCGTGTTTACAAGCAATAATCTATTTTAGATACCACTGACAAAAAAACTGATATTTTGTCTGTAATGACAGTTCGCATCTATATTTGAGAGTAACGGTATACTAGTATGTTGGGAAAAGCTTAACTAGGGATGCATGTCATTGCAAATGCATTTATAAGATATTTACTCAAACATTTTAATGGCATTATAAAACAAAATTTGCACTTTTTATTTACAAATAAACGAACATACACTGTGATAAAAACAACATCATGTCTTGTTTGGAAAAGACAAAGCCTTTTTAATACCGTTTTAGTTTTTCTTCAAATCTGCTTGCAAGGCGGCGTCAATGTTGCTTTTGATCACGTCCTCCTATTTACGATGTGATCATACGTTCTGAGATCAATCTGAATACCATCGTCAGAAATAGCAGCCCTCAATGTTTCAAAGTTGGCTTTGAATCCTTTACTTTGCTTCCAAGATTTCAACAGATTAAAGACTGTTGATACAATATCGCTAGGGTTTTCTCTCTGTGTCCTTTGTACTTCTGCATTTGGAATACCCTGGCTGACAAAAAACAATTCATATCCCTTGCCGAATAGTCGTGCTATCTTCGTAAGTTTATCATCACTCATATTTTCATTTAACTTTTTAGCCAACATTGCTCTCTGTAACAAATGCAATTTTGAACATTTATACATTGTAGATTTTTTTTAAGTATATTGCGATCGTTACGTGAATAAGCTTTGATGTGTTTTCATTAGATACGCATGTAAATTAATCAATATTTTACCACAGAAGAACATTTGGTACAGGTATTATCCGTGAAAATGTGGTATATTCAATCAGTGCATTTTAAATCTGTATGTACCTTGACCACAAACATTGTAAATAGTACACATTGACAAATTAGTCGTTTTTGCATTGCGAACAGATCGTACTTATGATAAAATATTTTACCATGCTTATGACCCGTTTATCTTATTTGTTGTTTGGTCTCCTGAATTACTTCTCGTTCAGGGCAAAACCTTCAATAAATCTGGGGACCATATGCCGCTTATTACGGAAATTTTAAATAAAAAACCAAGGAACGCTTCACGATAACCGTATTATTCAAAACGTCGATAGGGACTGGGCTATTATCAAGGAAACTTGTGGAACGGCGTATGAAATAATGTTTTTAATTCATTACTACCCTTGTTGAGCTCTGTCATACCGTTCCTGTAATGTTATTTTCCAATTACGTTGTTTTTAAATAATATTTTTCTGGTATGTGTGTTTCTATAGTTTATATTCCCAATCAGTTTAAGCAAGTGTTTAATAATTTCATAGGTGGAAGTCCGTATTTCCAGATCGACAGTTAAAGTACCCCTCTGAGTTCCAATCTTTTGTTACAGTACACCATTTTCTTAAGAGTTTTAGAGAAAATACATATACTTAAGCCAAATCCTAACTGTATTTTCAAGGATTTATTAAAAAGTTGTAAAGATTAACAGTGTAAAGTCGCAAACAATCAGAATATTTCAAAAATTATCAAGAAAAACATCGAATCAAACAAAATATGCGCGCATGCTGAGAAACTTTGCTTTTAAATATCCTTGAGAATCATGTACCTACCTCTTTGACAAACCAAGGTTTCAGCAATTGTTCACATTGGTTCAAACTTGGTCCGTCACGGAGTAAAAGATCAACATCAATGTACTGTCTATGGCTAGCAGGCACTTTTCTGAATTCCGTCTTATCAATAAGTTGTCTTTTTATTATCTCAACGTTCATGTCACATGATTTCAAAATAACATTTTCGATTTCCTCTCTCAAATCTTCTTCTGCATTGGGAATAACTTTTCCAACATACGGAGATTCCAGTGAACATTTAGTTTGATGGATAGACATGTACAACAAAGAACCTGTTGTATTTGAATCAAACGTGAAAAGAAGACTTTGTGATCCTTTAGTGAGAGTAATGCTATTTTTCGTGGTATCCGTAGTTTTATTTTGTAAAGATTCCAACATCCAACCCTTTTGTAAGCATTTCATTATAATTCTAGTCTTTAGAGCAAATGGGATGGCTTTTATGTTTAGTGTAAGAAGGTAAATGCTAGAATCCAACTCTAAAGAATGCTTCTCATCTTCATTATCTTTCATGGGTCCTGAGATAAGTAAAGGAATGATATACAATCTGTCCGTGGTCGCGTCTTCTAACACTAAACCTACGGCTTGCAGAGCTGCCAGTATCTTATTAGTGTCTTCAATTTCCTCTATCTCGTCCAAGAAGTTATCTACAGGGTGAATGATGTGCGAAAGAAAACCTCTTTCTCTTAGGTTTCTGATCATACCAAGGAACTTTTCCATCAGTTTGTCTAGTGCATGACACTCAAAATACTGCTCTTCTAGTTTAAACACAAACGACATTTGTTTTTGCTTGAGTCAGCTTCTTTGAAATCCGATTCCAGTATTTCAGTAAACATCGTTTCTTCATTAGCACGTCCAATTTCTATTTGATAATCAACGCTAGGTATTTTTTCCGCGCTTATTTTTTCAAGCAGTTCATCCAGATTGACTATTTTGAAATGATTTCCAAAGTATGTAGTTCGGATTGAGCAGAGAAGCGTTCTTCCTTCTCTTGACTTCTGTAAACAAAATGCTTAAGTTAGGTAAAATTTAAACGTTTTAAAACAATGCTGCTTATTAAAATAATACTTAAAACATTCATGTATTGGTTAGAACTGCTGAAGAAATGAGTTTGTTACAAGTCAATTGTGCAATCCGACGGCATTTTACAATATATGTTTCATTACATTCAGGAACGGCAACTTCGGTATATTTTTCGCTGACAAATTAATCCGTTATTGCGTCGCGGCATAATTTATCGTAAAATTCCCAAGTATGTATCGCAAAAGAATATACCTGTGCCATGCTGTGTTGTGATACGTCAACAATATAAAGCATAGAGTGCTGATCAGACTTGGTCACCGAAGAGTATGTGCTAAGTTCTTTGATGATTTTCTCGTGAAAACCTGTAACGGGATACATGAAAATTTTCCACTGAATTTAAAATACTTTCAATCCATGTTCGTTAAAAAAGTATTAAAAATAGAGGTAAATAATAGAATTGAAAACGTTCGGCCTGATGTTCATTAATACGTGCTTTTGCAATAAAAGTCTGCGACGTTGTCTCATCATACCTATATAGTGTTAAACTTACGGTACTGGCACTTGCACAGACACCGTATCAACATATTTGCTTTTAAAACCAATCTTTCACAGAAGCTGCGTTGTGAACTCAGAAGAAACCAACTTAAATTCTTCTAGATTGATGTCTGCGTGTTTTAGTGCATGAGTAACCGGTAGAAAATTTCAAGCTAATACAGGGCCCGTAGCCACGCTGAAAATTTGAGAGGTGCCAAAAAGCGCACTTTGATAATAAAGATTACCGGGAGGCATACCCCCAGAGACTCCACTTATATCCGGCCGTCATCAAAGCATTTTGTTAGATCCGAATTCATCGAGATTTTTTCAATCATACCGAGCCTGCAATATTTTCATATTTGTCGTGCTCGGTGTCTTTCAAAGTTTCCTTTTCATCTACTAGTATTTTATCGAAACAGTAAATAAGACTCACTTTTATTTGCTTCAAAAGTTGCTGGGTGTATTGCCAAAATGTACAGTCCTGGTCCGAAAAATCGGTGCAATATCAGAGACGGTAATTCTGTAACTGGCTCTGTCTTAAACATCAATACATGAACACGAGCATTGAAACTTTTGCTTTTGTCGTCTGCAACAGTCTACAATATATTTCATTTTACTGAATTAAAGATGCCTGATACGTATCGCGACCAAAATATTAGGAGTTTTCAAACATAAAAATTTATATTTAAAATGTAGAAGACCTCTAAAACTAGTAAACTTGTGATGTAATTTTCTTACACAATCAACCTACTAGTAAATATATATAAAGCCGAAGTTGTTATAACACAGCTTTTTATAAGAATTATATAGTAGCAACATTCATATAAACCACATCTGAGAAATAAGGGTATTTCACCATTGACTATGAACTGGCAGCTTTAATAGACACACGTCTCTATCAATACGAGTGTGTCCATTTATTGTTTATTACAGAAATCTATTAACTGAATAAATAAATGAATAACAAACAGTGTAGACTGCGAGAATGCTCAACCCAAAATGTGTCTGCACTGAACGCGAATATTACAAACTCTGTCCTAGTCAATATAGGGTTTAATCAAACATCCCGTTTAGATAATTACTATCGTTTCAGTAAACACTTAATATTTGTTTTTATTTTAAACCAAAAAATGTAACTTTTCTACTGGTCGTATGTAATTGTTTGTTTTAACAATTTCTCTCAACTTTATATTGAATTTACACATTTTGATGCTTATCATAAAAATGTTACTATTAACATAGTAATGACCATGCCGTCCGTGTTGTCAGATTCCGATTCGTAACCGTAATCCAGGCATTTGTCGCTCTGTTCAGTCGAAGATTTCAGTCTTTGCATGAATGGCTTTCCTCTTTCAGTAACAGCATGAACACCATCCCTAGCCTGGGCTTGTCCTTCGGATGTTGGAGAAAGTTCTGCTCGATATTTAGATCTAAAATCTAAGTAGTTTTCTTAAGTGGTTGTTTTTTGTCATTTAATAAACAAGTGTTTCTTTTTTGTCCACATTACTCTGACAAGTGCAATAGATACGTATAGATTAATATATCTTCTCAATAGTAGAACGGTTGAGTGATCTTTTGAGTGATCTCTTTCTCTCTTTTCTTCTTCTTCTTCTTGACTGTTTTGGGAGGCTGTTTTTTCTGAATGTGGCAATTCCTGATATGCATATTTCACTTTTTAAGCAATCTATTGTTGAATTGTACAGAAAAGAAACACATTAATTACAAATAATTGAATTTTCGAAAGAAGTAAGTGATAAACTATCAAAAAGTAAAACAGCGACATGCTATAGTCATCAATGTCGGAGAGATATAAAGAGGTATAATGTACAAAGTGTTACCCTTTGGTAAACACACATTTCCAAGGTCAGACCATATACTGCTCACTAATGAGGTTTCTGAAAATTCAGGCGATATTTGTCTCAAGCACTGTTTTATTGTTTCCGTTTCACTCCCTAGAATATACACGTATTGAATCGTTTTCGACATGTCCTATTCCCACATATGATTCATAATGTCCTGAACACAAACCATGTCAATTATAAACTTTCATTGTTTACAAAAACAATTTTAAAATCAACTATGTTGCGTATTTTGCATAGCTGGAGAAATCCAGTTTAACAATTTAAGTGGGTTTACTAACTAAAACGGAAATTACTCAACTTATGCTGTTTTCTTTCATATTGTCAGCAGTTGTTTACGTTAAATTCCTTTTGTTGCAAAGGCGCGCGTGACCTTCAAAATAACCATCATGTATCGATTGTCAAGCATTTGTATTTTACAGCTGCACGTTTAAATGCAGATAATGTTTCTCTTAATTATGAGCACAAGCACACATTTTTATTGAAATATATACAAATACAAAAATCAACAAATAATTGTTCAATTAAGCGACACACCCTTTCATCATATATAATAATTATGATTTAAACTCCTGAGTTCACAACATGGCTTTCATAAGTTTTTTGTTTTATAACTTATTGATACAATTCTTAAACAGTCATCTTTTGAACGAGATATCACCTAGTGCGCATTATTTTTGATCCGGCTACGGAAAACTTTTTTTTGTACTAAAGGTTACACTTATCGCGAACGTTAAATATAGAATCAAATATGAAACTAAAACAATTGTAATACACAGTTTAAACAAAAGTTCTGCCCTAATTGCTACAATTTCTGTTAAAAAAGAACAATAAGCAATATGTCTTATGTGTAGCGTTTTAAATAATTATGACTTATAAGTTTACAAAAAGCAACAATTCACTTCAAATGTACCTAAGTTAAACATATTTTGACTGCTAATGTTCAAAACAATTTGCATCACTTATTCCATCATCACAGGTTTTGTTATAAAGAATCTAAAATTTTTAATGGCTTTTAATTTGATATAAAAAATCAAAATTTTTTAATGGCTTCTAAACAAAGATATTGGCCACCTGTATGACGCAATGTTCCTTATCACCTTTAAACTAACATATCTACGATTCGAAACTCTGGTATATTTTAAGTTTAAATCTCGTTTATATAAGCCTGGCAAACAAAGGTGAAACATTTTTAAGATGAAAACGCAAGCAGTCTTAATTTATTAAAAACCTCCCCTTAGCTAAAATTTGACCTGATTGCAATAATACTGTATTGTATTTTCATATTGAATTATATATTTTTTTGTGATGGGTTGCTTTTAAAGTTCCCTATTGATCTGTTTTAATGTTTATATTTCATTCAGTTTACACCACTTATTCGGAGGTTTCAATCACCCAATTCCCCTTAGAATACACAATGCTCCCCCCAACGTTAAGGACCGTCTTCAGTCTTCATTGCACTGTCATCGGTAAAATATAAAAAAAATATCAAATTCCCTATCATGGCAAAATGCAGTTCTACGAAACTGCGCAAATTTATTTTGTTAATAATTTATATCTTTATTTTGCATATGTTAAGACATGTTTGAACAGTAAAACAAAATAACTTGAAACAATGAACACGAGCCTGCTTTTAAGATTGAATGAAACAGAAACACACAGGCTTATCAAAGTTCACACATACCTCACGTTTCTACCTTTTTTTTCTGATAGGTCATTCTTTGTGACAAATTTTCGGTAATTCTTTCAAATATTATTATTTCTTAGAGAATTCCCTTTACGATTGTTTACTTAACAGTCTTAAAACTGGTCTATGAAAAGTGGTTCATGATTCACGTAAAGATTTAACAATTGTATGAAAGATCTGCTAAATCAACAACCGATTTCAGGGAAAAATAATAATGCTGAAAAAAAAACACTAAAAAATGCATTGGAAAAGATTAAATATACTTCGAACATTTCAATCATAAACCACTAAATCACGAAAATCATGTGCAACAAAACAACTTTAAACATTTTATCACTTTGTAAGTTCAAGGGAGGTAATAAGATTATAGAAAGCTTGTAACCTGCTATTGAGCAATTTATTTTAGTTCAGAACCTAGCAAATTAAAATGCTTTAAAAATCACAAATGAAATGCATCTTCAATCAACCCAAGGGATATACTTCCTGCTTTTTAAATTTTGCCTTTGGCGATGTCTGTGATATGCAGGATTTATATTCTAAGATCCCCTCTCAAAATTATATTCTGTTTAGTTCCGCCCACTGTTTTCTCGTTTAGGGCAAACCCATTCTTTTATCTGGGGACCATACGCCGCTGAACATGGAATGGTATTAATCTGAAAATACCGCATTGAAGGTTCTATGTTCACCGCCATATGCATACCATCGGTTGGGATTGATCAAAACTGTACTGTTTATTGATTTTAATATAGAGTTGCGCTCAACCCGGGGCTAGGCGGCGTGGGCAGTAAAAAGCATTTCCATTACTGCCCATGAACAGGCTCAGTCAAACCGAGACTGCAATATTTTCATATATGTCGTGATCGAGGGTCTTCAAAGTTTTCTTTTCATCTATTAAAAACTGACTTAATTTGCAATATTTTCAGAAAGTAAGAACAATCGAAAACCATTTAGGTAAAAGATTCAGAATAAAACTCTTCAGCACTGCATTTTTGTTGATGTATCATTTTATGAAATGCAGACGCCAACAAAACTCATAGAATGAGGCTGGAAACAGCTTTCATGTTTAAAAACTATTTCAGCGCTGTTTTGGGAATGCTAAAACGACATTAAACATATCTCAAACATGGAAGGCGACTCGTTGCAAGACAACATGGGAAACTATTTTTATCGCAATAAAAGATAAATTGTTTTAAATAGATTCCTGATGTCATGAAATGATGGCCACGTTAATCATCTGTTTTGGATTGTCCCAGCTAGCTCAGTCGGTAACGTAGTCGAAATCACGTGGCTAGGAGCTGCCAGGCGTACGGGTTTGATTCCCCAATGTGTGATTCATTGGTGTTTTTTTTTCAATGATACTTGAAAGAAATTGAATATCTGCATATATCAAACCAATAAGATTTTGCGACCAAACCATGTTCTACCAACTTCTTTATTGTTTTGCTACCAGCCGATGAATCCAGTCACCCAAGACTAATACGAAAATGCAATTACGACAAAAGACCATTCTTTGAACTTTGCTCATTCCCCCAAAATAAGATACACGATTCTCATACATTCTAAATATAATTTTACTGTCAGTTTTAAACATATTCCTGCATTTTGTTAATATTTACTAGTCATTCACAAAATAAGCTTATCACAGCCCTGCTTTTAGCATACCTTGGCTTCTGACCTTAAACGGTTATCAATAATCTTTCAATATACTTTAATCCAATGAGATGATCGAATATCTACATAAATCTGTATTTTTATGTGTTTCATCTTTAAATGCTGTTATGAGTATGTGGCTATAATTTGCAATTTTATTATTATAATAAACTGGTAACTTTTGTAGAAACAAATGAAGCAATCCGCATAGATACAAGCAAAAATCTTGTTTTTTATCTTATAAAAACACTTGAAACGTCACTGCACAGTACTGGAGTTTCGTCGGTATTTTTTAAACTAACGAGTATCGACTGCTGTGACCAAAAATGATGATGTATTTGACTTTCGCTTTTAATGGATTCGTGTTGATTGAGGTTATTTTCCGGAACAAATGCGGTACGAAGCGGAAATATGTTCGTCAATTCACAACTAAATGCGAGATGCATTGAGGATACTTTGGCTCTCTGCGAAGGTTGCCTTTTCTTGATGTAACATTTTCTGATAAATGTACTCTTCAATAATATTTATCTTATTTTGTTATTTAAATTTGTATTTTAAACTTTATATGAAATGCAAGAAAGTAAACAAAAAGATCTTAGCAATACAGAACACGTCTATGCACTAGATATTTTTGTTATCGCATAGGGTGCTATACAAGACAATAGAATGTGTACGTCAATTTACATTAACTGCACACTAACGAATGGTTATAACTGAAACATACACACTCTTATTTTGTTTTTAACAGGATCAGTTAGAGTTAATTCAAAATTAGTCATCACGTTTTTTTAGCTTTTCTATCAGTGTCTTCATATTGTCCCAGTCGACGTTCACATCCGACCGCTTTGTTAATGCATTCAACAATGAGGATACAGATGGTTCTAAGCTTGATTTTTGTTGCATTTTACTTCTCCACTGATTCATTAGCTCAACCTTCTGCCTATTGACATCTCTTACATGGTCATGTTCAACCTTTTCTATGTCGATTTGCTGAAGAATATAAGAATATTGTATGTAGATTTAATTGCCGTATTCTCTTATATATACGGGTACTCTAACAATATAAAATATAGTTCTTGTTGACTCCATTTTATTCATTGCAGTTAAACATGGCTGAAGTTATATGATCAACCACAGAAAATAACTAAATTGTACACAGTATCTATATTTTATCCATTTGCATTTGAAATAAATAAATAAATAAAAATAATATCAATATACAGTTTGCAGCAGTTGAATGAAGAAAAAAATATTTATACTGATATAATTTATGCAGACTATAATTAAAATACATGAATATTACAGGGTTTTTTTCAGCACTGTCTGCGCTTCCGGAAAACGGAGGTGTTCCCAAAGCCAACGGCCCTGTTCCCAATCATATCCAGTTGTCATTTTTCCCAATTGAAAACATAGTTTATTTCAGAAATTTCAGCAAAAATCGAATAAAATATATCAAAATACACAGGTAATATAAGAGTAGCTTCCCTTTATCTAGAAATTGCAAGCGTTCAGTGACCCTGATGTAACTGTAAGCATGAATATTTTCTGGACCTTCTTTCAATATTGTAGCTATTGAAAATATCAATAAATTAAAAACTATTTTGCAAAACTTTACAGAAAGTACCCGTAACTGCAGAAGATGCATCATAATATGACTCGTTCGACACGTTATTCCTTTTTTAATGTATTTTCGCGACTATGATGGCTTTGCACAACAATAAGTACTACAATAAAAACTTACATTTATCTGGTCTATTAAGTTAAAATAACCATTAAATCTACCACAGATTCACTATTTTATAAAGAATTTCAATTTCGTATAATGAATAATTTAAATGAGAAAATTATTTCTGATAACAGTTGGCTAAAATGTTACCAGTTTTGCATTGTTTGTTTGAATAAAGCTGGTAAAAGTATATTGGTAATGTAAAAATTGACTGATTTAAGGTAAATAAGTGCATATTAAAATTTCCCAAAATTGACTATTTTATCGATGTGAAAATTCTCAAAATGGGCATTTTTGTCGATAACAAATTCCCAAAATGTCCAGACTCCTTTTCCCAAAATAGGCAGAAAAAACCCTGGGCTAAGGACGATCATCGTATATATAGAAAAGTCATTGTCACGCACAAATAGTTGTGCTAGTGATAATGAAGCAAAACATTGTCAACGGACAAAAGGTTGTGGGTAAAAAACCCTGACAAGACCCAGACCAGACCCCGGAAACTAACAATTTCGTACGAAAATCTTCGCTCATTTTGGGACAATTATCTCAAACAATAACGATGAATATTTTCCCACTCACTTTATTCTATAATATATAATAATAAAAAAATTCAAAGCTGAACATGTTCACTAATTTTAATCGATAGCTTTATTTCGAATATTCCATTGAAATTCTTGAAATTTGTTCAGGATTAAGCAATCTATAAGATGAGGCCGCATAATATTTATATCACTTTTAATGTTATTTGGTAATCTGTAGCACTTGGTATTTACAAAAGCATAATAATTAATATGATAATTATGCCTTCTTGTCTTTTTGAATTGTATACAACATATTATCTTGCTTTCATATTGCGTGATTTTTTCTCAATAAATATAATCAGGTTTCGTGAACAATTGACGAAAATATTAGGCAAAAGTTGCAGAAAACAGAATTATTTTAATTGAGTTTTGTCAGCCACATTATGATTATGAAGATTGTAAAGCAATCTTTGTTAATTTTTTTCTGAAATCTAATATATCATAATAAGAAAATTATTTGTGAAGAAAATTAAGAAATGATTGATACCTTTTTACAGACATGAACCGCTTATTTACACAAATTTGTTGTTGTTTATACTGTTTTATATGATAAGAGCGAAAATTTCTGTACGCAATCTTTAGTTTCCGGAGTCTGGTCTGGGTCTGTTCAGGGTTTTACCCACAACCAGACGAAACAATATACTTAATGATTGGAATGCACTATTTCCCACGGTACCTGATGTTCGAACCACATGGTTCGTAATCCATAATTAGGTGTTTTATTTTATGCTTTTCAGTGAAATATAGAATTTTCCCGGTGAAGTAAAAGTGGTATTTTACTGTTTTCAAACAGTGGAATATCATTTTTATTTTCACTGTTTTTTGACGTTGGTACCCAAGCGCACATACCTTTCCAAATGAGAACGTTCAGAAATCGGACTCAAGTTTGGTCATATGACATCATGACGTCACGTCGAAGACAATCGTTTTTGGCGCCATTTCATGCAATGTTTCTGTCTAATTTACACAAATTATGCACTCAAAGCATAAAATAAAAAGAAAATTTGTTTTTACCAGTGTAAGATAGAAATATATTTCTCTCGTGAACTTCGGAATTATGTATTTTCAGTCGTGGCGAAGCCACTCGTGAAAATACCAATTCCGTAGCTCACTCTGTGAACTATATTTCTATCTTACACTGGTAATAACAAATATCCTCTATATTATGCTTAATGTAACTATAGAAATACCATGAAATAGATAATTTCACTGAATTTACTATAGATCAACACATTTAAATATTTATACCAATTTGATTAAAGAAATTGTCTATCATAAATACACAGTATTCTGTTAAAATCCCAGTGCGGTATCGCAATATTGACAACTTTTAACTCGGTTTGGACAGCGCACTTTCTTCCATAGCAAATGTAAAATTAAAATCATGTATACTGCAAAATGTTTTTCAAAGGTGTATCTATGGAGGAAAGGGTTAATTACAGCAAAACCTGTCTTAATACTCCACGCAGCAAAAACCACAAAAGTAAAGGCAGATGAATTTTGTTCTCGGGTTAATTTGTTCTTTAAATCAGGGTGACAAATAAATTTAGGTGGTCTTTGTTTATAAGGGGTTTTAAGCAAAGGTAGGACACTACTGTGTTTTTATGCCCCCAGCATCTAGTAATTGAACTTTCTATTTGTTTGTCCATATCTTACGTACGTCTGTCTGGTTAACCTTTCTTTTTGACAAATCCGATATTTTCTCCATTTCTACAAAGAGCATTGACATGAAAGTTTACAATCTTACTTAACAGAACAGAGGTGATAACTATGACAAGATGAAACAATCAGCTAGTTTTTGTAAGCTAACAATCATGATCGTATAATAAAGCCGCCCTGCCCCCCTCATTCTAAATATTATAATTTTTCAGAACTTTACTTCAAAGATATGGTCTATACAGACATAGATTGATGGTGAAATAGACAAAGTTCAGAACATTAAGGACTTGGGTTTGTTATTGGGGAAAATGTAAGTTAGAAAATAATTGTCATAGTAACTGATTTATTCTGGGTCTGTCCAAAGCGTTTAGCTAAATATTTTGGCAATACATAATTTTAGTTGATAAAGAACAGACAATGCAATCAAATGAAAAAGAATAAGAAGAAGGGATACAGCTCACATCTTAACTCAAACCACCACCGCAACTAACAGTTTTAGATGAACAAAAGTAAAATGTAGTCTTTTAAAATGATAAACTTATATCAGAACTAGTTATTCCAGTGAACGGTATATTATAAACACTTACACTTAGGCCAAGTTCGAGCATCAAAAATTTCCAATGTTTTCCGATGGCCTTACAAATATCTGGTAAATGTTTTTCTTCTATGACCTGTGTCTTCTTGTCTTGCGAAAGGTTTTCCATCCATATTTCTTATAAATAAAAGTGCTCAGTATTAGATCATTAAATACAAGTAAGATTGCGTCATAATGTTCAGATCATTTTCTTGAATATTAATGGTACATTCAAGTAAGGTGCATGATTACTATAAAGTAATTTCTTCACATGTATGTTATAACAAAATCATTAAATATTTGCAATAAATGATACTTTCAAGAAAGAAATGTTATTATTTATTTCAAATTTAGTTACCATTTGATGTTTTTGTTTCTGATATTTTCCTCAGATTCTCTGGAATCTGAAACATAGCAATGATTTAAAAACTAGTAATAAACGTAAGTGTTTGTGGAATATAAAGACGGTAAAATTTCGTAGGAAAAGTGCTAAAATCTAGCACTTAAGGTGGAATGCGCCGATTTTTCAACTTTCGAGTATTTTAATGAAAATTTGCATGCAGTTAACTGATCATATTTCCGATATGGAACAGAATATCTTGTAAAAATATTTTATTTTGTCTCAAAGATACAGGTCTTCAAAGATGGTCACTAACGGCAGTTTTTGGACATGACGTCAAAAGAACCGTAACTGAATGTTTTCTGCTGTAACTTTGATGTATTTCGAATGTTCCGTTTTCTGTTTTGATAATATTGTACAGAATCAAATTCTCTTTCCACTGATGTAACTTTCATGAGTTTTCACCCAAGATTTACGCGTGACGTCGCCGAAAAGCGCCGTTTCGACCTGAAAAATGACGTGGAGTTTTACTAAATTTTCGTCGCATTTTTCGGAATTGCAAAAAATCTGATCAATAAAATTTTGATTTTTTTGCATATTTCGTTTGTAAATTTTATTTTGAAAATATTTGACAAATAAAAAAGGGGGGTCACCGACTTCGTTTTTGCGTTATTACGTTCACCTTTACCCCTATCCCCTAATTTTAACGACACAATAAAACCTTTCGATTTCGCGTCATACTTCAGCACTATAATAATTCCGTTTTCTGTTTTAATAATATTGTACAGAATCAAATTCTCTTTCCACTGATGTAACGTTCATGAGTTTTCACCCAAGATTTACGCGTGACGTCGCCGAAAAGCTCCGTTTCGACCTGAAAAATGACGTGGAGTTTTACTAAATTTTCGTCGCATTTTTCAGAATTGCAAAAAATCTGATCAATAAAATTTTGATTTTTTTGCATATTTCGTTTGTAAATTTTATTTTGAAAATATTTGACAAATAAGAAAGAGGGGTCACCGACTTCGTTTTTGCGTTATTACGTTTACCTTTACCCCTATCCCCCTAATTTTAACGACACAATAAAACCTTTCCATTTCGCGTCATACTTCAGCACTATAATAATATTGGTTAAAAATTAAACATATTAAAATTTTAGTTTTGTAAAAGTTTTTTTCACATCAAGAACCATACTTTTGCTTAAACTACAGTTTAAGATTCTAGTAATTTTATACGAACTACATCAGAATTCATGAATAATCAAATTATAACATTAAGCAATAAAATCTATTCAAGTGTTATAATTTGTTGTTTGAAGTTGCTCTAAATTTTACGTAAGGTTTTCAAACTGAAAGTAGATCAAATGTATGAATTGAAAATCGAATACAAATCATTTTGAGGCCCCTTACGACGCAGACGACACTAATTTTAATTACAGATATCAGGATATCAGGATATCAAATCAAAACAATGGAGCATAAAACATAGAGATTTTGGTAAGTTGACGCACATTTTTAAAAAACACCCATAATGTAGTTAGACGACGGCACCACACATTTACACATTCGAAAAATTTTATCTATTTTTTCGCCGGTCTGGACTTACATGCTCCTGTAGGTACATGTAATCAATGAGAACAGTATTTATGCTTTTCTTAAGTTAGCTTTTATAAATAAATATTCCGCAAAAATATAACACAGTGAATCAAGAGGAAAGACTTTCTAATCAGTCTATGACTGAATATAGTTAAAGTTTAAAAGCTGGACCGGTTTCCGTTGAAAAGAAGTTGCGTGAGCTCCCATTCCCTTTAAAAGGTGAGCTACGCCATGTGTTACATTTTTATAAAGAAATGAATTCATTATCAATTTCTCCGTTACTTCAATAAAGTAATCAAATATACTCATCAAAAAATGAAAACAGGCAGTTTTTAACTTTCCAGAACTATTTGATACATAAACAAAATCTTTTTATTTGAACCCACATTAAATTAACAGCAAGACATTGGTTTCACGTTCCAGAAAAATAAAAAAGCTCGCACATGTTTTAAACAAGTTCAATTTTTCTTTCAATCAAAAATTCATAAGTCTTCAAGCTGATTTGTGAAAAATCTGCTTTCTTACTTTTGTTTAACATACGTTTAACTAAATACAAAATACAAAAAGTATTTTCCATTATTAAAGAATTTTACTTTTGATTTCTTGATTTCTAATTGTTCGCCAATAGAAATCAACTCGCTAAATTTCAGTACTCTCGCTAGCAACAATTTTTGTTTCGCTGATCTCAAAGTGTGGTCTAAATATTTATGGCGGTCACTGTCCGAAAATGTTAGCATTACACGAGATTTTTTCTGTATAAAACCACCAAATGTTCCAACATTTGCGAGAAAAAGAAGCGTTAGAAAAAGGCAAGAACCAGCATATTCGAAATAGCTGAAAACTAGTCATTTCATTAAGACTGATCAAACGCGTCAACAAAGTATTTTTAATTCCGTAAGCTGCTCTTTTTTTCTTTGTGTCGCTTATATACTAAACATTCAGCGCAACGCTTAATTTTCCTGATTTTTTTTTATTTCGCACCATAACAAAGTTCAAATAATATTCTGCGCTGTTGTGTAAGATGTTTGGTTCATTATATTATGTCCTCTTTCCTAAGATACAAGAGAAATAGCACTTCATTTATTTGTGTTTCTGTCTATTTGTTAAAACAAGTTTTTCAACAACGGCGCAATATAAGGTTTTGAATTATGTTCGCCTAGTTTACTTCGCCATACTGCCGACATGAGAATAACATTCCATGTAAAACAAATGTATATCACTGTAAGACAGTACTTATTTTAAAACTGTAAGTAAAAGGAAGTGCACAACTATGCGCGCTTATAGAGAGGGCGAGACATAAATTAAAGTTGCAGCGCTTAACCCCAACCCCTCCTTCCTGAACATTTTACTCTCTATATACATAAATACACCGGTAAGGGTTTTATCGCGTGTGCGATCAGTGTAGCACCAGTAAGCTGGGAAATTCTTGTCGTCTGATATTGATCTACACTGGTCGCATTCAGAAATAACCTACTGACCCTAAAAGCGAACAGTGTAGATCCTGATCAGACGGCAGCGTACGGATGTGCCAGCTGATCTGGATCTACATTGTACGCCCATGGCATTACAGCTATATCTCATTGAGTAAAGGGTTAGCTGCAAGGGGCGTGTTGGTTTAATTGCTGTACTTAAGTCAAAAACTTGCATTCCGTTTTTAAAAGAAAAACGGTATTTGCACCTTTAAGTATCATAACATTGGACGAAACCATGTTTTTAAGTACAAGTTTTTAAGTCGTGTTTGAACCTTCATAACAAACCTTGATTGAAGCAGAATCGGTAGTTTCAATCATATATTATGTATGTTCTTTTTTTTCCAAATGAAAACAATTATCATATTTTGCTGGAATGTATTAATCAAATTAAATACTGTCAGAATAAATATTATTTGTTCGCCGCCAAATTCCTTTTATGATGCGATTTACGCCAACGTTTGCATAAGGGATAGGGGTAAAGGTGAGCGTAATATCGCAAAAACAAAGTCGGTGACCCCCCTTTTTTATTTGTCAAATATTTTTAAAATAAAATTTACAAACGAAATTTGCAAAAAAATCAAAATTTTATTGATCAGATTTTTTGCAATTCCGAAAAATGCGACGAAAATTTAGTAAAACTCCACGTCATTTTTCAGGTCGAAACGGCGCTTTTCGGCGACGTCACGCGTAAATCTTGGGTGAAAACTCATGAAAGTTACATCAGTGGAAAGAGAATTTGATTCTGTACAATATTATTAAAACAGAAAACGGAATTATTATAGTGCTGAAGTATGACGCGAAATGGAAAGGTTTTATTTTGTCGTTAAAATTAGGGGGATAGGGGTAAAGGTGAACGTAATAACGCAAAAACGAAGTCGGTGACCCCCCTTTTTTATTTGTGAAATATTTTCAAAATAAAATTTACAAACGAAATTTGCAAAAAAATCAAAATTTTATTGATCAGATTTTTTGCAATTCCGAAAAATGCGACGAAAATTTAGTAAAACTCCACGTCATTTTTCAGGTCGAAACGGCGCTTTTCGGCGACGTCACGCGTAAATCTTGGGTGAAAACTCATGAAAGTTACATCAGTGGAAAGAGAATTTGATTCTGTACAATATTATCAAAACAGAAAACGGAACATTCGAAATACACCAAAGTTACAGCAGAAAACATTCAGTTACGGTTCTTTTGACGTCATGTCCAAAAACTGCC
Organism: Corbicula japonica; assembly: GCA_038501625.1. Lineage (NCBI taxonomy): Eukaryota > Metazoa > Mollusca > Bivalvia > Venerida > Cyrenidae > Corbicula > Corbicula japonica. The sequence goes on along the minus strand of JAZAYU010000034.1, from coordinate 572,810 downwards.
GTTAGTGACCATCTTTGAAGACCTGTATCTTTGAGACAAAATAAAATATTTTTACAAAATATTCTGTTCCATATCGGAAATATGGTCAATTAACTGCATGCAAATTTTCATTAAAATACTCGAAAGTTGAAAAATCGGCGCATTCCACCTTAACATGGCTATAATTTGAGTAATTGTAATAAAGTTAATAAAGACGGCAATATTTTATACGGAAAACTCTTGAACATTCTTTGATTTATGTAGCAAAAAGTTCTGTTATTTTTAACCAAGATATAAAACGTTCTCGTTTTTGAGAGACGTACGTTTTAGTTACGGAGCATTTTAAGCAATGTTAGCAATATCCTTTGTTATAAATTATAAATTTACCTTTTCCGGAAACCAGTCTTGTAAAAGCTCGAACGGTTTGTATTGGTGAGGACCAGTTTCTTCCTTGGTACATGTACTTTCACTTTCTACTGTTTCCTTTCCTTCTAGTTCATCTTTCAGATCTAGCACACTATGAAGTCCTTCTTCCAAAATGCAATTTGCATTTGTGCTCTTGCATTGAATCTTGTATTCAAAAGGCAGATTTTCGACATCTCTGTCCTTATCATCAACATTTTCTATTTCCATGTTTTGAAACTGTTCGCGGTAGGTTTCAGATTCGTCAAACTGATCAAATCGTTTGAATTCTTTTCGTATTGCATCGGAAACAAATCTTCGCACTCTATCACAAAGATATGGATCAACTCCATTCTTCTTGTTCTTCGTACTATAGCGAACGAGTCGGAGTCCAATCTTTGAATTTTTGAAAAACACATGCAGCCTGTGTCTGTCATCGTTTCGCTCTTCTTTTACTTCAAATACTGCCCATCCACAAAACAGCATCAATTTCTTTCCTCGTCTTGCGACTGGCCATCTTCCCATACACAACGAAATCACTCTATTGTAAATTGCTGGTGGGACAAAGCTGAGAAGAAACTGGTAGCAAAGAACTGGGGTTGCTACGGCATTTTCTACTACCAATCTTGTATCAAATATTTCATCTGGTGGGGGCTCCTTTATCAGGCAAGGTACATAATAGTATCCGATATCAGTAGTTGTGATGCCATCTGCATTCAGTTGTCGTGCTTTTACAATGATGTCTAGTTTTTCGAGAATTTCTAAAAGCATATCATAGTTTTCATAAAAGTGATTTGTGTTATCTTGAGCCCATATGTCTTGAGCAAGTTGAATGTCAAGTTTGCCTGTTTCATTGAACTCGTGCCATTTCTTCTGTAGCTCACCATATTTCCAGTCAAAGTCTATCGCACGGATGAGGTGACGGAAAGCATAAATAATCCACTGGGGCTCCAAGATAACTGTATTTCGGAGAACTGGAGAATCTTGAAAATATATAAATGTTCCAATTTCATGATGAACCCTTAGGAAAAGCCTAAGATGGTCTTCGCTTCCCAGAGGTGAGGCCAGCTTGCTGTTTATATTTATCAACTCTTTGAATGTTATGACGGTAGTACCATCTTCTCTGCGGTCATCAAGTGCTTGCTCAAGTTCGATCCATTTCGCCGGGCGTTCCTCACCCCAGTAAGTCATGCCCTTTGATACTTCAATGATGATGTTTTTAAGGTGATCGATGTTTGAATCCTGAATACTGTTATCAAGTAGAATGTCTTCCTTTAAGATGTTTTCAGCAATTGGTGAGTCGAGAAAAATCTCTCTTATATCCCTGAAGTATTTCCTTGCTTTCCGACTTTTCTCTTCATCAGACTATTAAACAGAATCAAGAAAAACACAACATAAGCATAAAAAATGAAATCAGATACTTAGTTGCGGATATTTGATCTACCGATTTACTGAGCGAAAACAGATAATTCGACTGTCGCTTCACAGTTGAATGTGCATGCGCTACACAATTTATTAAAAATGAATTGTTAATTATTTTTATTTGGCGATGTTTAAAACAATACAACGTAAGACCAATAATTTAAATGACCAAGAACACAAGTAAAACTCGAATCTGACTGTTCTCAAAAAATTAATAAGAAAATGCTATTCAATATAAGACATATTTACAAATTTAACAAATATGACCTGAAATTCTAGCTTCCTTTTTATACTAAGTTGAGCACTATATTTACTTAGTTAGCTCCATATATACCAGATATTTAAAAAAAATGTATGAAATGAAAAATGAAAGTCTTTGTTAGCCTGCCGCTTCTATCTGAACTCGCAGTCTTAACGAATTACTAGACAAAACGAACGTACCCCAGGTATTTGGTCCTTGTGTGTCCCTACAAGAATGATTGGCGGAACGCCTGGTTGTTTGCCCTTCGCGTATGTATAAATGGAGCTTAGCCAAAAGTTCACACCTCCTATAAATACAAGTTTGAACATTAAAGTGCAGCAATATTATCGAGAAACAAAAAATGTAGCACATTTACAAACACCCAAAAAATCTCAAAAATGTCGAATAGGCATATACTGCCTAGCAACATAGGTCATTGATCAGGTATCGTATGGATGGAATTACAAAACATATTACCTTGTGTCTCAATGGATGTTATCCCCTTGAAATCCATGTACCATTTGTCTTTGGTCTTTTCAAGATCTTCTGCCAAATTCAGTACAAGGATATATATGGACCTTGGACTGAAAAACAGCTGATGTGTAGCATAGTATACAAACTGTCCGGCAAAATCCCAGAGAGAAACAACTGCAATATCTGCGCATCCTCCTGAAATAAAAAAACAACAGTTACAGCATTTTTTTCTATAATAACGCCATTGGGAAAGGTCGATTCTCAGAAGAATGTTCACGTTCAAAGTAAAGAAACTTGATTTGAACTTCACAATCTATCAATATAAAGCATTCACTTGCAATATCGTCTTCCCAAATGAACATGTTTGGTGAATTATTTTGGTGTCTGTTTGAAATTGATGCTTATTGTATACAAACGCTTTCTTTTCCATATACTTTAAGGCTGTGTGTGAAGAGTAATTTCTAAAAATGGTTATTCCAATTTTCGAGGTAAAAGAGTGTTTTTTGAATGTCGCTAATCCAGTTTAGATGTAAACGATAATAAAAGAATATAAAAGCTTATTCCATCAGAATAAAAACAAATTATCATTAAAACAAAAGGTTCCAATCAACAAATCTTTAGTTGCAAACCAACCAGTAATAGTCTACCTCTGGTGTGATTCGCTTCCATCAACACCCTTTGGGCTGTTGTCAGTGCTTCTATATTTAGTTCCTCGGACTCGGCGGAGGTTCTCATGTCCACATCGTCGAAAGAATCCACTCGTTCAAAAGAGGATCCCAGGCTGGACTAACATCATTTAAAATATAAAGTATTTTCTTTTAAAAGATAGGTTAAATCGACAAATGCTACATTCTATAGAGCTTGAAAATTGAAGCTAATGGAATTTAACTAAATAATAAACGCAAAGAGATAGAAAATATCAGTTGGGAAACCCAAATTAAAAAATTAAAACTTTCAATTCAGCCTAGAAGGTTAAAAAATTCTGCTGACGCTTTTTGTACTCATACATTTTAAGTAATATTGAAAGCATGAATACAACCATCAGGGTAACCGCTGTGATTTCAAAGCATATCTTGAACTATTTTCTTAGTAAACATACATCTAGTCTGACATATTCTTGAAGATCTGATGATTCTGTTGACGTTTGCCTCAGCTGTCGTTCGAGTTTTGGTCGCTTATGTGCTGACTGACTTGAATAGCTTCCGGTTGTGGTTTCCATAGTTTCAGAAGAATGTTTTGGATTGTTGAACTCGTTTGAAAGTTGTGCCAAAGGTTTGCAACGGGAACCTGAATCAGTTAAGTACTAACAACGTGAAATTATTTCTTTTGTTTAAACAACACTAAGCATATAAAGATGATCGTGCCTTATAAATGTTCATATTGATCCCGTGTTTATTTTTGAAAAAGGACAAACGTTCCATAATAATTTAAGAGTGAACATTTACAAAATTTAATTGATAAGTAATTTTTCTACTACTGTAACCTGTATTGGTTACTGATAAACCAACTTTTTCCATATTTGACATAACAGATGTTTTATGTGCGCAAAATTATTTCAACTCAATAACAAGCAATTCATAAGCAGTGCCTGACATCTACATATATGTTCCATTACTCAATATGTATTTCATATTAAGTGTTTTAAATATTATATTTTTCGACTCTAGCTTGCATTTTACTTGGCTTGATACAGAATTCTCAGGATTCTGATATTTTTGTTGCTTTCTACTTATAACACATGTCAAGCCATAATAGTTCTCTTCTACAAATTTAGTTTTTAATTCGAGATTCACTTTGCATTTACCAAAAACATAATCCAGTTCTTACAACTTTGTGTTTTAATTATCTTACCTTCAATAGTCTCCCATTTGTTTGTTGTCAGGTCCACTTTGCACTTTCCGATATATACATCTATTCCATCAGTGCTTGTAACACCTGTTATACTTTGACCCATCATTCTTCGCGCTGTTGTTGTTTTTCCAGCTCCAAATAGTCCAACGAACATAAGCCGGATGTTGTATGTTCTCACGCTTCCTTGTTCTACGAGTCTACGGTACATCGCGATGTCCTGGGGATTCAAGTTGGCAAGTTCGTCTGGTAAGGCTAAACAATACAGAAGTGACTATTCCTAATTTACTAATTTAACGTTGTCGCCGTGACGGTGCGGGTTCGCTCCCAGCTAGAGGTATTATCAATTGGATATGACGTTAATAAACATTTTGACAGTGCCAGATCACCACTTAAAAAGTAAATTTGCATCTCAATAATTGCTACATTAAAACACAGCCTACCAACACCGTCAAGGGTAGAGATGGTAAAAGGTCTTGCATTTATAATATGATTGTTAACAATTCGATCAATTAAAAAAGACACCAGAACAACATGAGGAACAAAATGTAAAGTTCAGAAAAGGCTTCTAGATCTCTTATAAAGGAAATAATTTCTTGTCAAGCGTTCTAAGAATGTTTGGGCTTTTATTTTACCTTTAATTTCAAGACTAAATAAAGGTATGTAGATCATCTTTGATGACAGAATTAAAAATTATATACCTGACTGACTAACTCCGGGGAAAAAGTAACATTCTTTTCTTAGAGTGCAGTGTGTGGCAGCAAGAAATCGATGATAGTCTGCATATTGCAATATCTGAAAAGGAATTTATAAACGTCATTATGTTTGTAACCTCAGCATTAAAACAAATACGGATGATGGCGTTGTCACTTGTGTAAACAACTACAGCTATGTTGATCTTAAAGAATTGTTCATTCTTTACCTCCTTATTAATTTGTTCTCAATTTCAGAACTAGATAGACAAAAAAAAAACAATATGCTAGTGTTGCAATTACTTACGACACGCCATATGTCTTTTACAGATAGTTCATGAACAAATTTACAGAACACGTAGATAACAAGCATCAGCCCGTGGAAACCTGAAATAAAACAAACATTTATAATGTCCAGCGTAGAGAAGAAGGTTACAGTTTGATAATTTAACTGACACTTATATGTAAACATAGTTATTTTGAACCTCGAAATAAAGAAAAATGCTTGTATTTTAACAGAAATGGGAGATATAATCTTTTTCTTAATTATCTAAACAGTTTTTAAAAAAGAGAAATATGCATATCAGGAATCGCCACGCTCACAAAACACAGCCTCCCCACGTGGCGAAAAAAGTAGAGAGGTAAAGAGAGCATGTTGTTATAAGTATGTCAATTCAAATAAGACGCCACAAACAATTTACGACATAGAGAACCCTACAAGATACCTGTAGCTCCAATTAATAAATCTGGATCTGTGTTTGTCAAGGAAACGTCTTGAACCTGCTTTGCCACTTCCGAAGGTCCTGTCGTAAATAAAATAATGACAAATAAAATTAATGTAAATACCTTTCCGTCTGTTGCAAGGTCTCATTAAATAAATAAAAAAGAAACACTGCAAGCCACCAAATACGACACATTATTACAATATTGCAGTTTCGGTTTGATTGAGCCTGTCTATAAACAGTAATGGAAATGCATATTACTGTCCATGCCGCCTAACCCGGGTTGAGCGCAACTCAATTATTTCACAAAATTTGTGTCATGCTCAATGGCCTTAAAAGGGCTATATAATGATAACATCACTAATTGAATGTACGGGTAGAATGTACGGCCGACACACGTAACAAACAACGCTACGTTGATAATAAAATAGATGAAAAAGAAACTGTAAAAGCCTAGATCATAAAAACCTGTACTATTTACACTTCCGTCCAATTCGACGACTTTAAAAAAAATCTTGTTTGGACAATTTCAAAGAAACCATAAATAAATAGTGATTATGTAACTTGTATCTTACCAATTAAATACACGAGTTTGGGTTTATTAGCTAAGTGAGGCGCATTGGAGGTGTGTAAGGCCGCCACTATCTTTTCAAGGTTAAAACCATCAGGAATTCCATAAATAACAACCACAAACGAATCGACAAGTTTGTTTTCGGGTCGTCTCGCTTCTTCCTCGATAGTTTTGTGCATGAACTTAGGATAGAAAATTTTATGCGTTTTATGATGAATTCAAAAACGTATTTTAAACCTAACATGTACAAAGCAAAGAAGGAAATATTTTCAGATCAACGACACTGTAATTTGGGGAATAGTGACTAATAAATAACATTGACAAAATACTCATTTTAACTAACAAATATTTCAAGCAGACAGAAAAAATGTTTTTCAAGTTTTTTCCGCTGATACCGAAAAAACATTGTTTTTTATCACTGTAGCGACAAGGAATTTCTCATCCTGTGTTTTATGAAGATTAAAAATTGAAGCAAATGAAAGGTAATATAAAATTCTCTCTAAAAGCCATCCGTATTTTTAAAAATACGGAATATGCTACATCTCTCTGCTTACCTGTTGATAAACCCCTGTTCAGTTGATCGCTTTGTTGTACTTGCGAAAAGTTTAAGAGTTTATGACGTTTCTGCGGAAATCTTGGAAATGAAGTTAGAAACGTAATCTTGTTTTATTCCTCACATAGTCTTTGCTAATTTTACTTCAATTATTTGGTCTCAGAATGAAAAAAAATGTAAGTAAGTACCTCGCTTGACGTTTCCACAAACACGCCCACTTTATATTTCATCTGTATAAACAAATCTTTGAACAGCCTCAGTGACTGATAACCAGTATTGCATATAAGAACAACCTTTCCTCGAATGTGCTTTGAGATTGGATAAACCTGGATGGAAAAGAAACAAATCGGTAATGATAAATGTAATGCTTTATGTTTGACCTTTACAGGGGAATAGAGAATTACAAATAAATTGCTTCCTCCTCTGAATCAACATGCTATTTATTCTGAACGTAAACGAAGGGATCTGAATAGAAAACAAGAATACTGCATAGTAATAAAATGCCGATTTCTTCCAAGATTCATTGAGAAATGAATGACAAATTGGTAAAGACATTGACACTTACGTTATACCGCAAACAATTTACACAATCAGTTCACATGATATGATTAAATTTAAATAAAAGTTGTACTAACCGATGCCCCCACTGCTGCAACAGCATTTGTAATAACAAACGGCAATAACTCTCATAAAGATGGCTACAGGATAAATCCTTTCTCTACGATCATCTACACATCCTGATTTTGATAATCTATGCAAGTTTTAAAGAAATGACAAGCACGTCTTGCCACATGATTTGGAGGACGTACGTAAGGAAGGACGGACGGACGGACGGACGAGTGCAACTATATATGTCTCACACTTCGAGAGGCATAAAAATGAAACATGCATATCAGGAATAGCAACACTCAGAATTTACAGTCTCTTCGCACAGCCAAAAAACAAAAAGGAAAATAGAGAATGGGTTAAAAGCATGGTCGGTTTTAATAAGACACCACAAACAATTAACGTAATAAGAACCTGAGGGGTACCTTCTTGTGGGAATAAACCAGGTTTTGTTGTGCACTTACTTCACATTTGCCCCAACTTGTTCTCTAATTTATAAACATATATAATCTGTATTGGTGAATTAGCTCTAACCACAATGTTGCATGTAAAATGACATAAACATACAAAGCATAAGAAGCTAGTAGCATTTCAAGCCCACAAACTAAACGAACTCATAAAGTGCGAAAACCACTTACATTTGGATCATTAATTTTCCTTTGGGCGTACTCGCTATCACATTGAGAGATGTTAAGGTTCCTGCCCGTATGGACCCATTGTCCGTAGGAGTTATCTAAGACATAGAAAACTCTACTATCAGTATCATGTTAGTGTTTGTCTCAATGTTTACATGCAAAAGAAGCTTTTCAGAAGATTTTCCAATACCTAATAACATAAGGTATTCTTTTACTATCTTTCAAGATATTTTAATATTAAAGCGTTGCATGTGCCTGTTATATGTTTACTTCCCTATGACACCAATATTTAGTAAATAAAAGTTAACACACAACGAGCTGATCGTAAAGCGACAAATTGAAAGGGGCCTTTTATTATTATTGTTGTTGCAATGTCAGATGTGACCCCGTCGTTAAGAGATCAAGTGTTTGCTTCCGTAATATATATCTTCTTTAATATACTTGTACTTTGTCTAGTGTTATAATTTTTTTACATTCTCTTCTTTAACAGATAAAAATATCTTATTTTATGCAACTTTTACCTAGTTGTTTAATACTAATATCTGACCCGTCTGCGTGGCGGACTGGTGTTGAAATCTCCATTTTTGTCATCTAATCGTCTTAAAATTGAAAACACAATTATTAGAATATAAGGTATCATCAAATCAATATTATTATTACACTATAATATGGCTACTATTTACTATATAATACATGTTTATAACATTTAAGTTTTAAAACTAGTTCAATACGTACATTTTCCGCCATGTTATCCCTGACCTTTATCCTTTAAAGCTAAATTTAAATTTAGGAAAACCAGCATTTTTGTCATCGTGTTACAATATGTTAGGAATTTATGTTTCGGCGTACCTGTTTAAGCTGGCTTTGTCCTAGTTTTCAACTAATGAAGAGTTGTAAATAATACGCCAATTAAATTATTTTGTAAAGAAAAAATGAAAGGAAATGAATTGTTACAATAGTGGCTATTTTTAACAGAGAGGCATCTAGGAGGGTGATGCTATATATTATAACCAGCTCCTTCAGTATCCAAAATTGTATGATTGTTAACATATGTGTTAATGTAGCATATATTTGTAAACAAATCATCAAGTCCGCCATTTAATTATTGTGATTTGCATGCAGCATTTCATTTTCCAGGTAATCTCTTCGATTTTAAATGATAGTGCCTCTAGCTTGAAGCAGACAGGAAAAACAACTCGTTATTTCTCTTTTTTGCAGTCGAAGCGATATGTATTCAAGTGCAACGTGAAAATAAGAAACAAATGACAGTACTTACCAGTTAATGAAACGAAATAAAAACTATACGAGTGACTTTGATGAAGCTGTGGCTTCTGAATGTGGATTTATTAAAAAGGAAAAGACCCCATGCAAAATACTATTATCAGATTGATATGTAGAACTTAATTTCATGAATGATCATTAGTCTATGTTTCAACAAAGTTGTGCATCGTAATAATGTGATCATCATAGTTATCAGTTGTTTTCAACTGAATATTACGTTTCTTAAATTTTCCCAATCGACCCTCATTATTGACAAACTTAATAAATGCATTTGAACCTAATTCATATGAAAGAAAATACGGTCTGTTCAACTGATCCGTCAAAATAAGACTGAGATAATAAAATTACGTTAATCAGAGTGGAACGTTGACGCTTAATGAGTTGTATATCAATAATAGCTACACTTTCGAGTATCGTACTGCTGAGATAGGATAAAATTGTCGGAAAAATAAAATTAAATTTAAATTGAAGGAAGTTTAACATGTACTCTTAATTAAAACTTGTTTCCAAGAATATAGATAAAGGAAGAATTTGTTTTTAGAATATTTGAGCGATCCTTTAAAATATGCGCATTAGTAAGACTGCAAGAAAAGATGAGGAATTTGTGCTCAAATACAATTTCGATAGAATTTAGCTGAGTCTGATGCAATGTTTGTAAATAGTATTGAATTTTAAATGCGGTAATATTGCACATTTGAGGTAATATGATATTAGAGCGTTCGAGTAATAATATTGCTCATACGTACACCACATTTTCGATTATGTGGATTTTATAACAACAATAATGGCAGACCAGAAACGTCATATTGTATCATTTGTTGTTGTTGCTTGTGACACCGAAAGCGCGTCAATTATTACATCCAAGCTGATAAATGAAGATTTGAATATGGAAGTCAATAAAACATGGACCGTAAAAAGAGGAGTTATCCTTCAAAAAGGTAATGTCTAAACTTTATCAACATTTAATGTTTATTATTTTACAATTGTGCGTTTATAGTCGCATGCTTGAAACGGCAACGGAGATGACACCTCATATAAAATATTTGTGATTTTCAAGAACATGTCTACATTTGGACATGCAGATGATGAAACGCAGCATTCGGAACACTCAGCCATCCAACAAAGCACGACAAACGAACAATGGAACTATCAATGGCAAACAATTTTTCGCCACAGACATGCGCAAGCCATAGCTTAAGCGTGTTTTAACCTTACACTTGCTCCGCCTAGATCACATGTGCTCGAAAAGGCTACTAGTTTACGAATATTGTTCTACTGAAATTCGGTGGAGGGCTAGAGGACAAATGCCTCTCATTGCATGACAAAAATGTTTAAGTTATTAGCATAAATTTAAGGTGGTTCATTATTCATTATACTATTTACAAAGTATGCTCTTCATTTGTTTGAGAATTGAAATTTGTGACAGATTGCTAGTGACTTTGTTTATACTCAGGGTGGCTATACCACGTGACTTTTTGGATGTCATGCACACACAAAATCATTCGCTTCAGGAAGGATTTTGCTTATTTCTCAGTAATTTCCGGACCAACTTCGATCAAATAAAGACCACCATACTGTTAAAAAGCATTTAACCGACAATTAACCTCCATTATCAAACGGCTGTTGTTTTCTCAATCATACTAAGACAAATTCAGTTTGAAAGTGTGAATTTGTCTTTGAATGTTTGAGAAAAAGGCAGCCGATTGATAATGGAGGTTAATTGTCGATGAAAATGCTTTTTAACAGTACAGTGCTCTTTATAAGATCGAAATCGGACCAGGTATTACGGAGAAATAACCAAAAAACCTACCTGAAGCGGTTGATTTTTGCACAACATCCAAAAAGTCACGTGGTATAGCCACCCTGATACTGGTTGTTCTGATATCTGAATAGTGCCGCTTTATCATTTAGACTATTTGTCATTACAAACAGAGACAAGGAAATTCTCGCTTATTTCATGGTCTTTTCAAAATATTTTCAATACTGACATTTTGTAGACGGTTTACTTGCAGTTTATGCCAAGGAACAAAGCATATAGTCAGACCAATGTTCTGACTGTCGAAACGTCCGATCCTTCGAGTCGCTTCTGCAAATATCCTTTTCAATGCCATTCTAACCATAATGATGTTTAAATAGAGAAAATGACAAAAAATCGTTTGGGACTTTTTGGGTACTGAAACGAAGTCCAATGAAATCCTTCATTTTGATAAAAACATTTTTATCACATTGTTCTATGTTTAGTGAACTCTTTGGAAATAATAATCTACAAATAACAAGATTGTCATGAAAAATTGTTTTCTAGTTCTAGCATAAATTTTAATTTTGAATACGTTAACTTAGGCGACACTGAAACGACATTCTGTTGTAGAACTTTTTTCTAATATCATAGAGCCACAAACGTCCATGTCAAGATTAAAAAATAACGACGACAGTAGTATGGATTATGAAGAATTAGATCTCAGTGTTGACGGAAATACTGGAAAAAGACCATATCGATTAGATAGTAACGAATCAGAGTACGAACTCCACAAGATGAAGAGGCTAAAGTCATTCTCAGAACCAGGAACAAGTATTAGCTCAGACCACAGCCAGGTATGTCATGTATATGTTAGATAACATTAAGACCCACTTGAACATTCCATTATTCTTAATGTCATTTACTTCTTTAAATGGGATTATCATGATAAATGACTGCTTTTTAAATTCGTTAATAACTCAATATAGGCCAAACGCTGCTTATTAGATCTCATTTCTTTTGTTTTGCTTTTCTTTTGTGTTTGCAATCAGAGATCTAATTGCAAGTTGGTCATATTTCTAGATATATTTAAATAGTGGATATGACTTAAACTCAAGTTGAACATATGTACCGATCAAGATAAACTTAAGAAAATATTATCTATGTTGCAAGCCATTATTAAAACTGGTTTTTAAAAAAACTTGACTCAATAAAGTTAAAATACCTTTGCTGTCAGATTTGATACATGTCTGTATATACTTTTTACAGGCGGCGCAACAAATTTTAGCAGATATACAAATTATTGTCAAACAAGATCCAGTATCCAGTACTTCTTCTTTTGTTTTCACGAACTGCAAGGCGGGAATTTTAGTGGTACCTTGTGACTGTAGGAAGTTTGATCAACACAAAGGTAACAAACAAATATAAATCTATACAAACACTATCAATCACATCGGAAATAAAATCTGAAATGGAGTTGTAATTGTCAATAATAAAAGGGAGATAATAACGTGCAAAATATATAATCTACAATGGAATATTTTTCAAACATTTTTAACCAGATAATTAATAATTGAGGCACGCCACGGGAAAAGGTACATTCGGGCAGTTGACGTCAATCCTTGAAACGACGTCATAAAGTTGAGCAGACGACATTAATTATTATGCAATTCGCAGTAAAAATACCATTTTATTGTCAAAATGTGTAACAAAATCACTGTTTTGTTATGAGAAAATAATAGAAATTTGAAAGTTCTTTCTAAATATGGTAACAACAAAAATGACACAAAAATGACCGAGTGTACCTTTTCCCGTGGCGTGCCTCTTAAAATGACCGTCGTTATCTTCATTACTTCATGACAGAAAAGGTGAAATATGCATATCAGGAATGGCCTCATCCAGCAGACACATCCTCCACACACAGCCAATAAGTACAGAGGAAAAGACAGCATGGTATTACAATAATAAGTTTCAAAATGGACGCCACAAATAATTAACAAAAGTGAGAACCCGGGGGGGGAGGGGTTACCGCCTTGGAACGGTCAGTGGCAAAGCAATTGGCCACTAGGGGTTTAAACCATGTTCTAGGAGATATTTACTGTTAACCCCTTTAAATGGTAGACCTTTGATTCAACATGCCCAAAAGTAGCCAAGTCTCATTATTTATTAAAGATAATACACAACTTTTCACATATTCTACAAAACAAACTATAAATTTAATCAATTCATTTTTTATGAAGCCTAAAGCAGATTATTTGAACGAGACAACAATTAGAAGATACTCTTAAGAGATTTTACGAATTAAAATTGTATAATATGTGAAGTTTGACACCGGGGAGGCGAATGTATAACTGGTATGTTAACACCGTTTAATTGTGTAAAAATGTAAAAAAAAAAGCAATCTCACAAAACATCTCTGGCGTGTCACAATAGTGATATTTTTAGGTATTAAAAATAATACATATTTAACAAAAGTTTTCGTGTTTCTTTTCAGAGATATTGATAAATAGTGTAATAGAAATTGGACACTACTGGAAGAAAGACAAATTCACGCATCTTATTATTGTGAATATGCCTTGCCAAGAAAGAGATCAGGTAAGTGTCGGTATGGAATAACAAATGTTGCTAAATGTTTTCAGCAAAAAAAACCTACAAATGCCGTTCAAATTATCATAGTGTAATATGTTTATTAGATCTAGCGGTGCAATAATATTAACTGAAATAGATAAAATATAACTCACTGCCACTTTAAACCTGACCAGCATTTTTTATTGACCATGATTGATTTTTATAGTTCTATTTTCTATCTTTTGATATTAGGTTTACGATGAAAATGTACATTTAAACATGGTAAAAGAATGCTTAAAGAATATGCTTTTTAGGAAAACCAAACAAACACCTTGTACAATGTACTTTATTAATACTTATATATGCAAGATTTGATATCATTAGACTGCAAATTATCTTAAATATAAATATCCGTTTGCTTTAAGAATTGTTTTGTTGTTTTTATATTCAGACAGAGGAAAATGAAAAGACAAGAAAAATATTTAGTTCTCAAATAAGAAGTCTTCTTTACGGTACACATTTTGACCATCGAGTTGAATTTTGTGACTCCGATAGATTACTCAAAACAATTTATGAAAAAGTGTCCAAAACCATTGAATATTATCCTAGTTTGACTGAACAAGATGTCAATGCGTTGGACGCCTTTATCAAGAAAGAAAATGGCCAGTTGTTTGTAGAGGAATCTGAAATAGAAGCCCACATGACCAATGCAAAATCCATTTTGCAAGAAAGAAATATTGGATGTGTACAAAACTGTTTTTACAAGAAAGAGGAAGTATTTAATGCATTTCAGTGCTTCATTGAAGATTTTCATTCTGCGGAACAATATTTAGAACTAGCTGAGTTCTTTGAACGTGTTGAATCTAAACTACCAGAGCTTTCCTCCCAAAGCAGGATGTTACTGGATGCTTTCTGTGGTTTAGGGTTAACTAATGTCTGTCCTAACAAACATGTCTACATCTTACCGCTGATGGTTTCTAGAGGAAATGTAGAAACATTTGACACGTTCGGTGACTTTTCGCCAGAATCTAACCCACTCCGCATAACATTCAACTCTGACATAATGCCTGTGGCATTAAAGGCACAAGTTCTGATGGCATGTGTCACAAACAACTGGATCTTTCAGTCATTCAGGCCATTAATGTCAGATGTAAGGGATACGTATTATGCTAGGAAAGGCTACTTCGGTCTTTGCTTAACACTTGAGAATTCAGATGCGAAATGTTATGTGTATTTGCAAATGTCACGTGAAAACAAAACCGGTAATTTAGAGAAAGAATGTGAAAGGATTAGGAAAATGATCACTGAGATCCTGGGAGAAACGTGCGAAAACTACGTAACGAAGGAACAAGACAATCCACCGTTTGATTATTCAGATGAAGTAGAATGGGTGAACGTGGATGATATACTAAGTAGCAAGAGATGTCTCTACAAGGGTGGAAATCATTTGCTGAAATACTGGTTTCCTACAGAGGTAACATTTATGCACATGTAACATCCATTATGTTGACTAAATAGTTACTGACGTATCTCTGTGAACCATTTTTTATGGCTCGAAATATTTTAGCAATAGCCTTATAATCAATGAAAACAAGCATGTTCTTTAATATATATTTCGTATTCCTATTCCATCTATTTACGCCTTTTGCATAATGTGAATGATATTAAAAAGCCAAATTTTCGTTAAATTTGTTTATGAAACTTTTTGGGGGCAAGATTGAGATTAGTACACGCAGTAGAACCTGGTTTATGTCTCCAGATCTACATTTCCAACTATTTGGGATTTTTTTCTCTTCTATTTTCTGTTGATCTTCATCCGTTAATCATTACATCCAAATGCAACTTATCTATCGTCTTTGCCAAACAAGCTGTGAGATTTGTCAAAAACATTTTCGTCGAATTCGAAGGTTCTAACAATCAATTTTAATCAACAGGTAGCTTAATTATTTCCTTATAAACATCATCGAGTAAACGTTTGTTTAAGGGTAATTTTGAGATTCTCCTATTGATTTGTGTACACAAATGCAAGCATCCTGGAGCTGGGCGCTGTGTCATGTAATTTTGATTTCCAATGCTTCACCTAGGCAGATTCAACAAAACCAAATAAATTGTCTTCACCTGTCGTCATGTCGTGTTTGGAACTATTGATCAAAATGTTTATTTTTTATAACTCGGTGTCATACAACCATAGCAGAGTCATTATTTGATAATAGGTATAATGAATTCGAAGTCTATGCCACTGTCTTTTAAGAACGTCATTTGCTACATCAACGAGTAACTAACCTTTTTTTACAACATATATTCACAGGAATTATACGATTTCTTGGCTGTCTTTCAGGAGAGGTTGATAGTAGGAGCCGAAATCAATGCTGGGACCGTCGATAGTTTTCTGGCAGAGCTTGCTAAACTTTTTGGAACCGGATACTATTTGTTTTTCGTAGAACAATCCATTCCATCCGAATCGATTGATAGATTGCGTGAAACAAACATCAGTATTGAGAGGCTGGTTTATGTTTTGCTTAAGGAATGGTGGCAAAGAAAGGAATTGAAACAAGAGGCATCTGTTTCAGCTCTAAGAGATGCCGTTGTGAAAGACACATCGCTGAAGATCAGTGTTCGTAAATTTGACAGTCTTGTTGATAAATATTTCAAAGACTAACAAAATCTGATGAAGTTCCAAGGCTTACTGTGTTCATACAGAGACAAACATCTGACTGAGGATTGGTTTTTAAGTGACAAAGGATGCTGACGATTCATGGACGATACAATTAGCCACCTGTGCATGTGGCTAGCATTTAAACATGCAGGTGTCCATTCGGAGCCCTTGGACTCAGTGGTGGAATCTGATTAAAACCAATAAAAATATCTCGCTCACCGAGCCCTATGACACTTGGGAAAAGTTTTAAACGACGCAAGGAATTGTACAGATTTTTGTGGAGAATGCCGTGTTTAGTTTGCAAGAACATGAAATACAATACATGTCTATTTATTTAGAGTTAAGTTACCTTGGTGGATGATTTTAAAATTATCCGAACCCTGAAAAGTTTTACATGGAAACTGACGTTATATAAAATTAATACGATGGAAGTTAATAGAATCACTGTCGAGGCGGAGAGATACCCGATGTCATATCTAGCAGGTTATTGACATTTTAAATACGGTACATGTACAAACAAACAAATAACAAAGAACAGAAAAAGCTTTCTGAAAATATCATATGTTGTTAAAATACAAGTGCTTTGAACTGCAGAAGTGTATGCAACCGATAAATTTTATGTCATCGTTTTGGTATAAATCATGTTTTAATTCCACAGAAATTATTACTGAAAGTCATTAAAAGATCATCGGGAATCGAAAACTTTCGGCGACTGCGCCCAGCCAAATAAAAAAAAAATAACTATTCAGATTATCAATTTGATTGGCAAAAGTTCTCTGAATGTCAACAAAATTATCAATTTTGAAAATACTATTTAAAGTTAAACAAATCTTATTTATCGTATTTTTTTTATAAATTATGGTTACAAATATATTAGCATGACACATGCAATTTTTTCTGCTTTGATACAATGAGTATCTATTGTACAAATAAAACGTATCTGAGAAAGATTGAAATCGCAAATGTATTCAGGACTATTCAGGTTATTACGTCTTCTAGCTGATAAAGGTTTATTTGTTCAACAACAAGCGATAAAAGGATAAACCAAGGACATCAGTGACGTGTTCTTTACTTTTTAAAGAAATGATATCATTTAGCTTGGAAAATAACTGGTTTATTTTGCTGAAAACACCGAGGTAAAAAAAAACTCATTCAGATCAAAAGAATACAGGCCACATGTTTTGAATAGTATGATTTAACAATGCAAGTCTTCTGCAGTTTAGTCAAAACGTCTAATACACAGAAAGGACCATCCAAATCCCTAGGAATCGTGCTCACAAAACTATTTTACAGGGATTTCATTGTCAGTTAACACTTAACCACAAAGTATTGAGGGTTTTAAAGGCTTTTAATGTCTTTAATAAAGAAAACAATCTACTGACTTTAAAAAAGTGAAATATGCATATCAGGAATGGTTAGATCCAGAAGTCTCAGCCTCCCCACACAACAAAACAAAAATAGAGTAGAAGAGAGGATTACTTTTAAAATAGTAGTCACAAATAATTAATGAAAAAGAGAACCCGAGGGGTAACCGCCTCGGAACGGTCAGTGGCAAAACTAATTACCACACTTAATAATATCGCAGTTCATTAAAGACTATTGCGATAAGCATTGATTTCACATGTTTTGAATCTTACATAAGCAATATTTGCATATTTTACGAATGTCATAGAGTTATTTTGTTTCAAAGAAAAAAGAAAATTGAAAAGGGAGAGACATTCTGTTGGTTTGCTTATTCCTACTGTGTCATTCAAACGTTGAACACGTACAATTCATAACCTTGTGAAAACGTCAACTATCACAATTGTCTTCGAGTCTGTGCAATAAGTCTATTGTGGGGCTATGTGAAATATGTCTTTTTTAAAGCTTGGTTTCTTGGAGCTTTGATTGTCCAATAGAGTTCGGGTTTACCTTGTTCTGATTGCATGTTGGAAAAGGGTACCTCAAATTTAAATATAATATCGAAACTGCAATGTTGATGAAAAGTGTATATTCCAAAAAGTGTTTATGTGGAGATATTGTTTCTATACTTAGATATGCTTTATTTTGATATACGGGAAAATTACAACCACATTAAAAGCATATCAAATTTTGGTACCGATGCGGAGGGTCTAATGTTTCGCTGCTATATAGAAATCCAAACAATTATCACAAAGCCATCTGTTAAACAAGGTCTGTGTTCTGTACAATATATGAACACGGAAGTTTTAAAGCCGAAGAACTTGACCAACGAGTCATTCTTGTGCAATGATTGAAATGCATATAACTGCCCATTGCCTTTTATACCAATGCTTAAGTATGGCTAAGCATTTTGTTATTCCTTGATATAAATAAAATATAACTTAATGTAACTAAAATATAATTATAGAATTAACTATTTAAATTAAACTATTTTATTATAAGGACATTTTGCCAAAGAAGCGACGTTTTGATTCCTTTGTTGACAAGATCTGTTATCATAGCTATTATCGCCTCATTGTTATTTATAATTTGAAGTCTGACACATTAGTGATAAATTGATCTTATCAGACAACGTAGTAACTTGCGAGGGTTAGAGCTGATACGGCGCTGATCCCGCTAAGGATTTTGATCTTTAACCTTCTTGGAAAGAACACTATCGCACGCTTAATCTTATTTCATAACTTTGGAATTCCAGTTGCTATATAATTCTACGTTGCCAAGTAGTTAAGGTCGTTGGCTGACAATCACAGGTGCCAAGGTAATAAAGCTGAGATTGGAAACCAGTCTCAAATTTTAAGGATCTGATTGGCTGAAATGGCGACTGGTCGCCATTTCAGCCAATCAGATCCTTGAGCTTTGAGACTGGTTTTCATGCTCAGTTTTATAACCTTGGGACCATGTCTTCATTGTTGTGGGTTCGCGTCCGCCCTGAGTCGGAATCTTGTATGTGAGGTAGCAATCAAGTTAACTTAAGGTCGGTGGTTCTAATTATAATCAGGTACCCTCCCGGACCAGAAATAATGTCTGGTGGCAATATGGGATCTTTCTTCACCAGAAATAATCAAATAAACATTGCGAAATGACAGCTAAATAATTTGCAAATATGAAAAACTAGATGCGATATTATACGCAACAAACAAAAACAAATCGTTTTTCAGACACGTTTATTCTTATTACAACAGAACTTCATCCTATGATATTACACGACGGTGCATTTGGTGGGCAGTGAAACATCTGAAAAGAAAATATTTTATGTATTGAACCGTGTTTTTGAGACGACGTGAAAAAGCATATCAATAAACCAGCGCGACCACCTCTCTACAGACCAAATAAAGAAGCCATATAAGAAATGATGGGCGATTAGAAGGAAAGGATTCATATTATGAACAATATAAACTACGAACAATATTATGCATTCAGGGTAATAATGATTTCGTAGACTGATCGGTACATGAATTTAAATGAATTACGAAATAAAAAATATAAAATATGTGTGTTACTAGGTAAAAGACCGGAGTCCAGGATGAAACAACCTCACACTGCATGATTTGTTTATAACCAACATCTACATATTTCTTTTGTGAATTACCTTCCGCCGATATCGATGATTGTTAAATGCATACGTGTTAAAGATGCCATATTTTACATATATATTTATAGTTTGGGTGGGATAGTGTACGTGCACATTCTATTGTATCAATAGTAAATTTGATGAGAGTTTCATGCAGCAACATATCAACCATACTTACGTTTGGTGAAGCTAAACATCTATGAAATGTTTCGTCTTCCACATTGCGCAGACCACACATAACTGACTTGTGGCAATCATTATCACATGGAAAATTCTTTTCTCCGTTTGTGTTGTACCAATTGACATAAGCGCTGAATTCCACACTTGAAATATTTGTCATTTTACTAATCAGAGCCTCCATAGAGGATGGAGTTACATCCGGAATGCCATATAAGGAAGTTGCCGTATAACCTAGAGACCACGTGACAACCCCAGCAGCATTGGCTTTGTCGAGATCCATGTAGTACTGCAGAATATCAAGTTGCTTTCCGGTTTCTCTGTCGTATTTGATTAGACGAGCCCCTGGATTATGCATCGGCTCTTTCTCATTTAATATTTGGTATCTCCATGGTGTAACAGACGGTGCAATGAACAATGACACCTTTGGTATGCCTGACAATAGAACATCTAGTTTGTATCATCGTATGTATAATTAAATTGTTTTAAAATTCAATTTGAACACAATTTTTACACAAAAATTCACAATATCAGAAATTGTTGTTTGTGAGGCGGTGTATTCCGAATGTGGCATTTCATGTTTTGAATATTTCAGTTTTTGAAAAAAAGGTGAAATATGCATATCAGGAATCGCCACATTCAGAAAGAACAGCCTCCCCACACAGTCAAGAAGAAGAGAGAGGGAGAGAGCATCGTTAATAAACTGATCAGTTTCAACAAAGACACCACTAACAATAAACAAAAATGAGAACCCGAGGGGTTACCGCCTTGGAACGGTCAGTGGCAAATTAAATTGCCACTGGGGGTTTAAACCAGGTTCTAGGGTGCACCAGCCTCACACTTGTCCCAACAGGTTCTCATATCACAAAACAAGTACAAGTTGTCTTGGTGGAAAAACTCCAACGCACTTATCGGCTCAACAATGTTGCATGCAAAAGCACACAAACATATAAAACATAAGAAGCTAAGAGCATTGCAAAGCCGAAGGGGCGGGTACTCAATGATCTTACCGAGACAAGAGCTCCTGGAGTAAAATCAGCAAGAACACGATGACAGTCACCGAACACGAAAAATATGAAAATGTTGCAGGTTCGGTTAGATTGATCGTGTTCCTACGATGGTAAGAATATGGCGGTGAACATGGAACCCTCAATGCGTTATTTTTGAGATTCATTAAATAAAAATTCTACACGTACCGAAAGCATCGTAGTACAGTCTAAAGTTGTCATGATGTTCATGGCCAAAATGCATTGCCACTATAGTGTCTGCATGTCTTGTTACAATGCTGTTCATTTTCTTGTTGAATGCTTCTGTCATCCACCTGACTGCTCTTGGCGTGCTATATCCAGGCGGAACGTGGCCTGTTATGATTACCTACGAATAAATATTGCATTGTGCATGCAAGTTAGTGTATGCAGAAAGTTGCTTTATCGGACTTTTTATTGACAAGTTACTTTAAGAACATGCAATAATACTATCCGATTGTAACAAAATTTTTGTAACAGACGCTACAATCGTGTTGCATCCTATCTTAGATCCCCTTCAATTTTTATTACTTCTAAAGATTGTAACAACATTGTAACAGACGCTACAGTGGTTTTGCTTCCCGTGTCTTAGACCCACTATAAAGTAATACATTCTACCTTCTCGGAGTTCAAAGCTGCATCGCTAAGCACGCCATCGAGCCAAGCAAACTGGTCTGCTGGATCGGAGAGATTTGGAGTCACTTTATCAGATGTATAGTACATGTTCGAGTTGAGAGCTACAATCCGGAGTCCGCGGCGAGCCAGCACAGTATAATATCCACCTAAAAGGTGCATGCAGTTGATGTAATGAAAGTTTAAAATCACAAAAATGGTAAAAATTTATATCGACATGTGTTTTTATATTTAACTTGGGCTTCGATTTATAAAATTTAATTACTGTTTCAGAATTCGGAATATCTCGCAAACTTATTACGACAGATTTTTCGCTTTGAAAACAATAAAACCGGTTTAACCGAGTATGCAAGCATATAAATAACGAGAAAAATAAAATCTATATAATCTTTGCCACAATCAGGCTTTCATTATTATGAAAGAATTAATCAGAAAGCTGTCAAAATGCATGGTACCTTTTAAGAAGAATTGATCTTGAGTAGTGTCTTTTATCCACGATTTCCAGAGTGCATACGTGGCGTTGTATATTTCATTTCCGTGTGGCGGATATTGATTGGCTGGAAAGTAGTCATGATTTCCAAAAGTTGCGTAAACTGGAACGTCGGAAAATTCATTTTGCATCAGCGTTGTGACGTTCCTGACGAGTTCTTCGTTCAGCGTAGTGCTCAGGTGGGCGTCAGATACATGCGGCACAGTATCTCTGTTAAACGTAAACAATACATCAATCAATGCTACTCAACATGGTCAGGTCTAGTTAATTGATTATGATTAACATGATAACGAGTTGTTCTTAAGGTATTAAATAATTGAGCAATGATATTCAGTTTGCTTATTATTTTAAAATATCTTAATCCATCTTCAAAAATATATGTAGTTTTTAAATATTTTGTTACTTATAAGTACAAATGTTTTCAAAAGAGTCGCACATTTTTAGAGTAAAAGTAAGGAAGTTTACCCTGTCCAAAGAATAAAGTCAACGTCAGGTTTAACCTTTCTGATCCCTTTGATGGTTTCCTCGACAAGTCTCCAAGGAGAGTCACACCAATGATCTCCAAATATGCCTGGCCGGCTGATATTCATGCCGTTGCATGACAGTTGGTCGGTCCAGTAGGAAAAGTCCCAGTGAAAGTCAGTGACATGCCAGATATATCCGACTGGATAACATGGGAAACACAAACGAAATAACATGAAAGAGGTAAAACTTCTTTTATATCAAGCTAAATCATAAATCTATCACCATCATCATCATCATCATCATCAGTTTTATCATCTTCATCATTATTATCATCATCATCATCATCATCATCATTATAACGAATACAATTAGATGTATTTAAACAGCTGCCACGTTTACAAAGTTAATTATGATTAGTTTACCGCCTTCTAAATATATACCGAAAAGAACAATGTCAAATGCCGAAAAACACATATTTAGCAATCCAAATCTAGTTGCGGATAACTTACTATTAAAACAAAATTTACACCTTACCGTCTTCCGCAGAAACTTTGAAGTACACTAGGACAAACAGTGTCAATAGTTTACCGGACATCTTAAAGTTAGTTCTTTATGAATCGCAAATGCCCAGTTACTGGTTGCAAAATATGTTCACAAAATCAGAGATAAGATAACAGGTATTTTGGAACTGGTGCACGATTAAGGAATGTGAAACTGTGGTATACATCTGAGGACCAAAGTACACTTTTTAAACCTTAACGCGTGAGAAATCATTAACTTAACTTAATACTTCCGGATTGCCTTCTATTTCTATTTTTATACATTAATACAGGTCAATGCAACAAATAGATTGTTAAATTAAATATGGAGATGGATAACGATGAGCCTGAGGGGTCCTTTCAACTGGAAGGAGTAAAAATAAAAATGAAAGATCTAGGTATGGTTACCTAATTTGTTTAAGAGATAAATAATTATACTTTAAACAAGTTTCGATGCTACTTTCGTTTTGAAAAACACCTACCCCACCTTCCATATCCCCATGAATTCTGTTTAAAGGATATATTAATTGTCCGCTTTATTCACCGGCATAAGTCACTAACCTTTTGATAGTTTTGAGTTTAGGAAAGTTTTTAATGTATACTGTTAATGTACTTTTCTTTGTCTCTGAAGTTGTCTTTCTTTGAACAAAAGTCATTTTGAAATAATGATAAACTTAATGTTTAATAAACTTAATATTTACAATAATTCACTGGGCACGACAAATATAAAAATACTTTAACCCCCGTTTGACTGAGTTTATTCATGGACAGTAATGGAAAGATTCCGGGTTTGGTCCATGGTTTGGTGCAAACCAATATCTAGTGCAGATTTTATCTAGTGCAGTTTCAATGTGTATAAAAAGAATGAATATCAGCTTTGCATCACTTGACTGTATGGTCTTTCTGTTTCAGATGAAGACTTCGATGCCTGGGTACATACAGAAAGAGTGATTTCAATAACACAATGTGCCCCGGACAGCAAGATGGCCAAACGGATGAAAATGGTTGATGAGGTTAAAGTATCAAAAACAATATAAATCTTTAAGCATCTAAATCACTTAAGATATTGTAACAATCAATTTGCATTAATTAAACGACTGATAACGTTGTGATTAGTATCGCTGACAACACACAAAAGTAGCATATTGAATAACAATAAAATGCAATTCTATAAAAACAAATATCCATATATTTGTTTGTAACTCGCAGGATCACAGACAGAATCTAAGAAAGAATAAAAACATGAATATTTTGCTTTTGGAAAAGTTACTTATTTCGAGCAAGTACTCAAGCCCTGCAGGTTCTCATGTTCGTTAATTGTTTGCGATGTCTTCTTTTTCTCAATTAATTTTATTGTATGCGTACCGAATCTGTTGCAGGTATACCCTATAACGCGATATACCAGAGGTCGGGTGCTACTTCTTTCCAATGCTAGTTACCAAGCTCTGCGCATGCTTAAAGATATGTTCACACAAATGAACTACATTATCAAAATTGAAACTGGAAGGTCGGCAGAAGTAAGTTTGTTTGAAAACACCAAGAACAACGAAGCAGTTTATTTACAAAGCAAATCTGCTGTCAATATCGAGAATTACAAGTTGTCACCATTTGGTGATAGTGACCTTTGAAAATCGTTATTATAATTCATGAACGTCTTTTAACAACAAGAACTAGTTGCTATATATATGGAAAACATATCTGACAGTGAATGTTTTCTTCAATAAATGTTCATTTTGGTTCGTATGATTCTCTTCATATTTCATTAATGATGGTTCGCCAAGAAGGACAAATGTAAACCTTTCGATGGGAAATACAAATTCAAGCATATTATGTATTTTCTAGATAACCAACATTTGCGGTTCTAATTTTTGTTTGTCTACAGTTTGCGGTGTTATTTAGGAGTTGCATCAATGAGGTAATATTTAAATATTTACTTTTGTAGGAGATTCGTAAGATAATTGAAGATGAAGCAAAGAATGATGACAACAAATTTGTAGATTCTTTCATTGTCATCATCTATGGCACACCAGATAACTTCAATTGTGGTTATATATCTGAAGTGCTTGGTGATCAAAATGCACCAATTCTAAAAGGAAAACCTAAACTGGTGTATGTGATAGGTAATTAAAAACTTTTGATTAATTAATATCGTTAATATGATTATATGATATTAGTATAATTTAAGGTATCACTAAATTAGCTTGTAAAATGAGCGAATCAGGAATCAACTTCACAATGTGGATCTGTTTTAACAGTTAATTCAAAACTTGTATAAAACACAAATAGAAATGTCAGTAACACCTCGGTGATTCTGTTAATTACATACAATACATCTTCAAAAGATACAGATATTTAGATGAAACATAACGAAAACCGTGATTTAGAATAACATAAGACCATATTCAGAAAACACTTCTCTCCACACAACCAATAAAGGACAGGGATCTGTTGAATCTCAAAACCACACGCATCTTAGAAGTGAACGCAGTGAGTTACATTGTAACGGTCAGAGAGAAACGACATTTAACTTCTAAAGCCAAGGTTATGGGAAAAGGGTTTTTTAATGTTTTATTTATTCACATTGTAAATCAAATGTATAAATATGATGACATCATGTTAAATTGTAAATTAATAGTTTCATGTTAGGTGACGACAATATAGTGCAACAAGTGAAAACAGTGGCACAGATGTGTAGCGACCCAGACATGTTTGTTGTTTCAACAGGTATTTCACTTTCTCAAAGTTACTTTTTTCACATATCAGTAAATGATCATGTTTGAACTATAAGTTAGTTGCTATAATATTAATCAAAATGTTAATTGGACTTTCATTGCTCCTTTATATCCATATATTAATTTACATTTACTTATGACTATTACTTTCATTCTTCTGCAGGATTCAATGGTGTGATGTTCTACATTTATATTCTCAATCGCTTCGCTCATGAACTATCAACCCAAAACATCTGGGAAGTCGTAAGTATTATGTTGTTGTTAAGTCTTCATATAAAGTGATTCTTACACACGTGTTTGCTTCCTCTTATTTGTGACTAAAACGCACAGGTTCTTCTAATTTTTTGTGTCAGGAATCCAGATGAGACTACAAAGGCAGTTAAAAATAATAAATGCAACTGATGGAAAAACCGAACAATGTAATGATGATGATAGATTTTATTCCAATAAGTAACTTAACAATTAATACTTTTGAAATACGTTATGTTTGAAGGAGTTTGTTGTAAACGTGTCAAGACCATGTCGAGACCATGGTACATTTCCGCCTGAAGGATTTCCAACAAAATGTTAATGTGTGCTTGTTAGTTTTGTTACCAGGATTTTAAAGATTTGATTTGTTGTGTCTTCATTTAATGAACCAATCAAAGTCAAGTGTTAAAATTACGCAAAATAAAGAGAAAATAGAAGACTCTAGTTTGCAATAAACTTTATACTGCTTGCTGTGAACGCTGCTTTTATTTCGCATTGAGCTGCTTCTACATTATTTTCGTTATATACACGATTGAATGGTTTCTTTCAGCTGGTACGCAATGCCAAATATCACAGGTTTGCTGCCGCAACACACAATACCATGACAAAACAGTTCTACTTTTTTCCTGGTCTTACAACTTCAGGTAAACAAATTTATACTAGTATTTGAGAAACAAGTTATGTTTTCCGAACTAATAAAGGATAGGCATATGTATACATCATTACAGTACATGTATTTACAAAAAGACTATCAAATATGATTTACTTTAAGAAGAATAAGAACTCGTGTTAATAATTATTGAACCTTATACATCATAATTTAAACCATCGTTTGGGATGGATCAAAATGATACTGTTATTAGTGTAAATATTGAGTGAGTTGCGCTCAACCCGGAGCTAAGCGGCGTGGACAGTAATGGGCTGTTTCAAAAAAAATGGCTGGCAAAGTGAAAAAATAGTGAAAAATTAAAGTTCGTTCAAATTCGAAACTTGTTATTCTGAATTTTTTGCTTATTGAAACTGAGTACAAAACTGAAAGATTTTTGAAATCGGTCAACTGGTTGCTGAGATATTGTCATTTGAAAAATGGCAAGTAAAGTGAAAAAAAATGTAAAGAATTTAAGTTCTTAAAAAGTCCAAACCGGTTGGTCCATATGTTTGTACAGTCTTTTCAGTGATCAAAATCAATCAAGTTATACCCATATGTGGCAGAATAAAAATTTTATGGAGCTTTATTGACCTATATTAAAAAAATCAAAGAATTTTAGTTTATGTGCTTAAAATACAAATATTACTGTTTCTTATTATCTAAATGTGTATTTCTGTTAAAATACATGTTGAAGCATCAGATATAAGTGCTTTAGAACTTGTGGTATCGCATAAAGATAAAAAATTCATATTGTTAAAAAAGTGTGTCACTCTCCTGACAACCATATAAGTGCAGTGTACTCAAAAATGTTTCACTAAGGCCATTCCTGTTTGTCACATTTTAACAAAACATGACATAGACTTCTAGGAAAAAACATGCTCTTGTTTTCATGTAAAGGATATGTTGACAGAATATTGCAATATGTGCATAATGTCACACTCCTGACAAATTTAGCTGACATTCCCTGAAGGGAGCTGCAGACAAATATAATTTCAATAGAGGTGATAATATTATAATTATTGCATCTAGAAACATGACACTTCATGATACACAAAACATTTCTTATGTACTATTAATCTTAAAAGTCCTATTAATTTATAAAGCAAAGAGGTATTGATTTTCTTGAGGTATTTTCTAATCTACCACGCTAGACTTAATAGCATATATTTTGATTACTTAAAGTATAATATGCTTAATTTAATCATTATTTGATGCCTAATGAATGTACCTTTAACTAAAACAACACTAAAACTTGTCTTTACTCAAGCTTTCTGTAAAATAATTGTCTGAACAAATGTGATTTTGAAAAGTGTCACACTTTTTTGTCACACTCCTGACATTTTTTGCCCTTTATTTTAGAATATTTTTTTAACGGATGGTGCTATTTTGATGAAACTTTACAAATCTTTAAAGGGCATGATGAGACTCCTCTGCAAAGTAGGAAAATGGAAGTAACTGTTTGTTGTACATTTTTATACCAGGAAAACCAAAACCAGCCATTTTTTTTGAAACAGCCCTAATACGTATTTCCAATACTGTACATGATCAGGCCCAATCAAACCGAGCCTGCAATATATTCATATTTGTCTTGTTCGGTGGCTTTCAAAGTTCCCTTTTCATTAATTTATACTCAATTATAGTATTTCCTGACGAAATTGAGAGACTGGAATCGGCTGACATGGCCCTATATAAAAAGATGCTAGACGAAGGTAGAGTTCCAACTTACAACATCCGACTGATGTTTGTCGGTTTGTATGGTGCTGGTAAAACCAGTACTGCGCAGCGAATAATGGGAAAGTCGATAGAGGGAATAACAAGTACTGATGGAATTGATGTTCAGATTGGAAAGTGTAAAGTTCAAATACGGAACAGACAATGGGAAACAATCAGTGGTATTTGTTTTTCTTCACTTTCAAATCACACTTTCACCAAAATGACGAATATCGACTTTAAGAGCTCTTGTGATAATCAGTGAGTATTATGTCGCTATAATTTACGAACTTCTAAGATTATACTGACTAAACTAATAGAAAGGTGAAATATGCATATCAGGAATCGCCACATTCAGAAAAAACAGCCTCCCCACAATAGAGTTCCAACTAAATTCTCATATTATTCTGTCGCCGTACGGTACGAGTTCGCTCCACACAAGGTGCAATATCATTTGTTTTACAAGAAAACAAACACCTTCAAATAGTCTAGAAACTCGTTTCAATTTCCCAGACAAAACAAATTTGGATATTGTTCAATCACCCCCAAGGATATACTTCCTGCTTTTTAAATTTTGCCTTTGGTGTTGTCTGTGATATGCAGAATTTATATTCTAAGATCCCCTATCAAAATTCTATTTTTGTCTACCCATTGTTTTCTCGTTTAGGGCAAACCCATTCTTTTATCTGGGA
The DNA here is from genome assembly GCA_038501625.1 of Corbicula japonica. Classification (NCBI taxonomy): domain Eukaryota; kingdom Metazoa; phylum Mollusca; class Bivalvia; order Venerida; family Cyrenidae; genus Corbicula; species Corbicula japonica. Next base: position 543,532 of record JAZAYU010000034.1, on the reverse strand, counting down.
CCATACGCCGCTGAAGGTTCCATATCCACCGCCATATGCACACCATCTTTTGATATGGTCAAAATGGTACTGTTTATTAGTGTAAATATTTAATTGCGCTCAACCCGGGGCTAGGCGGCGTGGGCAGTAATATGATTTTCCATTACTGTCCATGAACAGGCTCAATCAAACCGAGCCTGCAATATTTTCATATTTGTCGTGTTCGATGGCTTCAAAGTTCCCTTTCATCTATTTGATTATGTAGACCAATACTTTATTGTTTTATCTTCTGATGCTCTCCATAAATAAAAAAAATAGATTTGCGAAAACGACATGATTTTTTCACCTATAGTGAGGTATTGTCAGACCAAAGAATTGCCACTTAATTACAGATTCGACTGCAAGTATATCACAGCTCAGAAATCTCTATCGTGCCGACAGAAAATCAACACGCAACATCCCGGATATCAAATCATTAGAGAACAATATTGAAACCCAGCAGAAGGTTCCTCATCAGCAAGTTTTTTTAGAAGAATATGTTACACATGAAAAAATGGAGAACTCTGAACCGTTAATAAGTATACCAGAACCTCGACAAAGACGGACAAGTTCCAAACGTACTTGGTCTGATGCATCCGAAGACGACGCTGATGATGATAATTTTAGCCTCTCATCTTCACAGTCATCAGTCACTGCTGGGTTTGAGATATTGAAGGTTTGTTTCATTGCAACTTAAACATTCTTTGGCTTTGCAATGCTATTAGATTCTTATCGTCGCCCTAATTCCAGAGGGACGTAAGTCATTTTTTGGCAATATTGAGTGTTTGGTACCGTTGTGTTCGTTTTTTCAAGCTCTACAAGACTATATGAGTTATATCCTTGTGGAACTATTCTCTATAGACAAAAATTCAATTCCACGCAGACGTTAAGTCATGATTAATCGTTACTGGTCATTTCCAAAGTGCCGTAACAAAAGGGCCAATCAGAATCAGCCTTTCTGGGAAAACATGGCTGCCGATGAATGAAAATTTTCAAAACTTCAATTAATTATATCTTATTTTTGCATATATGCACACAGCAATGATAGTATTTGTACTTTATTTAGTGTTTTTTAGCATATACATTTATGATTATTTGAAAATTGGAAGCAAAGATACTTTAATAAGTGTGATTTGTCATGTTTCTTAGAAGTACATCTTTCGGATACTGTACATTTCGGATAAACAGAAGTTCCGTATTGTTGTAAAAAATCTTGTTAAAAGTTATTCTTATGCATTTGAATGTACATTAAATCAGATATATTATTTGAACAATACCCAAAAGCATGCTGCCTATGTGTTTTTTCTTTTGCATGTTTTGCAAAGAAACACACTGCAAAGTATGAGTACCTGTTTCACATTTATTTGGACCATTATACATGACAAATACTGTATATTGATTCGTTATCTTATAAACACTCGTTGGAGTAACCCATTTAATATTATCCAAATGCAGACGCATTACTTTCATGAATAAAAGAAATCAATCCTAGGTCTAAATTTTAATAGAATACCTTTTTCAAAAGTAACGGTTTTTGAAATATACAAAAATACTGACACTGCTTGTCGAGTTTAAATTGTCTTGAGAGGATGCCATTTACAAACAAAGACTGTTAAGACTGTTACTGGTAGCTTCTTTAGTTTTAAATGCCATATTAATATCCGGTTTTTTAAGGAAATTATTCACTATTAGTTTCTTTTCATAAGACTACACTAGTCAGACAAGAAAACGATGAACAGATAAATATAGGGTTCCTCAAAATATTCTTAGTAAAGTCTTTTTCTTTTGTTTAGTTTAATAGCTTTTCATAGACGAAGGACACTTACGGCATTGTGTTAAGGTTGTTTTTTTTTTATTTTTGGCATTAAATGCCATTATATTTCCGTTTATTTTTCAGGGAAAATATTAATTTTTTTTGCTATTAGTTTCTAGTCAAATTAAGACAAAACTAGTATTTCAAACTGAAGTAAGTCAGTATGGCATTATGGAACTAATCTTTAATGTGAATAAGTGTAAACAAGACGTATAATAATTTTTGTTTTTATTATATTAAACAAATTATATTTTATTTATACTTATATAAAATAAGATATAGGTTATTCATGGCAAAACAAAGCATCATAGAAAAAATCAAGAAAATCCGCCAAAAGACAAGTTATTCATGTCTAAAACTTCAAATGCCTTTTCTCAAAACTATGAAAATGCTTCATACGTCGGTTTGGTATAACGACGACGTTATGTTTTATATGATTGTGTGCTTTTGCATGCAACATTGTTGAGTCAATAAGTGGGTTGGAGTTGTTTCACCAAGACAACTTGTATTTGTTTTGTGATATGAGAACCTGTTGGGGCAAGTGTGAGGTTGGTGCACCCTAGAACCTGGTTTAAACCTCCAGTGGCAATTTGATTTGCCACTGACCGTTCCAAGGCGGTAACCCCTCGGGTTCTCATTTTTGTTAATTGTTAGTGGTGTCTCTTTTGAAACTGATCATTTTATTAACCATGCTCTCTCCCTCTCTTCTTCTTGACTGTGTGGGGAGGCTGTTTTTTCTGAATGTGGCGATTCCTGATATGCATATTTCACCCTTTTTTGACATATCTTTTTATCAAATTATTCTGTTAAACTTTAATTCTTGAGTTAAAATATTATTCTCGATTAGGGCAAAACATTTTATCTTTTGACACGGAGTCAATGAACACAGGACGCTATTGATACTGAATACCATGTTGGAAATAATGTCATCAGCTTCGCCTACAGACCTTTTTATATTATTTATAATTTCTTACTTAAGCTTGTGTTAATTTAAGATTATGAACCCAAACTAGATGGGGTGGTAGTAATTGTATATTTTAAAACTACCGACCAACAGATAAAATCGAACTTTTCTGCAGCATTTACATTTTTCTATTTTTTTTTTTTTTGGTTTTTTTTTGAAGCTCATTTGTTGATAATTCCATAAATCAGAAACATTTCATAAAAAGTAACAAAACATTGGTATTTTATCAAACTGAAAGTTTTGAATTGTGTTTTAAAAGAAAATGGCACTTATTAATTATTTTAAAACAGATTCGCTCTGATTCGGAGTCATCCGGTGTGTCGGCTGATTACGAAATGCTTAATATAGAGCAAGACGACCAAAGTGGGATTCCCGAAATTAGCGAGGGAATGAGAATAGCAAGACGTGTGTTTGAATCAACCGACGCAGCAAAGAAAGGTCAAACAATTAAACTTTTTGTTGTCTGGTTAACTAGTTTATTTGCATATTTGATATTTCAGATTTTTGCTTGGTTAGCATTTATCTTTAACAATTGACCTGTTCTAACTGTCTAAGTCACTGTTTAATAGTTGACATATTCCAATGGATTCACTGCTTCAAATATTGACATTTTTTCTGCGGATTCACTGTTTCACAAGTTTATTTGCATATTTTGGTACTTCAGACTTTTATTTGGTTAGCATTTATCTTTAACAATCAACATAATAGTATTCTAACAGAGTCACTGTTCAATAGTTGACATATTCCAAAGAATTCACTGTTTCAAAAATGACATCTTTAACAATTGACCTTTTCTAACGAAGTCACTGTTCAATAGCTGACATATTCCAACGGATTCACTGCTTCAAATATTGACGGATGCAGTGTTTCTGTAAATCCTGTAAAAGATAAAGCTGATCTCGAATCAAAATATTCAGTCCGTATTGGCATACATGAAAATGCAAAACCATGGTTAACGGGGATCTCATGCAAAAAGAGAGAACATTTAAAAACTTAAATTAGAGCAATTTTACAAACGAAACAGTATTGGACAAACACAATTGTTTGTTACTGGGCTGAAGGTTATAAAGCTGAGATTGGAAACCAGTCTCAAATCTCAAGCATCTGATTGGCTGAAATGGCGACTGGACTGAGATTTGAGACTGGTTTCCATGCTTGGGCACAGGTATCCAGTACGAAGAGGCGTCTGTTTCTCTTTGGGACTTTGCCGGACAGTTTGTTTACTACGCTACTCACCAACTGTTCTTCAGTCCTCGAGCAGTCTACTTACTAGTAGTCAACCTCGATGATAACCTAGACAAAACATTGTCAGACTGGTTCATGGACATCAGAGGAAAACAATCTATCGATGAAAAAGGTATCTATTAATCATATGCTCTAACAAAATAAGTGTCCGTTTAAACGCATGATACTTGGCATTCATTTTAAAAAGTTGAAAAAAAACACAAATTGTTGCATTTATGCTGCTTTATAAAAATTTAAACAGTTCTTAAAATCATAACTGAAATGCCAGAGCAATTAATACAGTTTTTTCAAAAATTGTCACAGCCAGAAAACACAGTCTCTCCATAAAGCCAAAAAGTAGAGAGGAAAAGAGATTATTCTCCGTTACCCTTATATATTAAGAAAAGATGCATCAGAGTATTGATAATATGCCGCTTAGCACATACAAATATAATGGGTTTCGGTCGTGGTCTAAACGAAACTGTTTAATAAAGCAAATGGTGATATCTTGGGATATCTATAAATGTGATAAGAAGGCAATAATGGACAAGGGGTTGTTTCTGGCCCTATACACTAGAAAACACATTTAATAATTATTCGTTTTTCAAATTTTAGGTTGCATAAACTTCTGGTTAAGATCAATCTATGCATATGGCAGAGGCCGCTCATCAGGAGTACCTCCTGTGATCTTGGTAGGAACACATGGTGATAAACTTAAAGGGGTATGCATTCATTTTCGAGTCAGTACTGTCCATTGCATTTCTTAACAAAACATTTTTTAAAGAAAACAAATAAAGTATGTCATTATTTTTCGAGCCCTGTTCCAATTTATGCTCATGCTTAAACAGTATGGTTTTAGGGTTTCAGTTTTGCGAGAATTGATTAAAGTCTTATTCATAATAGTCTAGATTCTGAAGCTGGAAATTTTGTCGAGGTAGGGCCGACAAGGTATACTTTTTATTTCTCGATTTTATTGAAGTTTATGTTATGTCTCAATGAAATTAGGTGGCCTGCAAAAATTATTTTATTGCGAACCCTGAAAAAAATAAGGGAGATAACTCTGATATTGAATTATAAGTTAACTTTAAAATATTTACATATAATGACTAGTTGCATTGATATCAGTCCAAATTTTAGTATCAACGTTAGTGTTTATATGATCTAGCAACCATTATTTATTTAAGATAAATTAGCACATAATATTGGAGTAATATGTAATTTAAGACATTTTTGTTTAAAATATATACAAAGAAAACACAACTATTTACGATTTTCCCTATTTTATGAGGAAGAAAATTATATGTTCATATCAGTTGTAAATCTATATACAGATATTTCACATAACTCTTCTAAACATTAATTTAGATGTTTTAGAAGACATTTTATATTGAAGAATATGCGTTATTAATGATAAAAACCTTAAAATTGTGTATACAATTACCCCACCCACACCATTATCGCAAGTATTCTTTAAATAAAACATTAAACGGATAATCAACACATTTTATGTTAATTTAATTTGTTATTTACAATGTATATAGAGTATGATCTGCTTCAGTTAAAGAAGCAAACCCGTAAGGAAATGCTTTGTAAAACACCAAATAAAGGGAGTTAATTCAAGAAAATATAGTAATACTAAATTATAGGAAAATTGCGGGTATGTATCTTTAAATAATGAAATACAACTTAACTTCTTTTCCTTCAGGAAACAGTTTTCAACTTCATTACATATGCTTGCACTGACAAATGATAAATTCCCATATTGAAGGTTGCACTAATCTTAGAATAAGTCTTGGTAATTTCGTTTCATATTGAAAGGTGCCGCAACATTAAAGAAGCTAGGCATAACTTTATTAAAGTCTATACATTGTTCTCATCTCATTATGCGTAAAGAGAAGGGTCTTGACATATTCAGTATACAAGCAATACATGTATATATTGTTCGAGCTTAGAGAAATAGGACTGCTTATGTAAAATGGAGAAACAGTCACTTCTGGATGCTAGCGTTGCCCCAATATAGAATGATGGTCTTATAAACGCTAGCAGAGTCATTATAATATGACAAGGCCTTGATTCCTACACCACAGAATAGTGTAAGCACCTTCTTGACAGTGTATTTGCCAAGAGACGTATGGTAACACTATCCAGAGGTTTTAGAAGGGTTACTACCCAGTTCTATGTTATAGCAACCGCTTTTTAAGATAGGTAAAAATATTCGAAAGTTGTTCTTAGTCTAGACTTATAGAAAAGAAAACAGAACTATTTAATTAATGAAGCAATTATACTCTTTCCTAAGTCTAACTAGAGATATGTCCATATGACGGAGATGCCCCCCCCCCACCCTCAGTTGTCATTGTGAAACACGCCAATACTGTGGTCAAAGTACATATAATGGTGAAAACTTTCAGGGAAAAAAACAGATGAATTTGCAGTTCACAATTTTAAATATGATTGCAGTTTGATGGTCAACATGCCTGTAAAGTTTCATGACTGTGACTGATACTTTTGGACTAACCTACGACACAAGATTACACACTGAATGCATTATATTGAAATGCATAAGGGGCCATAACTATGGTCTTAACAGGCGTGGCCCAAAAATAAAACCTCAGGTGCACAACTACACATGATTGTCAACATGCCTGTAAAGTTTCATGACTGCGACACTCATACTTTTGTATTTACATGCGACCCAAGATTACATGCTGAATGCATTATATTGAAATGCATAAGCAACATCACTCTGGTCTTAACAGGCATGGCCCAAAACAAAACACCGGGTGCACAATTACACATGATGGTCAACATACCTGTTAAGTTTCATGATTGTTGCTCTCATACTTTTTGAGTTATGTTCGACACAGGTTTCGTAAGTACGGGGGCATCCTATAAGGCCCCTCCTCGTTCAGAGTGGGGGCATAAAAAGGATGCAGGATCCAAGAATTAGAATAAGGTAACCCTACGAAGGTGTCTGGACCCTTTGTTCTGATGACAATGCTTTCCTTTACTAGGATCCTGAACCCTATTATTAGAGTTAACTATAGCAATTAGTAGGCTGCTTGTATTGTTAAAGAATAATATCTTTCAGACCCAGGCCTCACTCCATTACAAGGGTAGTGCTAGTATTCAGAAGGGACTGCAACAATTTGACAGGAGCTGGAATAAGTTTAAAATACTGTTATCAACTACAAGCTGATAGTATAACCCATAGGACCTATTATTTTCATATCGCTGTTCCTAGGTTCTTTGTCCCTGGCCAATGTTAGGTTTATGAATACTTTTATGTTTGGTCTACTATGATATTCTAGATGCAGTCCTAGCCAAAGAAGGGAGTACATGTACTACCATGCATGGCTTCAGATTGCCTTTCAGTCAATTTCAAAGAATGTTTTAAAACCAACTTCACCAGCTACATCAACGTTTCTATTCAGGCTCAGAAGGGGTTAAGCATTTTTTTCTAGGACAGACACTTCCCTTTCACGAAGACCAAGGCCATATTTGAAGAAAAGCGAATGTTGAGACAATAACTGGTTACAGAAACACATAGTCTCCATGAGGTTCCTCAACCATGTTTCAAGCTTAGTATTATTAAAACCAGTTCCATGTGAATGAAAATGGATTCATTGTTTCAAGCAAAAAAAAAGAATGATCAAGACAAAGCTGAAATAATTAAACATAACAAACCATAGATATGAAGGGTTTTTTTTTGTTTTTCACTTACTGTAATACTCTTGAGACTTCTGTCCAAATGGAACCATCCTTATTTATTGGAAGTACTAGCCGTAGATGGATCCAGACCTTACTCTTAGAAAAGCACTGTCGTTCAGAGGCTTGAAAATTTTGTCAAGGACATGTGCGAGTATGTCTGACTATAGTTTAAGTGTTGCACTAGCCACAAGCATATTTATCAATAGCCATAACAATTATGTATTAAAGACTCTCATGTGCTATTTCAAATGAGCTCTAAAGCGGAAGCAATCAATGGAACACTTTAAAAATATTATCTAGGTATTTTCCAAAATAATCTTTCAACCAAACGTTAACTAAAAAAAATTAGTTTGATGTCGTCATATTATCACTGCTCATTTACTTGTATTTGTTTTTGATTTTCATTTTTTTATTTCGTGTGCATTGATTGCACTTAAAATGTAGAAAAAATAAATGAGTTTTAACACACATATTGTTTAACTCAACATGTACGAATGATTTAATAGAATGATTAATACAACTAATAAAGAACAAGATTGTCAGAATGCCACAAAACCGTCAGAGAGCAGAAATTATTTATTTGTTTAAGTTTTGGCAATTAAAGGCCCATAACTCCTCAGTGACTTGACTAATGTAATCTTGCTTGTAACCATACATAGCTGAGCTCTTATTGTCCCCTTAAAAAGTCGGACAAATTTTAGTGATAGTAAATATAGATATTGTTAAGTATAGTTGTAATTTGTCAAATATTTCCAGTTAAAGGGCACAACTCGAGAGTGACAAGAGCAATCTGACTGGCTATCAAACTTGTCTAAGATATTATGAACATACATGTTCTTACTAAGTTTGATGAAGATTGTCATTTTAATTAAGAAAGCATCCATGGCTTGTTTGATTTAAAAAATGGCAATGAAATATCAATGAATCCAACGCCATTGCTGCAATCTAGAATATCTTGTTTAGATTTTAGCAGACATATTATGCCCACAGCATTCTGACAAACTGGGGCCTTGGACAGTCCTAATTTGATTAGAACAGCCATTAGAGGACACTATCTGGTGTATTCAAAGCTATCTGCAAGTTACTGAACTAGATATGTTTACCTCAAACATTCTAAGCAAGTTTGTTGAAGATTGCACAAAAGGTTTTCGAGTTAAAATGTGGAGGAGTTAACCCGTCAGATTGCTTCAGTCACTATAGAGTTATTGCCCTTTAATTACTAATTTGGTCAAAATTCGTAATTAAAGGGCAATAACTCTAGTCTGACTGAAGTAATCTGACGGGTTATTAAAAATATTAGTGTCGTAATCACTCAAACCAAGTTTGGCGAATAACAAAAACGTATTATTGCCATGAGAGAGTTGATAACATTTTGTGGACGTTTCCTGCCACCGATGAGTCTGTAATACATCCTGTTTTTCAAACTGGCTTGTAATAAATGACTTGCTCTCATGTATGAAATTAAATGTATATAATCTGACCTGGATGCTTATTTGTGTTTAACAAGCTTTTTCAGAGAATTTGTGCTAAAATTCCTTTCTCCAAGTTAAAAACTCACTAGAAATATCACTTTCTAGCAAAAGAAAATGGGACATAAGTGATTTACATTATGTTTCAATAAAATAAAGGGGAATAACTCTTGTTTTTCACACATTATATACATAAGTTGTTCACCTTGGACTTTAAATTGCATCCTGCAACTTATTTGACAAAGTTTCAATGAAGTCAGAAAAAAGTCTTTATATTAAATGTCATATCATTGTGTTTATCAGTTTTTTGTTGATTTTTTTGTATGATTTGGCATGAGTTATCTCCTCTTATTTTCCGATGATTCGCAATAAATAATTTTTGCAGGCCAGTCTAGATTGTTTGGCCAAATAATAGGCTTTAATTTGGTACCAAAATAAAAAGTATATCTTGTCGGCCCTACCTCAACTCATTTTTGAGCCCTTTTGGACTTTCAGAATCTAGTCTATAAGTGCAAAAATATGTTTGACCGAAAATTAGATGTTATATACATCGTTACCATAATTACAACAATAAGAGTTATGTATGTCACTCGTAACTCACATTAAAACATCCCATCTGATGTTTTATACGGTTATTATTATTACTATTATTATTATTATTATTATTATTATTATTATTATTATTATTATTATTATTATAGAGTGCTGAAGAAAAAAAGAAGTCTGCAGACGCGTATTTCAAGAAAATCAGAACCATGTTTGTGTCGACGCCGTTGATAAACAATATTCGACCTGTAGCATTTATGCTAGACAATACCAAAACAGACGAAAATTTGGATCAACTCAAAGACTACATTCTAACGGTATCCCAAACAACTCCTTATTGGGGCGAAGAAATACCTGCCAAGTGGCTCGAACTGGAACTTGCAATTGATGAGAAGCAAAAAGGAGGAAGGCCATTTATCTACTTTACAGAACTAGAGCAAATTGTCAATTCATTGGCCAGTCCGTTCAAAGATAAGGACAAACTTAAAATGTTTCTCAAAGCTCACCACGAAACAGGTTCTTTTGTTTATTTTGGTGATTCAAAGAAACTTCAAGATGTAATTGTTTTGGAACCACAGTGGATAATTAACGCATTCCGAAATCTGATAGGAGCCACTGAATTTTCCAAGAAACTTGGCCCATTGCAATCAATGTGGGAAGAATTCAATGAGTCAGGAAGAATAACTGATGATCTGGCGAAACGTTTATGGCAAGAAGACAAAGAGTTCTTTCAGAATTCAGATCTTCTTCTCAATTTCCTAGAACATCTTAACATCATAGCAAAGCCGACGGTGCTGAACGAGGATGGTACAGAAATAAGAAAGTTAGAATTTTATTATGTTCCATGCATGTTGAAAGAGAAAGCACCAGATGATACCATACCCAGACACTGCACTGAAAAGACCGTGAGCACACCAGTTCTATGTTTATCCTTCAAAGATAATTTCATGCCGCCATCTGTTTTCTTTAGAGTAGTGGCCCTTTGTATGGGAAAGTGGCCTATTGCAAAAAATCACAGAAAGTTACAGATGTTTTGTGGATGCGCTGTCTTTGATCTTAAGTATGGCAGAGGCGTGGACCTTCACAGACTGTTTGTATTTTCTAGACAGTCTAAGATTGGGATTCGAATAACAAGGTACACGGGAAATTATACCGGAATAGTTGATCCTAACATATGCAACGAAGTTCGTCGTTTTATCACTTCGGCGGTGAAGAAAGAATTTGCAAGATTCGATGACTTGCCAACGTCTACGGCAGAAATGCCTTTTATCTATCAGATACAGTGCAAGGAAACAGTAGAAGAAGATGTAATGGATGAAGGGCTGCACCGAAAAGACGATCTTGTACAGGCAATCGACACTGATTTCTTCTGTACCGAACATTCCGACAAGCTTGACCCTCACTCCCTTAAACCAATGGAGATACTTCATGAATGGTTCAATGACGACGTAACTATCATCAATAATATTCTGATTAATGTCATAGAGTAAAAGAAATGTAATCTATTTGTAATGTATTGATTTCACCGGATGAGTTTCACGATTTTCCCGTAAATCAATGTTATTTAAATTTTGTTATGTCTTTTATGTTCACCAATTTAACAACTCTATCGTAACTAAACATTCATTCACCTTATATGACATATGTATTTATATCAGTATTTTATTTTTAGATTCCAAAGAACTTCCGTTTCGAGGGCTATTCTGGCTCTGTTATAGGTAATGTGTAAATTAAACTCTACGGCTTATTGATAACCTTTTGATTCACTGAAAACCTTGTTATGTTAGACTTGTTTGTATTTACAAAAAATATGCAATCCACATACTTACATAATAAATACCGTAACAGGAACGTTTTAGTGTTTTAAAAAAGCATGAAACATATTATTATTTAACTGCTGGTCTACGTGGAAAGCTTTGTAACTGTGTCTTACTCACCCATTAACAAAAATACAAGAACACAAACTGATGGACTAGCTTACTTTAATTTTGTGCTGAATTATTTATGAATATTTAAAGAAAGAAAAACTTAATTCTTTTCGGTGTGTGGGTATAAGCTTTTATTATTATTATTATTATTATTATTATTATTATTATTATTATTATTATTATTATTATTATTATTATTATTATATACTTTTCAAAATGAAGATACATGGGCAAATAAACTCCACGAAGAATGGAAACAAAAGGAGGTTACAGAAAACACACTTGGTAAACTCTCATTGGCAGTTGGCAAAAACTGGAAAACACTGATGCAAGAACAACTTGGTTTGAGGGTATATTATTTGTTTGTCCTATTTGCATGATTAAAATTATCGGAGTTTTTCTTTTTTCTTGAGCAATGCAATATATTTAGTTATAATTATTAAAAAACTTTTTAGAAAAAGTGATATATGCATATCAGGAATCCCCACACTCTTAAAACACAGCCTCCCCACGAAGCGAAAAAGAAGAGAGGGGAAGAGAGTAAGTGTTTATAATTATGTCAAATTCAAAGATTTTTCTCCGATTGAATGCACCTGTCCCGTGTTGTGAAAGAGAATGCGTTTCATTTAATAAAGTAAATCATAATTATAAACCTGTTTGTCAGGATGTAGTTATCGATCAGATCGAGGAAGACTGCGCACATGACGTGAGGCAACAAATCTTCCGTTGTTTGATGACGTGGAAATACGACTGTGAGATGAAAAGGAACGTTGTAGCTACGCATGGACTATTGCTAGATGCACTCAGAGCAGCACGCTCCAAAGGAGTAACCATTGACTTTGATGAAGTTCAAAATGTGTTTGATGATGAATTCAGGATGTAGGTGGATGCTGCAAAGAGGGACTTTGTGTATGAACAGCCGCAAGCCTATATATTGTTCGGCAAAATAGTAACTGACCTGAAAAGAAAAGAACAATCTAAAAAGACTGACTTGACGCCAACTATATTTTAATGAACATAGAAAATCTGATTTTTATTTCAATGTATGTGAAATTCTATGATCTCAGTGTTTGAATGGGTTTATAAAATTCTAAATCTTTATTTAAGATGCTATACGGCCTTTTTTACCCAGGCCATCCGAAACAAATGCATTAAAAAGAACAAATCTGAGTAAAAATTTAAAAAAAAAAGATATTCATCAGTTAGGTCTACATCAAATCAAATCTGTAACTACTTTTCAGTGCCATAGACTTAAAAATCCACTAGTTGTTGCGCAGCTATTCTTAAACAGTTATATTTTCATTTTACTGTAACATAAAAAAGATAATTTTGCGTTTATTTAACTTAGTATTCCACTTTCACAGTGTCCGAGTGCGTGTGCGCGCGGGTGTAAGAAGGCATCATAATATTATGTGATCCTATCATTCTATCTCTGGCGAAGGCTATTTTGTTATTATTGCTGGTTCTTGAATGGGAATAATGGAAGGTTAACAATATGCAAAGTATATCCCTCTTAATAGTTAAAGCACAGTAGAGCCTAGTATTGCCCATGTGTGTACATGTACTATTTTTTTTTATATAAAGTGTTTTACCACACCATAAAGACGTTTTAATTAAAGTTATCAACCAAATAAAACGGATTCAAGAATAATTAATTTGGTTTTGGCCTTAAAAATAAAATTAGGAAAAGGGGTTATTTGCAGATAAGACATGACATTGTGTACAACTTGAGTTCAATTATATCTTTACCTATTGGCGGAAGTCTTCTGATTTAGTGGAATGGGATTGTTTTTGTCAACTTTGATTTTATTTTTTCTGCTGTTTTGGTAAGCATACTTGGAGTCTCCGTTTACTTATATTATGTAGTATGACAATTTAATGAGAACAATCAAATAAAATTCGTCTCAATTTTGCGAAACATGTCTGTCTATTCATGTAAAGAGTAAAAGGCCATTGGCCCCAAATATAATGTTAACTTGGCTAACATGCACAGAGGTCGAGTTTTTAAGTCCCGCATTTGTGACGGTGCGAAATACAAGAAAATCTAAATCACCGATAGAGACCAGTAAAGTTATGAATGCGAATTTCGTTTTCGATAATAATCGTAGGTAAATGATTTAATGGTTTTTATGGCATGTCCAGTTGAATATAAAGGTTAAGTTTGCTTCATGTCTGATACAGGACATGGGCGGAGTACAGATTGTTCCGACAGATGGGTGGCATTCGAGGGCTCGTGTTACCTGTTTGGTCATGATTTAATCCACTTCACCGAAGCCGAGGTAAGATTTTTCCTTTCTGGGAAAATATCATGTATAGCAGGGGAAATATTACTACGATTTTGCGGTCGCAGAAAAATTTCCAAATCGATTTTCACCTGATATCAAAAAGTCATACAGCCATCATGTCCAAGTTCATATGATTTGCAAAGAGACAGCCTCGTCTACGAGTATTACCGACCCTTTGTATAATCATGAAGTGTGAACGCGATTTGCTCGGACTTTCTATTTGTGTCTGCTTTATTATCCGATGATTTACATTTTTATTATTCGGCGGCATGAGCCGCCGACTTATATTTGTGCTTACTTTGAGAATTTAATGTGGGAGGATCCTAGCATAATTTCAGAAATGTTTGTATTTTTGTTCAGATATATATTAATGAGAGTTGTTTTGCAAAAAAAGTATTAACAAATGTTTAACGAATTGTACCATTGGAACTGGTTGACATCGCTTTGTAGGATTTCTTTGATTAAAAAAAAAATAAAATAATAAGTTCTCCTGAGCACGTGACTATTTTTGAGGGGATAATAGCATAATTTCAGAAATGTTTGTATTTTTGTTCTGATATATATTAATGATAATTGTTTTGCAAAAAAAAAAACGTATAAACAAATGTTTAACGAATTGTTACATGGGAACTGGTTGACATCGCTTTTTAAGAGTTATTTTAATTTTTTTTTTATTTTTAAATAATAAGTTCTCCTAAGCACGTGACTTTTTTTAAAACAACGGTAGCCGTTCCTTCCGTATAATCGGTCAGAGATGTTGACTGTTGCACTGTTTGTAGTTGTGGTCCAAAATAATTCTTGGGAGTATTTTTTTGGAAAGAAACGTATAAATAAATGTAAAATTATGATGTTGTTCATACATTGTTTTACATCGTACATTGCAAGCGTACTTTTCGTACAATCGGTCAGGGATGTAGACTGTTGCACTGCCTTTGTAGCTATATTTGTGGCTGTGGAACGTAATTGGCGAAAAAATTTGTTCTGGACAGAACGTAAATACTTTTTGTAATAAAGAATTCAATAAAAGCAACAATGGCACACTAATATTAGCGATATAATTATTAAATAAAACCGCGTATGTGCAATAAAATCGCAATGATGTCAAATGGGACATGTATATTCTGACGCAGACACGGTGCAAGAATTTTGAAGTATTTCAGGTTTTTTGGAGTTATTTTTGCTATATTTAAAATATATACCGTGTCGATTGTTTTACGGGTTTGTTACGTAACACAGACGGGGTTTAGCCCAAACTGGCACAGAATAAAATGCCTACAATATAGAATATAGAAGACTGCAGACAATATAAGCAAGGAAGGGCGTTGAAAAACGCTGACAATATAGATAATGAAGGAAACTAGAAAACGCAGACAACATAAAATAAATACAAAATGTTTTTGTTGTTTAAATTAATGATATTTGAAGCTGTAGAAAATAGAGAAAAAGCTTTTATTAATGATAAATTATAAGTGATATGTTAAATTAATCTGGGTTAGAATATTATAATATTCTAACCCAGAATTACTGTAATAGTTTTCATTCACTATGGCAAGGTAATAATTAACTCAAATGGTAATAATGACAATATTTTTTATGAATGATTTAAGTGTGATCAAATTATGAATTAGTTTGATTGATCTTAGAACAAAGAGCTTTTGTTGCAATTTAGTAACTTATTTATAAAAGAAGTAAACAAAAGGGACGAAAATTAATTTAGTAAGGTAATAATTAACTGGTTATAATAGCAGTCATTTTAATGATTGATTATGAATGAAAGTGTTGATTATGATTAAGTTTGCTTGATCTTGGGTATAGTTTAACTGTTTAATGTTTTGTGTAACAAACAGAGTCTTGAAAAAAGCGAATTATTTTTTAAAGAACAGAACAGAACAGCTCTTTTATTTACACCCAAGTATGGTAACATGCAATAAGGGCAATATAACATAGGATCTATTACACAAAGAAAAGCTTAAAGAAAAGGTAGCAATGAAAAGCAAAATAGCAGTGGGTAATGCATGACCATAACAAGTTGTAATAATGGTAATTTGGTATTAATTAAGTAATAATAATATGATTTTCCAGAATAGGAACAAGATTAGGTAAAAAAGCACACAATTGCCTTACATTATGATATTAAATACTTTTAAATCAATTAGAAACAACATTTTGCAACTTTGTATAATAAAACTGGAATAAAAAACAACAACATTATACTTAAAATAAATTCTCACTATACGTTTTTTGGCATTTGCTGTATGGAAAATTTTGTAAATTTATTCATTAAAGAATAGTAAAAAATTGAAATACTACAACGCAAATTCTAGATTATCTTGGGGGTGACAGCAATTAATTAACCAATATAATCCCTTGATTATTCGCTAATTATCTCTGACACTGATCAGTATAGGGTCTAATGATTCTGAACAATGCAGACACTGGGGTATTGGCCCTTTGACACCACGAGGGGTATCCTACTAAACATAAGTAAAAAAATATTTAATACAGTATATTCTGTAATTATTATTTATTTATTATTTTGGTATTTTAGCTGATTCTCTTATCCCGTTTGGCAAATTAGATAATATTGTTTCAAAATTTGATAGATTTTTATTTGTATGTCAATGACAGAAATATTTTGCTTAATATTATTCCTTAAGTGTCTGTTTTCTAAAACACTTAAACTACAAGATAAGCAGAATCTTTGATTTTGATTTAAACTTGCATATCCTCTGTGACATGATAATTAGAAGGGGGCTAGCATATTATGCTTTCCAATTCGCTACTGTTTATTTATCAGCCTGTGTCCCCTTTCATATTACCTAACTCCATTGGATAATCTATGACAGCTTAATCTGACACTTGGGGTGTTGTCATTCAGTGTGGGAGGAGTCAAAACTATATGGATATTGTCTGAATTATTCAATTAGCACAAGTTAATTAGAAGAAAGATATGCTTGTGAACTTGGTAAAGCTTTAGCCATAAGAACGATATATCAGTTTTAATAAAACATTGTTTCTTAATCTATGATAATAAAGTCTAACTTTTCTTAAGAATTAAATGGGTATAATTTAATGTAGAACGAACTCCAAGTCCGAATATTTAATCTCGTTATTTAGGATAATAAAATTTCCAAAATAAAAAACAAACAACAAATATGACTATTAAAATTTCCATCTTTAGAAACTTTGGCAATTTCCAAAAAAGGTGTCATAACAAGAGTGCCTCCACGTGGTGTGGCCTGGATGTAGCTGGGCTTTTACATTTTAATATATAGTGTTTGCAATGTTCTAGTAATTATTTATATAAATTATTAAGTAATAACGTAAAAGTACAGCTGTAACAAAATACTCTCACACAAGCATATGAAATAAATTATTGAATGTGTATGACATTTCAGCGTTTAGTAGGACGCCGTTTTAAGGCGCCGCCGCGTTCTATAAAAATGAAATTCAAATTATGTATAAAGTACTTTTTATGGTTCGATTTCCAAAATTTATATCCTTTTGGAATGCTCAGAGAATGTGTAATTAGATGCATTTAAAAAAAAAATAAACAAAAAAGTTGTGGGGTACCGCCGTGTTTTTCGATCCAACAACAAAAAAACTCAAATATTTATGAACAAAAATCATCCAATACTATGCAATAATTAAGTACCCTATAAATGTCCGATTTTCGATATCTTTACCATTTAGAAAACTATACCCAAGATTTATCCAACAATCATATTTTGATCACACTTTTATTCATAATCAATCATCAAAACGATTGTTATTATTACTTTAATACATTAATTTTCTTCCCTTTTGTTTACTTTTTTGATAAATAAGTTGCTAAATTTCAACAAAAGCCGTTTGTTCTACGATCAATCAAACTAATTCATAATTTGATCACACTAAAATAATTCATAAAAAATATTGTCATTTTTACCATTTGAGTTAATTATTACCTTACCCTAGTGAATGAAAACTATTAGATTAATTTAACATAATCACTTAAAATTATCATTAATAAAAGCCTTTTCTCTATTTTCTAGCTTCAAATATCATTAATTTAAACAACAAAAACATTTTGTATTTTTTTTATGTTGTCTGCGTTTTCTAGTTTCCTTCATTGTCTATATTATCTCCGTTTTTCACACCCCTTCTTTGTTTATATACACGGAGACACGGTTTCAACTGTCATATAGAGAAGGTGAAGGTCACGTCAAAGCGAGGTTGCGAGTAAACAAAGATTTTTCGCTTTTCCGTATATGAAAATTGCATTGCAAATTATGTGTCTAATTACAATAATATTTTTAAATCTCGCTAGGGAAGAGTTGTCCCATAACCTGATATTGCATTCTGAGCATTTTTACCATTCAACAATGGCTTTTTGGAGAGAATTTTATTGATAAGTTACAGGTGGGCATATATTCGGATATTTCGGATATTCATTATCAGTGTATAATCTTATGATAAAATTGTGCCAAAAACATCTGAATTTTTTTATTTTCAACTTCATCAGCAGTGGTGGCTGTATTAAAAACATAACAACAGGAACTACCTAAATTTATGGGCAAACTATACACTATCAATCCATTTTGATTATGTATAGACCTACATAAGCTGGTTAGATAAACAGTATGCTTAGAAGAACATTCCTTTTTATTCAACAGGAATTATTTTTTTCAAAAATGTTTGATTTCTGAAAGACCTTCTTTATCAAACCTCTGAACTTGTCATTATTCTCTGGCCTTACTGTTTACACTAAACATTCCAACATTAAAATAATCCACAACCAAAGGAGAAATCAAACTTTTAGTCATGAGGAACCCATAGACCTTATCTTCAATGTTCTCTCTCATCTCTTGCCATAAACATGAGATCTTTACATACTTAATAAATGCAGAAGGTGGTTAGTTTTACAATCCAATATATGTAACTATGGCCTGAAAAAGAGCACCCAGTACTTTCAAGACATGGCCTTTTGGGTTATGAGTACTATGAAACGGATTTAATTAATAATCATATATAAAAATAAAAAAAATCAATTATCATTGAATTTAGTTGCACTTTGAAATCAATTATGTAAGGACTGTTGAAACATTTAGTCCAAATGATAGGATCTCTATTTGGAAAACTGACACCAGTCCAATTTAGTTAAATCAAAATAGAATGTGTCAAAATAAGCCACAGAAAGAGATTCACATATAATGCAGTGTTTTAATTCTGACCCTTTTCAGGAAACATTGCAGCACTTGGTTCAATTAGTAGACTTTTTTAAAACTTACATAATTTAAATTTTGCAAGTTATCGGTTGGTTGCATTAATTATACATCAAAACCTTTTGTGGATAAAATTACCACTGAATTATATTCAACTAAGTTTTTCTTACGTTAAATGGAATTTTCATTTATTCTGTTATTTTGGTATATATTAAAGCTGTAGTAAATACAAACAAACTGAAGTTGCAAGGTGACATAAGCACCAATCATTAAAATGATTTTTAACAGTGACTTTTCACATAAGATTACCAGCTAAAATTATGCTATTATGTTTTTCATGGTGTGGAATTATTCATATTAGCTGCATATAAGGTTTAGATTATGAAATACTATTAAATAAACTTATATTGTTGTAAATTGATGTGATATTGTTCTATTAGCTTTTGCTACTATCACATAATTAATATATAACCCAAATAAATTTGAATTGTTTACATGATAATATTTATTAACACATTAAAGTTTTTTATTTCCATCTATTTATTCATTCCATTTATTGACAAAATATTGAGAAATTCACTTTGTTGTTACATGATTATATTTATTTAATTTATATTGACAAATTACATTCAGGAGATTTCTTTCAGCAAGTTTTATATTATTAGCAGAACAATCATGCTTCAAAGTCTGATAAGGGAAGTGTCAAGCATATTTAGTCATCATTAGAGTAATAACTGGTTAACATGTTTACTAGTAATGTTGTGTCATGGTAAACCCCTTCACTAAAACTATCAAGATTTCAAATTTGCCCAAGATAATTTGCATATTCCTTGTATAGGACTAAAGGTCCAAACACAAAATTACATTTGTCTTTTTTATACCAATAGATACAATCTATTATACCATAAGATACAAGTTATTATATATATAAATTTACTCAAAAAAAAACTATGTCTAAATCAAGTGAAACATCTATTTTTGTGGTTATTTTCAAGCATTTTTATACTCTAGATTTGATGAGAAGAGTTATATCCCAACAATCAAGTTTATATTCTTAATATCATTTTAATTATAAGTGTTAAGATCCACCTGCATAAATCAATTTTGCATGAACCCCAGGCTAGTCACATGAAATTGAAAATCTTCTTATAATGGATACTTAAAATCAGAAGACCCCAGCATTTAAGAGGACAGTGACAGCCTCCAAAGTAATGATTACACCAGAGCTACTAGATTTGAGCTGGGTTAGAATATTAGAATATTCTAACCCAGATTTGAGGATGTTCTTCACTAAATAATTCATTCTACTTTGAATAAAGATAACAACAAACAAAAAAGATATGTGCTATTTTGATAATTAATATTGAGTTCAGTTGAAATCCTTTCTGTTGGTAATCCATTCCAAAACTTAGTATTTGAATCAGTATTTGAAGCATTTTAGGTTTCATATCACCCTAATATACAAAACCTGGGTGAAAATATTATTATCTAATATTTCAAACCAGACAAAACTAAGCTCCTTTCCCCTTGATTGTCTGCAATATTGAAATAAAAAATCACACTTTGACCGGCTTGCACAAAAAACAAATTGTCAGGAATGTAAAATACTGTGCTGTTTACATTTAGAATTGATTTGACATATATCAGCTGATCGGGTTATTATAAAATAATAAGCCAGATTTAAAGTTAATTAAACGAAAATTCCAAGAGAAGAGAACTATCTAGATACTGTACGATTATAATTTGTTAAAACATTTTATTTCCCATTAAAAACTAAAGAAATTTGGCTATTTAAACCTTTGCCGCTCAACGCGCATATATATATTGCAGTCAGCGAGGTCACGGTTTGTTTACTCGCCAAACAGAAGTAGGTCAATATGGCCGCCAAACCGTGTCTCTGTGTATTGTCTGCAACCTTCTATAAGACTATATTCTATATTGTCTGCGTTTTATACCGACCCACCAAATGATATTGAAAAACATATGATAAATCTTGCGCAATGTAAATTCCAGCGCACGCAATGGAAATGAATACTGTGTTTTTAGGGCATACTCGCGAACTTCTTGCCAAATGTTTATCCAGTGCAATACCAGTAGCACACATATGACACGTTAATGCCAATACACCATTGCATTTCACACCTAGGCTTCTCTGTTCCCACCAGGGGTCCGAGATTACTGGCAGATTAGGAAAGATAAAAGATAAAAGAATTTGCTACCAGAAAATTAATTATAAAAAGGAACCGTTAGTGATTATGTATAATTTGGTAGATTATAACTAAGGGTCTTTTTATTTATTATAATGAGGATTTGGTAGATAATGGTTTGAAAGTAAATAAATTTAACTAACAATTATCAGGGGTGTAGGCAATAAGTATGTACCTTATAATATTTCAAGTTTAAAGTGTATATCCCGATTCCTTGCTGAGAAATTGAAAAAATATGATTGGTGTAGTTAGAACATTGTAATGTGTAAATTAGTTTAGAATATTTGTATCCTCCTGAACAGAATGAAATGTGATTCTCAATAAATACAATAATTATCAGTGTGATATACTTTATTATCTTTTTGGTTTATTACAAATCACAAAAGTAACAATTAATATACACAAGTAATAGCTCATAAACTCATTTATCTCACAGTTTTCATCAGTGACATCTTAATGTTTCGCGGGACAGATTTTCGCGCTAAAGATATAATCACGCATTTTTGCGCCGCTTATATTTCTAGCTCAACATGTGCAATAGTGCAATTTTATGTAGTGTAACCGTGCGCGAAACTTCGTCCCTCGCGAAATATGATGTTACCACAGCTGTGTAGTTTTGTATAATATATAAATTTACATAAATTTATATAGAAACGTCAGAATAATTATAATATCAACATAATTCGTGTTGTGCAAATTAGTTCCCCAATTACAAGTTATATACAAATAAACTTCCAATAGAATGTTTGACAATGAAACCTACCTCGGTCTATCTCTCTTTGATTTTTGTAGCTTGTATAATAAAGCGAAACAATGAATATTGCACAGAGAAGTTGACAGCAGGAAAAAGGAATTATTTACCTCTAGAACCACATCCGCTCGATTCAAATATTCTGGTAATACACCGGATGTATTTGAAAGCAATAGGAAAAATTTATGACGATCAGTTTGGATTAAACTTGAAAATTAACCATGTCAGACTTAATTTTCCCGTCTCAGGGATTTCATTAGATGCAGGGCAAATTAGTTTTTTCTACATTTGACTGTTCCTGATTTTGAGCTTGGTTTCTTTTGATGAAGGAAACATGGTTGAATTTTGCAAGAATAAAGATAAATATTGTGTCTATTGCATTTTAATTATTAAATAAATACTTATTAGACCACTGAATATATATTAAAATGAAGTTAAAGCACTTTTATAAGTAGTTAAGTTCAATGAACACAAGATATGACTTGCAACTATTTGATTATGACCCCTTGAATTCTCTCAACAGGGACAAACGACTTCAGGTTTTCAAAAGCCATTGAAATCCCTGCACCTCTGAAAAGACTGTTCACGAGCAAAGTAGTCCCCAGCTTATTAGATGTGATAAATTTATGAAGAAAAAACATATTTAAAAGAACATTTTAAACTTAATGTAACCAGGGATCCAAAAGTGAAAAAAATAAAATATGCTTGCATCAAAATGCAAGAACCTGCATCTATTGAAATCCCTGAATGATATCTTCTAATAAAATAATTTGTGATAGATGAAAAGGAAAACTTTGAAAGCCATCGAACACAACAAATATGAAAATATTGCAGGCTCGGTTTGATTGAGCCTGTTCATGGACAGTAATGGAAATGCATATTACTGCCCACGCCACCAAGCCCGGGGTTGAGCGCAACTCAATATTTACATTAATAAACAGTACAATTATGTCAATTTTGAGTTAAATGGCATTGAAAGAATAAAGATGTATTAATATTTTTGACGACTAACTAGGAATAATTATATTATATGCATTGACTTAGTTATAGTAGCTGAAATAGCTTTATGATGTAGAGTTAAATTTCTGAAATTTAAGATGAAGATGATAATATTCATTAAGAAAGATTGTTCATGTCATTCTAAGGGGCATAACTAAAAATGATCAAGAGCACCTTTCTGCTATATAAATGTGCCTTTCATCACATGTGCTTCTAGTGTAGATCCAGATCAGACTGAACATTTGTGCCATCTGATCAGATCTACATTGGCCATGTCTTGTTCAGAAATAACATTATGAATCAAAAAGTGAATAGTGCAGATCCTGACCAAACAGCAAAGAGATGCAGGGTGATCTAGATCTACACTGTTTGCCCATGCAAGAAATTCAATGAAAACTTACTTCCTACTTTCACTTTCTACTTTCACTTTGAACCAGGAAGTAAGATTTCCTTGAATTTCTTGAAAACCCTAACATTATTTTGAAGGATTGGCACTAAACATTGTAGACCAGCATATACTTATTTCAGGTATGAGTTGCTTTGGTATATTGTTCATGAATTTCAGAGTTCTCATGCAAATGGTTTTTTCTTTTGTTTTAGTATGTGCTTGGTAATTAGAACATCAATTAGACTAAATTGAGCTAGCAAACATTTACTACATCCATAGCTAAATACATTTATTTACTAAAATCTAGGTGGCAATAAGTATTTCCCCCAAAATTCATTTTTTGAATTTTAGCCTGTTTTCGCCATTTGCAATGTTTGCAATACCTTAAATAGTTCTCCAAAAATGACTTTTGTGTTAATATTTTGACCAGTTTTATTTTGGTTGATCTGAATATTCCCATTTCTAGCAACTATTGAATTGGATAATTTTCAATGATTATTCTATCTGAGTTATTGTTGTTTTCATGCCCCGGCATCTAGTGATTGGACCATCTATCTGTCCATCTGCCCGTACGTCCGTCCGGTTAACCTTTTCAGCAAGATGGATAATTCTCAATTTTTACAAAGAGCATTGGCATGAAAGTTTATACACTTACTTAACAGTTCACAGGTCATGACCCTGACAAGTTCCATAACTCTAGCTACCTTTTTTCTGGGATTATCTCCCCTTTTTGTACTTAGATAAATATTTAAACCGTTTTTGGCAAGTTGGATATTTCTCATTTTCCTCACATAGAATTGGCATAAAAAGTAAACACACTTCCTTAGGAGTGCAAAGATCTTGACCCTTACAAATTACATTACTCTGGCTATCTTATTTCTGGTTTATCTCCCCATTTTGTACTTGGAGATAAATGGTTAACCTGTTTTGGCAAGTTAGATATTACTTTGTTTCTACAAAGAGCATTTGCATGAAAGTTTACACATTTACTTTGCTATGCACAGATCATGACCCTTACAAGAAACATAACTCTATGTACCTTTTTTCTGGATTATCTCCCCATTTTGTACTTGGAAATAAATGGTTAACCTGTTTCGGCAAGTTGGATATTTCTCAATTTCTACTAAGGGCATTGGGCATTGGCATGAAAGTTCTTACACTTACTAAACAGTGAATAGGTTATGACGCTTACAAGTCACATAACTCTGGCTATCTTATTCCCTGGGTTATCTTCCCATTTTATACTAAGAGATAAATGGTTAACCTGTTTCTGCAAGTTGGATATTTCTCATTTTCTGCAAAGAACAGTAAAATGAATTTAACACACTTACTTAGCAGTGCACAGGTCATGACCCTGACAAGTTACATAACTCCAGCTACCTTATTTCTGGGGTTATCTCCCCAGTTTGTACTTAGAAAAATGGTTTATCTGTTTCAGCAAGTTGGATATTTCTCAATTTCAATCATGTGCCTTTAATAAATGCCCACCCTCCCAATACTTGGATCATCAGTGTTTGTACTAAATGCCTTGTTGTTGTTTTTTTTATTTACAGTGAAAATTTTAATGCAATTTAACTAATATTACATATCTATATGTTATTCAACATAGGCAACCCACATTTTTGCAAGCATATAACATGTCTTCCATATGAGTTTCTTCATTCTGTTTAATTAGTTTTAATAAATCTTTATAACTTTAATAAAACTGGAATTCCTCTTACACTGAACATTATGTGTTTGTTTTATTTTGATTATGTTTACGCTTCGCTGGCTTGAAGCACTTTCAGTGCTTTGGTTTTTTTTTCATGTGACGATTTTTTAAAACAACAGAAGCCCGTACTATCGGTCCGGGATGTTCACTGTTTCACTGCGTACATATATATGTTCCGATTTTTGTATTTGTAGAACGTAATAGTCTCAAACGTTCAGATTTCGTCAGAGCAGTTTGATTACGAGTGTTGTAATTACATTGAAATCCTTCTCCCGCCGACTTGATGCCTTGCATCAAAATTTTTCTTGTCTGATATTTATGTACACTTTACCAACTTCACAGTGGAACAAGATAAGGAAGCGTTTTATAAGATACATCGGTAATTTCTAAATGGTGTTTTGTGACGTTATTTGACACCCTCACATTTTATGTTTATATTTAGTGCATATTTGCAGCACCTTTCGAATAATAGGAAGTTAACTATTAACTCTTTACTACAGAAAATGTTGTGTGTTCTAGCAGTCTAAATGGGACAATTTATAGTGTATTTGTATATAATCTCGTTGCTTTATGCAATAGAAACATTAGTATCGCGAAATCAAGCTATTATCTAACACGCGTCACACAGGAAGAACGGAGCACTTATGTTAAAAGAAATGTATAAAATGTAGCTTACTGTGTTACATGTTTCTTGTGACTCAGTTCATTTTCTGTTTGAGAAAGGGCAAAGCTTATTTCAAAATATTGATATTAATCATCAACATAGGTTAGGCACCAATTGCAGATATGATTGTTCTTAAAAAACTCATGCTTACTTGGAGATACTCCCTAAAAAAACTGGAGATATCATCAGCACCAAGCGAAGATAATTTTGACAAATTGTTCGTATTCATGTTTCCTCTGAAAAAGATCAGGCATAACCTTTGGTGTTATACCTCTAGTTGATAATTATCTTGCGTAGTATTTACAAGTACTTTTGAATTTCTATTTTAACTTAGTTTACTAACTGATTTTTAATGTACGCCGGTTTACTCGTTGGTTGTAATTGTTCTTTTCTGTGTCGGATTACTAGTTTAAACATATTAAGTATTGGTTGACTAATTTTTAATCTTTTTGTTGATTTACTAATTGTTTTTATTAGCTCACCTGTCACGTAGTGACAGGATGAGCTTTTGTGAGGGGGGTTCGTCCGTCGTCCGTCCGTCCGTCCACAATTGTTGTCCGCACTCTAGCGGACGGAATTTTGGTCCAATCTTCTTCAAACTTGGTCAGAATGTTTATCTCAATGATATCTAGGTCAAGTTCGAAACTGGGTCATGTGACCTTGAAACTAGGTTACTGGGTCAAATTGTAGAAAAAGATTGTCCGCACTCTAGCGGCCTTAATTATGGTGCGATCTTCTTTAAACTTGAACAGAATGTTTATCTTAATGATATCTAGGTCAAGTTCATAACTGGGTCATGTGACACTTAAAACTAGGTCACTAGGTCAAATTAAAGAAAAAGTTTGTCCGCACTCTAGTGGTCATAATTTTGGTCCGATCTTCTTCAAACTTGGTCAGAATGTTTATCCCAATGATATCTAGGTCAAGTTCGAAACTGGGTCATGTGACTTTGAAATCTAGGTCACTAGGTCAAATTATAAGAAAAGCTTGTCCGCACTCTTGTGATCGTTATTTTGGTCAGATCTTCTTCAAACTTGGTCAGAATGTTTATCCCAATAATATCTAGGTCATGTTCGAAACTGGGTCATGTAACCTTGAAATTTAGGTCACTAGTTCAAATTATAGAAAAAGCTTGTCTGCACTCTAGCGGTTGTAATTTTGGTATGTTCTTCTTTAAACTTGGTCAGAATGTTTATCCCAATGATATCTAGGTCTAGTTCGAAACAGTCTAGCAGTCTTAATTATAGTGCAATCTTCTTCAAACTTGGTCAGAATGTTTATCCCAATGATATCTAGGTCAAGTTCGAAACTGGGTCATGTGACATTGAAATCTAGGTCACTAGGTCAAATTATAGAAAAAGCTTGTCCGCACTCTAGTGATCGTTATTTTGGTCAGATCTTCTTCAAACTTGGTCAGAATGTTTATCCCAATAATATCTAGGTCATGTTCGAAACTAGTTCATGTAGCCTTGAAATTTAGGTCACTAGGTCAAATTATAGAAAAAGCTTGTCCGGACTCTAGCGGTCTCAATTTTGATGTGATCTTCTTCAAACTTGGTCAGAATGTTTATCTCAATGATATCTAAGTCAATTTCGAAACTGGGTCATGTGACCTTGAAATCTAGGTCACTAGGTCAAATTTTAGAAAAAGCTTGTCCGCACTCTAGTGGTCTTAATTTTTGTCCGAACCATTGAACAGATGTTAGCAGGTGAGCGACCCAGGGTCCCATGGACCCTCTTGTTATGTTTTACATAGGAATATTGTAGACATCACTGCGGATACCTTGTACACGTCGAGAGTCATGACGAGAACGCCTTTCTTCGAGATTTTCTAAGAGATTTTAAACGTAATTATTATTGTTCTTAGTGGGGTTTATATCTAACACGATGTGTGCTTTTCTAGAGCTTGTCATAATGTGAACGATTTCAATGTATAATGTTGTTTTTTAATAAAAGGTAAATTATCATGCAAGGCTATCGGTACCACACATAAAGAAAACAGTTTTGAAAGTATAATCGCTGGGATTCAAAAATAAATCATTACAATCTCAATCTATTGCAATAAGGCATTTCCCTATCAGTGTTTTAATGGATTAATACATCAAAGAGGAAAAGGCAATATTGTTTTCTCTATGTTATTTGTAAAATAACCGGTAAATTCAAAATAAAAGAATCAACAGCACACTGCATGCTTGTTATCCCCCGCCGATGAAATCGGGAGGGGGATATTGTTTTGGCGTTGTCCGTCCGTCACGGTGTCACGGTGTCACGTCGTCACGGTGTCACGGTGTCCGTCCGTATTTCGTTTCCGGGCTATTTCTCTGCAACCACTGGATGGATTTCAACGAAACTCTGTGGGAAGTATCAGTACCAAGAGGAGATGCGCATATCGTCGTCTTGTTCCGGTCAGACGATTTAACACAGAGTTATGGCCCTTTGATAACTTATGCATTATGTATATAGGGCAGTATTCGTTTCCGGGCTATTTCTCTGCAACCACTGGATGGATTTCAACGAAACTCTGTGGGAAGTATCAGTACTGAGAGGAGATGCGCATATCATCGTCTTGTTCTGGTCAGACCATTTAACACAGAGTTATGGCCCTTTGATAACTTATGCATTATGTATATAGGGCAGTATTCGTTTCTGCGCTATTTCTCTGCAA
The DNA here is from genome assembly GCA_038501625.1 of Corbicula japonica. Taxonomy (NCBI): domain Eukaryota; kingdom Metazoa; phylum Mollusca; class Bivalvia; order Venerida; family Cyrenidae; genus Corbicula; species Corbicula japonica. The sequence continues at coordinate 514,988 of JAZAYU010000034.1, read as the reverse complement.
CTACTGAATGGATTTCAACGAAACTCTGTAGGAAGTATCAGTACCAAGAGGAGATGCGCATATCGTCGTCTTGTGTCGGTCAGACCATTTAACACAGAGTTATGGCCCTTTGATAACCTATGCATTATGTATATAGGGCAGTATTCATTTCCACGTGATTTCTCTGCAACTACTGAATGGATTTCAATGAAACTTGCTGCAAACTATCTATACCAAGAGGAGATGCGCATATCGTTGTCTTGTTTCGGTCAGACCATTTAACACAGAGTTATGGCCCTTTGATAACTTATGCATTAGCATTATGTATATAGGGCAGTATTCGTTTCCGAGCTATTTCTCTGCAACCACTGGATGGATTTCAACGAATCTTTCTGAGAACCATCAATACCAAGAGGAGATGCGCATATCGTTGTCTTGTTCCAGTCAGACCATTTAACACAGAGTTATTGCCGTTTGATAACTTATGCATTATGCATATAGAGCAGTGTTCGTTTCCGCGCTATTTCTCTGCAACTACTGAATGGATTTCAATGAAACTTGCTGAAAACCATCTATACAAAGAGGAGTTGCGCATATCTTTGTCTTGTTTCGGTCAGACCATTTAACACAGAGTTATTGCCCTTCATTAACTTATGCATTATGCATATAGAGCAGTATTTGTTCCGCGCTATTTCTCTGTAACTAGCGGATGGGTTTCAATGAAACTTGCTGAAAACCATCTATACCAAGAGGAGATGCGCATATCATTGTCTTGTTTCGGTCAGATCATTTAACACAGAGTTATTGCCCTTTGATTACTTATGCATTATGCATATAGAGCAGTATTCGTTTCCGCGCTATTTCTCTGTAACTAGCGGATGGGTTTCAATGAATCTTTCTGAGAACCATTAATACCAAGAGGAGATGCGCATATTGTCGTTTTGTTCCAGTCAGACTGTTGAACACAGAGTTATGGCCCTTTGATAACTTATGCATTATGCATATATAGCAGTATTCATTTCCATGCTATTGCTCTGCAACTACTGAATGGATTTCAATGAAACTTTCTGGAAAACATCAATACCAAGAAGAGATGCGCATGTCATGGTCTTGTTCCAGTCAGACTGTTTAACACAGAGTTATTGCCCTTTGATAACTTATGCATTATGCATATATAGCAGTATTTATTTCCGCGCTATTTCTCTGCAACTTTTGGATGGATGTCAATGAAACTTTCTTGAAACCATCTATACCAAGAGGAAATGTGCATATCATCCTGTTGTTCCTGTCAGACTATTTAACACAGTTATGGCCCTTTGATAACTTATGCATTATGCATATTATAGAACAGTATTCTTTTCCTCTATTTCTCTGCAACTAATGGATGGATTTCAATTAATCTTTCTGAGAACCATCAATACCAAGAAGAGATGTGTATATTGTTGTCTTGTTCCAGTCAGACTGTTTAACACAGAGTTATTGCCCTTTGATGACTTATGCATAATAGAGCAGTATTTGTTTCCGCTCTATTTCTTTTCAACTTCTCGATGGATTGAAATGAAACTTTCTGGGAAACATCAATACTGAGACGAGATGCCCATTTTGTCATCTTGTTCCGGTCAGACTGTTTAACACAGAGTTATTGCCCTTTGATAACTTATACCTTATGCAAATAGAGCAGAATTTGTTTCCACGCTATTTCTCTGCAACTACTGGATGGATTTTAATGAAACTTTCTGGGAACCATCAATACCAAGAGGAGACGCACATATTGTCATCTTGATTCAGTCAGATCCTTTAACACAGAGTTATAGCCCTTTGATAAGTTATGCATTTTGCTTGTAGAGCAGTATTTGTTTCCTTGCTATTTCTCAGCAGGAATCTATGGAAACCATCAATACCAAGACAAGATGCCCATATTGTTGTCCTGTTCTGGTCTGACCGTTTAACACAGAGTTATGGCCCTTTGATAAGTTATGCACTATGCATATAGAGTAGTATTCGTTTATATGCTACTTCTATGCAACTTCTGCATAGATTTCTTTTAAATACAGCACTATATTTTTACTACTGCATTCTTCATTTCAACAACTTGAAGACTTTTTGTCTCATTTTTATATTCTGGTGAGCTGCCCAACCCTTTTCACCATCTGAAGTTTTTTTTTCACCTTTTTTGCCATCCATAATAAATATCTAAATAAAGCCCTATGACTTCAGCTGTTGTGTTAGTAATAACCAGTACTCGGCGGGGGATATAAATTCAACGAATTTGCTTGTTGCTAAAGGTGCCATGCTATTGGTGATTGCACTGTCATTGGTAAAAAGAAAAATAACAAAATCTCTCTAACGTCAAAATGAAGTTCGATAAAACTTTGCACAAACCCTTGATATTATTATATGTTTTATTAACATAATCATAAGAAAAGTTAGAACAGTAAAGACTAGTTAGACCTAAAAATCCCTAAAATTCCATTTGCAATTGTTTTTTTAAGTTTATCATATTATAAACTCATGCTCTCTTTAGGTCTTTGCTATTTGGCTGTTTTGGGATATTGTGTTTTCTGACTGTAGCTATTCCTGATATGAATGTTTCACTTTCAGAGTCTTTGGGACAATTATTTTGATAAATTGTAAGTTATATTGAGAAATGTCTTGTAGCGGCAGACTATTGGATTGGCATGACTGACGAAATTGTCGAAGGAATATGGAAATGGTATGGCACCAATGTCAAAGTGGAGTTCTTCGATTGGGGTCCTACTGAGCCTCAGAACGCCGGCGTAAACGGAGAAGATTGTGCTGTTTTCGGCTCCACTGACTATACATGGGCTGATGTGAATTGTGCTAGTGGAAGAAAGGCGTTGTGTGAAGTAAAGTAAGATAGCTATCACACACTACACACTACATAACCGGCGCATGGCGCAGTAGAGCGCGCATATAGCAGCAGATCCGCTGAAAAAAGAAAATAGCTGACAGTGGTGTTAAGTACCACATTCACATTTAACATGTACTGTTCCAAATTAACATTGATTTATACTTGTGAATGTACGATGTGCATAATGACTAAGTTTTAAGATCGCATATCTTGTGGTTTGCATAAAATACTAAGTTAAATGTAAAAATCTTTTAGAAATAATGGTGTCAAGACAATTCATAAAGATGCCAATTTAAAATTAAAATGGGTATATAACTTAAGTAACCTCTAACACAGAATACGATCTATCCTGTTCAAAGCTCGAAGCAAAATGACGATTTACGAAAGTTTTAGGTATTCAAAGTTGACCACACTAGAAAAAGTGGCGCATGTTTCGGCAGATATGCAACTTTGATTATGTAGTGTGTATCAAGTTATACCATTTAACCTAATATTATACTGCCGATTTTGATGTGTCATATATTTTGGCTTCTTGAGCATAATGTGCTTATGAGTTGGACGGCTTATGCGTGACATCATCTCTCTGAATTCCTTCTCAATTAGAAACTAATAAATAACGATAAATGCTAGCTTTTTGCAAGTTGATCATTTCTGGTACGAATAACATCTCCTTACACAAAGATTGTTCATGACAACGTGTTTCTTGCAAAAAAACCCCGAAGAAATATCAGTTTTTCTCGTTGTCTTAGATATTTTAACTTTTTAAGTTATTTTCGTAGTAATAATTTCCTTCTGCATTTCAGGACTGGAAATATTGGCACGGAAGTCATTGGAAGGTGATTGTTACTGTACAAAAGAAAACTTGTATTTATAACATGTTTATTATCAATAAAGATTTCATTCTCCTTTTTCAAAAATAATAATGTTTTAAAATAATTCGGACACGGCATTGGAAATGGTGTTTTCGGTAATATTATTCGACATTTTAAAGTTGTTTTTTTAAGGAACTTATAATTTTCTTTTTTTCATAACTGTTGGGTGATCTATTTATAAATCTGCTCAACCTGATATGATGTCATTTCAAAGAATAACCGGAAGACACCTTTCCCAGCGAGGTGTCCAAATTATTGTTCTCAGCGGTAGACTGTCTGTGAGCTGTGAGCTATTTATGGAGCTCTAAGGATTTTTTCCAGATATCTACACAGACAACCGATTTGTCAAGACGTAACAAGTGAAACATTATGGTTGCGAGAGAGAGAGAGAGAGAGAGAGAGAGAGAGAGAGAAACATGTATACCTTTTGCACGTGTATGTGTCTGCCAATAAGGATAATTATTGTCTAAATGAATGCAAATGAGTTTTCAATGTACTATAAGCATAACTTTTTATCTAAATTTTTACCTTCATTAAAGCTCTATTGGCGGATTCAAAGTCAGATTTATAAACATACCGCTTAAAAATACTAGTAACAAAAATGAAGCAGCCTAGCACATGAAAAGAAAAGCACAAACGTACGAATAGAAACGAAATGCGGTGGTCCCTAAGTAAAACTAACAAAAGTCATACATACCTCCAGTACAACAAATGGCACATACTAACATGTCGAAATTAGAATACAGTTCAAAGTAATTTCAATTTTTCATATTTGAGTTTTCGAGTAAATTTAAGAATGTATTACCTTTAAGAAAGGTAATACATAATTCAAGTAACAAATGAACACAAAATATAATGTACAATTTAAAACAAAAGTCACATTTTATTGATTATATATGGTTTCCTTTCTACACCTTAGCGAATAAAAACATATCAACGACAGTGGATCATTTCAGCATTCCGTTGTCTGGTAGAAGCAAATAAATTGCAGAAATGTGTGTGATCCACTGCATTCGAGATGGAAACCGGACAACGTAAAAAGAAAATTGACACGAATAGAAACATCTGAACGCCGGTGTACTCCAGTCAGTAAGGAAATAACGACGAGAGTCTGGATGGAGGTCTTCACTAGTTGTAGTAATTTCTGTCCAGCTATGCACGTGTTGCACCTCATGCACTGGTCATAACAGAGTCAGAGCGTAGCTATGGACTACCAAGATAAGATCACCGTATTTTATTTCGGCATTTAAGGAGCGGAAATGTTAAGAAGATGACTGTTAATGATATCGACGAAAACTGTTGTTCTATAACACATATAATCATCAATAAAGAATAAATCAGACATTTCACGTTAAAATACTGTTTTATCTTTTGTTGTTGATCTTCTTCTTGTTGTTGTTGTTGTTGTTATTCTTCATCTTGTTTTTGTTTGACTTAATTGTTCAAGGGCCTAAAATCATAAACTAAGACTAAAGACCAAATGCCAATCTCAAGCAACCAGTTGGTTCTGATCAGTCTTTTAAGTGAAGAATAACAAGCTAGAATTTCGGGACTGGTCTCTCCATTCCCATACAACAACAGTCTTTTTTCAGAAATTCAATGAAACTTACGGGGCGTACATCTTTCCGCATGCGCTTTTGTCCTGTAGTGCAAATATGAATGCATATGAGGCGACGTCAGACTAGACCACATTTTACCATACCATAGAACCTGATTTAAGCAAGACAGTTACCCTTTGTTATATTATGATAACTCTTGTTTATAACATAAAAACAACACTTAATTAAGCAAGGAAACAAATAAAATGTAAAGTCTGGTGTTCCGCGGAACAAATCTGACGCCTGTGCAGACACACACGCGCGCGCACACATACGCATCATACGATACAGGCTAGTTTTTGCTGATAACATATCCAAGAAAAACTACAGCAGTAAACTTTCTTTCAACAAGACAGATTAAGTGAAAACTTCAAATCAGAAAGGGACATAACAAAACAATTTGAAAATAAAAAAACATATGGAAAAAGATTTTTAAAGGTAAATGACAAGGAAATATTGCAGACTCTTGTTTGTGACTAATAAAAAAAATTGAGGTGATGATATAATCCACGCATGTGCATTAACACGCATGTGATAAAAAAAGATTTGGGTTAAAGTATATTGATATGGGAACAAGTCCAAAAGTTGTCAATTAGAAGCTTCATTAGGAGCTGCTTTTGGCGATGATGACACACATCAACACTGTCAGGAAAAATTATTTATGGCATTTACTTCAGTTTATATAAACATGTTTAAATACACCCGTACAGTAAAAAAAAACATTCAAAACATACTTTAAACTTCACTGTTACCTATGAGTAAAAGGTAATTTTATACTGGACACCAAACTCCAACAATCTTTTCTACTTTTTAACTGTGTGAAGGATATATTTAAGAAGTTGACCGGTTACGTACAATTCACTTTTTCGAGTTCTACATGACACTTTTAGGTCGAATGCAATTAATATAAGGCACTCTACAAAATCTCTTGTGCATGACGTTATGTCTATATAAAAAGTATTAGAAAACTATTAAAACCATATTATTATTCTTTTCGCACATGGGGAAAAAAGTGACTCTTGTTTAAACTTTGTGAACATGCCGAACCAGAATTAGGTTATGCGATAAGCTGATAACACGAATATATTTATGACAGAGTAATGTTACCGGTATATTGGAAATCAATTTTAACTCTCAAAATGATATTTACAGAAACTAGATCTAGTTATAAAAATATTTTATATTAAACGAGTGCCAAACCAGGACGGTAAAACATGACAAATCTTGAAATTGGAGGAATTTCAATAAACATGAAAGAACTAGGTACACACCTTTCATTATTTGGTTTGCACTTTATTTTTTATATTTATAATAGGGACTGTTTGAATAATACAGTTCTGTTTTGTTTCTATCTTTATCAGTTGCGTTTCAATAGTCTGAACGTTGGGCTAGGCTGCGTGGGGCAGTAATTTAAAAGAACTTCTAAAAATTTCTTTTGTTTTAATATTTCGGCCAGTTTTAAGATGGGTAGTTTCAATATTACAGACAATAAAGAAATCGATTTTGTTCACTTTTGTTCATTTTAAAGATATACTTCCTGGTTTCAAATTCTTGTGTTTGTCGTACTCTGTGATATGCAGAATTTATATTCTCAGATCACTGGCTAAATTCTATTCAGTCAGGATTTCTATTCTCAGATCTCCTGTCAAAATCCTATTCTGTTCAGTTTTGCCAATTGTTTTCACGTTTAGGGCAAATCTAATGGATGTTCCATGTTCACCGCCATATGTATACCATCGTTTGGGATGGATCGAAATTGTGCTGCGTACTAGTGTAAATATTGAGTTGCGCTCTTAAAACCGAGGGCTAGACAGCGTGCGCAGGTTTATGCATTTCCATTTCTGTCCACGAATAGGCTCAATCAAACAACGCAGGCAATAATTTGATATTTGTCTTGTTCGAAGGCTTAGACATAGATGAAAACAAAACTTTTAAAGCCACCAACCACGACATTTATGAAAATATTGCTGGCTCAGTTTGATAAAGTGTGTTCATGGACCTTAATAGAAATACATACTGCACCCGCCGCTTAGCCTTAGGTTGAGCGCAACTCATTATTTACACAGATATATATGTTTCGTGCTCATTCGGCCTTCAAATGGGTTTAACGAAAACAGCCTTGATTGAATGTACGGGGAGAAAAGGCACAAACAACACTCCTGTGATATTTCAATAGATAAAAACGAAACTTTGAAAGCCACCGAACACGACAATAAATAATGAAATAATTACAGGCTCGGTTTGACAGAGCTTGTTCATTGGCAGTAAAGGAAATGCATAAATTTTGATACCACAGAAAGAGACTACTTATTCAAACTGTAATTGTCGCTGTAGATGAAGACTGACGTTTGGGTTCATACAGAAAGAGCGATTGAAATAACTCACTGCGCTCCTGACAGCAACATGGCTTATCTTACAAAGATGGTTGACCAGGTAAACATGTTTATCTGAACGAGTATTTACATGTACTACTTCTCTACCCAGAGAACATGCTTTGATTTAATTGCTGCTATGATTAATTGATTGAAATCTGATGAAGCACGTGTTATAGAAACTGCAACAATTTTTGTAAGGATCTTGTACATTGATATCATAAATTTCTTTACCATTTTCTTACCAGACGATAGGTGGGTTGGGGTTTATTAACCAACGCAACATATGCATGCGTGTTCATATGGGAACCTGGCAGTGCAAATGTGAAGTTAAAGAACCTGGTTTAAATTCCCGAATCATTTCAAATATGTTTAGCAAATGACCATACAAATGACCGAAGACCTCAGGTTCTCTCTTTACTAACAATTAATCTTTGTTGGAACATTAGTTGTGAAATCATTCGTATTATAAACGTATGGTTTATATCTCCTCTAGATATTTAAGTATGGTTGGCGTGTTTTCAGGATGTGGCCTTTCCTGATTTTCATATTCAACCTTTTTGTTTTTCGTATAATTAAAAACATATGAAAAGTTTCTTCTTAAATAATTTTCTCGGTCGGCCATTTGAAAACTACAAAAAAGAGTAATAAAGATTATTTATTCCATTCGATATAAAAAATAAAATTCTTCACTAAAACATTAACACATTTTAAAGGTATACGTGTAAATGCTAAAAAAAATAAAAATGCTTTTTAAACAAAATTGTTCAGTGTAAGAAAAATTCACTGACTGTACCTAATATTTTGTTATAAAAACATGTGTTTTATCGACTTGATTCTTTTTTGTTTTTCTTGTCCAAGGTTTATCCAATAACTCGATTTATCCGTGGTCGGGCAATCCTTCTAGCTAATACCATGTATCAATCTCTGCGTTTGTTAAAGGACATCTTTACGCAGATGAACTATATAATCAAGATCGACATTGGAAAAACAGATATAGTAAGGATTTTACATTAATGTATATGTTTTAATATGAATAATTATAATTTATATATTTAACCTACTGAGAAAATAATATAATCATTATTTGATAGCCATTTATTTCTCCGAACCTATATAACAGGTGACAAGTTTAAAGCGGAATGCGCATAATTTTGAACTTAAAACTGTACACTCTATATTTTGATCTAGAATCGGTATAATAATATTTATTATTATTATTATTATTATTATTATTATTATTATTATTATTATTATTGCATACGGTGGCAGCGCCTAAATAAGTTTTAACATGTTGATAATGAAATATGGAGCAACTGAGAAAGCCGCGGAGTATGCAGTATTTTTCTTATTCCAGGAAACTTACCACACAATTGAAGCCGAAGCAAACAAAGAAGACAACTTGTATGTAGATTCTTTTGTTGTTATAATATTCGGTCCACCGGGCAACTTCCAATACAAGTGCATATGTGAAATTTTAAATGATGAAAAATCACCCATTCTTAAAGGAAAACCAAAGCTTGTATATGTGATAGGTAGGTAAGAGAATCTCTGTTATCCTTAATTTATGTTGCGTACAAGCCTCTTCATTTGAGCTGTAAGTACTTAACTTACTAACACATACAATAATTGTGTTTGTGATTGAGTGTGATTTTTATTTAATTAATAAATAAGTTATGGTATTTATAAGCAGCTCTGGAATAAGTAAAACCTCACTGAACTTGCATGTGGGCTGTTTCAAAAAAAATGGCTGGTTTGGGTTTTCCTGTTATAAAAATGTACAACAAACAGTTACTTCCATTTTCCTTCTTCGCAGAGGTGTCTCATCATGCCCTTTAAAGATTTGTGAAGTTTTATCAAAATAGCACCATCCGTTAAAAAATATTCTAAAATAATCGGCAAAAAATGTCAGGAGTGTGACAAAAAAGTGTGACACTTTTCAAAATCACATTTGTTCAGACCATTATTTTACAAAAAGCTTGAGTAAAGACAAGTTTTAGTGTTGTTTTAGTAAAATGTGCATGTATTAGGCATCCCATAATCATAAAATTAAGCATATTATACTTAAAGTAATCAAAATTTATGCTATTAAGCCAAGCGTGGTAGATTAGAAAATACCTCAAGAAAATCAATACATCTTTGCTTTATAACTTAACAGGACTTTAAAGATGAATAGTACATAAGAAATGTTTTGTGTATCATTAAGTTTTATGTTTCTATATGCGATAATTATAATATTATCACCTCTATTGTAATTATATTTGTCTGCAGCTCCCTTCTGAAAATGTCATCTAAATTTGTCAGGAGTGTGACATTATGCACATATTGCAATATTTTGTCAACATATCCTTTACATGAAAACAAGAGCATGTTTTTTCCTAAAAGTCTATGTCATGTTTTTTTTTATATAGTGACAAACAGGAATAGCCTTATTGAAACATTTTTGAGTACACTGCACGTATGTGGTTGTCAGGAGTGTGACACACTTTCTTAACAATATGAACTTTTTATATTTATGCGATACCACAAGTTCTAAAGCACTTATATTTGATGCCTCAACATGTATTTTAACAGAAATACACATTTAAATAATAAGAAACTGTACTACTTGTATTTTAAGCACATAAATTAAAATTCTTTGATTTATTTAATATTTGTCCATAAAGCCCCATACAATTTTTATTCTGCCATATATGAGTATAACTTGATTGATTTTGATCACTGTAAAGACTGTACAAACATATGGACCAACCAGTTTGGACTTTTAATGAACTTAAATTCTTTACATTTTTCCACTTCACTTGCCATTTTTAAAATGACAATATCTCAGCAATCAGTTGACCAATTTCAAAATCTTTTCAGTTCTGTACTCGGTTTCAATAAGCAAAAACTACAGAATAACAGGTTTGGAATTTTTAAGAACTTTAATTTTTCACTATTTTTTCACTTTTCCAGCCATTTTTTTTTTTGAAACAGCCCATTTCTGCTGTTTATGTAATTCATTTTGTTTAGTTGCCCGTCGTTGGACTATATTGGTGGCTTTTGAATTTTAATGTTCCAAATTTATCTATTTCAAAATGAAGCAATGATTTGGACTAAAATTGGGCTTCGATATTTTAGTTTGTATGATTAAGCCCTTTCACGATTCCTTGTGATTCTCGAATGATATTCGAAAAACTTGTCTGATTTCCGTGTAGATATATTTCATCTGCTTACAGGTGATGATGACCTTGTCCGTGAAGTGGAAACATCGCGCATAGATATGTATCCTGATATACTCAGTGTGTCCACCGGTAGATTTCAATAAGAATCTTCTATTTAAATTGATTAACAAACACATTTGCTATGTGATGACGTTTTAACATTTTTGCGGTAGGTCGATGCTGACTCTGTTTACAATAATGCAGAGTGAAAACTGCGATGAAATTTCAAAACTTCCAACATGATTTAAACTTTTAAAAAGTTAAAGAGCAAAAGAAACACAATATTCTCTATATTTATAAATAAAGTGAATACTTTGATTATGTTTGAAATAAACAGCAATTTTATACTGTTTTAGTAACGGTCGCTTGGCTCTAAAAGTACTGATATATTATTGCTTTTTAATATACTGGCTATCATATTTTGTAGCCTTTTAATAAATTCCTCTTTTTACAGTCGCAAACGTTCTATTTCCATATTTTCAGGTTTTAGTGGGATAATGTTTTACATGTTCATCATTTGTCGGTTTGCCCACAGACTCTCTGCACAAAGCATAGCTGAAGTGGTAATTTTTCTTTAAAATATTTGAATTTTTAATATTAAACTATGTTACTATTGAGCCGATGTAACCTTTAAGTTGTATTGAAGAAAAGTGGTGATAAGAATTTGATAAAATGTTTAATCAAGGAATATCGTAATTACATTTACAGTATTAAAATTAAACGGTTAAATTGGTTGTTTTTATATAGAATACTGAGTTACAAATGCAACAAGCCAACTAGAAACGACTTCTTATTACAATAATATCACTATAAAAATAAATTTAACTTGTTTATTCCTGGTTTCCATCGGCATCCATAAAAAAATAATCTTCTGCTTCCTTTTTGCAATAAAAAAGGACGACTGGCGGGTAGTTAATATTACCCTCTCAAATAAAAAAAAAGAATTAAGCAATATAAATTTATAATTATGTAACGACAACAATGTTAATTTATATTTCAGCTGATGCACAATGCAAATTACCATAGATTTGCAGCCTCAACACAAACTACTATGATTCGGCAATTCTATTTCTTTCCTGGACTCACAACCTCAGGTAAACTAGATAGAAGTACTCGTAGCATTTATTAGCATAAGGAAAATATTTTCCATGGTTTGTTTTCGGGCTTCACAAACTTTAAACAACCAACTATTTCTTATAATATCAAGGAATGCAATAAAATATCGATTCAAGTAATCTTCAAGTAATATGTTAATATGCATTTACCTTTATTTAGTTTCAGCTCCGAACAATGTTGTGAAGCCAATTTAAAACCTGTTCGTGATTTTGTAAATCCAAGCAACTGTTGCCCGTATTATATTTCTATTACACGGGCTTTCTTGATATACATAGTATTTGTAAAATTGATGAAATGTTGTTGAATGTTATTAAAAGGAATATGGAGAAAGTTTGAATACAGCTGCTGTTACCAGCTAACATAATTATCATAGTTCATAAGCGATTATTAATCTCCTGTGTTTCCTGTTGAGATAGAGAAACTTGACATTAATGACATAGTTCTATATAAAGTTTTTCGTGTTATACACAGTATTTGTAAAATTGATGAGATTTTGTTGAATATAATATTGTTTAAATACAACTGCTGTAACTAGGTAACATAATAAGCATAATCATCAACCATTATTAATCTCCTGTGTTTCCTGTTGAGATAGAGAAACTCGACATTAATGACATGGCTCTATACAAAGATTTTCGTGTTATACACAGTATTTGTAAAATTGATGAAATTTTGTTGAATATAATATAATATTGGTTGAGTACAACTGCTGTTTCTAAATAACATAATTATCATATTCACCAGCGATTATTAATCTGCAGTGTTTCCTGTTGAGATCGAGAAACTCGACATTAATGACATGGCTCTATACAAAAGGATGCTTGACGAAGGAAGCGTTAAAACTTACAACGTCCGTCTCATGTTTGTCGGTTTGTTTCGTGCTGGGAAAACGAGCACTGTACAGCGTCTTATGGGTCAGTCGATTGAACATGTAACAAGTACGGACGGAATAGATGTGCAGACTGGAAAATGTGTAGTAGATATACGGAATCGGCAATGGAGCACAATACATGGTAAGATCATACCTTGCATCTAAGTTCTATTTTTGAAATTGTACATAAAATTGTCATCGTCTTATTGCTGATTTAAGTCCAGGTGCTCTGGTCTCGGTAAGTTCATTGAGTACCCGCCCTTTTGGCTTTGCAATGCTATTAGCTTCTTATGTTTTATATGTGTGTGTGCTTTTGCATGCAACATTGTTGAGCTGATGAGTGGGGTGGAGTGTTTTTACCAAGACAACTTGTACTTGTGTGTTGATATAAGAACCTGTTGGGGCAAGTGTAAGGTTGGTGCACCCTAGAACCTGGTTTAAACCCCCAGTGGCATTTTGATTTTCCACTGACCGTTCCAAGGCGGTAACCCCTTGGGTTCTCATTTTTGTTAATTGTGTGGTGTCTTTTTTAAACTGGTCATTTTTACCAAGCTCTCTTTCTCTTCTTCTTGACTGTATGGGGAGGCTGTTTTTATCCGAATGTGGCAATTCCTGATATGCATATTTCACTTTTTTCTAGATTGAAAAAAAGAGAAATATTTGCATTTACGAATTACAATTATGGAGGCTTGATAGGGTACATGTATTAACAAGGTGAGGCGAGGCTTTATTTGCTGCATTTTAGGAGTAGAGTCAGTAATAAAACTGAAACTTTAACTGTGAATCAAAAAGATCAAGTTTGAAGCATATTGATTTATCAGTTTAAAGTTCTATTTTTGAAACTGTACCTCAAATAAGTTTAAATTTGATACCTGTTTTTTTTGTTATTGTTTGTAAACTTGCCTTCGTAATAAGGCATTTTAAACATGATTTAAAAATAGCTGGAGCATAGGCGTCAAGTTCACTTTTCTGTCCTTTCAGATACAACTGAAAACATGTCTAATCTGCAACTAAGAAAACTTCAGTTTACTGATCAAGTATCGCGAAGTAATATCCCAGATATAAAGTCTTTAGAGAATGTCGATGACAATTTGCATCAAGGCCAATGTATTGACAGAGAAACTGGATCGCAGAAAGACCAAATGGCATATGTTGATGCATCAACAAGGAGGTTGATAACACAGCTCAAAAAAAGCAAACGGTCATTGCCAGATGCATTGTCAAATACTTTTGCCAATTCAGCGGCTGACATTTCGCAGCCCATGAGTTCCAATGTAAAGATACGCAAAGTAAGATTAAGTTTATTGTATAGATTTGGATATTGTTCAGTCACCCCAAAGATATTCTTCCTGCTCTTTAAATTTTGCCTTTGCATGGTTTATAATATGCAGGATTTATATTCTAAGATCCCCTGTCAAAATTCTATTCTGTTTAGTTCCGCCCATTGTATTCTCGTTTAGGGCAAACCCATTTTATCTGGGGACATTACGACGCTGAACATGGAATGGTATTAATCAGAAAATACCGCACTGAAGGTTCCATGTTTACCGCCATATAGCCAAATACATACCATCGTTTAGATCGATATTGTACTGTTTACTGGTGTAAATATTGAATTGCGCTCAACCAGGGCTACGCGGCTTTGGTGGTAATACGCAATTCTGCCCTTGAACAGGCTTAATCAAACCGAACCTGCAATATTTTCATTTTTGTCGTGTTCGGTGGCTTTCAAAGTTCCCTTTTCATCTATCCCATGATTAGACTCAATCAAACAAAGCAGATAATGTTCTGATTTGTCATCTTTTGTTGCGTTTGGTTGGAAATAATCTGAACCAAAGTCAGCATCGCAATAATTATTTTTCACTGACGTATTTTAATTATGTAGGAAAAAGGCCGTATAAAACAAATCTGGTATATCAAATATTACTTTTTAAATCTTCAAATCAATCATTCGGCTACTAAAATGAAAGCGATTTAACTAAATTCACCCTTAGTCATAAAGTAAATAAAACCTACAAAAGGAATAAATATTTACAGTTAAGTTCTTATCAAGAGTCTCAACCAAGTATGTCAACTTTCGGAAATCTTCCAAATACTATTGATAGCAGCAAACAACATAATGGAAGTATTGAAAGTATGAAAATAGCCAGACGTGTGTTGGAATCTACAGGCGAGAAAAAAGGTAAACTTTTCTGTAACATCGGATGAAATGTGGGATATATTCAGCCACAATTATAACTCCTTCTCTGTCACGTGCGTGACAAGCTTAGCGCTATTAGATCGAAACTCGATATTTGACTTTCTCAAAAAAGTAATCTCTACCTTTATCTTTATCTTAACTATTTAAATGACGAAAATGCTAGGTTAATTAGTTATGTTGGTGTTTTTTTTAATCTGTAGATTTTGGAGGGATAGGGAATCAAATAACTACTGTTTCAGCTACATAGACACTCTTTTGGGGGGAATCAGCCTTAGTTTTAATTACCCCCCTTGATGGTAAAATGCTTATTTAAGACAATGCAGGGTGTCAATCATTGTAAGTGACTGTATATAGGCATACTTGAGCTATGCTTTGGGGGATACGGATAGTATGTACTGATATTTACTGTGTCTGTCTCTTGCAAGGTTGGCTAGGCTTTAAGGTTATCTGTGAATTTAGAAACTGTTGCAAATAACCATTCCACGCAGGTTTATAGTTGTTTAATTGAAACAACTTAGGCCACTGGCTAAGAACACGTTTGTTCTCTCCCACCACCCCAATTTGGATATTTTGCAAACACATTTTTATGAAAGCTTATTATTTCCCAAAACTATTTGCAGTTGTTTGCACTCGGGCGATTGAGAAATAAGGGAACAAAGGAGGCTTTTTATGTTACCACTCTTAAATTCGTAGAAAAAAAATGCAAGGATTTTGAACCTTCGATTCTCATTCAATCCAATTATTATTTAACTAAACTTATATTAAAATGCTTTTGTATTTGTTTTGATTAGTGCTGTTTTTATTTCAATTTGTTTTCTCTCAAGTATTTAGTGTATAAAACTACCATAAAAGATTAAGTTTCAGCCGGAAATATTCCTTTAAGTGTTTAATTAATACTTAAACTTAAACAAAGTTATACGTTTTTGAAAGCTTACTTCTCCCTATAACCCTTATTACAGCAAAGAGAAAGATAATTAAGTTGTGAGTGCAGATTTTCATGAACATTTTATTTTTGTAATGACTGCAGAAATGCAGATTCGTTTAAAGAAATAATTTTATTTTTACTTTTTCTAATTTTACAAAATTATTGATAGGAAAGTAGACATAAAATTTTTTACAAACGTAACATATTCAAACAAGCGTTACGGAAAAGCATCAAACTCGCCAAGAATGCAAACAAATTGCAAAAATGCATCAGAATAAAGATACCCTTCAAAATTCCCAAAAAGGGCAGGGGTTCTATTAGCAGCTTAGTGTCTTTTTTTATTATGTGACCTTTTCAAGATATTTTTGTTGGTAAGTAATTATTTTTATTTACAAGAACTACACAAAACTATTAATTTTCAATAGGTGTCCAGTACGAAGAAGCTTCTGTGTCGCTTTGGGATTTTGCCGGACAGTTTGTTTATTATGCTACACATCAACTGTTCTTTAGTCCTAGAGCGGTCTACTTACTTGTTGTCAATCTGGAAAATGATCTCGAAAAAACCTTAACAGACTGGTTCATGGATATCAGAG
This sequence comes from Corbicula japonica, assembly GCA_038501625.1. Lineage (NCBI taxonomy): Eukaryota > Metazoa > Mollusca > Bivalvia > Venerida > Cyrenidae > Corbicula > Corbicula japonica. Next base: position 498,387 of record JAZAYU010000034.1, on the reverse strand, counting down.
GCAAACAGTCCATTGATGTGAAAGGTTTCATTTTGCGTTCAGATCTAATATTATACTTTTAAAGCGATAATAAAACAATTATTATTATAAAGTGATATACGTGCTTAAAAGGTTAGGGTTTTCATAATTATTGTCCTTTAAAGGATATTATGCATTGACTACTGCTTATGAATATTCTCATTAAACATAAAAGTACATGTATTTAAAAAAGCATTTTATTTTCTGATTGTACTATCGAAATGCTTTCACTTTACCTCACTCTGTTTTAATTTATAACAATATTTTATCTAATTTTTTCGAACAACATGGTCATTAGTTAGGATGTGATTACTCTGTCTTTTAAGGTGGCATAAATTTCTGGTTAAGGTCCATCGGTGCATATGGAAGAGGTCATTCTTCAGGCGTACCGCCGATTATTTTAGTTGGAACACACGGAGACAAACTCAGTGGGGTAAATAAATCTAATAAATATATAATAATTACTATGTTTATTATTAAGAAAAGTGAAATATGCATATCAGGTATAGCCACAGAAGGCTCGGTCAATCTTCAACTGGACGATATGTTTTACAAACTACTGCCAAACAACTTCGAAATTACGCATTATATCTAAAAATGTAGTTTCTTTCAGCCGTTATCCTTTGAAATGTTTAAATTATCTGTTTAGGTGCATTTTATAATGCTAAAATAAAAGCAAAATATTTTTACAGACTAAAGAAGAAAAAATAAAGACTGCAAATGAATATTTCAAGAAAATAAGAAATATCTTCATATCAACTCCCTTGATAAACAATATACGTCCGAGAGGATTTCTGCTTGATAACACCATACAAGACGTTGAGGTGGAAAAACTTAAAGATTACATTTTGTCTGTATCGCAATCAATGCCTTACTGGGGAGAAGAAATACCCGCCAAGTGGCTTGAACTGGAACTTGCAATTGCCGAGAAGCAACGACAACGAGAGCCATTCATTTCCATTACGCAACTGGAGGAAATTGTTGAGTCATTAGCCAGTCCTTTCCAAGATAAAGATAAACTTGATTTGTTTCTAAAAGCTCATCACGAAACAGGCTCTTTCGTTTATTTTGGGGAATCAGAAAAACTTCGAAATGTCGTTGTTTTGGAACCACAGTGGATCATTAATGCATTCCGTAGTCTGATAGGAGCAACTGATTTTGCAAAGATTGGCATTCGAATAACAAGGTACACAAACGACAATACAAAAATGGTGGATCCTAACATATGCAATGTCGTTCGTCGTTTTGTCACCTCAGCAGTTAAGAAGGAATTTTCAAGATTTGATTATTTGGGAACTACCTGTGCGGTAGATCCATTCCTATATAAAATTCAGTGTCAAGAAACAGTGGAAGAAGATGTTATGGATGAAGGTCTACATCTTAAGGAGGATTTAGTCAATGCAGTTGGGACCGACTTCTTCTGTTCTGAACATTCCGACAGGATTCACCTTCATTCATTGAAACCAGTTGAAATGCTTCACGAATGGTTCAATGATGATGTAAGTCCGAACACCTGATATTTTAATTAATATCGAGCTTTAATCGAGCATTATAGACCGGGGCATGGAGCTTGGGCATTAGTATTCATTTAAATTGTTGCATGTGACCTTGCTGTATTTCTATATTGTCGCGCTTGATGGCTTGCAAATGTCCCTGTTCATCTATACATTCTATCATTTAACATCCGGAAAGTATTTTTTCGTTTTAAAGAGGTTAAATAAATCTACCGTTTACTTTTGCCTCATTTTTTTTGTTAAGGTATATGTTAAGAACCATACAGTACTTAACGGGCAGGATTTTGTAAGACCGTTTGCTACAAACTTCCAGCTGTGGCTCTCGACAATGATGAGATTGATATGAAAAAATCTTTAAACATAGAAACAAAATTAAAATAACATAGTTATTTAACTAAGTTTTTTTCCAGATTCCCGAGAACTTCCGATTTGACGGCTATTCTTCTTCTGTGATTGGTAATAGTAACGCCATTTTACTTCTACGTTTTATATATATTTTAAGGAATGTATGGGAATTCACAACTTTTGAATTCTTTTATTCCATAACTATAAGACGACCGCTAGAAATTTCGTTATATTTATCTTTTATTTAATGACAAATATATATTTATTGCAAATTCCATTTTCATGCACGTTTGAGTTTTTATTATTTCCGTTAACATGCTTATATAATATATTGTATTCGGTTTCTTAAAAAAACAAACCTCTTTTATCCTTTTTTTCAGACACTTGGGCCAGAAAACTTCCACATACGTTAAAGCAGTTGGAAGTTTCCGAAAAGGTTCTATCGAGACTCTCAAAAAGTATCGGAAGAAATTGGCGGAGACTAATGGTAGAGCAACTGGGTTTGAAAGTAAGTCATGCAACCTCTGTCATTCTGTTGATTTCCTATACACAATCATGAATTGTGAGTTCCCCGGTAAAACGCTATTCTCAATTTCTCTTTGATTTTTGAATACTCCTTTACAAAAAATCTCTGCGAAAGTAAAAACTGATGCGGCTTAGAAAAGAAACAGTTTAAAATGCAAAAGTGAAAAAAATTCTTCAGTAGAATTATAATGTTATGGCTACATTTAATTTTGAAATACTTAAGTCCAGATTAAAGAGAACATTTATTATTATTACCGTAATATATGATATTGCCTCTACTGAGGAGCGACAGTGATTAGCCATGCATTACCAGTTACACCACCGATTGAGCTAGCTGGGACAACCCTAAAAAAGGTTGATCGGATAACCCTGATAACCTTAATCATCACTGCATTACACCGTTAAGCAGTTATTTACTGATAACAGTAAAGACTATGTGTACGGGGAGAACGCCCCACTGCAAAAATAGCGCTACTATGAGTTTCAAAAGAAATTGCCGCTACTGGGGAGCGAACCTATACGGCGACAGAGCCTAGCCATGCAATGCCTATTACGCTACAGATTGAACTGTCCTGGACAAATATAGAGTTAATTTTTGACTATAATATTCCATTATGAAATTGAGAAACACTGTAAAATATGTTTGTAAGAATTAAAAAAAAGTAGTTAGTCATTTGGAACGTTGAACAATTATTAAATCTCTTAAGTTTTCTCTATATTTTTTTAAAGAGTCAATTCCTAAATTCACAATATGGCAATTCTAAAAGTATAATTAGTGTCGCTTTCACTATTTTTTTTTTACTTTTCTTTCTTCAGCAAGTCACTGTCGATCAGATCGAGGAAGACAACCCGGATAGCATTAGGCTTCAGATATTCCGCTGTTTGTTGGATTGGAAGAGCAGTTGTGAGTCGCAATATCCTAGTACAGCAACGTATGGAGTATTGATTGAAGCACTGAAAAGGGCACGTTCTAAGGATGTAACAATCGATTTTGAAGACATTCAGAATGTGATCGATGACATTTAAATAGTATAGAAATGTACATTAGTAGAACCCATTAGAAACAGAACTTTGTAAGTCAGCGAAAGCAATAAATAAGAAAACAATGGTGAACCTATTCTTGACCTTTAATGAAAATGAAAATAACCCCAATCAAACCGAGCCTGCAATATTTTCATATTTGTCGTGTTCTTCGGCTTTCGAAAATCCTTTTCATCTATTTTAAAGGAATCACAGTAGCGTTGATTGTGCCGTGTGGCGGCTGTAAAAAGTTTCCCCTTACATTCAATCAGTGCTGTTATCAGTTACCTCCTTTGAAGGTCGTTGAGCACGATACTTGTGCTATGTCAACAGTACCTCTAAAATTGCATTTGTTTAAATATTTCGGCCAGTTTAGGCCATAGAAAAAAATATTTTAGATTCTCATCCCCGCCCGCCCCTGTCCAAAACCACCCGCCCCAAAAAATTGATTGGCAAAAAAATTGGAACATATTCTGTTCCGGACAGAACAGGTTTTAAACCATCCCGGATATATAAAATGTTCATCATTTCAAAGCTTATCGAAGGTGATTAAACTAGTGTCACTATTAAAGACTGGTATGGCTTTTCAAGCAAGAATAGGCACCAACCTGCTTCTTTGGTAAGTTGTTATCCTGATTTTTTTGAAGAAATTGAAAAGATGGACGAATATTCTACACCAAAGGTTCTGGTAACTATAAATGCCATTGTCTCAAAATTTTAAGTTAGTTTTTACTTCTGTTCTCAGGTATTTCGTTAATAAAAAATAAAAATTAAAAAGTGTCCACCCGCCCCTTTTCCCCCCAAAATCCGGATGAGAATCTAATAATTTATTTTCTCTGGCCTTATAGATGGGTGGTTTCAATATCCCAGCCGATACAGATTCGGATATTGTGCAATCACCCCTAGAATATACTTCCTGCTTTTTAAATTTTGCCTTTGGCGTTGTCTGTGATATGGAGGATTTATATTCTCTGATCCACTGTCAAAAGTCTATTCTGTTTAGTTGCGCCCATTTTTTCTCGTTTAGGGCAAACCCATTATTTTATCTGAGGATCATACGCCGCTGAACATGGAATGGTATTAATCAGAAAATACCGCATTGAAGGTTCCATATTCACCGCCATATGCATTCCATCGTTTGGGATGGATCAAAATTGTACTGTTTATTGGTGTAAATATTGAATTGCGCTCAACCCGGAGATAGGCGGCGTTGGCAGTAATATGCATTTCCATTACTGCCCATGAACAGGCTCAATCAAACCGCAATATTTTCATATTTGACGTGTTCTTCGGCTTTCAACGTTCCTTTTCATCTACTCTAAGTACCCTTGACAAGAGTTGATCATGAAAGGTTACAAAAGAATGATTTCTCAAACGATTAATTGGCTTGATGAATAAAACAGAGCTTAAACGGGTTTAACGTGTCTTTTTTATATTGTCGAAAGTTTGAGAATTCGAATAAATTAAGGATTTTATAGCATTTTTAATAACACAGATAGTTTGGGCATTTAAACAAAATTAATACAGTTATAAAGTAAAACCATTCTAGTTATTAACCAATCAGCTTTTCGATGTTTATGTAGCTATTTCAAAACTTAGAATTGGCGTGGCAATAGGGGATAACGTCTTAAATAACAATTGGACTACAATTATCATCTACAGTCATTATGCATATAACCTCTTGAAAATGTTCAAAAGCTTTAATATCCGGGGTTGTTTAATTAAAAGCTAAGAGACTTGTGCAGTAATCTTCCTCCGACTATTGCATGTAAACAGGCCTTGTAAAACAGGACCTGTGACTTCAATGTGCGTGCGTGCGTCAGTCCGTCCGTGTATGGGTGTGTGTGCGGGATTAGGTGTGTATGTCGTTTATTTTCATACTTTAAGTAACTGTCCTATATACCTCTTGTAACAAAAAGGACACCAAAATGAAACAAAAGTATATCATACAGTGCAAATTTTGTGAGATATTGCCAGGGATCATACCTCTTAAGTGCATACAGCAATTCTGCTAGATACAGTTATCGCGGTGATACCGTAAAATTACATGTTCTCTCTTACGAAATTTCGCGCCGTTATATTGTCCTTTGGAATTAGAATTCGTACGCTTTCACTAGTGCAAAATTTTGAAATTAAACCCGCTAGAAAAATTATTCCACCGTACTAAAAAAGAGAGCCCGCGTGATTACCGCTTAGAAAAAAAATTGTTGCAAAATATGGTTTTCATTGATGGGTTAAAACTTAAAACCAATATCTAGTGCGCCAACCACATAGGTTGCTCCGCCAGACCTCGAAGGCAATAAATTACCAAACAGTATGATATTTGTATTCAATCTTGTTTTCGCCGCAATTCAAAAACATATGCCTCATGGGGTTGCCAGGGAAATAAAGTTGATTATAGGCAAATAATCTTGCTGGTGTTTAGTTGTCTTATTTAGTAATTTGGTATCAACAATTATTTATTTAAAATCGTATGAGACGTTATCACGAATAATGTGTTTGAATTGGCAATTGTATGTGGGTAAACTGTCTGTTCATTCCAAACAGGAAATGCAGTTATTATTTACCGGTATAGTAAATCTTGAACGCCGGCTAATATATAAGAAATTATAAAGTCTGTGTTTTATTTCGTTGAGTGAAATAAGATCATAAAACTGATTTTGGAGACTCGTCTCAAATCGGCTCAAGCATCTGACTTGCTGAAATAGAGACTAATCGGAAGCTTTAGATTTTAGACTGGTCTCCATTTTCTGTTTTATGATATTGAGAACGAATGACATGTCTGATTCTTCCTGTTTCCCAGAAAACTTTCCATTTACTCTGAAATGGCCTTGAGTCACTTCACAATCCCAAAGAATGTGTAAAAAGGGGGATGGTAACCGCGATGAAATCCAGGAATGAATTAGGAAGTTTAAATGACTTAACCTATCATATTTTAGTGTTGTAAATTTCTCAATACGTACTTGAAAATCGAAACCAAACAATTGATTTCAATATAAAGTAAACACTAGTTCAAACAGATAGTATATCAGTAAATATTAATCGATTTACCCATGTAATTTAAAGGCATTTGGTTATTCTGTTCCGGAGCGGAATTTTACGTGGGTATGTGTTCTTAAATGGTCCGAAAATCTCCAGGATTTTTGTTATAGAATAAAAAGAGGTCTTTATTCAGGCATCACAGTCCTAACAAGATACTTCAAGCGGCAAAAGAAATGCTCGAAGAACAAAACCGGCAAATTTAAGATGGAAAAAGATGGTATATGATAAAATTTTCAGCGGCGGTGGATATTAACTACAGTAAAACTCGTACACTTATATCTCTTATTAAGACAAATCCGATAATAAGACAATTAATGTTAAGTCCTATTTAAGGGTTTGCACTAGTTCCCACCCGGAAAAAAGACCATCCCAATATGGAAATCACTTTTGGCCATTCTGTAATAGCGGAGTTTAGCTGATAACTGTAATAAATCATGGTAACACTTCTTATAATTAATATGATAATTTTATACCTTGTGTATGTATCTGTCAACTAAGTTTCATAAAAAGCTTAAAAGTTTATCATTTTGATATTTTGAAACTTAGCGTTTTAAATAAGCGTGCCAAAACATTTCGCTAGTGACATGTTAAGTTACCATGTAGGCACTCTTTGCTTTCACGTGTATGAAACATGATTTCGAGGATTCCTTAAATTTAGAAAGACTTTTTTATTATTTTGTGCATTTTCAGGCAAAATTACAGTTTTTGATCGTCTTTGTTAATTCTGCAGCAGAATGAACTCCGAATCCTGAGAATTTTAACAAATTCGAACCAATATCAACCGAGATAGCGGCATTTTTATATCTGTGTGGTTACAAGTAGATCTATATACCCTTAAACTTCTGATTGATTGACACCAATTTTAACCAATCGGCTTTTCGAGATAGGAATCCCAGCCCAATCCTGCCATTCATGATTTTCCGTCTTTGTATAAAATATTGATAGCGTACAATATAAGACTTCGAGACTTAACACAATACATTTGTATCGCTCTTTTTGGCACCAAAATAATTGTATTAGCCCACGCAATAATGCCCTTGTTCAAATGCGGTAGGGGCGTTAAACTGAGAATATACAACAACAACAAAAACAACAACGCAATTAATTAAGGATAATAATGAAACAAAAAGTAAAAAAAAAATATATTGGAAAAAATAATCAGGCAGAAAACAAAGCATCTCCAAACATAAATGAGTCTATACATTTACATGTAATGATTGTTATTGTGTTTTTTCGAGGTTGAACCAAATCTAGCATTTAAGTTCGAAACAAACAGCGGATGTTTACAAAAATAGTTCAGTTAGTTACTAAAATGAAACAACTAACGGTGGTCAATTCCGAATAAACATTGAGACAGATATCATAGATAATTCCTAAAACAGAATGGTATCTCAGATTGTTCCTAATGATATGTAATTCACAGATCGTTATTAAAACACATGTATGTCACAGATTCTTTTTGACAGTATTGATCAACACATGTATATCACAGATTGTTCTTATAACACATATCACAGATTATTCCAAGAATACATTTCACAGGTAATGCCTAAAACAAATGTTTATCACAGATTGTTCCTATAACACATATATCAGATAAATAAAATGCCTAATCACTATTCAAACGGTATGGTTTGTCTATGGACATTTCCTAGTTTAAACGATACACCGATGAGACCTGAATGATTTGATAAGTTGTATGTTGACACTAATTACAAGCGTTCATTGTCTTGTCCGTTGAGATCTAAAGAATAACACAGGCTTCGCTGGTCTGCTGTCGTCTCAAGGCGGCAGCCCTTTCCTGTCGCTGTCTCTCCAGGAGGATCTGCATTGGATTGGTCCAATTATTTCTTAGCCAACTCATCTTGAAGGTCATTATCTTCGTCACTTGCTTGTTCTGGCCTCCGATCATCACGCTGCCGGCGATAAGAAGATTATGGCGTACAGCTTCTAAGTCGTAAAACTTGTTTCCCGAATCACCACAGAGTTGATCATTCTGGAAAATACATTTGTTCAGAAGAACGTCAGGTTTCAGTACCAGACAAAGGCTGATTAGAAGACTCGTGTCAGAATGACTCAGATAGTAATTATAATAATTCCGGAATCGGTTTACGTCTGGGTCATTCATTTTTAACACCGTACACATGCAGTCCAAGTAGTACATCAACTTCGCCTTTGGATCATTAGGAACAGTTACAGTTTTAGAGGTATCTCTCAATCCAACTTCTGTTCTGTGTAAGTAAGCCATGGTTCTCAACGACTCTTAATGAAATCAAAACCAAGAGTCTACACAATTAGAATCTTTGAACAATGATACGGCCTGATATACCGGTATATATATAGTGCACTGCTATAATGGGAATTTGGAAGGAAGTTTTATTTACCACTTCTATGAAATTTTATTTAATTTTTTATGAAAATATAAAAAGGTCTGTTCTTCTTTAAAAAGAAAAACGTTATCTAATTTAACGAGTTATTTTAGTACTTTTTCCAAGAGCTCGACTATTCATTTATTGCCAATATTCTAATTTGAAAAAAAAAAACATAATAACTTTAAAATATTATAGAACAGACATTGAGCTTGCTGGAAATAATGTCAAGATTGTAGCAATTTTGTAGGTTTTCACTAAGATCATTGAATATCCACCTTTGTGCTTGACGATGCTATCATCTTCTTATGTTTCGTATGTTTGAGTGCTTTTGCAAGGAACATTGCCGGGTTGATGGTTGGGTTGGAACTAATTAACCAAGACGTACTTGTTTGTTCATTTGAGAATATAAAGGGGCAAACGTGAAGTTAATGCACGCTGAATCATGATTTAGACCCTAGTGTCATATTCTTTTGCCCCTGACCATTCGTTAATTATTTGTGGTGTATATTTTGAAATTGATCATTTTATTACCCAATGTTTATTTTTCCTCTTTACTTTTTGGCTGTGTGGGGTGGCTGTGTCTTCTGGGTGTGGCCATCCCTGATAGGCATATTTCCATTTTTCATATCAATCACTTGAGTGATGTAGCATCTGCAAATTTTAGCTGTTTTAACGTATTTTCTCTACTCTTAACGTCATTCGTTTTCTCTTGTCTCTCAAACTCATTGTGCTGCACTTCAGCACAATCATTGTAAGCAATTGTTAACACTAAGAGGTGATTTTGACAGCAGAAGAAATAGAAGAATTTTACGCTCTTTCTGTTTTAAAGAGATTTTCAATACATGCTGATAACTTGCGGGTGTTTTGTATTTTTATTACCAACATTATTTGGAGGTTTCTATGACACCTTGCGTTTATTATAAACAGTATTATCCTTTCAAATACTGAAACTTTGAAAATAATAGCTATTAGATATAATTTGAAACGACCAATTCTTAGTGATTCATCTACCTTTATTACTTTAATTAATCTATTTTTTTATTAGTTAATCATGAAAAACATTAACCAGCAGTTAATAATTCACCATAACCCAACCAACCACATACCCTAAAACTTAAACTTTAGCGAAACCATCAGTAATATCTGGTCTGGTGAAGGTATGCTAGGTGAGCGCGCCTCTCGTTTCTACTAATGATGAAATATTTAAAACACTTTTGCAATCAAAATATAAGTATTAGGAAAACCAATTTACTAAAAATACAGCCTATTCACATTTAGCCAACTAAAACAAACAAGTGCCCTAGTTCAAGAAACAGAGATTAGATACCATTCATAGTTTTATTATCTTGGGCACGGGTTCTAGGCTGCGCCAGCAGAATAAACAAGTACAAGACTCAAAAGAACGCATACGTATAAATCAAAAATAGCGAAATTCACGTTGTTCGAAAACGAAAGGTACCCGGTGACCTTTAACAGCACTGAACAAGTCACCACTCCTTCTAAAACTTCATAAATGCTTTACCTATTGTCGTCGAAGCGACATTTTTTTCATTTTTGAACAACAAGTCGAAATGAACATTTTTAATTCTCGTACATCTCAATCTGGTAAACGAATTCATAAAAGCGACGGTATTTACAATAAATATTCTTTTGTTTACATTACATTCTGTAATTATTAAAATATGTTTGCGCGTAAAAAGTGATTGTTTTATCGTTCGATATCCAAATAAACATATTAATTTCACTCAATTGGAGGAGAAAGATTAATAAAATAAAATACGTCAAAAGGGAAAAAGAACAGTATGTGCTGTATCAAAAATCTCAATTTATGTTGATGAATAGTTTACTTTCATTTACATGGCACTGCGCTGCTCTGGTGTTGTAGAGAATATGGCAACAAAACAAATCAGCAAGTTTTTAAATAATCATGAAAACTGAAAGAATAAAACTTCCATAAGAAAACACATATATTCGGATATATGCAAACAGAAATCCAGAATATTCGTCAAATTTGCTAGATTCCTGCTGCAAAACACAACAGTTACAGTGTGTCATCTTACTTTAATTCCAAACGTCTATGTTGTACACTGTTTAGTGCTCATTTTATTGAGGACTGCTGCCGGGATGCATGCTTTTTATACAACTTTACTACTGATGTTTCTTGTTGCCTCAAAACCAGCGAATTATAAACAAATGTGTAGGCAATTATGGCTAAAGCTATATGCTATCAAGGGCTGCTCCGTAACAAAATATTTTGGCCGGATCACCTGAAACAATTTTAAACGATGGTATTTAGAAATAATTTGCTGTTTCTGAAAATATTTCAATTTCTTGGAATTTAATACACTTCCTTTTTGTAAAAATTGGCGGATTCAATTTTTTTGATAAAAGAGGGCATATTCTACAAACGAAGATCAGGAAGCTTAAATACTGTCCAAAAATATAGCCCCGTCCAATATTCAACAATTGATACCTCTTTAATATGCTTAATAAAAAGAAACAACTACAACAATTTTAATATTAACGAATACATGTATGTTAAGAAAGAGTAATTATTACGCTAATGAAAATTAGATATTCTTTAATTAAACTTCAATTAATAGATTTAAGGACAAATGGTTAGTGTTGGCAAGGTCAAGTTGTGCACAAATCAAGTAACGATCATAGCTACCCAATAATAGCGTTGTGTATAGACTGGCTACCGGACCATGATGTTGTTGATGTTTTTTTTTCTTTCATTAAACACTCTTTGTAAACGATTTAACTGCATTATAACTTATTTTCTGTATCGGGATCATGAAACTATATAACTTTTAAATTTATCCGATACATTATCGTCTTTTGGTAAATAAACGATCAAAATTCCATTATGATTATCATGGGTTTAACTGTTTATGTTTGTCTTATCGTAAATTTAGGTACTTATTTTAAATTCTGTATTATTGTTTTCTGAATTTCAGAAACTGCATCTGAAGTAACGTATTTTTCTATTTTAACTGCTTGCATAATGATTTCTGGTGCAGTTTATTTGTATGTGCCATTAGCCTAGATCTAAATTGTATATCGGCAGAATGTTTTTCTCGGTACGGTATTTGTCAGTTTTTTAGACTGAAAAAAGATGGCAGCGCCCATGGGAAAATATGCTGGCGTTAAAAATTGCTGATAAATATCAACAGTTGGTGATACTTCGCAGTGTGGTCATGGCATCAACCAGTACAAAAGCATCATCAGCACGCGGAAAATACGAAGAAGGGATATCCATCCGAGCGCAGAAAAGAGTAAGTATGAGATCAATGTAGCATGGCCCTCGGATAAACCCTGCCACCAGCAAATTTAAATAGGGAGTATCTTATGTTCCATAAAGTTTTTTGTTTTACAGTTTATTGCAAGATTTAAGTGATTTTTCACATTAGACTACGAGAAAAGTGAAGTAATTTTGCATGGAATGTATCCCATTAACAGGATACATTTTACATGATTCCCAACAAGATCCATAACTCTTCTAGTTTTTTTTTCAGTTATGCCCCTTTTGTATTTTAAGTTTTATGCAGTTGGGCAATATTTTTAATTTTTAGCTCAAAAGATTGAAATAGAACTCTATACAAATGTCAAGCATCAGGACCTGCTTTACTTCCAACGAACACTTAAGCTCTTTCAAACCCTTATTTCACAGTTATGCTTAATTTCACTCAATATTTTCATTAAAAATTATGCATATGGGCTATATTTTTAATATTAATATATTACCTTTAATTTCATTTTGTTTACAGAAACGTGCTTTAGGACACTACAAGAACAGACATAAAGGAGAGGAAACTTATGAGCTAGACGATGAGCTTGCTAATGAAACCACATATTATATAGAAAATGGTAAAAAATAAGAATTTTCTGTAAAACAGTTGACAAAACATGAAGTTCCACAAATGTAACTTATGTATTGTTAGACATTTTAAAAGTTGAAAGCTGTTATATTGTTATTAAACAACAAGTGAACTGGTTCATATAGATAGAATGTTAAGTCCATTAAGTTAATTTACTGGGTAAAGTGTTTACAGTTAAATCTGTCATAAACAGTCGCCCAAGATGGTGCATATGTGAGGGGCTTCTCTTTAGAGATCTGTGCCCAAGGTTATAAAACTGAGCATGGAAACAAGTCTCAAATCTCAAGCTTGACCAGTCGCCATTTTAGCCACCAATCAGATGCTTGAGATTTGAGGCTGGTTTCCATGCTCAGTTTTATAACCTTGGGCACAGCTATTTATGGCAGGTGGTAGATTAAACTGGTAACAATGAACTCAGACTTAACTGCAATTCACTTCCATCAAGGTAAATCTTTTATAATTCTTTACAGGCTTAAGAAAAGTGTATCCTTATTATTTCAACTTTAAGACATTTGTGAAAGGACGTTGGATTGGAAGGACGCTATTGGATATATACACTCAAGAATTCAAACAAGCTGGAGATGATCATGTAAGTTTTTTTATGGGTGGTTTGAATATTCAAGCCTGGACCAGCCATTATAGCTTTGGATATTGTTCAATCACCCCAAGGATATAATTATCTCCTTTTTTTAAATGTAATCCTTTGGCGTTCTCTTACATTTCTCCACTGTCAAAATTTTATTATGTTCAGCTCTGCACATTATTTTATCTGGGGAAAATACCCTGTTTATCATGGAATAGTATTAACCTGAAAAAAAGCATTGAAGGTTTCCATGTTCACCATCTTATGCACACCATCATTTGATTTCAACAGTGAAAAAAAACAGTCAATAACCGACCTCAAAAGACCCTACGGATTTTATTATTTGAAAATTGTTCTATAAACTATCTTATTAGTTTGGAAGAGACAGCAGTTGTATTCTGGTTTACAGTAACACATTAAAAAAGTTATGGTTATCTAAAATGCAGCCAAGTTTACAAGTACAGAATCTTTATTGGTAAATAAGCTGGAAAATTGGTCAAAAAGAACTCACAGACACAGTAGTGTGAGCTGATACTTGTGTAGATTTTTTTAGAAATGAAAAGACTGAAAATTGTAATGGTCATAAAAAACTAAACAATTGTCATTTAAATGTTGTTGTTGTTGTTGTTTACTTTGTCCCTGTAATTTCAGCTGGAAGCCATTGCGACAGGAAGCATAACTGTGAACGGGAAACCAGCAACACCAGATCTAGTTCTCAAAGATGGCATGATGCTGTCTCATAAATGTCACAGGTATGCTTGTAATGTCCCAATAAAAAGTTCATACTGATTACATAACAATGTGCAAGCTCACCGTATCACTGCATCCTCTTTACATTTATATATTAGGAATTTGGTCTGTGGTGTTTATGTTTGAACACATGTGAACATGGAGACAATCTGGGTGTTTTAATAAGGTTCATTTCATTTGTATTACTCACAGGACACAAAACTCCTTTAAATAAAGTAAGCAGGTAGTCCATATTCCCATGATGTTCGCTTCCTGATTAGAAATAACTTTGTGAATCTAAAAGCCACTATTGTAGATCCTGATTAGACTGCATGTATGTGCAGGCTGATTTGGATAAACACTGTTCACACATGGGATATGATGTATCCATCTTTGAATAAAGGGATAAGAATTACAGTGAAATCAGTTATTGTTATTTTTTTATCTGTATGTTTTATCTACATATTGTTAATTTTTGTAATCTGTGTGTTTTATCTATATATAACAGTACCCTTAGATATGAATCACAAGTAAGTTAATCACAGACATGATGGCTGCCCCCTTAACTTAGCTTATAAATACTCTTTGATTGCATGGGTGAATAGTTTAGTGCAGTATGATCAGGATCTAAACTGTTTGCCTTTACATTCATAAGGTTATTTCGATGTGAACATTGTAGATCCAGATCAGATGACAAAAATGTGGCAGCTGATCTTGATCTTAACTGGTCACAACGCAAAAAGGTGTTTATATGGAGTAAAAGGTTAAAATACATGTATAGTGGTACTTAAACTCAATCTTTATTTAAGGCAAATTAAGGGTAGTCTTTATTAAGGTCTGTGATACAGATGTCTTTACCCATGTTTCAGGCACGAGATGCCGGTGCTAGCAGACCCGATTGAGATCCTGCTGGACACGCCGGAGGTTCTGGTCATTAACAAGCCATCATCTATCCCAGTACACCCGTGTGGAAGATACAGATACAACTCTCTCACATTCCTACTCAGGCACCAGTTTGGTTATAAAAACCTTAGAAGTATGTTATATTGGGATTATGCTTCATTATGCCCCTCTTTGAAGAAGTGGGGGTATATTGCTTTGCACATGTCAGTCTGTTTATAACCAAGCCTTTCTTCAGCAATAACTAGACAATGATTTGGCTTACTGTCTTAATATTTAGTAGGGATGTTTGTCATCAGATATAGACGACCCTTATTGATTTTGAGGTTAATAGGTGAAAGAGCAAGGTCACAGTGAATTTCAAGAACCATGTCTGACAAATAACTAGACATTGGGGAAATAATTTGCACTAACCCGATTTATGTTGATATTACATTGTATATTTATTCCAGTGTTTCGATTCAAAGAATAGCAAATAATTACAACAGCAATTGCGTGAAATCGTCAAAACGGCACGTAAACGCCACCTTGACGCTGCCACAAAATAGCGGAAAAATAACTAGACAATAATTTCATCTAGGTTCCTCAGCTCCTGTACAATTGAAATTAAATTTATAGTTTTAAGTGCAAACAAACAATTATTACTGTAGTAAAAAAATTATTTAAAAAAAGTAAAGAAGTCTCACAGTTAGTTGTTTTATGCTGATACTCTGTTTTGATAAGATTAGAGACTAAACAAAATTTTAACAAATCAACTGCTTCTGCTTAAAGACTCTGGTCTCAGTTTTATGATAACAGACTCAGAGATGGTTGTTTCATTTGCAGCTCTGTATCGTCTAGATCGTCTGACATCAGGTGTGTTGATAATGCCAAAGACAACCTCAGTGTCCAAGAAGATGGAGGATCAGCTGCAAAACCGGGAGCTAGAGAAAGAATATGTGTGCAGGGTGGTAGGCAGGTTCCCAGAGTAAGTCACAGAGAATCCCCGCTGTAAATATCCCATTTGGGACTGGGAAAAATGGTCTTACTAGTGAGGTGGTCTTTATTTTGGGATGGAAAGGAGTGTGAAACTGTAACATTGGGCATTGCAACAGTGGTCTTATTATAAAAAAAAATCTAAAGGAGGGTTTTCATTCTACATGGGTTTACTCCTTTATCCTACTGGATACAGTTATTGTGATACCTTGAGAAACTGGGGCTTACTGACTTTCTTATAAGTATAGACAACCCTAATGCAAACGCGCATGGTCAGAAATGGATTGTAACTATTTTCTAGATGCATTAACAATGTTTTTCTTACTAATACATTGAACTTATTATTAAAGTTTTGTTATCAACTTTTAAAGTTTTAAACTCTCTTTGCACCAATCTACTCTTTCACCTAAGTTTATTCACTCTACCTTCTGAAAAATATCATTTAATAGAATCATTATGTAAACATGATGCTGAAGTCCAAGTTATTCACTTGTGTAAACATGATATTACAGTGGAGAGATTGTATGTTGTGAACCTCTGGGTGTCATGTCACACAAACTGTCCATCTACAAGGTAGATCCCAATGGTAAAGAGAGCAAGACAACATTCACCAGGCTGAGCTACAATGGAAGAACCAGTGTAGTCAAATGTAAGATACTTGTATTACCCCTTTACTCAATATTCATGTGCAAACAGTGTAGATCCAGATCACCTGGCACATCCATGCTGTCTGATCAGGATCTACACTGTCCACTTCTTGGTCTGAGATAACCTAATGAACTTTAAAGCAGACAGTGTAGATCCTGATCAGATGCCACAGAAATGCAGGTCCCAAGGTTATAAAACTGAGCATGGAAACCAGTCTCAAATCTCAAGCATCTGATTGGCTGAAATGGCGACCAGTCTCCATTTCAGCCAATCAGATGCTTGAGATTTGAGACTGGTTTCCTAACTCAGTTTTATAACCTTGGGACCAGGCTGATGTGGATCTATACTGTTCACCAATGCCATAAGAGTTGTTTCTATGGAGTAACAATTTAAATGAACAGAAACAATGTTCTTGGTATATCTATGTTTTACTATTTAACCCTTTCCTGTATAGATACGCATTTTAACGCATGTGCGACCAGTGTAGATCCAGATCAGCCGGCACATCCGTGCCGTCTGATCAGGATCTGCACTGGTCGCATTTTGGTCAGAAATAACCTAATAAATCAAAATGCGAACAGTTTAGATCCTGATCAGACGGCACGGATTTGCCGGCTGATCTGGATCTAAACTGTTCGCCCTAGCAGTAAAGGTGTGTTTGTACAGGAAAGGGTTAAGAATCCATGTAAGTCATGCCCCTGCCTCAGAATTAAAGAATACTAAGCTGTGTATGTAATAAAGATACTTGGGATATTATTATTTCATTTCTTTTTGTTGACATGTTAAGACAGCAACAGTCTTGGCCATGTCATTATCCATTTACTCAAAGTGTATGGGTTTTAATGCAAGTGTGAACAGTGTAGATCCAGGTCAACTGACACATCCATCCTGACTGATCTGGATCTATACTTTTTTCCCATAATATGATAAAGGCATAACATTAAATATGTAAATAATGCAGTTGAAATTGAAGTTACCATCATGATTAAGTATATTTTTTAAAACATAAAAAGCAATATATTTTTATTTTGTATGACATTTAATACATGTACTCCACTTTAGAAACTGCCTATTTTCAGGTGTTCCCCATACAGGTAGAACTCATCAGATCAGGCTCCATCTACAGTTCCTAGGTAACCTATTTCTCTTGTGAAACATCTACTTATACTAAGACACTCAGGTTTAAGTAATCTTCATTCATCTAAAACTGTGTAATTATACAGGCCCTGAGATCATAAAAATAAGTTAATAGACCGGTCTCAAATCTCAAGCATCTGATTGGCTGAAATGGAGACTCAGTTCTCAAGCATATTGGCTGAAAGGAGACCAGACAAATAAAATATATCACAAGTGATTTACAGATTGATCATTTCAGCTCTGGGCCCAAGATTGTAAAGCTGAGATTGGAAAGCAACATTAAAACTCGGGCTTTTGATTGGTCATTTTGGGGGCTGAGCTCCATTTCAATCAGCTGCTTGATTGAAGACTGGTTTCAGGGCCCAAGGCACAGGTCTCAGTTTTATAATCTTTGACCCTGGTATATGCAGTGCCGTCCAAAATTCTCTTTACAGTCTGCCTGTTTATCAGTTGACACCCATGGTTGATACTATAATGATAAACATTTTATGTCATAAGGTATTAAACAAGGGTGCGATTACAAACAGATTCACCAAAACAGTCAATCTGGAGAAATGATGATCCATTTGGTTTGAACCAAATCCTAGATCGGCAGCTCTGCCAGCATTTTACCTTCCAAGGAATGAAATAAGTAAAGAATTGTAAGACGCTTAAAATTTCTAGTACATGTTTAATTATGCTTTTAGTCTCACTTATTACATAATTTTTTTTACCATCGGCTTTTAGGCTACCCCATATATAATGATCCATTGTACAACAGTGATGCTTTTGGTCCTGGCAAAGGGAAAGGTGGCATCATTGAAAATACTGTAGAACAGGTATGATTTCTTGATGTCTGCTCATGTCATATACATGTATATTTAAAAAATAGGAAAACATTTTATAGAACATCTGTTGTGAAGTTTACACGATTTGATGTAACATGGAATTATCACCCAGTAACTTAAGTTTATTCAAGTCTCTAGTGAACTGAAATAATGAACACAACCATGTTGTGTTTAAATTGCTGAATCTTGCATTAAATCTATAGGTCATGGGTGCAGACCAAAATCTGCCTGCACATTCATGCAGTCTGACCTAGGTCAGAAATGACCTAATGAATCTCCGCTAGTGTTGATCCTAATTTGACTGCAAATTTATGCTGGCTCATCTAAATCTACACTGGTCACACATGAAAAACAGTGTTATATAAATGAAGTAAAGGGTTAACTACATGTATGGAATGTTTTTCAGGCTGAAGGATGTAATTTAAACATAAATATAGAAAGATGGGGGGATTTTTCAGGTGTTTATTCCATCTAAATATCAGATAGATAGAAGTGCTGGATTGATGTTCTGGTTTTATAATATGAAACTGAATGTAATCAACATGATTTCTTTAAAGAAGTTGTTATTTTGTGTTATTTTTACTTTTAACAGGTTGAAGAAATTTACATGAAGGCCAGCAATGTTGGACGTTGGAAAGCTGGGGATAATCCTTTGTACCTAAAGAAGTTTGGGCAGAAGTCAGTTGAAGGCAGTAAACTTGAAACAAAAGTTATCACAACTGCTGATAGTAACAGTGACAGTACGGTGGAGCTTTGTTTAAAAACTGAGACTACCAAGGGGGAGAGCATTAGTGAAACGGACAATAAACATAGCATTGAGGCTTCACATCACCAATCTAATGTAAAAACAGACAATGGAACAGATCTTGTAAACCCAGCACAGAGCAATGGCAAAGAAGAAGAGTTTGAACAAGACAGTGATCAGCCTCTTAAGAAAGTTAAACTGGATCTAGAAAATCTGCAGCAAAGTGATTTGTCAGCAGTTGAGAAAAATCAAGACTCGGATACTGTACTTGAAAGCGAAGCTAAGGTTTGTGATAATGCAGAAACTGAAGACTGTGTGAACGCTGAAGAAGTGGTGAATGTAAGCAGTGGAGAAGAGAAAGCCAGTCAGAATAAGACAGTAATAACAGAGTTAGCCAAGTCTGTGACTGACTCGGAGTTTGTGGAGAGTAAAGTGACGCTAGATCAGTACTGTGAAGACTGCAAGTTCAAGTTCCATGACCCGGACAGGAGTGAACTCATCCTGTACCTTCATGCTGTAACTTACAAGGTAGGTAGCTGTGTCATTAAACATAATGTAACCTTCCACTGACAATTTTATCAAAGATTTGTTCAGAAACTATCACATCTTGAATTCTTATTACATACATGTGTATTTTCCTTTTTTTGTCTTAAATGTTTGAAAATTTTCTTTTTTGTTAAACTTTATTTTCTTCACATTAGTCAATACAGTCAATTTTCAGTTAAAAAATAAGTAAAAGACATTTGTTACAAATATGATTTATACTAAAATATATCTAAAATGTTCACTGCTTGGATGAAAAATATGTTTAGATTTTCGGAAATATTAAAAAAAAAACTGGCTATATGGGGATCCCAAAAAGTTTTGTTTGTAAAGTTAGGTGTTTTTGATAGAGGTTCAGTTGTTAATTTGATGATGACGATGATGTTGATGATCATGATGGAAGTATTGATGATGATAATAGTAACAGAGACTGTTTTTGACTTTTCACAAATGATGCTTGTTTTGACTGTGATAAAGCGGTGCATTTGTCAGTGCTGGTAATGCTGGTGATAATAATGACTACAGTTATATTTCAGGGACCAGGCTGGGAGTATAGTACCACCCTGCCATACTGGGCAGCTGAAGATTTTGATGAAAGAACAGATCATAGTCCTCAGACCTTGTGATATGTGATGCACAACTGCCATATTATCTAACATTCAGTAGTAAAAGAAACTGCATTGTTATTTAACATTTACAGTCCATTTTGAGCTTAAGACCACCTGTAAACACAGACCACTTGTGGTTAAAAACCACATCTGGGTTGAAGGTTATAAAACTGAGTTTGGAAACCAGTCTCAAATCTCAAGCATCTGATTGGCTGAAATGGCGACTGGTCGCCATTTCAGCCAATCAGATGCTTGAGATTTGAGACTGGTTTCCATACTCAGTTTTATAACCTTGGGCACTGTTTTGTCCCACTAACTGATCTAAAGAACAAATTCACCTGTGAACAAAGATCACACCCCAGTTTTGGGTTTTACCAAGTGTGGTACTTGAGGACAGGTTAGACTATAGTAATAATAGAAAATTGACAATGTTAATATTATTCGAAATTCAGCAGTTGGAAAAGGATTAGAAATAATGAGTTTTGCAGTTGAAGTCAAGAGATCATAAAACTGAGTTTTGCAGTTGAAGTCAAGAGATCATAAAACTAAGACAGACCAGATTTTAATAAACCACTGATTGCTTATAGCTTGGGGCAAATTACCATTCACTAGCTAGAGTTTATTTACTGGACTCGATCAGTTTAACAATCTAAGGCTTAAACGTTAAGGCTGTGAAAATAAATATTCTTTGTTATTAGCATTTTATTTGTTATTCTTCTTATATTAAAAATCTTGCAACGATTTCCAATTAAAAATATCTCAAACTTTAAATCTTTTTGCTCTTTGAATTCCTGGCAAAGCCTACATTCTTTCCGCTCCACTTAAATCTATGTAATTGCAGATCAGCAATAGTTCCAATCAGAGGTGGGTGGCCTGGAATTTCCCAGATGCTTGAACTTTGAGACTGTTTTCCAATCTTAGTTTTATAACCTTGGGGATTGAAGAGGGAGAGGTTAAGGACATTCAGGAGACTTCCTCAAAATTATTTCAAAGCCAATCTCTGAAAAATGTTTGAATGAAGTTTGGAGACTCTGGCCATTGGAAGGTTTAACAATCAAGCTACTTCCTACTTGGGTTGGTTTAATGATGGGTCCTCTATAATCCTAATACGTTCTTGGGTTTCTGATTTGGAGCAAGTTGCTCATACAATTGATGCTTTTTAAATTTCCTTATAGCATCTCAGTGTTCTTTGTGAATGTCTGCACTCATTTGATTTTGATCTGACATACTTTTAACTGGGGTGTGGAAAGTTAACCCTTAGTATGCCCTAGTATGATTTATGCAATGTTTACTCAATAAAATATTCTTTCAACTTGGAACTGCTATCCCACTCCATATCCATCAAGAAAAAATTAAAAGAACTAGAATGTGTCCTCAGGACACTGATGACCCAACTCACACAACAACATTTGTAACATAAAAAAATGGTCAAGGGAAAAAATCTTTTCTTAACAATCATCTACGCATCCTTCTTGATTATCTGTGCAAGTTTGAAAGAAATCCACCCAATAGTTCATGAGGAGTTGATTCCACAAGATTTTGGGGACGAACAAATAGATGGACAGACAAGTGCAACTCTATATGCCTCCCACTTCGTGGGGGCATAACAATCAAACGGCAAATGGTTAAAAAAACCTCCTCAGTTATGAGCAACAGTTTCCATTTATTTAGATGTCCTAGTTTCTGTATATATTGTCATCAAGACAAACATCTGGACCAAATTCGACATGGCCTTCAGTGTGATAACACAAGGTTGTCCCACAATTTAACTTATTTTAGTGTTTTGATTGCCTAGTCGTAAACTTCTTAGTTAATATAGACAAAAATGACCAAGTGAAAATGTGACCTCTTGTTTGATAAGGTTTTTTTGCATTATTCGACCATGTGACCTAATTTCTGACAGATTACTTTGTTCATTGACTTGACTTGCTGACCTTGTTTTTAATTTTTTGAGCCAGATTATAAAACATCAATGATACCATTAGGGCACTGAGCAAATGTAATTGCAATATCATGAAAAATGTGGCCTCAGTTATATTTACATTTTTCTTGCAGTTAACCTATTGTCCAAGTTTTTTTAACCTTTGATATTCAAGTTTAAAAATAGACATGCTGAGGAAGTCGAATAATAATCAGAAGGTCTATTCTGTCCTAACAAGCTTGTTTTTCAATTTGAAATATTGACCAAGTGTTTGATGAAAATGGCTCACTTGTGAACTAACTGATATTAACCCTTTCCTCCAAATATACACATTTTTATGCATGTGCGACCAGTGTAGATCCTGATCAGCCGGCACATCTATACTGTCTGATCAGAAATAACCTAACAAATCAAAAATTGAACAGTGCAGATCCTGATCAGACAGCACAGATGTGCTGACTGATCTGGATCTACACTGTTTGCCTACGCAATAAAGGTGTGTTTATGGTGGAAAGGGTTAAATATTTACCTATCACAAGAAATTGTGCCCTACTTTGAAGTTAACAAAGAAAAGTGGACAATGGACTCTGGACAAAAACTGTAACAATTGCTCACTTGGATCCTTTTAGTCAGGCTGGCTGAAAATCACTTGGCTCTACTGCAACTAAATAGCTCGAACTGGCAGCAGTAAGTGTAATGAGAAGTAACCACCAGCAGGAGTGTGATAAGTTCCTACAGTCATTACATGGCCAAGATCAAAGACCATCGGCCTACTGAGCCAACTGGTCCACTCGAGTAATTAAGGGCAATAAAATGATAAAAATGTGGCTGTGGGTTGAACTTCAAGAATCCTGGTTGTTTACCTTAATCAATATACTTTTTTCAGCTTTCTACAAATATCAAGTTACCCTCATAAAGAAATTATCTTTCCCTACATCAGAGTAAAGTGGCAGTCATCCAATTTTTTTTCAGAAATTTTTGGACATCAACACACACCCAAACCAACTAGAATTATCACTGAAAGTGATTAAATACCCCCACATGTGTGCTTGAAAGCAGCCTTCAAAGATGCAACCTAAACATTAAGTTTCATCTCAAATATCTCATTCCTCACTTAAGTAATTTAGCATGAAAAGTTTTTCTATCTTTAGTAACATTGACCTTTACCACAGTGGCCCCACTTTCAAAGTTTCATCTTCACAGTAGCCACATATTCAGCAATTTTCATCACAATATCTCATTCCTTCTAAATTCATTGTGCAGAAACGGTTTGAATATGTTAGTAACAGTGACCTTTACTTAACTTTTATCTAACAACTGTGTGCCAAAAATTGTTTAAATATGTAAAGCCTTTCATTAGAAATCATCCCGAAACCATTTTTTCTATTTTAAGTAACAGTGAACAGTGACCTTGACCCCACCAGGCCCATTTTCAATAACAAGTTTCGTCTTCACAGACACTACCTATATAGCAATTTTCATCACAATATCTCATTCCGAACTACAGTTATTGAGCATATACAATTTTTTTCTATTTTTATTAACAGTGACCTTGACCCCACATGCCTCACTTCTAATCCCAACAGTCGTCTTCACAGAAACCACCAATACACCATATTTCATTCAAGAATCTCATTCCAAGCTTTAGTTACTGAGTGGAAATGAAGTTTTAAAGTTTAAATAACAGTGACCTTGACATTGAACCCACAGGCCCCAAAGTCAATCCTTACTTGTATCTTGTAATGTTACATCTGTGACCCAAGAAATAATAAAATCTATGAAATATTTCATGAGTTATCATCCAGAAACAATTTTTTCTATTTTAAGTAACAGTGACCTTGACATTGACCCCACAGGCCCCAAAGTCGAACTCAACCTGTATCTTCTGATGTTACATCTATGTCCCAAAGAAGGATTTAATCTGTGAAGTATTTCACGAGTTATCATCCGGAAACATTTTATCTATTTTTAGTAACACTGACCTTGACCCCACCAGCCCCAAAGTCGAACCTGGCCTGTATCTTGTGATGTTACATCTGTGTACCAAAAATTTTAAAAATATTTGATGCCTTTCAGGAGATATCGTCCGGAAAGCATTTTTCTATTTTTAGTAACAGCGACCTTGACACTGACCCCACCAGCCCCCAAATCGAACTTGACCTGCATCTTATGATGTTAAACCTGTGTACCAAAAATTATTTAAATCCGTCAACCCTTTCATGAGTTATCATCTGGAAACGAAGAATCCGACCGACCGACAGACAGACAGACCAACAAGCTCACTCCTATATACCCCCTAAAACTTCGTTTGTGGGGGTATAACAACTCATCACAGTGCATAAAATGTACACAAACTGTTATATAGATAGAACACATGTGTTGCAAGGGTTGGGAAAAAGTATTTTAAAGAAATCAGCCACTATTATGTCATTTGCATATCATTTTTATTAAATTATTTTTCTTTCTCTACAAATCCTTTTGAAAATTGACAAAATTTACATACAAAAAATACATGTAACAAAATTATGATATACGACAAAAACAATACTAGTATTGTGTGAAAATAGTTCCTAACATAAAAGGTGAGAACCAAGTGTAAAGGGCATAGCAAAAGGTTGTTGTTTTTTCTGTCAATGAATCAAGTGTTGTCCAAAGAAGAAAGATATTCATAGTTCACCAATTAATTGGTGAAGTGTAATAATGCTGTCAAGCTGAACATGTATAAAGCTTCATCAACTCCCCTTTAACCCTTTTCCTTCAAAAATACGCATTTCTATGCATGTGCAACCAGTGTAGATCCAGATCAGCCGGCACATCAGTGCCGTCTGATTAGGATCTGCACTGGTCACATTTTGGTCAGAAATAACCTAATGAATCAAAAAGCGGACAGTTTAGATCCTGATCAGACGGCACAGATGTTCCGGCTGATCTGGATCTAAACTGTTCGCTCTCGCAACATAGGTGTATCTATGGAGGAAAGGGTTAACCTTTTACTCCATGAAGTATAACTGTTATCACATGGGTTAACAGTATCTGTGCTGTCTGATCAGGATCTACACTGTTCACTTTTAAACTCTTGGTTATTTCTGACCAAGAGGCGACCATTTGGTGAAAATCCAGATCAGTTGGCACAGATATGCACACTGGTCTGGATCTACACTGGTTGCACATGCAATAAAACCCATCTATATGTAGTAATGGGTTAATATATACCTCCATGAAGTTCTACAGTGAACTTTGGCGTCAACAAACAAGAAATATAGTCCGACATTAAAATTAGGAAAAATGGGAATAACAGATCACAATTATTATTACATGAAAATATCATAGAGACATAGATTTACTTCAGTCTGTCAACTAAAACTGTAATAACTACTTCAGTCTGTCAACTAAAACTTTGCAATAACTGTGTTTTGTGGAACTCCCTGAGATATGTTTGGTGGTAATAAATACAATGGTATAAAGCATGAATGTATTTTGCTGCTGAACACAACATCCCTTCACGCAACAAAACTGACTATTCTGAATCCTATACCCTCTTCATAGTCTAAACAATAGAATGTCTTAACTAGCAAAGCACTTTTCATATTCCCATTATGTACACAGACCCTATCAATGTACAATATCAACAAGTAGTTGGTGTGCTCAATTCCCATATTCTTTAAATCAGACTGGAAGATTTAAGTGACTGGATCCTGAAAAAACAAGTACACAAAAGCGTATGTCTAACTGATTATCTCTAGTTTGAAAATCTTCTATTGGTGGAATTTAAAGCATGTGTACTTGAAAATGGTTTTATCCCGATGGCTTAGAAGTCCTAGACTAAACATGAGATTTTGTTCACTTTTGCATGAATGAATTTAAAACTGTATGCACCTTTCTTTAATTTGAGACCAGTTAACTCTTAATTGCAAGGCATTATTTACCAAAGATCTAGAGCAAACTGTAAGGATGTTCAAGCTGTTCTAATTTGAACTTGTGCAAGTTCATCTTGATCTAATTTGTTGAAAAAATTATTGATAATTTGTGGCAACGCCACCGCCGCAATGGATTTTTTAAAATCATCTTTGCATTCTGTAATAATTTCTTTTTTTAATTTAGTATAAAATATCATTTCTAGGAACAAGTCAACCAGCTTTCATAAAAAAAATTAATGTGATGTGTAAACCCATAAAAGCCTTTTAAAATTTGTTTGCCACAGTTAGTCAATGCACATCATCTGCACATGCCCATTAAGATAATCTTGTCTTCGCGTAAATCATGTTTAAACTAAACTGGATTATTTAATTTCTTTTAATAAATTAAGGGATTCATTTTCATTAAACCTTCCAGCAAGGTCTCTTGTATTCCTTTAGGTACTCTTTCTTCAAAGACATTACAAACATTAATACAAATCAGGCTCGTGTTCACAAAACAATCTGGCAGTCGGCTGACTGTGAATGCCAATTCCAACATCAATTTTCATATTGAAATTCGAACATTTATTTTTTGTATTTAAAACAAAATTCAATAGAATTTGATATTTAATATCCCTTTACAATATTGAAAGCACTGTCACATTATTTTGTGAACACAGTCTTTTTCACTTTAACTGTTTTCTATTGACGTGCTTAATGTACATGTACACACAAACACAGCATATTGAATTGCTTATAAATATTTCTCTCCATTTATACGTCACTGAAAAAATAAATACATTCATACAAACTTTCTACTTTTCTAAATCCTTTCCTCATGTAAAAATCTTACATTCAATAAATGTCAAAACAAACAGGAGTGTGGGCAGGGTTTCTATTGCTAATTTTTTTACAACAAAGTATCTATACATTGTAATAAATAAATATGGCAAATAATTACAAATGATTGAAGAAGTAAGCAAAAAGCAAGTGTTGGTCATATTCTATTTCCATTTTATGTTAATTAACGTCGATTTCTGTCTGAAGTTTTGTATAACAGCTTTCTTAAGTATTTAATATGTATTCATGTCATTTCATCTTGCACTTAACCAGATATCAAAATTTCTCTTAGTTTAAATTCCCCAATTTACTCTCAAAGAAATTTTGCTCAAGTCAATTCATTTATTTCTGTACCAATCTGCTAAAATAATCCCATTGGCTCTCTAAGTCTTTAACATGTAGCAAACTATACAAATATTGTATTTAATTCACCTTCAGTCAAACACTTTATTCATGTACAAGTGGTTTCTACTTAATATTGGTTTACCCAAAACTTTCTGTAAGCATATTCTTTTCATAAACAATTTTCTAGACACACTTTATCAAAGGAAGGCAGGAGCTAATTGATATGCATACATTTACAATGGCACCATCATCCTTACACTTTCCATACAACACCTATGAAACAGGACATGCTAAGAATTTCAGATAATACTATTTTGAAATGTAATATCATTTAATCGCCAGCAGTATCTTATTTTACATATATATACATTAAAGTTCAAATTAGTTTCATTTCGGCACAATTACTCTTGTGTTCTGTGATGGCCAAGTCAGCAGTCCTTTATTGTTAGAAATTCAGTCATTAATATGCCCGTTCTGAACAGCAGCTAACACTCCATCTTGTCAACTACTCGACACACCGACAAAATCGGTCCTACTGACCGTGGAGTTAAATGCAGACCCTGATTAAATTGACGGCTTGCTTGGTCTTAAAAGGATCTATACTGTTTCTAGATGCATAAAGAATTCTGTTAACTCGATGCCAAACAGTGTTGACCTTCATTAAGTCTACCAGGAAGCACTGGCCAACAGGCTCATTTTGTCACGGTACATCATAAAACTTTCTCAATTCATAATCATTATTATACCATGAATGGAATCACACTCATTTTGTCATGGTACATCAAAAAACTTCACATTTCATGATCATTATTATACCATGAATAACTGGAAAGCACAGCATGTGAGGTGCATATATTTAATGACTTATTTCCTTTGTATGACTCACAACCATTAACTAGCACATGAACATATTCACAAGATGAAAAGAGCCAGTTCACTAGGACTTATCACTTTCCCTGTCAACATCCTTATCTTTATCCGTACTGACCTCTGATCCCTGAGAACTTGACGACTTCTGCTTGACGACTGTGTCTTTCCACAATTTGTGCTGCCTAGCAGCAATGGAATCTAACTTTAGTTGCTTAGCAACCAGCATTTCCTCTCGCTCTCTTTGCTGTTTGGCAGCTAAAAGTTCCTGGACAATTTTGGGCACTGGCTCTTTTGAATGATTAGATGGTGGTGATTTCAATAATGATGAAGATGATGAGGAAGATTTTAACAATGATGACGATGATGTTGATGTTTTAAACAACAATGATGATGACGAAGAAGATGATGGTGATTTTGATGAAGATGGTGATGATGAGGCAATTTTTAAGGACAAAGAATTCAATGAATCTTTTCGCGAGTTACTTAAATCCATGCTTTCTCTTCTGTTATAACCAAGGTCAGGTGACCTCTCAGAGAGATTTAAAGCTGCATCCAAGCTGTTCCTTCTCACGTCTTTTTCCTCCCCATCACGAGGAGATTTCTCATCCATTTTGTTCACACGAAATTTCAATGTATCAACAATTCTACTCAGTTTATCAGAACTGCAGATCTTTTGTTTTGATTTGTCCTCCTTATTTTTTGGTTTCATAGATAGATCGAGACATGAAGAATCGTCATCTTCAAAACTAACATCCATTTTCAACTTTGGCTTGCCACTACTGTGAGCTTCAGTTGTGTTTTCTATCACTGTCTTAGGTTTGCTTTTAATACTGAGATCCTCAACAAGATTTTGATCAGAATATTCCGAGTGATGTCGCGTTTTGGTGCTACTACTTCGACTGCTGCTTCTCTCTTCTTTGGGTGTGGCTGGGGTATGACCATTTATGAGACTCGGGTCTAAGCCTGCCAGACTGGTTGGCAGTGGAAAGTTTGCAAGACCCTGTGCTGCAAGAAGTGCCGGATTGAAGAGAAGAGGATTGTACATGAGAGGGAAGGATGGATGAGGACTTGCACCCGCATCCTCATCTTTGGACTTGTCATCGTCATCTTTTGATCTTTTTGAATCTTTGTGTTTTGATTCAGATTTCTCCGACACAGGAGAGCCAGATAAAGTCGGGAAACCAAATCCAGAGAGTCCTAGAAGGGGACTGAGTCCTAATCCTGGGATTGAGCCCATGGAACCAAATGGTAGAGGTAGCTTGCCATATCCAGCAGCCATCAGCTGAGCAGCTTGAGCTGCATTCATAGCCTCCGCAAGGGCAGCCTGGTGAGCTTCACTTCCTAACATAGGATGTGAAAGTGGACTGTCGCGAGGCTTTCTTCCACGTCGTGATGGGGTCACTATACGAGGCAGTAAAGTCTTGGGTAACGAGCCCTGGAAAGCAGAACGTACATTATCTTTACCCTGAAAGCATAGTAAATGAAATCAAAGTTGCTTTCTTCAAGTCTACAATGATGATGATGATGAATTGTGGTTTGAAATTTTTTATCAACTATTATGATTTTAACAATGTTTTCTAAATTCTAAGCAGACATTAAACAAGAGAACCATGTACAGAATATTTTATCCTAAGAAGCTTTGATACTCCATTTTACAACTAGAATATATAGGATGTTAAGTGCTAGGGTGTTTAATAATCTCCAAGCATAGAACACAAACCCTGGGCAGATGATCAAGGATGTTCCTAACTCGATATTTCAGTCCCTTTAATTTTTAAATTAATTTATACGAAGGTTTTATTGTTACGTACATTTACATAGATGTTAATTTATCTTTAAACATAAGTTTTCGAATAGATGGAAAATGAATATAAAAGCATAAAAGCACCAGAATGAATAATTACCTTTGCTCTGACGAGTTCTGCCCATTTAGGATCCACATCCCACATGGGGTTCTGTTCCAGCCACTCTGCCAGGTATCGTAATGGTGGAGCCTTTGCTCCAGTTATCTACAACAAACAAATACTTTTAATTAACGAAGGTATACAGTAAGAATTTCATGTTTCTTATTGTGCAGATTTAAGGTGATCACTTCTGTCATTCTCAATGAAGCTATTATTATCCCTTTCCTGTACAGACACACCTTAATTGCTAGGGCGAACAGTTTAGATCCAGATCAGCCGGCACATCCGTGCCGTCTGATCAGGATCTAAACTGTTCGCTTTTAGATTCATTAGGTTATTTCTGACCAAAATGCGACCAGTGCAGATCCTGATCAGACGGCACGGATGTGCCGGCTGATCTGGATCTACACTGGTCGCACATGCATAAAAATGCGTATCTATACAGGAAAGGGTTAACTTATTAATTTAGCCCATCATGAATAACAACACAAGTAACTATAAACAAAGCTTAAATGTAACCTCAATCCACTAAAGATTTTTGCACAACCATGTTAGCATAGGAAAATATAATAACAGATAAATAAATAGGACTCAAATTGTGTCATCTATGGGGATCAAATGCATCACATGTTGTGCCTAATAGGTACATTGCCAATTCTTTAACAAGGTATATGGAACAAATTTAAAACAAAACAAATGGGTTTCATTTTTATTTAAAACAAAGTATTTTTTATCCCGAGTACTCAAGTAGTAGATTTAGTATTTGATACTTGGATGATTGATCGAGTACTCAGTTAATCGAGTACTCATTGCCATCTCTAGAGGAAAGACAATTTATGCACAACTAGAGACAATCATGTCCACTGATGGTGAAAAGTTAAATAGACTGATAACCTAGAAGTCACCGTTACCTTTTTACCAGTCAGCCTGTTGATCACAGAAACATTTTCTTCTCCTGTAAGTTTATCAGCCTCCAGGTAGGCGGGATCAAACTTTGGTTTACGCCCCTTTCTACGCTCAGGATAATCAGAAACCTGCACAATCAAAGGACATCACCAATCACATACTTTAATTTTAACACTTGGGTTATGGCTGTTTTCTCATAGGCAAACAGTGAACAGTCAGCAAATCCATGCCATCTAATAAGAATCCACAATTTTTGCTTTAGTTTCCTTAGGTTAAGTCTATTTGAGAGGCAATCAGGGTAGAACCTGATAAGAGGGCAGTTCTACACGGATTGGTTATGCATATGTAGTAAAGGGTTAATCTGTTCTACAGAAAGGCATATTAAGTCAAATTTATCTATTCTACATAAAAAAGGCATATTAAGGCAAATTAATCTGTTGTGCAGATATAGAGCCATATTAAGTCAAATTAATCTATTCTACAGAAATAAAGGCATATCAAGTCAAATTGAGTACCAACTTTAGTCATTTTGTCTTGTATGCATTAAATAACAATAAATATGTAGACATAGTAGCTCTTTAATATAAACCATAATATTTGTCATATGTTTTATTGATCGGTTTCAAAACGGTGCAAGATGTTATTAGTACTCTACAATGGTAACTGTTAACTGTATTCAATTTAAATAATTAAACTTATATGCAATGAGAGAAAGTCAAGAAATAGGTGGATAAAACAATTAAGTTAAACATACAATTTCTCCTTCTTCAATATCCTCACTGCGAGTGTCGACCATGTAGCCCGGGTGTTTGTCCAACCAGTGCTCCAGGTTTTTCTTCAGAGGTGCCTCCTCTCCCGATAGCCTACTACCATCCTCAAGGTTGATCACAGGAACCCGGGCATCTGAAACACATGTCTATGGTTACATATGTATACAAACATAAAATGTTTGGATTAATACTGACAGACCTTGGTTTAATATTAAAGATCTTGTGATTACATGTTAGGTGGCATGCAAGATTTTGCATGATCAAGGAACACTCATCAAACCACATGGATCAAACTCAGTAAGGAATTTTAAAATCTGTATTCTGTGATTTCAAGAAATTCCTATACAGATTTTTACACAGAAATATATGTTTCTTTTTGTATACCAATATTTTAAGCACCCACTTAAACATCTGTAGCAGGATTTTTTTTTTCAGGTGGTAATAATTTCTTTTTATCACCGAGTTCCAAGATTCCATTAGTAGACAACAGTTTGCAATAATACCCATTTAACAGAAATGATTGAGGATTACATCATTTAATTGAAACTGTGGATTTCCAAATACAGAATTCTGTAAGGAGCAATCATTGTGAACAGTTAAGTGATGTCAGAACTAACTGATCAATCAGCTGGGAATCAAAATATCAATCAGGAATTGGCAGTTGTGCTTTACAAGTTTTGCATGTCTTCTTTACCAACATAAAATCATGAAGTTAGTGGAATGGAAAAGGCATGGTGTAAAGGTACAAAAATAAAGCAATAAAGAGGGAAAAAGAACATATGAATGAAACAGTACGAGGCCATTAAATAGCACAGTTGGATGTGCATTAAGTCATAAAACACACAAAACTAAGATTTCCAAGATTTTATTCAAACATACATGAACACATGTAAATATGAGGAACACTATATATATGTAGTAAATAATAAACAAGGACTCGATAAAATATTTAGAAATAAACCAACAAAATATTCATGGCAGAAATGCTAAATCCAAAGAGTTATCACATTATAAACTGATAGACAATAGAATTTTCATATTATTTAACCACATTATTGAAATTTACTAACGATATCTTTTACAAATATGCAAAACTTCCTGTATTCAGAAAAAATTATTTAAATACATGTTCATTAATTTGTTAAATTTCACAATATTTGGTCTTATATAATAATCTTTATATTGACTTTAGTATTGACCTTTCAAGACTGCTTCATTGGAAAATTGAAGTCATTTTATAAGCAGACAACTTGTTCTATAAAGTATGTATGAAAGGTTTGATGAATACTCTTGACCTACTACAGAACTAAGATGTATCAGACATGCTTACCTGATTCTAGAGATGCTAAGGCTCGTGCTGTCTGACGTCTGGCTAAAGCCTCTGCCATCGCAATCTCTGCCATCTTCTCCTCCTTCCTTTTCCTGCCACGTCGACCTTGTCTTGGAAATAACAGGCCTTGCTCCAGCTAAAATAGATAAATGGGCCTTATAGGAAGGAGCAAATGACCCGACATGTTTAAACTCAAAAATTTCTTTTTTTGCTAGTGTTGTAAGAGTAGATAGTGATCAATAAATGACCTGACAAATGATGTTCTTGAGGGAGTTTAAAACTTTACAGAGCCATGGAAGAGGTGCTTTGTTTTATGTTTCAAATAGCTGAACAGAACATTGTTTAAATATCACTTTTTACAGTTCTGCACTTTTCTACCCCTGAATTAAGACCCCCCTCCAATATTATGACAATTTTTGTCCAGTCCTAGAGGTGGTCATAATAGAGGTGTTTCACTGTATATTTACACAATTAAACATAATTATACCTCACATCAAAATTCTCATTAGAAAATAACATGTTGAGCTGTGCAACAATTTTAACTATCATGAGAATGTCACATTGCATCAACAATGTTACTCGCACCTTAACCCTTTCCTTGATAT
Source organism: Corbicula japonica (assembly GCA_038501625.1). Lineage (NCBI taxonomy): Eukaryota > Metazoa > Mollusca > Bivalvia > Venerida > Cyrenidae > Corbicula > Corbicula japonica. The sequence goes on along the minus strand of JAZAYU010000034.1, from coordinate 464,588 downwards.
ATACGCATTTATACGCATATGCGACCAGTGTAGATCCAGATCAGAACATCCGTGCCGTCTGATCGGGATCTGCACTGGTCGCATTTTGGTCATTAATAACCTAATGAATCAAAAAGCAAACAGTTTAGATCCTGATCAGACGGCACATATGTGCCGGCTGATCTGGATCTAAACTGTTCGCCCTAGCAATAAAGGTGTATCTATACAGGAAAGGGTTAAATGACTGTTATCAACAAATTGGTTTGGTATAAAAAATAATTATCACAGCTTTAAGAGGACAAGTAGATATTTTTACCCTAGCAAATTAACTCTGGTCTCAGCTTTTGCTTATTCAACATTACATTCATCGCATTGAAAATATCCAGTGACAACCAAGCTGTGCAGTGATATTTAAACAAACATCAACTAGGGTTGTTTGGTCAACTAACAGTACAGGATGACACATTCTGGATTGATCCGGAACAATCCCACAATCCACTTACCAGATGTCTATTCATGAGTAATTCCTCCTCTGTCATCCCTCCACCATTCAAGAATGGACTGTCTGCACCACCCTATACAGCATAATACACATCTCAGTATTGTAAGAAACATAACAGGATTTTATCAAAAGAAATTATCACTTGTCATTTTATAAATTGAAAACTTACTTTAATCTCCAAACATGATGGAATCAATTTTCTTTTTTCTTTAAACACTGTACTGTTTTCTTTGTTTCTTCAAAGTATATATTATCTTAATAAACACACTTTTGTTGTTTTGTTTTTTTATTTTTCCAAAACATTGAAGGTGTACAAGAAAGATATATATTTAAAGCTTGTGTAAGCGTGCCCGAATCGCCTCACCAAAACTTCATTCATGAAATACATACAATGAAGTAATTGTATAAAAAAGCAAATTTAATTATCTATGGTACAGTTAAAATCCAAAGTTGGTAGTAAATTGGCAACAGGGATTTTCAAGGTCAACCTGTATCAAGATGATAATTTTCATAGGAAAATAAATTCTACCCCCCAAAAATGTGTAGGTAAATTTTTTTCCAGCCAAAAAGTTCCTTACATGAGCAAAGTCCTGAAATTCCCTTGCAACTATGTCAGTGCCAAGTTACTACAACTGTACCCACGATCATAAAACTGAAACTAGCAACCAGTCTCAAATCTCAAGCATCTGATTGGTTGAAATGGTGACAAGTCTTCATTTCTACCAATCTGATGAATGAGATTTGAGTCTGGTCTTCAATCTCTGTTTTAAGATACTGGGACCCTGGATGGGTAATACAGGAGAGGGACTTATGACAACAATGAAAGCAGAAACTAAGGCAGTGTTTTAGATAGGTGATCTTCTTCTCTTTCTGAAGTATGAACCTACTGTCATTACTTTTACAATTAATCTGCATGCATTAATAGATAAATTAAGTAGATATATAACAAATGATGCAAATAGGATTGTGCAGGTCTCCTGCCTCATGCAGAATAAATAGTACCTTACTAATAAGATTTTCTGCCAGGCTTGGATTTATTTATAGATGAACATTACCCCTTCAATAATTTCAATAATTTAAGTTTTCTAATAACCATCTCTAATGATTTAAGTTCAGGCATCATTGCACACAAGCTAATATTCTGACTTGCAAAGTTAGTTTTAAAATCTTGATCAAGACACTGTAAAGGTAGGAAATATAATGAAAGTATTTCCATATTAGGTTCAGTGGAACTTGAGTAACCTCTTCTTTGTCTACACCCATAAATAGGACTTGTAGGATGACTCTGGACCTTAAACTTTGAAAACCTTAGTAAGTGGATTTGAAGCAGTGATAACAAATAAGACTGTTAAGCTGCTGTAAAGTCAATTTTCCATGTTATACTTAACTTTTACCTCTTACAAAAATCTTTCCTCACTTTTCATGTATACCAGTAATTAATTTCTTCACTATAACAGCCAATACTACCAAGCAATCCATGTATTATTACAATCATAAGCAAAAAACATAATGGAAGGCATTTCCTATAAAACAAAGCAATAGATATAACATAAATGAAGAAAGCAAATACCAGAGAAAGAGAAGCAATCACTCTTATATTCTAAAGCAAGCCATGCATACAGTAAAGCTCTGCGCTATTATTATTATTAGACTATACATGTTCCATGCATTGTCCATTCTCTTAAGTTTTCTCTCTCTCTCTGGCATGACAACAGGTAGTGGTAAAATAAACTAGATGGGTGTTCAGTTGAACACTTGTGTAGCCCTCTGGTGCTGTCGGAATAAAAATGCAAGTACAAAAAGGGGCATAACTCCATCAAATGTGACCTTGACCTTAAGAATATAGTATCGTGACGAGCGTATTGTCATAGGGAATATAATTTGAAAGTTTGATGAAGAAATATTAGGAAATGGCAAAGTTATAGCCGACGTTAAGTTTTCATATAAAGGGGAATAACTCCATCAAGTGTGACCTTGACCTAAAGAATGTGGTATTACCAGGAGCGTGTTGTGAAAAGGAATATAATTTGAAAGTTTGATGAAGAAATATTAAGAAATGGCAAAGTTATAGCCAATGTTAAGTTTTCGTAAAAAGGGAAATAACTCCATCAAGTGTGACCTTGACCTAAAGAATGTGGTATTATCAGGAGCGTGTTGTGAAAAGGAATATAATTTGAAAGTTTGATGAACAAATATTAAGAAATGGCAAAGTTATAGCCAATGTTAAGTTTTCGTTAAAAGGGAAATAACTCCATCAAATGTGACCTTGACCTACAGAATGTGGTATCATGAAGAGCGTGTAGTCATAAGGAATATAATTTGTAAGTTTGATGTAAAAATATTAAGAAATGACAAAGTTATAGCCAACGTTAAGTTTTCGTGTAAAAATCCAAGTACAAAAAGGGGCATAACTCCATCAAATGTGACCTTGAACTTGAGAATTTGGCATCATCTTGAGCGTGTTGTCATAAGCAATATAATTTGCAAGTTTGATAAAGAAATATTAAGAAATGGCAAAGTTATAGCCAACGTTAAGTTTTCGTGACAGACTGACGGACGGACGGACAAAGCAGTCCCTATGTATTGCCGTTTCTTCGAAAGGGCAACACAAAAAGCAGCATTCTGTTTTGTTTGATTATGTCAAAGATCATATTTTGAAAATAGCCAACAGCCTGTCAATAGTCTGTGATCTATAAATAAGGAAATGGTATGCAACAATTCTGTGTTCCTAATACGATTTGCAAAGCAAAATAACTTGAAGACTAAATAACCCTTTCATATATATACACTTTTGTTGGCGTGTGTGATCAGGGTAGATCATGATCAGCTGGCACATACAAGCAGTCTGATCAGGATCTGCACTGTTCACTTTTTGGTGAGAAATAACCTAATGCATGTGAATCAAAGAGCTAACAGTGCACAGATGTGCCAGCTTATCTGGATCTACACTGTTTGCCCATGACATAAAGGCATATATATGGAGGAAAGGGTTAAATAAATAAATAAATTTAAGCATTCTACAACAGAGCAAACCAGAGTATGATTTATGCCAAAAAGTCACAGTCTATAAGAATTTACTTGTTTTACACCATGTAGTGACCAAATGTCTTCCCAAAGCTGAAGAGAAAGGGAGCTAACTGCTGTTTGAAGCTGTATTGCTAAGGGAGAGAACTACTATGCTTTTTTCAGCATTTTGCTGCAAACACATTTTTATCCTTCGGGAATGAAAAGCTCTCAGAGGAGACAACATAACTGACTATTCGAATAAAACAATTGGAGATAAACGCTCTTTTTTTAAAAAATATAACTTAATTCAATTTGAAAATTAAAAGTATTGCCAAACAAAACAGGAATAATATAAACACTGATTTTAAGTTAAAAGTTAATGCTTTAATGTACCATAATTTCTTTAACGAAATACATATAAAATATTTTTGTCAGAGAAAGGAAACTTTTGTTACTATATGAAGTCTGAAGTTGACAGCTCAAGTAGTTTCAAAGTTCAGACAAAGTACATCAAAAAGTTAATGGATGCAGTAATAGCTACAGTCCAATTTTGTAAACATTCTAGAATAGTTCACTTTTGTGTGGATAAAATTGTAAACTCTTTATTTGGTCAGATCTACTGAACTTTCTCATTCCTGTGTAAAACAAATTACTTAAAGATAAACACATATTTATTTTTAATACACTTATTTAAAAGGTTAACTGAAGCAACATTTTAGATTTGTCATAACTTAAGAAGTCGGACAACCAACAGAATAACCATGCATCAGGATTTTCATTAAATTACACCATTAATATTTATTTTGATTCAACTCATTTTTAGCCTGATAGATTTTTTTTATAATATAACCAATTCAACAGAGGTTTTAAAATCTATATTTAAATCGACTGAGAATAAGTCTCAATTTCATTTTCATAATTCAAAAACATACAAAATGGCATGAAAAGCATAATGCTATTTGGGCTATCTGCCCAATCGTAACGAAAACCCTGGCCATGTTGGTTTTCATCCTAATTTTAGCAAGCAGATATCCATCTACAATGAGCAGAAAATGGCACTGTTGTCATGCACAGAGTGTTGTCATAGTCACAAACCTGTGGTGGAGGCCCCACCATGTGGTAGAGTGGAGGAGGAGGGGAGGGCAGCCACGGTGGCGGCCAAGATACCTGTGACGCGGAGGACAAAATGGAGTCCTGCTGGCTGTCGTCGCTCGATGCTTGCGATGCTGCTATACTCTGGGCAATGATTGCCTGGATACGGGCTGAAATGATGTTACAGATATTATGGAACACTTCATTAAACTTTGAACACTCTCCTGACTTTTAAGCACTTTTTGAAAGAAATACTTCAACATTCATTTCTTTGTAATTTTCTTATAGATTATATACTAACTGTTGTGTCATTTTATTTTGTGCAGGATTAGTTTTCACTTTTTTTTCACTAGGTCAAATGCTTGAATATAAACCCAAGGGAAAGAATCATAAAATAGTGCATCTTATTAGAATTATTCTATTGGCCAAATTTATGCCCATGCAAACGTCACTTGTTGCTTTTGCATGAAAAATCATTATGTGAAATTACAAGATACCATAGTATTAGCATTCAAGAATTATATATTTACTTCCCAGTGATGCTTTTACAGTAAACATTTTATGATCCTATTTGTCCCTGGAATGAATTATCAGGTATTAAATGGAAAACATAAATGATATGAAATGTACATATACCTTTTTCAGCTTCCATGGTCTTGTTCTTTTCTGCCTTCTTGTGGAATGTCATCTTCAAGCCTTCTCCCTGTAAACATACAATGATTGCTTCTTATTCAAAGTACAAACAAATTCAAACAGATTTCAAGCCAATTAATTAAATCCTTCTCTAATGTACAAGTTTGTCTGATTGCAAAGATTGTGCTTGAATTTCAACCAGTAAGCTGTGGAAAAGGGAATGGAGACTGGCCTCCTGTCTTTGGCCTAGCCGCGTTAAAAAATCCCCTGGAATTATATCGGAATCCCCTGGAATTTTGAACCAAATCCCCTGGAATGCTTTCCAGAAATATGGCATGTATGCTTTGGCCAAATGTTCTAAAGATTAGGCTCAAATCTAAATATGGGTCTAATATATAAAGTTCTGAACAAATATTTTGATTTTAGTGCCATGTAACTAAATATGTACGACAATAGCAGTCTCTAAGCATGCAATTCTTAAACAACTCTGCAGTAACTTTCAGTATTAGTACTGGGATATGTAATTCTGCTTTTTAATTAATATATTATCCAAATGTTTTGCATAACATCATTTAACAAAGTGTATCCAACCACTGTAAAAAGCTTGCTGCCAATGGATTTAAGCTATCATGGTGAAATAAATTTGTTTTGATCACTGTTCACTGTAACTAAACTATGGGCAATCATCTTTTCACTTGTTATCACTTACTGTAAAACGTTTTAATTTCACAAGGTCAAAATTTCGCGATTTTTGTAAAAAATCAGTTATTTTATTTATTCGCGTATTCATGAATTCGTGATGCATTAAAGGTATTATATGTGGCGTTTGGAGTGATTACCTGATCTATGTTAAGTTGCCTATTTTCAGATAAACTTATATTGGGATATACCGAAACTCATCAAATGTTCGTGATATTTGTGAATTCGCGATGTAAGCGATTCGCGAATATTAGCGAAAATAAAACAAACGCGAATAAAACCAGTTCTACAGTAATCATTCTGTAGAGAACTGCCATACCTCTGCCATCTGTACTTCAAAGTCCTTCTCTCGTTTGGTTGCCCTATCTCCACTGCCATCTCTAACTTCCTCTTCTAGTTTTGGGGTCAGTGGGGTCAGGGAGCGGGTTGGAGTACTGTTACTGGAGTCTATGCCCAGGATATGTACATTTTTCATCTTGGCTGGGAACGGCCAGTCCCCAGTCTCCACACAGTAACAGATCTGCTCTAACCGATGGAATACTATACGATCCTGCAAATCATAAGAACACATCATTACCTTAGTGCATTAACAGTATATTTCCTTCATATTTAAATGGCACTTGTACCATTTTTGCTTTAACCCTTTCCTCCATATATACGCATTTTTAGGCATGTGTGACCAGTGTAGATCCAGATCAGCCGGCACATCCGTGCTGTCAGATCAGGATCTGCACTGGTCGCATTTTGGTCAGAAAAATCCTAATGAATCAAAAAGCAAACAGTTTAGATTCTGATCAGATGGCACAGATGTGCCGGCTGATCTGGATCTACACAGTTTGCCCATGCAATAAAGCTGTGTCTATGGAGGAAAGGGTTAAGTTTGTAACAAAATGAATATTAAAATGATGTTTTGGAAATTTCCTGAAGAAAACAGATCGGAGAGAGAAAATATTTTTTACAGGAAAGAAAAACTGTAACGGCGCTTTTTTAAAGAATCTTAAATTTCCACAGATCCTTTTAGTCAGCATATGAAATAGTCCAAAAAGATTTTATCCACAAATCTTTGTGTTGTTTTGAGTTTGGTTATGTATTTTGAGACTTTCAGGATAGAACCTTCATCACAAACATCTTAATTAAGCAGTGGAAAAAGCATATTTGATAAGGAGACATCTACTTATTCTGTGAATCAGATTAATCTTTTACTCATCAAAATCTACACTATTTGCTCCTTGGTCAGAAATAACAGTATGAACGAAAAAGTGCACAGTGTATGTAGATCCTGATCAGATGGCACATCTGTCATGATCTGTGCCAGCTGACATGGATCTACTTTTACCACATGTATAACAGCCATGTCCCATAGAGTAAAATGTTAACAGGAGAACGTACCTTAGGCCACTGTGCCAGCAGGGACTGTGATACACTGTTCAACAACTCGTTCTGAGACTCCTCACCTTCAAGTGTTTGTCTTACCTCCTGAAATATTCAAGTAGTAAAGTCTGGAATTTTCAGATTTAAATACCTTTAATCCTTCAGTATTTTTTTCAAATTATCTATGTGATACAGTGTTTACAAAACTGCATAATAATTTTTATAAAAATGTGGAAAAATTTTGACTACAAAAGTTCCAAGTGAGTGTAAACGAAGAATAAATTTGTCATTTTTAACAAATTAACCAAATGAAAAGCAAATGTGTGAAAGTTAAAATGATTGATACTCTCTAAGACTGGTATAGCTTTGTGTCTGCCCAACACAAAGCAGTATATTAAAGTCCCTTATTAAGATCATTCCCCACAACAACACAAATACTACCCCACCACAAAAACCACTATTTATATTTTTGCATTTTCGTTTCCTTCCCACTAATACAGCCTCCTTTGTAAAGTGCAAAAGAGTTTTTATATCAAGTTTTAACTGTATAAATAAACCAATACCTCATCAGGATCCATTTTTGCATCTGTTTCTTCTTTAGGCTCTTTCTTGGCACTATCTTTTTCTACTTTTATCTTATCAGCAGTTTTCTTGTCCAATTCCCCATCAACTTCTCTTTTCACATCGGCTTTAGATTCTGATTTATCCTCTGCTTCTTCATCCTCATTATCTTCCTTCTTTACCACTTCCTTCTTAACCTGTTCAGTTTTCACTTTTTCGATTTTCACTTTTTCATCACTTCCTTGTGAGTCGATGTCAGCACCACATTCCGTGTCAGTATCTGAATCATATTCTGTTCTATTCACATCCGAGGCACTCTCACTTTCATTGTCATTTAGGTTTATTTTCTTAGGACTAGATTTCTTGTTTTCACTACTGAGATCTTCAGATGATTTAGCACTAGATGTGTTTGATTCTGTTTCTTTTTCAGTCTTAACATCCGCCTTGTCATCTACATTCTCTTCAGTCTCTTTTGTTTCACTTTCCTTTTCATTTTTCACTTTGGGTTTTTCTTCCTTCACATCCTTTTTACCTGCAAATAGTCATTATCAAATCTGTTTAGTATTCAAAACTTGAGGAGCTCTATATTAATGTGTTGTGTTAAACAAGTTTTTCTACCAAATAAGGATGTTTCTACTAAAAACTAATAAAACTGCACCTATAGACAAAAACAGTGCCCAAGGTTATAAAAGTGAGCATGGAAACCAGTCTCAAATCTCAAGCATCTGATTGGCTGAAATGGCGACCAGTCGCCATTTCAGCCAATCAGATGCTTGAGATTTGAGACTGGTTTCCAAACTCAGTTTTATAACCTTGGGCACAGGATTCATTAACATCTTTTGAACTTAATATTGGTTGTTCAGAAGAATAAGATCTTTTTCAATAATAATTTTGACCCTTTACTTCATAGGTACACCTTTATTGCATGGGCAAACAGAGTAGATCTAAATCAGATGGCACCTTCATGCTGTCTGATTGGGATCTACACTGTTCACTTTTAGATTCAATAGGTTATATCTTACCAAGATGCAACCAGTCCAGATTTGACCGCACAGATATGCTGGTTTAACAATTCCAGAGTAATTATCTGCTCATCTTATCAGAGTTATTATGTTAAAACATTTTCCCATTGTTTGTCTTTTTAAACAGAACTGAGGTGCTCTCTAGCATGCTAAAAAATATACAGATAAATATTTATCATGGTGGACTTACATATAATTACACAGCATGATAATTTATTAAAGACTTTAAAAAAATGGAAAAGCATACCTGGCTTTTCGAGATCTTTTCCGAACAGTTTAAAGTCAGTGGGTGAGTTGGAATGTGTCTTGAGGAAGGTCTTGATTGTATCCAGGAATGACAAATTCTCATCATTCATGATGTAATATTCTGTTCTTGCTAAACCATGCCTGAAAATTAGCACATAATTATAACTTGTTATTGCATGTTTCAGTGTCTGACAGTTTTTCACATTATCTTAAGGGTAGTTATTTTCTTGGTTTTATCACTATTCACTATATTATAATTCAAGTAGAATAAGGGATGTCTTACAGCTGAAGAATTTTCAGTGTGATTTTCATACCTACCATCCCTACCAAAAGTTTGTGAAGCAGTCTAGCCTTTGTTTGAATGTTTGAATTTGGGTATTTTTGTGAATTCGAGTATTGTTTGCAGAAAAATTGCTGACAAATACTTCAAAGAATAAACCCTTATTGCCCTTCATTGCAGTAGCCAAAACACAACAATCTTCAGTTTTAGAAAATATGTAAAAACAAATAAGATTCTTACTTGGCAGCCCCTACAAGAAGTTCCCTATCATGTTTCCCATTGATCCACCAGGCAGGCAGATCAAGAGATTTCTGGCAAAGTTTGATACGTTGGTCCATCTTTGGATGAACAATGATTTCTTCTCGGATCTTGCTGAGCAAATCTATGCGTGCAATACATCTGTTGGCCCGTTCCTCAGTGATAGGTTCAATGTAGACAGGGGTAGGTGGGTAGGCTGTCAATTATCAAATAATTTCCTTTACAGTTCTAGTAAGTTTCAACGGGTAGGATAATGGTTTTTAAGATTGTAGAGAGTTAAAAACTATGTGATTTATTAAGAGTTATTATTAAATATTAACCTTCATATCTTTATATGAATTAAATTTTTTCAAATATACATTTACCCTTTACTCATATGTCTTATATCACATAGCACACACATGCTGTCTGATCTGGACTGCAATTTGCTTCTAGATTCATTAGGTTATTTTTGACCATGAAGCAAACTGTAGATCTGGATAAGGTGGCACAGATATGCTGGCAAATTTAGATCTGTACACTCATGTGATCAATGTAATTATCAGATTTCCCTTGGTAAAAATCGCAGATATATGCATACCATATTTTGTATTTCCATCAAGGTAAAGGTGAAAAAGGTCAATTAACGGAAAGAATAATTTGCAACAAACAATCAAATACCTTCTTCTTTGATTTTCCTGCACACTCGTAGACACATGTGATAAAATGATATGAAATATTCAGTCAACTGTTCATCTGTTTTCTTATCAAGTCTTGCCACCACTCTGAACTTATCCCAGATGTAACGTCCTTTATGACGATCAAATTCAATACCATACGTTGACACAACACGGTAAAAATCCACCTCCTCACGTCGGGTCCATTTCATCTGAGTTTGCCGTTTCCTGGCCTCTCTCTCACGGAAAACAGCATCTAACTTTTCTCTCTTTTCCATTTTCTAAGAACATAAGAAAATTTCCAATGTGAACATCAAGTTTAAGTTCTAGATGAAAATATAAAATATTCAAAATGAAAGTTGAATTTATTTATACTGTGAACTCCTTCATATTTGTGGGGTACTAAGTTTTGTGGATTTCAAGAACTCCAACGAAATATAAAATCGTAAATAAAAGTGATTTTAGACAAATAAAATCCGAAAATTGAAGTACCTATGAAAATGCCATTCTACTGTTGACCACAAAATTTTATGGCCACAAATATTAATTTAATTACTGCATTCTTTATTTGAAGCCAGAGTAAGTTCTCACCTTGGCCTGTTGCTCTTTCTTCAGCTGTTGTTTCTTGAAGTCTCTCTGATACGACGTGATGATACGTCTCAGACGAGTGTTTAACTCTGACACCGTCGGAAATGGCAACTTGCCATCTTCTTCTTCTTCCTGCGTGTCCTGTTTGGAAGCTGCTGTATTATTGGAGCGTTTCGGTGTCGAAGCAGCGTCTGATGCACACAAGAGTGACTCTTCATCATCGTCATCTTTCAACATACTGTTCTCATCCATATCATCACTGTAAACATAATACTTGCAATTAAACACTTTACTACAGAGGATATGGCTGTTAATTCAGGGCAAACAGTGTAGATCTGGATCAGCTGGCACATTCATGCTGTCTGATCAGTGTCTGCACTGTTTGCTTTTAATTAATTAGGTTATTTTTGACCAAAAAGGGATCAGTGTTGATCCAGATCAGATGGCATGGATGTAACAGCTGATCTGGATCTATACAGTTTGCCCATGTGGTAAAGGTGAACATATGGGGTAAACTATATGTAAGCATTATCTATATCAAAACAACCATATGTAGTAGTTTAACTTAGCATACAATCAATGTGAAATCTATTATGATGAAACTAAGTTATATAACTGCTGAATGTCTTAGGACAAACCTTAATGTACTTATTATGACCATAGTAGCACATTTGCTGATCGGAAATTGAAAAGAAAATATGTGAAATGCAGAACTGACATTTTATAAATTTCATAATAGCAAGGCCCAAGAATAACTCATTCCTCAGGATTATAAGAGCATTTTGAACTCAGCGAGCGGCTGGGACAATTAAGTCTACCAGCATCACACTCTCCGTATTAGCATGGCTAGTCATCATAAGAATGATAAAATATCCTTAACGTTCATTATGTCTATAGGAAATAATTTTCAGTCCATTTTATAACTCATTCTTCAGGTTTTCAGAGCAATTTAAACTCAGTGAGCGGCTGGGACAGTGAAGTCTACCAGCATCACACTCTCCGTATTAGCATGGCTAGTCATCATAAGAATGACATAAAATACCTAGATAATACCCCTCCCTTTCATTATCTCCATAAGAAAAGATCATATGTGCATTTTATAACTCATTCCTCAGGTTATAAGAGCATTTTGAACTCAGCGAGCGGCTGGGACAATGAAGTCTACCAGCAACACACTCTCCGTATTAGCATGGCTAGTCATCATTGGAATGGTTTCGTGTAGATGTTATGGTCTTCATTAATGTTAATCTCTGTCATTAAAACAGAAATTATCCGTGTTTAACATTTCAAGATTACTTCAATATATTTTAGCAAAAGTAATGGTTATAATGTTTTTATTAAAAAAAAAAATATATATATATATATATCAATTAATTAATTAGCGGAAGTTGTGAAATTGACACTCCAATCTCTGAAGTTGAGTCAGTCCATTAACTTTCAACTTTTCATAGAGCTGTTAATGATTTCATAATGAACAACAATGAAGACCCATATCAGAATTTGCCATTGTTTACTGATGTAGACCTGTAATGGTCGCAGATTTGAAGTAACATGTCACTAGCACAGGTTAAATATCTCTTAATCATTAACTCTGTGTAACAACGGTATAATGACTTCTTAATTTAATGGTACTTATAATTAAATGTTTATGCATTAATGTGACCTGTTTCTATCAATAAGGTATGAACTTACCCCTCATTGTCATCATCATCTTTCATCTCGGCAGCCAGAGCAGCATTGTCTGGCGGTCCACACCTCTCGAGAAACACTAGTAGAGGGTCCTGCCTCATCAGGTTATATTTCTCGTACCCGTGTTTGTAGACTCCGACCAGGAGTGACTTGTCAGCAAGCTCATCCCACCATAATGTGGGAGGCTCACTGTCAGCAACTGGAGCTGTTAATGATATGTCCCTGTAAACAAACATAGCAACCATGTTAGTAATAAGTCATATAATTCAACAGGGGCAGATCCAGCAGAGGTTCAGTGGGGACACCTTTTCAAACATGTTTTTGGGCAGCAATATCATTTTCATGGGATTTTGGCCAGAAGGTTTGAAATTATCATGTAACTACCCTAAAACTGCCTCAAAGAAACCTTTTTCTGGAAATCTTGCATCTGACACTGCAATTACAGTCTAACCAACAATAACGACCCTTAAAATGCAATTTGGGAAGCTTTCTGTTCCTTAAAAACAGTCTTTAATCTTTGACTTTTCATTTAGCATATTACATACACAGTTCATGGATATATTACAAAACCAGAACTTACTTGACATGTTTTCCCTGATCTATATCCTTGACAGCATCACCCAGCACTTCATGTTTCAGGTAGAACAATGTCCTCACTCTCAATAATACTCTGAAAACCAAGAACAATGGATAAGTAAGCATATTTACGGCAGATCAACAATTTTCAGGCACATATGGCAAGCTTGATGTACAGTCTCTGTACTATGGTATAATGGTAGGAAGAAACACAAGTAGTTGTTACAACTTAAGGGTGTTAATACAGACATAATTATGCTAGAATAAAATTAGACAGTACATGTATTTTCATAGTTTGGAGACATCTGGTCATGTTCACAACTATGTTCAGCCCGACTTGAATTACACAAAAGATTAGTTTTAATTGTTTGTTTACTGCTCACTGAATTTATCCTTGACCAAGACCAAGGTCTAGTTCTGTACAGGCAAAATAACTGTGCATCTGAACAATAAAACAGCAGTGAGAACAAAATAAAAGACAAATCAGATTTACAGAAACTGAACAAAATTAGGAAACTGGCTGAAATGAAGACGAGTCCTTTATAGCCAATCAGATGATTATGATCTGAGACTGTTTTTCCGATTTAGTGATCATGTTGGGCATAGCATACTTGTTGGAATGTCTGTGTATATGTCGTTTGTAGGCATTCTTGTTGTAGACAATGTCACGGTCCATCTTAATGCCCGCCTTCTCAATCTCCTCGTTGGCATCAAAATGGGTTTCCTGGTCCCGAGATTTCTTCCCCTTTCTACCCCGAGGTACTGGTGCTGATAAACCTACAAAACATACATCTTATGGTTTCATTATATACTTAAATAACTTATCAATCAAAGACTGTCTAAATACGTGTACTACAGTTCAGCTTCTGGATCTACACTGGTGGCACCTGTGTATACATGTATATTGTATATACAGTGTAAAATGTTTACTTGTATTTAACATTGTTTTCTAGTTCAATAATGAATCACAGTGATGTTAAATGCTGGAAATTTTTATTAAAATTTAAAATTATTTTTACATGTAAAACATGGAAAAATTTCACTGACTGAACTAATAGCTGAAATTCAAAATTCTCGATAACTGTAACAGTAAAATTTGGTGACATGGTAACTGGCCACTGTATTGAACTATTGAAATACTGACTGAAAACTAAAATTCAAATGTATTCTCAAGGAGAACTGCAAAGGAAAAGTTGTACATACCTGAATGATTTTTAAGTCCTCCCTCCTTCTCTTGTGAAATGAGATCTGAGATGAATTCTTTGATTCTTTCATCTCCTTTATAATACTGAAGTCCGTACAGCAACTGTAACAAACAATCAAATTAGGAGTCAAAGTCTACAGATGGGGAACCAACTGGGCCCAAGATCATAAAACTAAATCAGGAGACCAGTCTCAAATATCAAGCAACTGATTGGCTGAAATGGTGACCAGTCACCATTTCAGCCAATCAGATGCTTGAGATTTAAGTCTGGTCTCCAATCTCAGTTTTATGATCTTGGGGCCCTGTATAAAAAGATTAACAGCTCTTCTTAGGTACAAGTGTTGCAAAGCAGAAATTTAGGACAGCACATAACATAGAGGACTTGGGTACTTACAATTGCTTTGGCAACATTTTCAACGTCCTTTTCTTCCATAGGTCTCTTGAATCTTGAATGTGCCAAAATATCAGACCATCTGCCCCAACTATCAATGCAAAACAAACAAAAACATTGATTTTAATTCAAAAATTAGTTCAAACTTTATAACATAATAATCTTTGAACTGAAATAAATGCTCAGAAAACATTCATTTATCGAAATGTGAAGTATGAACATATTGTGTTTTCATGTCCAAATAGCCTCAGATAGCACTAAATGAAACAATAGTTTTAAATGTCACAGTAAAGTAATTCTGCCCTTATGTTATAGCTTTTTTTTATAAATAAATACTACAATGCCTGTAATTGTTGAAATTATATCTGTAACTATAGCTTATTGATTATCTGAGTTTTCATTAATGCATATAAACAGCTCTTCAGCTGAGTATGGCAAAGAAATCTTATCCCCTAAGTCTGGAAAGAGACAAACAAAATCCATTTGCATCCCCAGTAATACAATATAGACACATTATAACTACATATGAAATTAACCCTTTTCTTTGTGGGATATGTGCCTGCTGATCTGGATTTACACTACTGGCATATGTGTTAAAACAAACACACTTGCAGTACAAGGTACAGTAATGGAGTGCTTGAAAAATTCATTCCTTACCCATAATGCAGAAGTCCCTTCTCCACCTTGAACAGTTCTGATCTGCCATATCCTGTACCAGATGGCTTCGCTCTATGACGCTCTTTTTCAAAGTCTTCATCATCATCTTCTCCTCGGCGGCCCCTTCTACCTTTCCTTCCACCTGAAGACAAACATAAAACTTGTCTGTTCTATCATATTACATTACATGTAAATTTATTTTCTTTGAGCCCAACACCCACCTACTGCCCCAGGGCTTTTCATCATGGGTTCTAGTTCATAAAATTGAATAGTAATAGGTATTTTTAACTCAAATCTAATTTTTTAAGCATTTATTTTTCATACTT
The DNA here is from genome assembly GCA_038501625.1 of Corbicula japonica. NCBI lineage: Eukaryota > Metazoa > Mollusca > Bivalvia > Venerida > Cyrenidae > Corbicula > Corbicula japonica. The sequence continues at coordinate 448,852 of JAZAYU010000034.1, read as the reverse complement.
CAATTTTCAAACACTCCTCAGAGGAGTTTTAACCATTTTTTGGACATCTTACCTAGCATTTTGGGAAGAATTTCTGCCGCAGTTGGGAAAAAATACTATATTTTTGGATTGGGAAGAGGCCTTTTATAGGCCTCTGTTATATAAGGATGAAAAGCCCCGACTGCCCTCTGCGCTTCACCCAACTATTTAAATACTGCTGACCGAATAATGAGGCCGAACTTTACAGAAGTAGAACAAATATGATTTCTTTTCAATTCTTTAGGTAAAGAATTTTTTTTTGATAGTTTGGAGTATACTACTTTTGAATCACTTAAACAAAACCCAAAATAAATAAAAAATGAACCTCAACTCCTACTTGTCAATTCTTAACCATTCCATGTGTTGAAACATAATAATAACATTAATTTTATCTAGTGTGTAATGAGTTCATGCATTCTAATATCCTTGACCTGTGGCTGGAGACCAGTAATATTCACAGCAAGAGCCATTTTAAACAACAATCCAGCCTTAATTATAAAGGCGATTTCAATTACCTAGCAACTAATTGATATTTACCTTTTCTGCTGTCATCATCATCTGATTCACTGTCAGAACCGAGGTCAGACATATTAGCCAGATTTTCATTGTTACCATAGCGAGCTGTCCGCTTCCTCACACGAGGCTCGTCCACAATCAGCTCTCTCTGTGAAGAAATATGAAACTTGTTTTACCAAACAGAATACTTTGCTCATTTATTAACCCTTTACTCCATATATATGCCTTTATCATGTGGATGAACAGCGTAGATTCAGATTCAGGAGCCAGAACATTTGTGCCATTTAATCAGGATCTACACTGTTTGCTGTTTGACTAATTATGTTACTTCTGACCAAGAAAAGAACAGTGTAGATCCTATCAGAAGGCATGGATGTGCCAGATGATTTGGATCTACATTGTTCACACATGCTTAAAGCCTGTATAACGAGGAGTAAAGGGTTAAATTTTTAGGTATTATTATTTTATACAATTGTTCCAAAGTAAATGCAATCTCTTAAACCTGGTATATTGTTCTGTTGTTTTTTTAACTGTTTCATTTTCTTTAACTGCTTAAACAGCAAAATGTTTTAAAAGGTAAAAAGCATTATCTGTAATTAAAGACTTACAGTGTCCAACATTTCTGTGTCAACATCGGCTTTCTTTGCCCATTTCTGCCAGAACTCTGGATCATTGATGTCTATGTCGTCTCTGTTTGAGCTTACTGAGAAACTTGCCTGTAAGATACAGTGAATAATCAGGTCAAAGTCTCCTTTACCATCATGATTCCAGAATATTATTACAATGAAATTTAAATAAACTCATAAAACAATAAGTTCTTTACTGAAACAGGGTTAAATATCAAGCATGGAATATACCTTGAAGAAGCATAAACAGCCTTAGCCAATCACATTAATTAATCGATAAACCCAGTAACCACAAACTGAAAAGTCTGGACAGGTTGAACCTGTGAACCCTTCAGCAAAGTAAGGATTAAAGAAGTTAAAACAAAATTGTAACAAACTAAACAAGCTGAAATACCTTGGAGAAAGTTGAACCTTTGCCCTCGCTCTCTATTTGTATAATCTGGGTTCTTCCTTTTAGAATTTGTTCAATGTCTTCTTCGCAGAACTTGTCACCAGCACTGTCATCGTCCATCAGGGCTCCGTAAGCTCCCTTACGTAACAAATCCTCGATTTCACGCTTCGTTAATTGTTGTTGCTAAAATATAAAATACATCAAGTACTTGCAATTATAAACTATTGTAGGTCTGTTGTATTAATATGTTTAACATGTTTCATCAGAAATGGTTTTCTCCAAAATCTGTTGTCAGAGTTGGATTGCTTATTTCATCATCTGAAAAGTAAATCTGTCCTTCGGATCGGGATCTACATAGTTGACAATTTGATTCATTTTGTTATTTCAGTCTAAAGTATGTCCAGCGTAGTTCCAATTCAGACAGCATGATTGTGCTAGCTATCTGGAACTACACTGAATGCACAAGTGATTAAACCCATATATATGGAGTGACGGGTTAAACATAAGGCCTGCAAATAACCCAACCTACCCAGGTGCTTCAATAAACAACAGTATTGTTCTCAATCAGATACAACAACTTCTCTCCAACTTTTTAGTCAGAGTTGGATCTTCAGTTCATCATCTTGAGGTCAGTATGTTCAAATTTCAAATTAGTGTTTGCCTTAAAATTTCATAAAATAATGATATCTTCAACATGAAGTCATTTGGCCGGCAATATAATTGCAGTGATATTTACAACTTATATTTGTCTTCATTTATATTTGAAGTGTGAGCCCAACACATTTCCCATTACCCAAAAGAATTATTATTAATACAAGGAACATGTATTATTTTGTGTTTGCCCTATTTGTTTGTAATTTATGTCAATCTGTAAACAATTACATACTCTCTGTATTAAACTTCTGTTTCCAACTCTTTCCAGATGGTGTATTTCTTTTATTAATTACTTTAATCCTTTTCAGCTATAGGCACATCCTTTTTATCATAATATGACCAGTGCAGACCCAGGGAATGGCTGAGAGGGAGACTTGCAAAAGAAAAAACTTTTTCCTTGTTTTTACAACCTAACCCAGATTGGCCTCGGCATCTGTTACTCAGGATATCAATGTCTACCAATCACCAAAATAAGCGTCGAATGAACTAGTTTAAGAAAAAGAGTTCTTTACAATTATTTTTCTGGTACAAGTTTCACACTAATCCCTGCAAATAACCGCCCCCATATAACCCATAAGATAAAACACAGTTACATTCTCAATCAGATACAAAGGTTTCTCTCCAACTTTAGAGTCAGAGTTGGATCTTCAGTTCATCATCTTGAGATCTATTTCAGGGCTTTTTTCTCTTCATTAGCAGGGGCCCTTAATTTCAATAATGTATATCAACAAGTTTCCTTAGTACACACATACATCTAATCAACTTGTTAACCCTTAACTCCATAGAATACAGCTGCTATCCTTGGGCAAACAGTGTAGATCCAGATCAGTCAGCACATCTATGCCGTCTAATCAGTTTTACAGTATTTGCATTTTTATTCATAAGTTATTACACTATCTGCATTTTAATTCGTAAGTTATATCTGACCATTTATCAAACAGTGCAGATCTTGATCAAATAGCACTGTTGTGCTGGCTAATCAGGATCTACACTGTTTGCACAAGCGATAAAAGGCAAATATATGGAGTAAAGGATGAATGTTTAGAAAATTTGCTGAGAGAAGCATGATTGTGTTAATCTTACAGATTCTCTGGCTTCATCAGAAATAATGTTCTCTCCAACTATCAAGTCAGAGTTGGATTGTTTTACTTCATCATTTGAAATTTGATCTCTCTGCATGGCTTTACCTCGTACTTATAAATATAAATAACAAAAATAGTAAACCATATAAATGCTGATAACTTAGAAAATAGCAGAAATATATGGTTTAGCACTAAGATGATTTTTATATTTTGCACCACAATGATGATATACAATGTATGCTAATGGAAAAGCCACACCATCTTGACCCTGTTCACATACCATACACCAAAAACACAATCTTATTAAAACCCTTGATATGGTTATACAACTGAGAATGGAAAAAGTCTCAAATCTCGAGCATCTGATTGGCTGAAGTGGCAACCAGTCACCATTTCAGCCAATCAGATCCTTGAGATTTGAGACTGGTTTCTAATCTCAGTTGTATAACCTTTGGCCTTGAAGGTACTTACTGGATTGATCTTTTCTCCACCCATTGACTGGAGGACAGCTTTGTCCAGACCAAGCTTCATACTGGCCCTGTTGAACATTTCCCTCTCGTAGGAGTTACGTGTGATGAGTCTGTAGACCTTCACCATCTTGCTCTGACCAATACGATGACATCGGGCCTGGGCCTGAAATATACACACATCATTACATGTAATGTATCATCATTTAACTCTTTACTCCAGATCATCAGGCACATCAATGCTGAATCTACACTGTTTGCTTTCCGATATATAAGGTTATCTCAAACAATGCAGATCCTGAACAGATGGCAGGGATGTGCCAGCTGATCTCAAAATTGACATTACTTCAGTGGGCAATGGTTTGTGCGTTTTCAAAGCATTTTGCAGCAAGATATTGTAAGCTGTTGTGAAACCACTGGTACATCGGCATTAAAAACAACTTACTATGTTCTCAATCAGATACAAAGGTTTCTCTCCAACTTTTTAGTCAGAGTTGGATCTTCAGTTCATCATCTTGAGATTATTTTACAAAACAAGTACATGAATGAGACATCTTATTTAATTTAATTCATTTGAATAAACTGTGCAAGCACATATGAAACAAGCCTGAAGATTTTATGTACTTCTCCTGAACAGACTTCAATCATTGTCCTGCCCTCTATTGTAATCTGTCATAGACCTACCTATTTCGTCTATATGTCAATTTGTAAAGAGTTTGTCAGTGGTCACAGTAAGATGTGGGGGAAATGGGAATTTCCCCAGCAATACTGCCCATATGACCCAGCTTATTTAGTGCAACAGCTGCCACATTGTTTTAAGCCAAGAATAACCCCATCTTTCTCCATTAATCTCCTTTCTACTTTAAAGATAATGAGACCACTTTATATAATATGCAAAGCAAATTTAACACTATCTTCTATTGATTGATTGTCTATTAAAGAAATAAACAACAAAGCCTTAACAGTATCTTCTATTGATTGATTGTCTATTAAAGAAATAAACAACAAAGCCTGAAATGATTGTATCATAAGTTATTCCACAACTCATAGTATGAATTAGTCAAACCATGAAAAAACATGTCTTCAGGAAGCTAAGTCAGAAATAATCCCACAAATGTTAAAGAGACATCATTGTCAATATGAGCTAACTGGGCATATCATACTGAATATACAATTATCAGTGCACTTTCTGTCTGATTAGAATCTACACTATTTGCTGTTAGATTCATTTGGTTGTGACCAAAAGGTAAACAGGGTAGATCCTGATCAGATGGCACAGATGTGCCAGCTGATCTGGATCTACATCGGCCACACACGAGATAAAACACTTAAATGTGAGAAAGGGTTTAACATTTCAAATGATGAAAAAAAATGAATTAAAGTCACACATAAAATTTCTTACATGTAGCAAAGCATGGGGTAAAATTTTCAAAAGTCATGTTCAATGTCCCCAGTTTACCTGCAGGTCATTTTGAGGATTCCAATCCGAGTCATAGATAATGACAGTATCAGCAGCTGTAAGGTTGATACCCAGGCCACCAGCCTTAGTACAGATCAGGAACACAAATCTGTCCGAGTCCGGTCTCGAATATCTGTCAATAGCTTCCTGACGAAGGTTGCCACGAATACGACCATCTAATCTCTCATATAAATACCTGGGAAAAAAATTCACCGAGTCAAACTCAATGCAACAGAATAGGCTTGTGAACTTTTCAACCACCAGACCAGCAAACATTACAAAAATTTGTTAAAATTAATCAAATTCATCTATTAAAACACCTTTTAGATCATCCATATTTTCTTCAAATTTGACATATATGTTAAATAATCTTAAATAATCATTTGAATTAATCATTTTATGATAATTTTTTAAGAAACATATAAAGAATAAAACTGTGAAAATTGAAACATAGTTTACATCACTTTCTACCTTAAAAATAAGTTTGTCTCATGTAAATATTAAATCACAACAACATTTCGTCACGACTGCATAAAAGCACTTAAATCAATTTGAAATACATACAGGGCTAAAAATCATAAAACTGAAATTCGAGACCAGTCACAAATCTCAAATATCTGATGATCTGAAAAGGAGATAAATCTCCATTTCAGCCAGTGAGATGCTAGAGATTTGAGACAGGTCTCCAGTTTCAGTTTTATGATCTTGGGCACTAGTCAAAGCACTATACTTACTTTTTATGTATGAGGTAGTCTTCAATGATATCAAGAACTCGGATCATCTGGGAGAATATGAGCACTCGGTGGCCATCTTGTTTCAGGCGAGGTAACAATTTATCCAGCAGCACAAACTTTCCGGAAGCGTGAATCAATGCCTGTATGTGTTCTGGTTCTCTCCCCTCTTTCATTCTAAGGTCACTCAATATATTTTCCTCAGCACCATTGAGCAAGTAGGGGTGATTACAGCACTTTCTTAACTCCATCATTGTATTTAGTAGACTCGGTACATTGGTGGAATTAGCACCTTTACACAGGAATGAGAAATTCTTCTCCAATATTGCACGGTAATACTTTTTCTGAATGTTCGTCAACTCAACCTGTAATGAACAAGTAATCATAGTAACTGATGACTTATTCTATACTGTATCAGCAGGTACCTATTTCTGCAGTTGTCTACACACTGTCGAGCTACTACTGCAACATAAGTTTGCCTCAGCCTATTACCGATTCTTATATTCATGATGTTAAAAGAAGCAAGTCTTACATAAGTATCTGTACACTTTTAACCATAACTGCTTTAGGTACTTAAAAATTTGCACTAATCTTCTACAAAAAAACAACAACAGTTATAGTCACATCAGTACACTGGAGATTAGCACCATTGAAAATGTCACTGGTAATTTATGATTCTATGCCCAAGGTTATAAACCTGAGCATGGGAACCAGTCTCAAATCTCAAGCATGTGATTGGCTGAAATGGTGACCAGTCGCCATTTCAGCCAATCAGATCCTTGAGATTTGAGAGTGGTTTTCATTCTCAGTTTTATAACCTTAAAGCCTAGAGACTTCACCATGCATTGTACCTTTCTGCAATTAGAGGTGATAATATACTTGGCATTTCACTGTCATGCTACTAGTTATTTGTAAGTCAAATCTAATTGACCAGTCTAGACCCAACGAATACCAGTTTCTTAGACATCATTAACTATTTAAAATATATGGTACATGTATATTAAATACCATTAAATGAAATGAAGAATATCATTCTAATAAATGTAAGAATTAAATTTCATATTTCACTTTGAAAAACTGTTAATCAATAGACATTAACTTTTCAATTTCCTCAGTTGTTACACGTTTTCACAATTTTCTGTCAGGAATGTACAAAATCATCAGAAAAACTCATCTTAAATTTCTGTAAAAAATGGCCTTGTAAGCACAAGGAGTGAGAATAAAATCTGATCATCATGGCCAAAGATTATATAACTGATATTTGAGACTGGTCTTCATTCTCAGTTTTATAATGTGGGCCCAGATCAACATATCCCAAATACAGACATCGAGAAAAAATACACATCAAATACTGTGAAAAAGATTAGAAACTAAGACAGCTTTGCACAAATATTTACCCCTCCAGCAGGGCAACAGGTCTCTGAGACAAACTTTACTAATGACACTACATCAAAGAATTGTCTACAGGTCTTCATTACACAATTTGATGTAATCAGCAGCACTTAACAAACTGACAGATATATCACTGAATAGTTTTGCTATGTAGATTAAGTTGCTACCTCGATGATTGTCTCCTCTTTCCTGGCAATATTCTTCTCTACATCTTCCTTGAGACGTCTCAACATCATAGGCTTCAGAATCTGTTATACACAATTACATTGTATTTGGTGCTTTCAAGTAAATGACAAACCGGTTGAAGTGAAATGAAATAGATAATTCTCAAATTATGTATTCATGTTGGTTACGTTATCAAGTGATACCCAAGTAGTTTCTGATTTGAACATCGTTTCTTCACAGATTTTGAGCTACTATTCATCACTTTAAGAGCTTAAGCCGTGAATGCTGACTGACAACAATTTAACATCTTATTACTGTAATAAACCAATATAATTTAAACGTTAAATGTAGAAATATTAAGGACATGTCAAAGTTATAACCAATTTTAAGTTTTTTAACAAATAGGTCAAAAGTGACCTTGACCTACAGTGTTTGGCTACATCAAAGCCCTCTTTTCATAAGCAACAATGAAGTTAAAAGTTTAATTAGGAGATATTAAGAAATGGCATAGTGCCAATCATGTTTTCATGACAAACAGATTTGCGAGATGCCTCTTAAGGGGTGTCACAAAAATTATCAACGGATTTTAAAATTTCTGCAAAGCTCTTAAAAAATGTTCACATTTGCCATCATAACTGATTGATTCTCATTAAAATAAATACAGTTTACATTGAAATCTTAAAAGAATTATTTACAGCAGATAATGATGACAGAATTAATTCTAAATACTCACAGCTTTAAGTTTGTCTACTTGTTCCTCAGTTTGAAGTTTTCCAAATTCGGCAAGAAATGCATCGGATGAGCTAAACTGACTAGGTTCTAGGAAATTCAACAAACTGAACAACTCTTCAACATTATTTTGTAGAGGTGTCCCTGATAGTAGCACTTTATGGTCCTAAAATGAAAGGAAATGTCAATAGACAAGCAGTTATCATTTTTCTCATTTCTCGTTCTTTTACTACCATTTCCACGCTAAGAAAATGCCCCTTACAAATTTATCCAACTTGTGAGGTAACATATAACTTTTTTTTTGGACAGTTTTTCAACCATGATCCAGTCTACAACGGTGAAAGAGAACATCAGTTTGTTAAAGACCGAAAAGTGGACAAGTTTGCAACTAATGTACTTTTGAAGTTTTAAGTTCAAATGACAGATTTTTTAAAATACCTTAATAGGTAAGCAATATGTCTACAAGAACTTACAAAGTCAAAAATTCTAAGACACTTAATAAGGCTGCAGTTCTTGTTCTTCAGCCTGTGTGCCTCGTCAATGACTATAGCTCGCCAGTCAATGGAGCGTAACAGCTCGAGATCGGACAAGATGATTTCGTATGTGGTGATGAGGGCCTGAAACTTGTAGTAATCCGTGATCTTGCCGCCCTCCTCGTCACGGTAGTACATCTCATACTCCTGTAGCATGTAGCGACTTGGAGAACTGAAAAAAAAGCAATATGGTAGGGATTAAAGTCAATGTACATAATTACAAATGAATGTATCATAAATATCAATGTATATAACAACCATCGGAAATACCATCTTTCTTACTGACCTAGATTGAGAATGTTGTGAACAGTTTGTTAATTAATGTTGACATTTATCTATGTTGTGAACAGTTTGTTAATAAATGTTGACATTTATCTATTAGAAGGCTTCATGTGAAAAATTGAACATAATGTCTATAAAGGAAGAATTTAAAAGATCTATTTTTATTTCAATCTCTTAAATAAAGTTAAATTTCGGATAGGAACAATGTCAACTGACTATACAAAGGCAAAATTGTATCCCACAATTCACTGTGAACAACAGATAAATCATTTTAATTAACCCTTTTCTGTATAGATACACCTTTATTGCTAGGGCGAACAGTTTAGATCCAGATCAGCCGGCACATCCGTGCCGTCTGATCATGATCTAAACTGTTCGCTTTTGATTCATTAGGTTATTTCTGACCAAAATGCGACCAGTGCAGATCCCCTGATCAGATGGCACGGATGTGCCAGCTGATCTGGATCTACACTGGTCGCACATGCATTAAAACGCATATATGTCAAGGAAAGGGTTAAGCTTCACCGGAATATCATGCAACCTTGACCACACAGCAACACTATAACTGATTTCATTTTCACAAAAAACTAGTGCTGTTTTTTTTTTAATTTTCCACCTACAACACGTAACTTCTACAAACTTACGTTCCATGATATGTAATAGCATTGATATTTGTCCATGTTTCAAACTCTCTCTGCCAGTTGGCTATAGTAGACAGCGGAGCAACAACCAGGAACGGGCCTCGAATACCATAATTCACAATCTCTTGTAAAAATGTTATACTCTGTATGGTTTTACCAAGACCCATTTCATCAGCTAGAATACAGTTCTGCCTGAAAAGTACATGACAAAGATTTGTTAATAATACACAACAAGAAACTGCCACCATGGAACTTCCGACTTTCTGTTCACTAAGCAGACAATATGCACCTTTTATTACATGTGTGAAGGGTTAACTCCAGAAAGAAATTCACCATAGGCAAAGTACTTGTCATGATTAGTGTAAATATCACGCATCACACCAAAGAGTAAGACAAGTGTACATTTAATACCTTCGAACATTGACTTCTTAAGACCTTAATGAAAATCTACAAACTTCCACCACCCCTTAAAGATAGTCAGCAATTTGCCTCCAGACTTACTTTTTAAACCAGTTAAATGTTAACCAGTTGACTCCTTCCAGCTGATATTCTCGTAGGGTGTTGCCGTTTTTATATTCATGTGTTTCAGCCAATGCTTTCCATTCTGAGGCCTTGGGTCTTGGTTTATACTGTAATCAAAACAAAATTGCATTTCCAAATTGCTAACAAATGCTTACTTCGACCCATTTATCAGGGCCCAAGATCATAAAACTAAGTTTTGAAATCAGTCTCAAATCTCAAGGATCTGATTGGCTGAAATGGCGACTGGTTGCCATTTCAGCCAATCAGATGCTTGAGATTTGAGACTGATCTCCAGATTTAGTTTTATGATCTTGTCACAGATCATTGTCTTTGAAGAACTGACATCATTGTTTTATTATTTAGCACAGAAATTAATATAACATTTATCATCATAGGAAAAAACTTGAAAATGCACGAAAAAGGAAAATCCTAAACAAAAATAGCAAAAAGTGAAAACATCAAAAATTCCATAGACATAATTTTAATCAATCATTAATTAAAATAGCGCACATCGTAGGAAAAAACTTGAAATGAAAATGAACGAAAAAGGAAAACCCTAAACAAAAATAGCAAAACCTGAAAACGTCAAAAATTCCATAGACACAATATTAACGATGTATCTTATCCGATTTCTAGAATCTTGTCGGCATTAATTAAAGCATTCCATTAGACGTTTCTAAAATAAGACAGACATTCTACTCCTGGAGTAATCTTGAATGGTATCAACTGTCAAGTTTGGTATATGATAAACAAATGCTCTTAACAATACAACAGCCAAGCCATACAAGGTCAGTTCAAGGAATGTGATAAATTACCATACTTTCAATCAACACAAGGATTCCTGTCAGTTAAGAAAAATGCATGCTATATTTTGCACCTTTTGCACCTAAATTTGTATTATTTTCCAGACAATTTAATAAAAGGCAGGAAAATTATACTGTCATGACATGATCATGTAAAGGCTGTGCTTTTTTCCTGATTTATTTTGTAGATGGGGGTCTTCCCAATATGTAGGTGTATGGGCTTGGGATATTTTTTCCAGAAAGATTTTCCCCATTCTTCAGGTTAAAATGCACTTGCTTCATGATAAGGTGGCACAAGCTCTCAAAGTTGGAGGTAGAAATATGAACTGAGCAAAGAAGTGCCATTTTACATGTATGGAGTGCCATGATCAATTAAATTTAATCCAATTTTGTCACAAATTGTTGTTTTTTTTAATGAAAATTATGGTTATCAGGTCACCAGTTTAGTGATGAAATATTTTGACTATTTTATTGTCACCAGAACACATGTTTGACTCATTTGTTTGCATACAAATGAGTTTAAACTGACGTCATCTATTCAAGGAAGGTACACACATGTTGCAATATTAATGTCAGTGTTTAATTACCTCCCTCTCCTCTTCTGGCGGTGGCTGCCGGTATATTTTGAACTGTTTAACTTTCTCTGGGTCAACATCTTGCTGGAGCTCCCAAGTGCTGTCCTCGTAGGGAAGAGAACGCCACTTGACAAGGTAGTGAGTTACCTCCTCCTGGGTGGTCGGGTCGATAGTTTTGGTCTCTTCCAGGACTCTATCTACCTCCACGTAATCCGGGTTGAAGAGCTCCTCCTCATCATTCTGAAAAATAACAACATACATTTCACATTTTCATGGTTTTAACTTAACCCTTTCCTGGATATATACGCATTTTTACGCATGTGCCGACTGATCTGGATCTACACTGGTTGCACATGCGTAAAAATGCGTATATATCCAGGAAAAGGTTAATGACCTGGTATTCAAAATCACAAATGATATTAATGACTGAATTTGTTTCAGATTTCTGTTCAACAAAATATGTAAAAAATCATGTGCCATCATTCATTCTAGTCCAAGTTTTATGCTAATAACCTTCATTATCTCATGTTTTAATGTAAGATGTATCATATTCACCTATTTTGTTACTGTTAAACCTTCATTATTATCAACACCAAATTCCTTTTTTGAATCAAAGCATTGAAGAATGTTTTGCCAGCAATGTGTACAGTGCAAAAAGGTCTTATAGGATATGACTGTTATCTCATGATTGAAAAGTTTAGATCCAGATCAGCTGGCACGTTCTTGCAGTCTGATCAGAATCTTCACTGTTTGCTTTTTGATTCATAAAGGTTATTTCTGACCAAGAAGTGGTGAGGCAGGCGATGTGACAAAACACATAGATAAGGAGTAATTAGTTAACTACCATAAATACATCACGACTCGAAAAACCTACACTCACAACCTGATGGAAGAAAAATTTTTAAATTGACCTATCTCTGATTCTAATTAACAAGAACCTATGTTCAGGATTAGCATTAGGACCTGTGCAAGCTAGTTAAAATCATTTCACTTACAAATACATCATTGAGATTCATCTTCTTCATTTTGTAGCGCTTGATTTTCCCCTGAATTCTCTTATCTTTGATTTCCGCCTCAGTTCTCCATTCACAATGCAGATATGAACTGAAAATATACTTACAGAATTAGTATAAGCTAACACGCTAAAACCTTTTTTAACACTTTCCTCAATAGACATACCTTTATTGCATGGGCGAACAGTTTAAATCCAGATCAGCTAGCACATCCGTGCCGTCTGATTGGATCTGCACTGTTCGCTTTATGATTCGTTAGGTTATTTCTGAAAAAAATGCGACCAGTGCAGATCCTGATCAGACGGCATAGAGGTGCCAGCTGATCTGGATCTACACTGGTCGCACATGCGTAAAAATGCTTATATATGGAGGAAAGGGTTTTACCACATACCATATTTTGGAGCAAACGGTGTCTTCAAGTTGTTGACATCAATCTTCTACATAAATTTGCATGATATTGCTTAATATGTATTTCACTTAAAAATTAACATTATGTAGTCAAAATGTACAATAAAAACACTATAAGTAATGAGCAAATAGTAGATAAAGTTATTTCTATAGTTAATAATAACTAACATGTCAAGATATTACCAAAAACACCTTTTCCGGGCCCAAGATCATAAAACTAAGTTTTGAGATCAGTCTCAAATCTCAAGGATCTGATTGGCTGAAATGGCGACTGGTCACCATTTCAGCCAATCAGATGCTTGAGATTTGAGACCGATCTCCAGATTTAGTTTTATGATCTTGGGAACCGGTGACTTATCCCATTTGAATCATGTTCTGGTAAAATGAATGCAACATAAAACCAATATATTATATACTATCAGTAACTTTAAAGCCTTAACTGAATCTTAATATACATATGATTAGAAATAGACATGTATATATCAGTTTAAATTGAAGAGACTTACAAGTTTTTGTATTTGACGAAGAATTCTTCCACCTCTTCTGTATCCTCTTCATCCTATTGTAACAGAAATAGAACACATCCTTTATGACTAATTCTGTCTAAATCTGCCAGCATGTATTTAATATAGCTTTGTCAATTTTAATTACTGTGGTTGTCTAACGGTATCATGAAGTATATTTCCTTGGTTTCTTACCATCATTACAAGCAACCAACATCTTTTAACCCTTTACTCCATATATATGCATTTTTACCCATGTGCGACCAGTGTATTTCCAGATCAGCTGCCAGTGCCCAAGATCATAAAACTAAATCTGGAGATCAGTCTCAAATCTCAAGCATCTGATTGGCTGAAATGGCGACCAGTCGCCATTTCAGCCAATCAGATGCTTGAGATTTGAGACTGATCTCAAAACTTAGTTTTATGATCTTGGGCCCTGATCTGATCTGGATCTACAGTATTTACCCATGAAGTAAAGGTGTATCCAATAGAATAGTTAATATCCATGGAGTGAAGGGTTAAGATGGAGGCTTGACCTTTCATACTTGCCAAATACTATAAAAGCTGATAACTGAGTTCGACATTGAAATAAAATCCTGGTAAATTACGGTTTAACCCTTTCCTCGATATATACGCATTTTTACAAATATGCCACAAGTGTAGATCCAGATCAGCCGGCACATCTGTGCCGTCTGATCAGGATCTGCACTGGTCGCATTTTGGTCAGAAATAACCTAATGAATCAAAAAGCAAACAGTTTAGATCCTGATCAGACGGCACGGATGTGCCGGCTGATCTGGATCTAAACTTTTCGCCCTAGCAATAAAGGTGTATCTATACAGGAAAGGGTTAAAACAGTTTACTACAGCTTGGCAACATTTTCTTTTTAATGTTTAAAGACAAAAGTGCTTGGTGCAAAATGAATGTAACTCCTTTTTACATGCATCATGAGATGATTCAGTTTTTCATTAAATTGATACTGGTACTTACATCAGGGTCGGGTTTACGCATCCTGTGCCCAAGAATCTTGTCTACGATGACTGCATCTTCTTCCGCGGGATTCTCCTGTAACCATGGAAACATATTATACATTGAGTTGCTATAGATTTGTCTCTTCCTTAAACTAACTATTATTACAACTTTTTTTGACAAATGAAAAATGTAATGATTTTTATATGATGTGTGGTTTCTGGTATATGAAATTAGATGGTAATGAAATATGCATTATTGATGAAAAACATGCTAAATCCAGCAGTCTTGCACAACCTAGTAATTAAAGATAGCAGCAAAAGCATTGAATATACATCATATACCGATAATGACAGAGGCGGACATTTATACATAAAGAAGACTAACAACTTATATGGTAAAAAGCTTAAAATGAAAATATGTTAATATATATCAGAACTTTGCAGAAGAAGTTAAGTTGAACATTTCAGATTTAAAAGGGTTAAAAGAAATAAAAGTATTAATAGATACAACAAACACTATGACTACTATGTATTTTCTAGGGGAAGGGTACAAAGACATCTAAAACACATGTTATTACTATATCCAGGAAATACTGATAACCCTATCCTCCAAATGCATGACTTTTATCACATTTGCAAACATTGTAAACCCAGATCAGCCAGCACATCTGTGCCGTCTGACAGGATCTGCACTGTTAACTTTTTGGGCAGAAATAACCTAATAAATAAAAAATGCCAACAGTGTAGATCATGATCAGACAGCAATCCCACACCATCAAAGCGCATATAAAAAGGAAAGGGTTAAGTTAGTAAATGGTTATTGTGAGCAAGTCTGCATCTACTTGGCCCAACACTGGACACCAAGGCCGAAGATAATTAAATTGGAGACCAGTCTCAAATCTCCGGCATCTCACTGACTGAAATACACAAGTCAATCTCCCTCTATCAGATGCAAGAGATTAGAGACTAGTCTCACAAGCTCAGTTTTATTATGTTTTCAATTCTGTGTGGCAAATCGACTAAAATTTGATTGACCAACCTTGTTCTTAAAATTCAAGATTAATCTCCAATCTTTAGTTCAGCACCCCTTCATTTTCCTGTCACCAACATTTAACCCATGACTTTTTGAAAACTGAACACCAAATTTACTTTTTTTACTGCATTTTCTATATGTAACTAGAAATCAAAAGTCTGTTACAAATCATGTTCCAATTGCATAACCAATTTCTTTGGTCATAAATATTGGACTTCAGACAGAATCTGTCATAATTTCATAAACACCAAGGAAAGCATATTATAATATCCTAAGGAGTTTCTTGGTACAAAGAGTGAAACTGTGATATGCAAATCGAATTTGCTCATTTCCAAATTTGAAACTTCTTTAAATATTTTTTATTAATCTCTTATGGAGCATTAACCCTGTGTAATCCGAGCCACCCAATTTATTTGGCATTGCAATTTTTGCAGAAATTTTGTAAGTACAGTGATAATTATCCCTTAACTCCATATACACCTTTTATAGCATGGGCAAACATTGCAGATCCAGATCAACCGGCACAAATGTGCCATCTGATCAGGATCTGCACTGTTCCCTTTTAGAGTTGTCAGATTATTTCTGACCAAGAAGGAACAGTGTAAATCCTGATCAGACAGCACAGCCATTCCATCTGATCTGGATCTACACTGTAAGTCCACAAAGGTGTATCTTTGGAGGAAAGGGTTAAATAGAGGGTCTACAATCTCATCCGGGTGAATACCGTCCAAGATCATAAAATTAGAACTAGAGACTAGAAATTACTGATCAGGGCTGAAGGATATACTAGATGGGTGTTCAGTTGAACACTTGTGTCGCCCTCTGGTGCTATGTCGGAATAAGAATGCAAGTACAAAAAGGGGCATAACTCCATCAAAGAATTTGGCATCATCATGAGCATGTTGTTATAAGCAATATAATTTGAAAGTTTGATGTAAAAATATTAAGAAATGACAAAGTTATAGCCAACGTTAAGTTTTCGTGTAAAAATCCAAGTACAAAAAGGGGCATAACTCCATCAAATGTGACCTTGACCTTGAGAATTTGGCATCATCTCGAGCGTGTTGTCATAAGCAATATAATTTGAAAGTTTGATAAAAAAATATTAAGAAATGACAAAATTATAGCCAACGTTAAGTTTTCGTGTAAAAATCCAAGTACAAAAAGGGGCATAACTCCATCAAATGTGGCCTTGACCTTGAGAATTTGGCATCATCTTGAGCGTGTTGTCATAAGCAATATAATTTGAAAGTTTGATAAAGAAATATTAAGAAATGGCAAAGTTATAGCCAACATTAAGTTTTCGTGACGGACCAACAGTCGAAAGGGCGACACAAAAACTGAGCATGGAAACCAGTCTCAAATCTCAAGCAACCGATTGGCTGAAATGACGACTGGTCGCCATTTCAGCCAATCAGATGCTTGAGATTTGAGACTGGTTTCATGCTCAGTTTTATATCCTTGGGCACAGTTTCTTTTTTATCTTGGCAGCAGACTGTGTAAATCTTACACAAGCTTTGTTTAGCACATTAAGGGTATACAATACAGTTACAAACAATTCAGATAAGCAAATTTGAAAACACCATTCATGAACAGAAGCAAGCAGGACATACAGAAAAACTTACGCTAACTATTGTTTCAACATATGATCTCAGCACCCACAACATACCCACATTCATTTTTATAAACCAACATTTCTTGAACTGTACGACAGCAATTATTTCTAATAAATTCATGATCTTGGCTTTGAAGTTAGCTGAAAAGCACTCCAGCAGCTATGAGCAAGATATATTAATCAATGTGATGCATGTACGATCCATGCACAGGCTGACAAGCAAACAGATGAGGTGAATGACATGATATATTCAAAATATTTTTCATTTTTAAAACTGTAAGAGAAGTATGCAGCCAAACAATGAGGTTTCTTAAGTGTTTACTTTAAATCACTATGCAAATTTTGTGTATTTACCCTTAATTATAATGAATTTTACACAACAGACTTTACTCACCAACTACAAAATTAAGGATATTTTAAAGCCATTAAAGGATTGATTCCACACTTTTCATTGTTCTCTATGGAACAACAAAAACCTTTTTCATCTGTATTAACCCTTTCCTCCATAATTATATAAGCCTTTATGGCATAAGCAAACAGTGTAGATCCAGATCAGCCAGCACATCCATGCCCTCTGATCAGGAACTACACTAGACAGAACAGATGTGCTTGCTGATCTGGATCTATACTGTTCGCTCATGGGATAAAATGTGTATACATGTGTATGGAGTAAATAGTTAAACAGATGCTACTATCCATCTAAACTGTTGCGCTGACATCAAATCCTTGCTACCTATCACTACTTTGCATCAAATAAAATTCAAACGAACGCAAGACTTGAGGAGATTTATGAATTAGGCAAGTTTATTACAGAATTTGTTAAAGAATTTATCAGGAAAGAAACAATAATCTATTTTTATCAAGAGAATCAAGTGAATCAATTCTTCAATGGCCAAGGGTTAGTATTGAACAACCATGCATACCACGAACAGTACCGGTTTTACCACCGCTCCCTCGGTGTCGGCGCCTGGCATTTCCATGGTATCATCATCAGACAAGTTCAGATCCACGTCGTCCATGTACTTCTTGCGCTTCACGTTTCTACCTGATCGCCTCTTGAACTAGGGATTGGAAAAAGATGTAATCAAAACCACATTACTATGGTAAAAACTCATTAGGACCACCCAAAAATAAGACCACTGCAACAATAAGACCAGGGCCCAAGATCATAAAACTAAGTTTTGAGATCAGTCTCAAATCTCAAGGATCTGATTGGCTGAAATGGCGACCTGGTCGCCATTTCAGCCAATCAGATGCTTGAGATTTGAGACTGATCTCCAGATTTTGTTTTATGATCTCAGGCCCAGAATTTCAATGTCCCTCTTTATGGCTTTTCACTATTTTCTACCCTGAAATAAAGACCAACCCACTTTCCAGACTACTTCTATCTAGTTCCTAAGGTGGTCTTAATAGCCGAGTTTTAATGCAATTTCTTTAGATTTTGTTTAAAGTTCACATTCTAAAACTTTCACCAGGCCAACTGTAGAATGTAGACATGTGCAGAAGTTCATAAAATTACGATTGGAGCACTATTTCACAACTCTTACGTGTTATTGGTCAGTTTAGAGAAACAAACAGCTGTTTGTGAATTGGATACGGGTCTTAAGGGCTGGGAGACTGATCTTCAGGGCCCAGGATTTCAAAACTGACAAAAAGACTAGTCTCAAATCTCAACCATTCAACTGGCTGAAATGGAGACTGGTTTCCATTCTCAGTTTCATAATCTTGCCACATCATCATCTTTGGCTCAGTCTTCAATCCTCAGCAGCTGATTGGTTGAAATCAAGCTTTGTCTCTAACCTGACCAATGAAAAGCTAATATGGAAAATGGCCTACCTATCTTGAACTTTGTAAAATATTGTATTTCTTTGTCATTACCAACAGGTGTTTTGTTATAAATTATATCTAAGACCATATGGTGCACTCACAAATCACATATTTCATTAGCACAATATGTAGCTGAGTGACATGTCTATTTCACAGAAAAAAAAACTCACAGCTCTAGAATAATTACAATTTGTCCTAAAAAAGAAAATAATAAAGACTTGGTAACCCTTACCTCCATAGACACACCTTTGTTGCATGGGCAAACAGTGTAGATCCAGATCAGCCGTAGAGTCTGATCAGGATCTACACTCTTCGCTTTTTGATATCTTACGTAAGTGCTTACCAAAAAGCGACCAGTGCACATCCTGATCAGACGGCACGGATGTGCCAGCTGATCTCGATCCACACTGGTAGCACAGGCGTAAAAATGTGTATATATGGAGGACAGGGTGAAGTAAAAGAAGCATTTTTGATGAGGTTTGGAACAGAGAAAGATTCAGGTTCTGATCAATGCACGAAACACAAATCTTTTTTATGTTGCAAAGGTGAGAGTATTTCAAAATACACACTTTGAATCCTCTATATTACAACTTACATCTGTAAATGCTTCAGGATAATCAATTAACTTAATTAACAAGATGATAGGTTTTGGCAAAACTATACAATTCAAATTGCAATATATACAATTGTTTTCTCATGTGGTACATGTATATAACAAGCAATATACGAACCACAATCAATAACTCTAAATTATGCCTGCAGTTTTCCATACAGCTTACTAAACCAAAAAGTTTATGATTATCATGGTATTGGAATTTTATGTTATACAACAGATAACGAAATTGATGAGTATGAATTCATAAACAACACAATCTGCAGCCTCTAGTATTGATTGATTACCTCGTCATTTTCTGGTGAAGGTGGTGGGGTAACCTTTATCTCCATATCCGATCCATCAGAAGATCCCCTCCGTTTTCTCTTTTTGCTCTTCAGGAAAGTGGCAGGGGGTCTACAGAAAGGTGAATTAAATGAAAATAAACTTCAAATAAACTTGCAATAATGTGTTATAAATTTAAAACCAGTCTCTAGAAACTGTTTCAAAATTTATCTCTTAGAATTGATATTGGATTAACCATTTGCAAAGCATGCACTTTAATACATTATCCAAAAACAATTTATCTTAAACAAAAATTTAAGAACAGTATTTAAATGTCATTATTAAAGAAATTATAAAGTTCATTACTTTTTTGGTCGCTTCCTTTCTGAGCCTGGTGTCTTCTTTTCACTTTTATCACGCTTCTTTTTAGGTTTCTTTTCCTTCCCGTCTCTGGTATCGCTTTCATCTTTACTGTCATTAAATGATTCTATATCCAAACTTGCCTCACTGGCCACAGCAGATACAGTGTCAGCTATACTACTTGTATCTGTTTCTAGTTTTTCACTCTTCTTTTTCTTAGTTCTAGGAGTCTTTTCACCCTTTTCCCCCTTTTCTTTTCTTGGGGTATATTTCCTTTTCTTCTTAGGTGGTTTTTGTTCTTCCTGACTTGATAGGTCAGGATTGTCAAGGTCACCTAAGGTGGAAGGTAACTCTGGGGGTTTAAGAACTCTAGGAATTGCTGTATTTCCTGATTTATGTGCTTTTGCGATAGCTTCAGCAATGATTTTATTTGCTTTCTCTTGGTTGGGATTGTCAGTGTTATTTTCGTTGTTGACTTGGTTTTGCATGGGCAAGGTGCCCTGAAGTAGGCCACCATTGCTAGATTTCATCAACAGTTGCTGTGTGGGTGGGGCACCACCATTCATCACCGGCTGAGGTAGTGAGGTCAACATTGGAACTTGCTGTTGTTGTGGTTGCTGTTGTTGCTGATGAGAAGAACTGGGTAATCTTTGACCAGGCTGCGACTGAAATCAGATCAAAACATACATCAACTCTTTGCTAGGATGGTCTCTTTATATTACATTTTCTCTAAAATATCCAGATAATAATACAAACTGCAGTATCAAATTTCCTCTTAATACATGATTGTGCTGAGTGTGAAAACATCAGGTACCACAATTATTAAGGATGTTATCCCACATTTAACTTCCCTATAACTCCTTATCTGTTCTTTATATCTCACAAATCTGCTCCAACTTATACAAAATGCTTCACCTTATAAAATCTCATTAACATTATTTCACTTACACTAGAATAATATGTAACACTTACACATGTTACCTGAACTTTTGGAAACCATAAAACTTGTACATGTAACAATTAAAAAGTGTTCAATGAAGTACACAAGCATGATTCACATCCTAGATAATATCCTAATCATAAATCAACCGGCATACAGCTTTCTGCAGTTTTCTACAATATCTATGTAGATCTTGTTTATCTCTCATAACATGTACTGCTTTACCTTAACCAATTATAAATAAAAAAATGTGCTCCGATCAATATTAAAGGTGGATAATCAGAGTTTTGTAACATTGAAAAACTATGCTCAACAAAACAAAGAAACCTGGGCCCAAGATCATAAAACTAAACAGGAGACCATTTGGTCGCCATTTCAGCCAATCAGATGCTTGAGATTTGAGACTGGTCTCAAATATCAGTATTATGATCTTGGGCCCTGAAAGTGTGTATAAACCTTTTTTCTTGTAATCAGATTGACAACCTACGTAATAGTGATTGGAAATGAAAACTGAATATCTATAAACTTTACCTGTGCATTTTGATATTTCTGCTGCATGAAACAAGTCTTGTAGGTGTTTTTATGAGAGAGAGCAAAAACATAGATTATATACATATTTCTGCTGGTTTACCATAAGTTTCTTTTTTCTGCTGAGTATAATCATTTCTATTTTGCTAAGCAAACTCATTCCATTTAACGACTACTTGACCTGTTTTCTGCTTGATTCTTTGAATCTAGGGTGTATATAGTATCCCCGTTCTAATTTTAATTGTGCTTGGTTATGTAATAAAGACATCGCTTGAAAGCAAGAAAATGATTTTGTTCATGATTTTTACACTATAGCAGGAAACATTAACCTCAGTCTCCAGAAAAAACTTGATGTGACAAATGTGTTATGTTTTAGTTGCGAATATCCGTACACCAGTCACATTCATTTTCTTCATTTATCATGCCTATCAGAAGACAATACAAGCATATACGTAAGTTTATTGGGTTTTTTTTTTAGGATTCAGCATGATACAGAAGACTCTCCTATCAGGTTCTTTTCTGTACATGTGCCCAAGATCATAAAACTAGATCTGGCAACCAGTCTCAAATCTTAAGCATCTAACTGGCAATAACTTTGACTGACAGCCAATCAGATGATTGAGATTTGAGACTGGTCTCTAATATTAGTTTTATGATCTTGGGCCTTGGTGTATAGCCCACTACACCAGACTTACCCAAAGAACTTAGGAACAAATGTTGGAAAGGAAAAGGTTCAAACTCTCCATTTAGTTGTATCAGTTGAAAACATTTGATGTTTTACCATTTAATGAGAATGAAAAAAAAAGAGATTATCCACCTTTAACTTTAATTTTTTAAAAGCCAAACATAATCCACAATGTAAATTATCAGGTGATTCGGATGCGATATTGAATATAATCTGTAATATCTTCCTGTGTAAGCAATATGCTAATGTATCCTAAATACCTCATTCAGTATAAATGCAGCAATTATTAAAAACTTCCCACACAAAGAACATTAAACACACAAAGAAAATCATATAAAACTATCACATGCACTCAATGAGAACAGTCTTTCAACTAACATATGGCAAACTTGATAAAATATACCCACAATTTTCACTTAAACTGCGACAGTTTGTGAAAAATACAATAAATACTCCAATAACATCCTTGTTTTTATTCAATGAATATTCACCATAAAGTCAATACAGAGCACATTTTCAATTATCTATTTTTACCAGCAACTGACAAGTCTACAAAGCAAGATTTTTTCTCCAATAACATGCAAACTGAAGTTTTTAGTTACCCTAAACCCATCAATAATGTGCCTGTTCCAATTTCTATGCTGTTATTCTCTTTGAGAGGAATTATTGAAAAACTATTAAAAGTGACTTTCAAATTCTCAGCTGCTTCATGTAATTTGCAGTTCACTGGCACAATTAATTTTTTTTTACAAAAATCAATATTCTGGATGATTCCAGTTTTATCTTAATTCTAATATTAAACGACAAATTTATGTACACAGTTCGTATCTTAAATATTTGCTGAAGGGGACAGCTGCTAACCAATTAATCTGCTGCTACATGTATATAACTAACCCCTGTATTAAAACCTTTCTCCCACAGATCAGGGCTGAAGATTATAAAAAAGATAAGAAACCAGTTTCAAATCTCAAGCATCCAATTGGCTACAATGGTAACTGGTCATCATTTCAGCCAATCAGATGCTTTAGATTTGAGACTGGTTTCCATTCTCAGTTTTATCATCTTTGGGTCCAGAACACATTAACATAAAAACTGGTTGATAGCTACATCCCATGCTGATAAGTTTTATCAACACTAACATAGCAGGAACTGATGCCCTAAGTCCTCATTCCTTCCTGTAGTTTTACTGCTACGTCATTCATAAGAGAAATTCACATTAAGAATACAGCCTATTTGGCAGATAAATGAATACTACATACTCCAGAACAATTATTACATCAACATACTCACAAACAATTATTACATTAACACTAAAGCTGTTAACAATATACACAATTTTAATGTAATTGCAGAACTGAGGTTGATTAAATTGGATGAAATTTCAAATCAACTACAGCACAGCATATCAAATTGCATTATTAATGAAGTGCACCAAGTGTTCATGTACATGAGTGAATCATAGGATGTTATTTTATAATATGGATTCTTAGAATTCAAATATCTTTAGGGGGTCTACTTGAGTTTTTCATAACAATCGATAACAGGAACAAACAACTTGCTAATAGAAAAGTCTTTACACACCATATACCTAGTTATAATGACAGTCTTAACAGCTCAATTGACATCTGCTGCATATCACACTTTCTCAATGGCCAGTTGCACAAGATTATCTAACATTATAAAAGAAAACCTATCTTCTGGAGCTTATTTCTAAAGAAATTCACACCAACCACAAATGGTTGATCTGGATCTACACTAATTGCCCTTGGGATAACACCATGAAGTAAAGGGTTCAAGTACACAATGTTTTCAGAAACTGTATCAAGAAAAAGAGAATTGGACTCCAGTTTTACAGCTGGTCAATAGTTTGTCCATCGTCTCATTTAAAAAGCACTTGACCAATGATCCAAAACTCCATATGAACTCTTAACCCCACCCTTTTAAAGCTTTCAAAACTATAATGTTCTTATTAACCCCAACACTGACTCTCATTTAAAAGCTAACCAACCTACCTCTTGGTATTCCTAACACACTGTCACAGTCTAAATATATAATTATAATAACAACCTAAACCAAGTTAAACATAAAGAAAGAATAATGGTCACGTAATTTCAAATACATCCTTCAATGAAACCATCTGCAGTTGATGGCAATTTTCTTCATTAATAGCTTTAGATTTATCTAGCTGCAGATACTTGGGGATCTTATTGATTATTAAAATGGTAAAAGATGTATCAAATAACTGGCGATCATGCTTTGTTAGAGAATGTATCTATGTTACAGTTAAATATGAAGTTCGATTGACGCACAGTTTGTGACAATGATATTGGATTTCTGCTTAAAACATAAAAATCCCAAATTGTCTGGGAATTGTGTAATGTAATCAAATACAAGTTTTGATGTTAAGCCAACATTCTGTTTCAACATTAATAGCAGTGTACATTAATGCATGACAAATGATTTTTTCAAAATTTTATGTCGGAAATGCAGCACTCGGCAAAGTTTTAAAGCCAATTAAAAATGTGTTATTTACATTAAGACATTAAGGATGGGTCAGAAGTTAAACTTGCAAAATAACAAAACCTTGATACATAATAATAAATACTTCATGGCCCTTCATACTTTTGAGTTTATTTCATAAATTTTAGAATCCTCCTCACATTATTTACAGTATTGGTTATTTCATAGTAGTTCTAAATTAACTTGCAATTTTCCAAAACAAAACTGCATTTAAACCTTCACTTCATATAATATTTATTATGGGTTTTTGCATGTTCAAACACTTTAGATCCAGATCTACACTGGTCAAACCTTGGTCAGTAATAACCTAACAAATCTAAAATGGAAAACATTGCAGATCCTGTGTTGAAGGTTATAAAACTGAGCATGGAAACCAGTCTCAAATCTCAAGCATCTGATTGGCTGAAATGGCAACCAATCAGATGCTTGAGATTTGAGACTGGTTTCCAATCTCAGCTTTATAACCTTGGCACCTGATCAGATGGCAAGAATGTGTTTTATGATCTGTATCTACATGACCAGATGACCAGATTTGTGTAAAAGTTTACAAAGCTACTCTTAGAGAACTCGCCTGTCTGGCCATGCTTTAAACATCAGGTGTGTGTCCTTCTGCTCTGCCAAAGCTTGAATTAGTAGAATAGCTTTTCATATTAAACAAGTTCAGCTCAAACCGACCTGCGGATAGTTCATCTATACCAAAGCAGGATACATGGTGTGATATCATTTTGACAAATTTGAACAGTTTGTATAAAATGACCTACAAAACAGAAATTGAATATATCACGTAAAACAGGTTAACTGAAATATCTCCTTAATGTGAATTGTATAAATCTAAATATGAAACCCACAAAATTGTAGTAAAATGGTTAGTACACCTCATACAGATTTGACTGTTCTGAGTTTTGAATAGAGATGTATGTTCCAATGATAAACTGATTTTGTGATACTTGTGTTTCGGTTGCCTCAAAGACCAATTTATTGGCTTTGGTGGCTATAATTATGCTTTCAATCATTTTCATTACACTAATTATTTTATAAAATGAAGTTGTTTTTTTATTTTATTCTTTTCTACTTGATACAAGACCCCTAAGAATTGCACTACCAGTAATTACATATTTTATAGATTCATATGGCTTTCCTTTGTTCCATCTAACACAATGCATAAAATGTTATTTTCTTCTAACTGAATTATGACCAGTTCTTAAGAAATGCCAAAGACAAATTAATCTCAGCTGTCAGATGCATTTAGCAAATTATTGATTTCAGTATTGGTCAAATTTTGCTGTTGGCCTTATGAACCCATCCTCTTTGTCTTTTGTCATATTATCGAAGGGAGACAATCCAAAGAAATCATGCTCAAATAGTACTGAATGAATTACCACTCTTTATATATGTTTCATAACATATACCTTTATTGCAAGAGCTAACAATGAAGATCCAGATCAGCAGGCATATCCTATGCTGTCTGATCTGGATCTGTACTGTTCACTTCTAGGTCAGAAATAACCTCATGGATCTAAAAGCAAACAGTGCAGATCCTGATCAGAAGTACAGATGTGCCAGCTGATCTGGATCTATACTGGTCAACGATGTGATAAAAGGCGTATCTATATGAAGTAAAGTTATAATATCCGTGATAAATAGTACTCCAATTGATAAAAAATCCTCTTCTGGATAATTGTGGTACACAGGATGTCACACACTACAGTGTTCTTTCCACCATCCAGGAAAATATTTTCAAGAGTTTGAGCTTCTAGTTATTTTCGAAATGTTAACTCATCCTGTACAATTCAATTTATACCTCTAAATGCCATAAATAATTTTGCCAAAATATTCAACAAGTCATTTGAAAATTGCTTTATGACTCCGTCAATAATGAAAAAAACTTCCGATTAACCCTTTCCTCCATAGATAAACCTTTATTGCATGGGCGAACAGTTTAGATCCAGATCAGCGGTCACATCCGTGCCTTCTGATCAGGATCTAAACTGTTTGCTTTTTGATTGGTAGGTTATTTATAACCAAAATGCTACCAGAACAGATCCTGATAAGACGGCACGGATGTGCCGGCTGATCTGGATCTACACTGGTTGCACATGCGTAAAAATGTGTATATATGGAGGAAAGGGTTAAGATGAAAATAGAACAAGATTAAAGGTTTGACAGTTTTCTTGTAGGGATTTTGAAAAATGTATTGCCTGTAAAATGCAAAAACACAGTCGTGAAAAACTCCAGTTAACATCTAGTTCTCTTTTCAACATGTACATATAAAATCCATTCAAAATTACCTCTGTTGAAAGTTTATGAAATATCAGACTAGACAGATGTATTTCTGAATATTTATCTTGAATTCTTCCCCTAAGTATTCTAATATTTCATTCTATATATCACATTAATATGTTCATAACTCGCTAGCATTTTTAAGAAAAGTACAGAGAAATGTCTGCAAATGGTTCTGTAGACAATTTATTTGTTTTATCACAGCAAAATATCATTTGTGGATCATAACCCTTCACTACATATCAAGTGTGTTAATATATGTGCAATCCGTGTAGATCCTGACAGGCCAACACATCCATGCCATCTGATCAGGTTCTACAGAAATAACCAAATTAATCTTTAAAGTGAACAGTGTGTATCCTGATCAGACAGCACAGATGTGCCAGCTGATCTGGATCTACACTGTTTGTCAATGCAAGTTGTATCTATGGAGTAAAGGAATAAACAAGAGAAAAACTCAATAAGCACACTGTACCACAGAACTTACTATCGAAGTCGACAAAACTTGTTTTCAGTGCTTGAAATTGGCTAAGTTTGATTAGGTTTTACATTTTAAAGTACTATTTGACAAAAATCTTGTGTTTGAGTAGAAAAAATCTTAATTTTGGGCACCGGATCCTATTCGGTATTCACTTTTACCAGTGTTACATACAATCATGGACTAGTATTTAATAGCTTTCAGAACATTTTCAGTGTAAACCAGAAACCTGCATTTCACGACACTGAGGTCATCCATTTTTCCAGACAATTATGTTTTAGTAAGATTACGGGCCCTTGTCAAGTGTTTATAAATTTTTGAAAAGTTTTTTAAGCCTTGCTGTCAAAAACATAATCTAAACAATTTCACTACCATAGTAATCCCTTTTTGTCTAACTGGTGCATATTTTTCGGATACATGTACATAGTACTGTTCCTTATTTCTGCAGATAAAATGTTCTGACAAATAGTTTTTGCAAAATTTATAACATTTTGATTCATTACTTCATGAAACTGGGCTAAATATGGCAAAACATTCAACAAAACTGTTCTCAAACACTTCTTCCTATCACATAAATCAATTTCTCTGTCAAGCTATTAACTGCAAAGATGTTACTAATCACATAGGGTATTTAATGGAATGATACACTGCCAATTATCAATGAACAATGTTGACCCTTTTCTTCAAACAGCTTTTTAATTTATTAGGTTATTTCTGACCAAAACAAATAAACAGTGCAGATCCTGATCAGACAGCAGGGATGTGCCGGCTAATCTAGATCTTCACTGTTTTCACATGTGAGACAACAGGGCACTAGACAACTTTTGGGGACAGGTACCAATACCCTTCGGAAGGGGAATTTTGTGTTGTGTTAGGACAAAAAAGGGGAATTTTAAGTCATATATGCATGTTTTGAATTTGAAGTGTCACACTTACTTATAACACTGTTTTCCACCACTGATTATAATACTTTTTTAATAGCTAGTATATTTGGTGACTTTAGACTTACAAATAAATCAATTTATCAATTACCTGCAATTTCGGGAGTCTATTTCAATTTTATATTAAAAATTGCCAAAGAAGTGCCCTGGACAATGTGTATATATTTGGTGTAAAGGGTTAAACATATCCTTAAAGCTTACACTGTTTGCCTTACAGATAGGAATACAGACTTCATGACAGAAATTAGCTTTTGCCTATAAATGTGCTTGTACTTTATTCCATGCAATCCAATTCTGTGGTACTCAATAAAGAAAAACTCTATAGGATCACACAAGAAACAAGCTTTGAGCATTTCCCATTTACTTAGAAGAGCAGTAATTGTTGCAGCAACACATCGAATTTTGTGATTTATACACTTTATAAAATGTGGAACATTATGTAATTCAGTTAATCAATATTATTGATCACATCTCTATCTGATGGATTAAATAAATGGAAGTGACAAAGAAAAGTTATTTGCCTTAAGTTCCAGCATTACATAAGATATTATTTATGACTGAAGTGAGGATACTTTATATTCGCCAAGTAGAATTTCACAATATTGTTTGAATGAATAATGTGTTTTTCACATCATTTTTTAATTCTGCAATGACTTGAACCCTTTTCTCACTGTATATGCATTTTTTGCATGTGCGACCAGTGTAGATCCAGATCAGCCGTCACATCTGTGCCGTCTGATCAGGATCTGCACTGGTCGCATTTTGGTCAGAAAGAACCTAACGAATCAAAAAGCAAACTGTGAAGATCCTGATAAGACGGCATGGTTGTTCTGGCTGATCTGGATCTACACTGGTCGTACATGGGTTATGGAGGAAAGAGTTAAGCATGCATACAGCATACATACAAAATGTAAATTAACCCTTTCCTGTATAGATACTCATTTTTATGCATGTGCTACCAGTGTAGATCCAGATCAGCCGGCACATCCGTGCCGTCTGATTAGATCTGCACTGGTCGCATTTTGGTCAGAAATATCCTAATGAATCAAAATGCGAACAGTTTAGATCCTGATCAGACGGCACGGAAGTGCCGGCTGATCTGGATCTAAACTGTTCGCCCTAGCAATAAAGGTGTATCTATACAGGAAAGGGTTAAGTAGTGCTAAATACCTGTATGATAAAGATCTTCTGTTGCTGGTTTTGGTTTCCTGGCATGGCCTGCATTACACGAACAACCTGACCAGGCTGCATCACCTGGGGTCGTTGAGGGGACATCTGGGAGCCCTGCATCCCTGGCTGTATCATTTGGGGCCCCATTGGCCGCATCTGGACTACTTGTGGTACTTGTTGTATCATTTGATGCCCCTGCTGCGGTACTGGCATGGCCTGCTGCAGTATCATGGGCCCTTGAGACATGCCTTGCATTTGTTGAGGCCCTTGTTGCAGAACTGGATGCTTCTGCTGGTGTTGTGGGACTTGCTGCTGCCCCGGGAGTGTCTGAGAAACTTGCTGGGGCCCAGTGTTCCCTTGTTGTGGAATATTTGCTCCCTGCTGGGAAGCCTGCAGTTGCTGTTGGCCCTGCAGACCCTGGGATCCATCATTAGCACCTTGAGCTCGAGTTTCACTAGACGTCTGTGGCTGTGATGGAGAAACCATTCCTTGCACAACCTGTTGTAACAATAACAAGAAAATTTTATATGATATCGTTCATTGCTTATGCAGACTGCTGTTATAATTTAAAGCAATTTCAAACATCACTTTCAATTGCAGCAACCAGCTTATCTAATTATAATTAATTCTAATTTAATTGTTCACAATTGTTCAGCGAACAAAAAACTATTATTTAGATAATCTAAAACATTCTGTATGTGATGTCACCAATAACTATGTACGCTACCTACCCCAGCAGGCTGTTGTGTTCCTTGTGGACTTGACTGTTGGGAGTTGGACTGCTGTTGGACTGGCCTGGGTGAAGGTTGAGTAGGTCTTGGACTTAGCTGTGCAGACATCTGTTGTTGGTTTGGTCTAGGTGATTGCTGCATCTGTTGAGACTTCAACATTTGAACCTTCTCCTGAAGGTCAAGGATCTTCTGCTGGTTTTGCGGGGTCTGTGGCATGCTATACAGCTGCTGAATCTGCTGGTTCAAGCTTGAAACATCTTGACTGCTATTCTGAGGTGAAGTCACAGAACTACTTGGTGACAAGACTTTCTTTACAGGACTACTTTGTCTCTGAGTGGAAAGACTGGTATTAGAATTTACATTTGAATGAGGTCCATTTGCCACATTTTGCACTTGCATTTGGTTAAAAGGGAACATTTGTTTATCAGAGGAATCAGTGTTAGGTTGAAACATATTAGCACTATTCTGCTGCTGTTTTTGTTGGTGATGATTTGGCGAGGGTTCCAGGGAGTTGAACCCTCCTTGGTGGGACGAGGTAGAGCCAGTGGGAGACAACAAGCCTGGCGTCACTGACGGAGAAGGTGGTGGTGGGGTTGGTCGAGGCGATAACATTGGCACATTAGCCCTCGGTTGAGATACTGCATTCATGTTGTTTATATTGTTAAATGGCATTCTCTGTTGAACATTAGGTTGTGTTGGACTAGTCTGAGGAAATCTCATGGTTTGCTGTGGTTGAGGTTGGTTTACACTAGCTTCTCCTATGACGTTCTGATGTGGTTGTTGCATTGTCTGCTGAGAAAACCCAAACTGTTGCTGCTGCTGCTGCTGCTGCTGCTGGTATTGCCCAGGTTGTTGCTGCTGCATAAACTGTTGCTGCTGTGCTGGCTGCATTCTCATGGGGTCAGATGGCAGATTTGCTTGTGATATATTCATGTTGAAATTTTGATTTCCATGCTGGTAAATCTGCTGTGTCATTCCCTGACTAACATTTGACACTCTGTTCATTCCAGATGGAGTCGCCATCCTTTGCATAAACATGCCTTGATTCTGACCAGACTGGGCACTGGAATATGGTACCTGCATTCCCATCTGCTTATTGGAATACTCATGCTGCTGCATAAACTGCTGCTGAGGCTGTTGCTGCTGCTGCTGGGCATTATACATCTGGGGCACTTGATTCCATCCTTGCATCTGGACCATTTTTGTAGGTTGTGCAGGGTTTGGAAGCCTGGGACCAGCAGTGTTCCCACTACCTGCATTGTATTGATACATGACTTGACCTTGATGCACCATGCCAGCCTGAGGACTCCCAAACTGGTTTCTATGTGAAGTTGACATCATAGCGTTTTGAGACATACTCTGACTAGGTGTTGATACAACCATGCCCTGATTGTACATGTTTTGACTGTTATACTGACTGAAATTCTGACTGAACGGCTGAGGCTGTTGTTGGTTGGAGAACTGCATACCGTAGTTACCAGCATGTTGAGGCACAGTTCCCATGTTGTAGCCAGGGTGGGGAACACCTGGCTGCATCATGGCTATGCTGCCCTGTGGCATCTGTCCTGGGTTCTGAGACATCATACCAGGCATTTGTTGCTGAGGAATACCTGGACCAGGCTCATCTGTAAACATATACAACAATCGACATACAGTCCTTGCATCATAAAATTCCTAGTAAATTATGTATGACTTATTCATCAACAATAGCAGTTTTGTGGTACTTCTATCTTATAAATTATAAGTTAAATTTAGATTACTTGGAACAAATATCTCAGTATTGTTGCATGGTGGAAATTACATCTACATTCTACAAACACAGTATTCAAGACATTCAAAATATAAATTTTATTGAGAAAACTAGTGTTCCATCTGCTTTTATTTCTTTTTAACTAGCCTAAGTAACAAAATGAGCATGTCATGTACCCTTAATTCCAGCCCCTCACAAGTATACATAGAGGCTATGTATCAATCTTTACACCATGAAATTATTTTTTGTTCTTTTAAAGATCATTACAATATAATATTTACTTTTTTACTTCATTAGGAATACATGAACTCTCCCTTAGAGGAATTCGGCAGTCTTAATCTCTACTTTTTAACCCAACATATTTCTAGAAACAATTTCTTTACTTTCAGTTTCAGCACGTTCTTAACAGATCTGTCCAAAGCTTCATTCACATAAATCATTTCTGACAAAAATATCTTGTGCAACCACAGAGACAGTAAACTAAAAACAATGTTTCAAAACAAACTCTGATCTCATTTCCATTAATATTTTAACCAACAATGAAGAATAATCTGAGCAATTTAGTTTGAGATAGACTGTGGTTAAAGTATTTTGGATGGAATCACCGATATTGAACATCTGTATGTAAAGAAATTATTTGGTACTATGGTTGACATTTCACAAGTGGATTGCAATAGTTGTTCTAAATTTCGAAAAATGAATCTTAATGTAACCATTGCTACAGTTGAAGCTGATGTAGTCACAACCACATTAAATTTTGTATTGGCAGAAAACCTGCATCAGACCGAGTATTATGTAAAATTGAATGAAAACAACTTACTTGTACCACTAGCCAATTCCTCCAGAAAACCTGGATCTGAATCAAACAAGCCGCCTAAATTGTCGGCCATTCTTTAATTTCTTTCCAATGCTCCCTATAAGACTATGGCCATCACTGTTAGCAGACTGTACAGGACAGTATTAGCTGGTCCTGAAAATAAAATACCATCATGAGGCCATAGAAAATTAATTCCTAGATTCTCATCCCCGCCCGCCCCTCGAAAATCACTCCGCCCGAACGTTTTTTATTTTGAAAAAAAAAAATATGTACATCAAAATTTACCTTACGTTCATTTTTATTTAAAGTTATTTTAATAATAGCATTTCTGTACAACGTTCTTAATTCTTATAATGAAAAAGAAAGTTGTTGAAACTTCAACGTTCGCATTTCATCTTCTTCCCGAAATACGCAGGGCTCACTTCTGAGCATCGTCGCATTTAATTAAATTTTAATAACACATAGACTAATACTAACAAACTATATTTCTGACCGTGCAACGATTGACGTATATTTCTGACCGTGCATTTTAATTTACAATGTTTAAGTCCGATGTTTATAATATTTATTACGAGTGATAAATGATATGAAGGACGTATATTTTTAATCATGCAAATACCTTGCCCCTAAAATATCCGAGAATTATTACATGTACATTGACTAAAATCATCCAGTTTACAACTGCTATGAACATATGTTGAACACCTGGTCATTGACCGTTTTGATCTAAAATGTCAGCGATGCTTGTGTATTTAACATCAAAGACGCCGATGTCAACTTGAGATGGTGCGCACTGCTCGAAAATCGATTGACGCTCTTGTACAAAAGAATTTCAAACCGTCGACTAACTGGGATGATTTCATTTCTTAATCAGCTGATTGTTTGTTGACAGCGTATGTGTGATAATTAAAGCTTATATCTGATCATGTTGTGTTTTATCTGCAGTACCGGCACTTCGCCGAATTAGCAGTTTGCAACTAATCTATTGCGACAGCCATCACATTTTTTTTCGGCAATGTTGATTATAAAACAATAGGATGTTTATTTAACAACTATGGAGTTAATTGCTTGACAAAGGTAAGCAGAAATTTCAAAGGAAGAAACGTCTGGCATGTGTTGACGTATTCTGGGCTTACAATTACGGACGTGTCAATAAATGTACATGTTTCTAAATTTTCGGACGATCTTTTTTTAAATAAAAATTCTCGTCTCTTAATATTCGTTCAGCCAGAAAAATAATTATTTTTTTCCGTCCGAAGACTTAGATAAAAAACAGTATATAAATTTAGTCTTTATTTTAAAATAGTAATCACTTATACAACAACAAATTCTTATATATTGCCAATATATAGATATGTTCACAGTGAGAATGAAAAATAAAAATTACAAAATAAAACCCGCCCACCCGCCCCATTTTTTCCCAAAATTAGGATGAGAATCTAGGAATTAATTTTCTATGGCCTTACAGTGAATAACTTCACCGACATATAAACTACAAAATTTAAAAGGGATCACAAATGACATCTTCATCTGTCATTTCCAGAACTAGTTTGATACCCAGAGAGTAATACAATGGTAACAAACACAAATGAAAGGGCAACTCAGCAGTATTATGAAAAAAAAAGAAAGATGTGCATGGTCATTCTGTGAACATCACTGCCTCATGATCACACAAGTCAATGAACAATCAGCGAAACAAAAAAAACTCGATACGAAGAGCTGGGAGTTCATTTGGCCCTTGGAACAATGTTTTGGAATTCCAAGAAAAGCTCATTTTGATCCTTGGAAACATTACTCCATGGATCAAAATATACTGGTACTCGTATTAATCTGGCGCTTGAACTTCAGATTTTTGTGAAACTCCTGAAATGGCTCAAATAATGTTGCTGTACAAATAAATAAATAAGCGATGTGGTTAATAATAAAACCATTAACTGCACAAAAGATCCAGTCGCACTTGTCGACAAATTCAAAGCTGTAGACTTTAAGCAAATTATTTATCAATGAATATCTACTATAACCACTCAAGCGCAATGCAAATTTTACAATCTAACAAAATTAAATGAATATTTTTCATTCATTTTCAAAATCAAATTTATTAAAAAATCAAAATTTTATAAAAATATACATTTACATTGCCGAGATGAATAAGCACATGCTTTGCCATGGTTAGGTTTACATTAAAGCAGTCCTCAAATGCGAATGCTCGTAGCAAGTTCCAAGTAAACAATTTTGGTTTAAATAATTTGCCTTCAAGAAAATTACCATCCATTTATAAGCAATTGCAAACTGGTCAAAATTGCTCTTCAATTATATGTACTTTAATATGATGGTAGTTGTACAGAAGAAATGTGCCTATCATTTTCAGCACATGTCAGCCCTGGTGTTTTCTTGCTCATAACTATGTATTTTACCTAAACTGTGTGTACTTATATTTTCCTATGACTAAATATTCAACAATAAAAGCTTTATGTTTCATAAAATAAAAGACAGTCATAATGAGAAACAAAGAAACAACAAACTTCATGGTCACTCATGCGTGAAATTTGCCCCTACCAAGGCGAAATCCTGGCCCAATCAAAACATTCAAGTGAGTTTGTTTCTATCCGAAACACGTGCATTTATCAGCAAAACGGCAAATTTTAGTGTTTAAAACTCCCGAAAAGTAACAAATTTCAGTCCGGGCAGTTGAAATAGACAAAAATTAACGATATGCAAATAGTGCATTATGCAAAAAGTGTGATTTGATCGCCATTTCGGTCGATTTTTTGGACAAAATTATCAAAACAGAAGCACAACAAAACCCAATGAAACTTGGATGGACACTTAAAATTATATGTTAAAACAATGAAATGAAGGTCACTTTTTCTCATGACACTAATTATTTTCAATAATTAAATCATTTACCTGTTCAAAATGTTGAAATATTTGGTAAATTTCAAAGAATGACTTTGTAGATCACACCGCTAATTCTCAACATCATGTATTGGCAATTACATTGTTAGAAAGCCAATCAATGATTGGCTGTTTACTGGGGGAAGCTAAACTGGATAAATTTCCCAGATTTGCTTTGACATTATATTTTGACGAAAGTTAATCATGAACTGATATAGATAATGGCTAAATGTTGCAGAAAATGTTTTATTTGTTCTCAATTTACACAATTTTCGTTGATAAAACGCATGCGATACTATTCCCTGCATTCGGCTGCTAGCCAATCAAATCGCGTTTAACATACTGCATTTTGCATGAATCTCTCTGATCACGCACTGTGGCCAATCACAGTCAGGGTCGAAAACAAATGCCCGTATGTAATTAAAACTAAAAATAATGTTATGATACTAAAAATAGATAATTCTCAAAATGAACATTATTAATGTGCAACGTTCATTCGCCGACAATTTGTTCGCATTAATATATTAAATGCAAGAATATATTTGCCATAGTCTAATAAAATACTTGGTACTCAATGTTCTCCACACCCCTTATGAAAACTGTCTGGGTTTTCCACCAACTATAATTGGGTTTCCCCTGTTACGTTTCCTGGACATTGTTGCACGAACTTGCCGTGCAGCTGTGTCAAGGCACCGAGAACTTTATTGTCAGTATTTACAGAACGACGGAATCCACATAGAACATTCGTGTAACTCGCGGAACATAAGACGTCCACCAATATATGCAATCGTGACCCATCTATGATCTTAATATAATGTCCTCAAGTTCACCGATTTCCAGTTACACATGCACTTAGGCCTACTCACATTTGCCTGTGAAAATTATGTCCCTACATAGGGTTTTCAATGTCATATGCCTCTCCCCCACCCCACCTAAAAAAAAATACATTCAGAGGATCAATTAAAGGTTAAGAAGTGATTTTCCCGAAAAACATCTTGAACCATCCGGAGTTGCGAATATTAAACAATATTTTGTGTCGCGAACATCTTATTCACTATCAAGTGGATTTTTTTTTTCAAACTTCCACAGATGGTCAGGCATTGTGTGTCGATCTAGAATTGATTTGTATGTTTTTCTAGTTACTTATTTTAGTGTAATAATATCTCGTTTGGTCACTTTTTCATTCACATTCTGGAGCATGATTTTGTTCCAAACTTTGCACATGCAATCAAATAATCACGATATAGACAATAAAAACAAGTTGTTTGTTGTTTGAAACTACCAAATTTTCCATGCCAAAATAAGACCCTCTCTTAAATGGCTAGCTTACTACTGTCAATTTCATGCGAGATCGATCAAACCCGGGCCCAGACTATGTTTTAGCTGCTGGTGTAAGGTGCGTGACTCGGACCCGTCAGTGGGGTGTTACAGCTGCGAGGTGTTGTTCCATCTTCACTGCCAGGGTCTCGATCCGGCTTGGTACAAACATTTTACTGACCGTAACCAATAATTTGCCTTGACTTGCTCACTCTGTGACAACCCGGACCACTTGACAACTTTGTCAAGTATACTGTCAATCGCATCCCATAACAGCTACTCATCTTAACAGATGAAAACACCCAAGTACATTATGCATGTAGCAGAGTCAGACCATTAAGTTACTGCTCAAACCAGAACATATAAGATTAATATTTTCCAAATGTTTCATGAAGATAGGACAAGAACTGAGTTATTGAGCGAACATCTCTGTGGGCGCCGCCCGCCCGCCCATCATTGTGGGGATGCCTACTACAATGTACTTGTTTTTAAATCTATATACTAACTCGAATCACCGCATACTTTGCTGCTGTTTCAATGCATGTTGAAACATGGCCTAGTTAAAAAAAATATTTTCGGCCTGTGATTTCAATGGGCACATGCCTTAGAAGTACCGGTAACATGTTTTTAAGTCCTTGATCCTCAACTTGACAAATGAACAATTGCCACTTAAAGAGACTGCATGCTCGACCATTCGAAAAAGAAACAGTCTTTGAAATTAAAGCACAGTTTATGCAACCAGTCACATTTCATTTATTTAAAAAAGGAGTTGTTTTTATGTTCACTGTTGGGGATGAATTCATTAATGTTGTTAATAGAAATTTAAAACAAAAATGAAGGAAATATTTTTGAGGGTATGCGTTATGGGTTATATGCAAAGGGTGGGTAGAGAGGGTCACTGTCCAAAACAAAACTATAAAATTAATAATACAAAAGATTTTTTAAGTGGGGGGATGGGCGGGGTTCGGGGGACCTCAATAGTATATATAATACTGAACAAAGTCGAATGTTTTAAATCAATTTTATTTTATGTTTTGTGTAACAACAATAGATCTAACATGGTTAATAATTTAAGATACAACATATTCTATCATGAAACAACTAAACAAATAAATAGATGAAGTTAAATTAGTTTTATATGTATCTACAAAAAATCATTTAAAACCGAAAAAAGACATAAAGTATTTAATCAATTGTAGTATTTAATCAATCAGTTCTATAAAACTGAATTAGGTATTTTTGCATGAAATATTTGGCAACAATAGAAAAATCTGTTACTTTGGGGTGAACTGTTTTTGTAGGAACTTGGGTGTTTTTTGCAGGAATTCAACAAAGCCTCTTCATGCCAAAATAGTTCACCCTTGTTCACAAATATTTTCATCTTCACCTTACACTCCTGAAAGATACATATATTTACCTAAGAGCAAGAAATCTAAATTCTACACTTGTTCAATCAGTAGTGGGTTATTAAATAGATAAAAATTTAAGCAGCTTTTTGAGATACCAATGCTTCATCAATCTATAGATGTAATTTCAAAAAGCAGACATTGCTACTTAAATAGATTCTAAAATGTCAGCAAATTTTCCTCTTAAATCTCATGCATACTCTTATTATTATACATTGGCATTACCGGTATACATTGTAATATTTTTATATAACTTATCTGTTAGAAAATGGGCAAACTACAAAGTTTCAACATTTTTTAAGCAAATAAAGCATATGCTATGGGTAAAACTTCAAAAAATGCATAAACCTTTTTACAATACCTACAGCAAGATCATCAAATTAGTAAACTATAAATACATAACTATCAAACAAAAGTTTTAAAGTTGTCGTACATAACAAACAGCATAAATGCATTTTATCTCAACTAGCTTTTTGCCTCATAACCAGTTTGCTAAAAAGGAAGACATGTTAATAAAATATATAAAAAGACTTTCTTTTGTTTAGGAATAAAAATTACACATCGAGTAACTAGCAACAGCTAAATAATTTAAACAGAACATCAACTTTGTTTGATTTACAACTCAAAATACATGTATACTTTCAATATTTCAACATACATTTTGGTGTGCTGTTTTACATTCTACTCCATTCTTAAAAATGAATACTTTTTTACTGCATTAATAATGGCGTGTAAAACATCCGAGATGTGAACAATCCTAATGTTTTTCACATCCCAAATGAACATATAACTATCTTATATTTACTTTGATGGAGACTAGTCTCCATTTCCACGAATCAGATGCTTCAGATTTGAGACTGGTCTCTAATCTCAGTTGTATTACCTTGTGCCCTGTCCAATAGTCTATGAGCAGCTCATGTTGTAGCCATAGCCCCAAGCAAATATTTTACATCACAAACAACAGTATAAAGAAAAGAACTTCACTGTAGCAAAGTGCATGGTGAGTGTAAATATTAGGGTCCAAGATCATAAAACTAAAATTGGAGACCTATCTCAAATCTGAAGCATATGATTGGATAAAATTGTGACCAGTCACCATTTCAGCCAATCAGATGATTGAGATTTGAGACTGGTCTCTTGATTTTTTTTTTATCTTGGGCACAGAAAATAACTGAGTACTAATAACATCAAAACCTTAAATATGTGATCAACACAAAGTGTTTGTGTAAATAAATAAAATGAAAGGATATTAATTAAAATCTCTGCTTATTAGCAGATCTTAAAATTCATCAGGGCCCAAGATCTAAACACCAAGTTTTGAGATCAGTCTCAAATCTCAAGGATCTGATTGGCTGAAATAGCGACTGGTCACCATTTCAGCCAATCGGATGCTTAAGATTTGAGACTGATCTCCAAATTTAGTTTTATGATCTTGGCCACTGCTTTAAAATAAAATATTTTTAAAAATTCTGTACATGCATGTGAATATATGTACATTTTTCCTTTAAATAAATTTTGTAATTATCTAAAGCAATTAATGTTTACAACAGAAAAAGAAAGACATATTTTTAAATTTTTAAAAGAATTAAATCGAACAGTATGTAATAATTCATTTGATTAATATGTTTATAACTCCATTGGCCTTATTGGAAAATACTTATACCTTATAGGGTAAAACAAACATAATACTGCTTAAATTTTAAACCCTCCACAAACTAACAATATACAATATAAAGAACTGCCAGGAGTATTGAAACCTGAAAGCCTTAGGTGAAGTTTTGGACCTGATAAAACCCTTCCAATAATGTTTGTGGACATGATGTAAAACACATCAGAAAGTATCCAGCATTAATTAAAATCACTTTGTGTAAAACATCTAAATTAACAACCATAATTTTCCCTTTACTCTGTGGACACACCTTTAATCACATGTTAATCTTATGTGCGACCACTTTATGGAAAATATGAAATTCACCACTACATTCAACCGATTACACCATAGATATACCTTTAAATAATCACATATGCAGAGAGTGCAGATCCAGATCAGCCTGCACATCCATGCAGTCAGTGCCCAAGGTTATAAAGCTGAGCATGGAAACCAGTCTCAAATCTCAAGCATCTGATTGGCTGAAATGGCGACTGGTCGCCATTTCAGCCTATCAGATGCGTGAGATTTGAGACTGGTTTCCATGCTCAGTTTTATAACCTTGGCACCAGGTCTAGGTCTAACAGGTTTTCTTCGTCATAAACTAGAATGTGTCCTCATAAACTAGAATGTGTCCTCGGACACTGATGCCCACACTGCTACAATATTTGTAACAAAGGGCCATAACTCTGGTAAAAATGGTCGCAGGAAAAAAACTTTTCTTTACGATCATCTAAACATCCTGCTTGATCATCTGTGCAAGTTTGAAAGAAATTTCCCTTATAAATGAGGAGTTGATGCCACAAGATTTGGGGGATGTACGTACATAGGAGTGCAACTCTACATGCCTCTCACTTTGTGGGGGCATAAAAACTAAACTAAAAGTGAAGAGTGTAGG
Organism: Corbicula japonica; assembly: GCA_038501625.1. Classification (NCBI taxonomy): domain Eukaryota; kingdom Metazoa; phylum Mollusca; class Bivalvia; order Venerida; family Cyrenidae; genus Corbicula; species Corbicula japonica. The sequence continues at coordinate 407,655 of JAZAYU010000034.1, read as the reverse complement.
ATTTAGATCAGATTTACACTGGATCTACACTGGTAGCCCATGTGATTTAAGTCATATGCAGTATATGGTTAAGTTGACCCAATAATATAAAGGTGACGCGAGTATATTCTCAGGCTCAAATAATACACAGTTCTTGTATAGCATCCCATTCTGAAATGTTTGATCATCTTTTAGGCTTCCCTCTTGTTTCCATTTCAGCCAATCAAATGCTTTAGATTTAAGACTGGTCTCCAATCTCTGTTTCATAATTTTTGGACCAGAGCATATAATTATGAGCTCTTGTGCATTCATGAAATAATACAAAACTCCTTGAAATCACCATTCAAATGCCATAGCTATACACTGTATATCTTACAATCAAGCTTACAATAAAGCTCCAGTTAACATTTTAATTTCACATTACAGTAAGCTGCATGTGTACACCATTGTGTAAGATCTCTCTATGTATAAATTGTCTAATGCTGTTATGTATACATAGCATCATGCAAATCAGAGTTTAGTGTTTGTCAACTTGGTATGCTCTGGCGTGTATGATATGTATTTGGTGGAATAATCCACTTGCTGAGACACCACAGTTCTGGAGGCTGGCTTGGTATGGTCTAAGTTTATTGACGGACCACAGTTTATTCTAGTGAACGTGATAATTATCTTGCATTATCATATCACAGCGCGAGCTTGGGAAAGTTGGCCTCCTCTTCACAAAGTCTCGTACCTGAAATTATAGCAGACATATTTAACTGTTTTCGGCAACGAAATGACCTAATTTAAGTTGTTAGTTTAAATATAAACACAAAACTAGTCTATACTAAGTCCATACTAATGTTATATTTCCTACCAAAACCCAACAGAATGTGACTGGTATGATAGTGTCATGTGACTATATAAACCAATCACATGCTGTTGTAGACTCAATGTGTGAAATGTTATTTGTAATTAATAATAAGCTAGAGGAAAATTATACTGGGTGAGTTTGAGATTAAGACAGATAACTACAGATATTATAAACCATCAGTGTCATCAGAGTGATGGAAATGGACATTTTAAGAACAGCCATTATAAACATGTAACATTTATTTGATTAAATTGAAGCCAACAAAGTCATCAAAAGACCTTCATTTTGTTAATCATGCATGCAGTTAGCTAATGCCCATAATATTAATGAACAATCAAAGTGCTCTAGAGTTTGTGTGACATCTGAACAGTAAATTAAAAACCTTATAAGTAAGTTAAATGTAGTTAGTAGGGTTAGTTTGATGCTAAATTATTGTTAGTTTATGAATAGAAACATAATTAATTTAAAAGTATTCTCATGGAATTTTTAAAGTAAATGAATACCAAATCACTGATTTTATAACTGGCACCAAATATCTGAAAATTAAACTTGTTTTCTTTCACCAATGTTTCTTCCAAAACCATTCAACAAAAAAGTAGATAGAAAAGTTCCTCACTGTATTTTTCAAGCAACTCTTGCCAGACTTTTGAACTTATAGGTAAAAACTTTAATTTCCTGAAAAAGTTATCGAAATCAGATAATGTAGGTGGATTCTCCATGATAATTTATTCACTTTTAAGCAATATACCCTACCCGTATTGTTCTGAAAACATTTATAATGAACAACGCTCCACAGTACAAACTGTTACATTAGTTAGTACATAAAAGATAATAACTTTCTACATTTTTAGGTGTCAACATAAAGCATAAGACAGAAAAGCATCTACATGTATTAAAATATTATAAGAGTTAGACTGGTGAGTTTAGATACACACTTTAAGAACAATGAGAGCTAAAAGCAGACTTAACTTGAATTTGATGATGGTTAATAACAATACTATAGAACAGTTATAGTATTTTATAAAAGGTTGATATTTCTATGTCTATCCTTTCTGCTTTCTTTTGCTTATACATGGATGTGTGGATCATTAAAGATGTTTCACCAGGAATCTATTTCGTTAACACAATGATTTGATAATGATTCCTGGGCTGAAGGTTATTAAGCTGAGATTGGAAACCAGTCTCAAATCTCAAGCATCTGATTGGCTGAAATGGCAACTGGTCGATGCTTGAGATTTGAGACTGGTTTCCATGCTCAGCTTTATAACCTTCAGTCCGGATCTCAAGCTTGTGATTGGTCAATTCTGAGACTGTGATCAATTTCAATCCAACAAATTACTGAGATTTGAGACTGGTATCAAATCCTTGTTTTAACAACATTATGGCCTGGTGAAACATTTTACACTTTTCTTAACAGTACACAACAGTTCTTATCTGATTTTAGAAAAGTAATCACAAATAGTTGTTGGCATACAAGGATCTAATGCAAAATCTCTGCAGGCCCAAGATTATAAAAGCAAAAATGGAGACCAGTCTCAAATCTCAAGTATCTTATTGGCTGAAAAGGAGACCATTTTCCATTTCAGCCAATCAGATGCTTGAGATTTGAGACTGGCCACCAATTTCAGTTGTATAATTTTTTACCCTGGTTTGACAGAAGTGCACAAACAGGCTTCAGTAACTTTACTGTTTTATGTAAAAGGATATATAGGAATTAAATATTGCTTATAATTAATTATTCCCTTCAATCATAATCAACCAGAGTTCTATTCATCAAACATATCAATTATTTACCTCTTTTCTTCATTCTCCATGAAGCTCTTCACCTTCTCCATGGGCGGTGCCCGGCCCAGTAACTGCATGAGTCTGAGATATATAAACGCCAGCCAGAGCTTCCAACCCTCCGCCTTCACACGGTAGTCAAACACCAACCTTTCCCACCAGGCTTGAGCTCGGGAAATAACTGTAATATCTTCCGCTTCTTTGCGATAAGTACCCGTAATTGCACTGTAATGAAAAATAACTCAAGTTAAACGAAATGTCATGTAAAGATTACATTTTATTAACATGCAACCTTAAGTAAATTAGTTACAATGGCTGTGGGGATTTTCAATGTTAGTTTTAAAAGAATCTTAATATTGGTAGATTACAATGCTGTACATTTTTAAGCCTTTGCAAAAGCCATATAAGAATTTTTTGTGCTTGCAAAAATTGGCACAATTTCAAAAAATGTTCAAGACATATTGATGAATAATTAAACTTAGCACAGTTGCATAATAGCGAAATTCCCAATTTGGTTAAATCAAAAGCAGATTCCATAATATATGATGTAAGTTAACAGGAATGTGCTGCATGCATGAAATGACCTAAAGGTAACTTATATCCAGTCCTCCAATTGTTTGCCATTGTTTGTTCCATGTTATTTATCCTTGTTAAACAGGCCCTTTGTAATGATCAGATGTCATTTGTTATAAATGCAAATCAAACATTCAAGCTACTGTATTATATGTTAACCTTTTACTCCATAGATAGGCTTTTATTGTGTAGGCAATCAGTTTAAATCCAGATCATCTGTCACATCGATGACCATCTGATCAGGATCTAAACTATTCACTTTAAGATTCAATAATTATTTTTTATGTGCAAACACTGTAGATACAGATGTGCCTGGTGATCTGGATCTAAACTGGTCAACCATGTGAGAAAGTGTATATATGGAGTAAACGGTTAAAATTATATCTACCTTTTAGCCATGATGCCGTATCTGTCCACAGGATGTCCGTGTTCCCTTACAATGGCTCTCACTGTGTTCATATTTCTGTAAACAGCAATCTCAGTATTATTACTACTCCAGAGTTAAATTTTCTGAATACACAATGTACAGGTGTCTAATCTTTATGTCCAACAAGTTACAATAAAACTGATAAAAATCAGATGTAAACTAAGCAGAATAAAACTTTTTTTCAATAACCCTTTACTCCATATATACACATTTTATCACATGTGTAAACAGTGTAGATCCAGATCAGCCGGCACATCCAAGCTTATGTGCCAGCTGACCTGGATCTATACTGTTGGCTCATGCCAAAAAGGTGCATGTATGTAGGAAAGGGTTGACAAATACAGATATGTAATAAATTTAATAAATAGATGGATACATTCCAAACAATTTTTGTGATATTTTTTGTTCCGATTAAAATAAAAAAAATTCCATTGAGTTCATTAAAAGATAATTACTAAATTCATTAGAGGAACTAAGGATAACCAAGGAATGGGTAAAAACAAAAGCCAGTAACCTCATTAATGTATTTAAATGAAAATTTACTAAGAATTCATAAAGGTACACAGTACAAGACTGTAGTGACAATTTTTTAACATGTTAAATGTGATCTGATTAACAAAGCCATTTATACTGTAAGTCAAGAAATTTTCCCATTGTAGTATTTAAGCATACTTACCTGCAATTAAACCAAATGAGGGTTGGGGTAATTTAATACCAGTATTTAATTTCTTTAAATGTACCCATAAACATCAACATCAGTCCCTTCTATCTAAAACCATCCCTGATAGCCTATTAGACATTATTCTTAATGACTATTAAAGGAAATTAGAAAGAGATTTCATCCCTGTAAAGATTCAAAACCTATGACCATATAATGAGAATTCCAACAATAACTCAAACCCTTCAACCAATTATAATATTTATAAACAAAATGGAAAATAAATTATCAATGTGCAAATTAACAATTGATCTGACTATTTCACTTTTTTATTCACAACAGACATTTCAAGAATCATGTAAACACCTTCTTTTTTTTTTCAAAAATCGCAGTTTGGGATTTTTGAAAACTTCGAAATTATTTCATTATTTTGAATGAACTCTGTGTTTTTGTTAAAATGCAATTTTTATGTATTCTTTAATTCACAGGTTTTGATTTTCAAACTTTCTAAAATCATGTTGAGGAATGAATCAATATATTATTTTTTCACAATCTACAGTCGTGGTCTGGATGCACATCTTTCACACCCAGTGTCAATTCAAACATCAAACAAAACACTAAGTCACCTGATTACAAGCAACATAGGCCTTGGCATTGCTCTCAAAACTTTCATTATTTGGTCAAAGTGGTTAGCTGCAATTCGCTTCATGTGAGCTAGTTCTTCCTCTGACAGTTTACACGGCAAGTGAAGAGTATGACGGAAACTTAATGGCTTCTGTACTATAACTTCACAGAACAAATCTACACGATCTGTCGAGAAATAAAAAAACCTTACAGGATAAAAAAATTGATATTTAAATATGTATGAACACTTTACCTTTTACTCCTTATATTAAGGTTTTATCACATGGGCAGTGAAGATCCAGATCAGCCAGCAAAACTCTGCCATCTGACTAGGATCAAAAGATGTGCCAGCTGATCTGGATCTATACTTTTAGCCTACGGATAAGAGCCTATCCCATGGAGTAAACGGTTAAAAACTGTAAACAGATCATAATACAATGGCGGGCCATTTCGGCCATCTTCTGGGTACTGGTTCATCCAAAATGTAAAGTTACATTCTGCTTCACCTATGTAAGAAACAGAGAAAAAAATCAGTGTCTCTTGGATATAAAATATGGAAGGATTTTTTCAGTCATTACATATGATGAGGTTTTTATTAAAAGCCATCATACGACTGAGGTCAAAGATACAAGATACTTGTAATTAACCTTTTACTCCAATTACGCAATTCATATCCCATGTGTAACCAGAGTTAAATCGGATCTGCCCGCATATACATGCAGACTGATCAGATCTACACTAGTCACTTTCACATATTATTACATAAATTCTGACTAAGAAGCAAACAGTGTAGAAGCAGATCAGATTACATAGATGTACAAGCTGATCTGGATATACACAAGGCACCTATGTGATAAGCAATTTGACATGAGTGAAATGATGAAGATATAACTCTAAGAATGTTCAAGATGGAAGCAAGAAATGAAATAAATAACTTAATGAAGAGGAACAAATTTGCTCACATGATGACTGAAAGCAGCAACTGTCAAAGCCAATGTTGTTATGTAATGCTCATATGCCATCTATCAGGTGTTTTATACTTAAATATGTCCAGATACCCCAGACCAAAAAAGCATCTTTTAGAAAAATGGGCATAAAATCTGATATTGGTCTGATAATGTGTACTAATAATTTATTACTACAAAACAAATTCCGCGCATGTCAATTTGAAAACATCTGAATATCACTAAAATTCTAGCAGGGTTTTAAAGACAGTTTCAGAGAAAGTTTGAAAATGAATGTATCAATCCAACTTCAACTCCATTGTTTTTATCCTTGGAAGCAACAAAAAGATTCAGCTAAAAGTTCCAGTCGAAAACAACACTTGATTCAATGAACAGTTCTAAAACACCAATGACCGGTTACATCAACAAGAGCATTCGCCTAGTTATTAACAAAACAACAATTTTTTTTAATCATTAGCCATTCAATGCCTCTTGGCTTTAAATAACTGGGGTGAGCACCAAGATTGACATCGGAATCATTCAAAACAATGTTGATCATTAACAAAATGAAATCAGTGACATATTCTAAATTCCTGACAATTTTCCTTAATCTACAAGAATAGAAAGATACAACTATAAAAATGTCTTCTTTGTTATTAATTATTCCCATTTCTAGTTTCTGAATTATGAAATAATGGTTTTTGAAAAACTTCTTACTTATCAGAAGCCTTAAAAAAAGTCCTGCAAAGTTTGTTTTACTTAGACTTATACAACAAAAAGAAAGAAAAAAAGCATGCAAAGACCTTAGAAAGTATTGAGAAATGTTAAACAGTGAAAGAAGTCATGCACAAAGGTGACATAATAACTGGAAAAACCCTTCCACGAGTTAAATGCATATACCATGAAAATGCACAAATCGCCAATGAAAATATTTGCACCAACATACAGATAATATATTAATTAAAAACTTAGAATGTTTTTATTAATATTTGTGATTTGTTTAAATTAATTGCTTTTAAAATCATAAAGAATATATGTATTATCTCTTAATCCACGTACATGGCTTATATCCTGTGAGTGACCACTGTAGATCTAGATCAGCCTGGAAGTATGATCAGGATCTACAACACTTGCTTTCAGATTCAATAGGTTATTTCTGACTAATGTAGATCCTGATCAGACTGCACCACCAGGCAGGCTGATCTGGATCTATGCTGGTCACCCATGGGATAAAAGCAAATTCCCATAAAGATACATAAAGAAATACACCACTGGCTTTGTGCATTTTCCAACAATATCCAAAATGACAATATCCTCCATTCTGTTTACCTAAAAATTAACAGCAGAGAGCTTGGCATTTCTCTCATGACTTTGAAAATTCTGTCATGTAAAATTTCAAAATCTTCCTTCATTTCTGCTTGTATTTGTTTCGGCAGTTTTCTGAACGCCTTCATGTGGACTGGTCTGTGCCGGAACATTGGTGTAGCTTTGGTAAATTTGACTGGTCCCTGTTTTACCAAGCTAGCAAATATCTGGTAATCTGTACGATAAAATATTGATAAATTAGTGTTCCAAGATTTTTTAAGACATTTTATGTTAGCAATGTTCATATTTCAATATGATAGACCTGTAAAGATGAAGTGCTGATCATGTTAAGAACTACAGTTTCACCATTTTTGATACCAGATTAAAAACTTGGTTCATTTATATGGTGAAATGCACTTTCTTCTGAAATAAAATACAGATTAAAAAGTACAAAAATATCACATTTGATTTGTTTGATTTTTTTCATTAGCAAGCTTTATGAAGCCTATAATAATTTGTTATAGAGTATTTCAATATGTTCTGATGAGTTTTAAGTTTTAATGTAAAAAAAGAAACCAGTTTTCTTCTTAATTATAACAATCCCATTTGACAAAGGTTGAAAAGCAGAAAACATCAATTAACATAGTAGGCATCTTTCATTATTTAATTCATACTTGAAACCAGATTAGCAATTTGATGTGCACTGTTTACAAATAATTAAAAAACATTTTTGAAAAGATAGCTCAGTTGGGTTCAAGTCCCAGCTGTTTGAACATCTTTCAGACCCTGCAACATTAAAATCAAAGAAAAGCATGTGCTAAGTGATGATGGTACTAACCTTTGACCCCTAGGAGATGTGAGTATCGTTCCATCTCGTCTTCGTTCCTCATGATGATTGCCTTGTACAGGTTACACAGGTATTCTCTGTGTGAAGGCTTCATCTGGTCATATAAACCGTGGTCCAGTAACACTATCTCTGCTGTCTTGTCTTTGCCTTGTCTAATGAACACTGAAGTGACAGAATCAAGTGTATACTGTTGCAACATCTGCCAAATAACCTGAGCTTAAAATCCAGTTAATAAATTGTCAATTCTTGATGTCTCATTGGAATTTAAGGGCTATCCACTCCAAATTCATATTCTATGAACTTTAAAATATCACCTACACCCTTGTAAACTATAATCCTCCTAAGAGTATATTATGTTTGTAAATAGCAAGAATTGGCAAATATTTGTCTCCAATTTTTTTTTAGAAGTTACTTTAGTCTCCAGTTTTCGTTAATAAACATGTAGGAAAAAAACTTCTCTGAGGCAGAATTTCAATACATTGGCTAGCATCTTTCTCCAAAGTCTCACTCTAAGCCATTTCCTGTAAAGTATTATATTATGAGAAATGAAATAGCAGAAACATGATATTACCATTTCCAGGGTGTGGGTCAGCATGGACAAATCCTGTCAGGAATATCTGGTCCGAAAAACATCTCACCAACTTTTGATCAACCTGAAAAAGATATTACCCAGTACTTCTCTATGATCTAAATAAATTCTATTTTTGTTTTGTAAATACACCTTTGCATTTAATTACTGAATATGTTGTTTTTTTACTGTCCTCGTTATGTCAATAAAAGAGCACTTTATTCATGGGCATAAAATTATGTGATTTTCCGTTACACACCATTTTTGTGGGTTCTTAATTTTGTGGAACTCAATTTTCTACACTTTATGTTTATGTCTTATTCTTTATTTCATGGTGGATTTAAATCCATAAAAATAAGTTTACAGTATATAAAACAACAATTAAATGTGCTCACATCTTTGAGAGACAGTCCTAGCTTCTTGATTCCTTCCACATCACTGACCTTGACACCGTCGATATACTCAGCTGTCAGCACACGCTACAATGCAACACAGCAAATTTACAATTACATTTATCATAGTTCATATTGCTGAAATAAAGAGTTCAGTATTCAAAGTCCAATATAGTAAAAACTAGAATGTCCTCAGACACTGATGCCCCTACAGCTACAATATTTGTAACAAAGGGCCATAGCACTGGTAAAAATGGTGGCAGGAAAAAATATTTTCTTCACGATCATCTTCACATCCTGCTTAATCAAGTGTGCATGTTTGAAAGAAATCTACCTGATAGTTAATGAGAAGTTGATGGCACAAGATTTAGGGGACGTCCATATGTACTGACGGATGGATGAGTGCAACTTTATATGCCTCCCACTTCGTGGGTGCATAAAAACAGTTTAGATTTGAACACCTGACAAGGTTTATTTTTTGCAAAATTTTAATGTTCCTCATTTTAGAATACAAATATTTAGGACTTTCATCTCCCTTTACTGAAGCCAAAATTAAGTAAATTATTCACTAATGATTCAAGTGTTCCCTTGAAAACGATTTTGTTTTGCTTAAGACAGAAAAAAACATATATTTGTAATGCTAGTATGCTATATAATGACATGTTTGGCAATATATTGATGCTCAGTGTTCTATTAACGAGTCACTGACATGCCTCCAGTTATCAAAACAGGAAGTCAGATTTTTCGAGTTTGTTACTATTAATAAAAACAGACAACCATGTAAACAATGGCAAGTTCAACATGAGATAATTAATGATTTAAAACAAGTACATGTGTACTTACAGTGCTAGTTTTATCCCAGTAGACTTTGGGTACATAGACAAAGCCAAGTTGTTTCAAATCATTCTGACATCTCTCGGAATTTCTCCCTTCATTCACAAAGTCCAACTCCTGAGCCAGCGTACCCTTCATATCCTATCACAGGAAATAATCAGCATTTATTACACACAAAAAAAGAACTTAAGCACCAACTGTTAATATTTAATCATCGCAAAAAGTAACTTTAAAATTGTAAAGAATTTGTATGGGGTGACATTTTTTCCCAACTTTAGGAACATGTAATAAGTATTCTTTCTTGCAGTTTTAAAATAGGACACTAAATTCATGGTAGGTATTAGTTCGTTAACAGAAAACTTACACTGGATGTATGTCCTATGATAACTAATTCACAAAAAATTCACTGTATTCTAAAACGAGACTCCTAACTTTTCACAGACCATCGAATTACCTACTGTAAAATCCTATACGAACATGAAATAAAAAAATCAGATTTAAAAGAAGCAAAAAGTTGTAGAAACATTAAGTCTTATATGTCTTATTTTACAAATACTGATATACTCAAGATCAAACCATGCTTGCTTATTGAATTTTCCAGAAATATACATACAAACAAATGTGTTTTTATAGTTCTGTGACATTTAACCTTTAGAATAATCTCTTATATTCCTTGTTGAATAATAACAATATAAACAGCCTTATTTGATATTTTTCACAATATTTACCTGTAAAACCCAAGCAAACTCAAATTTTGGATGCATCCAACCAATCACTTTGAGTAAAATTTCACATGTTCTGATGTCCCCTGCAAACCTGTCTCGCAAATCTATGTACTGGATCTGAAATACATGTACATCAAACAATATAATACAACATGATAGTCTGTAACAGTTTAAATACAAAACTTCCCAGTAAAATCATTTATTTTGAATAATCATATGGGTTCATCTTAATGTTCCTGGGACCAGTCAATATTGTCAAAACAGAATGATTTCATAGACATTCCATAAAGGTGTGAAACATGAAAAAATGCCTCTATTTTGTGAACAGTGAGAGAAGGTGGATATTTATGTAGGATATTTCTCTGTAAATTGCTTTGTACTGACTCTGAATGATTGTTATAAATCATATAAAGCAAGCAGGAGCAGGGACTGGCAGTTTATCTTATCTGCAAGTGTCTGAACACTTCCTTGGGATTAAATCATCAGCAAAGTCTTTTTACTAAACCATCCATTTTATTTCTCTAGTTTTTTTTTACTGTTTGGGTGATGTTGGGTTAGAAAGTACTCTAACATGGAATTAAAGGCAAATGTTTGCAGAAAATAAAGGCCTTTTATAGTTTGTTGTTTGTAGTTTAAGTTCAATTCTTAAAAATGTCTGCATGAAGGTTGTCTATTGTAGCAAGAGTGTCCTAGTTAGCTTGATTCAATACAAACTTTACCTTTAACCATATATATATATCCTACTTAATAAATATGTCATTCTAACCATAACAAGTTGGTTCCTATAAAAGATGTAGACCTTGATCAGACTGGATGGCTGGTCATGCTTATCTTGGTGTACACTTGTCCCAAAGTCAAGTAAATTTAGTGTCAGCATAGCAAATAAGACTGACAATGTGGGATAGCCCTTAAGGATACTGTGACTGATTATTTCAATACCTTCAACAATATTACCTTTTCATGTGACAGCAATAAAAAACACTTGACAGACTTTTTTGTTTGATGAAATTAATGATCATATGACCATTAATTTCTACTGACAATCCCTTTAAACCCCTAGGCAGTAGGCAGAGTTAACAAAACCTTCGCTAAGTGTAAATGTATACCAGGAAATAGATTTTATCAAATGTTTAAATCAGTGTGACAGGCAATTAGATCAATTAGTTGTAATTATCAGGTCAGCAGGGTTACTTTGAATTGACCTGCAGCTGATAAAAGTTCAGTTACAAATATATGCTGTAACCAGATATAGGATGGGAAATCTGGTACTTTCTATATATTTGATATGAGAATTTCTCAATTATTTTAAAAAGGTGGCAATCCCTATAACCTAAAAGTGCTGAATCAATGTATTTCAATAATCTTTCGATCAACTTGGGATGGTACATTCATTATTTTTAAAGGTCTTTTATACAATATAAAGATCATTTATAGAAATTTATTCACAGAATTTATTAATCCTTAACGCCAATACAGTTCACCCAAGGTGACAGATTTTTCTATCTTAACTGAATGTCTCATACAAGATACTTTTTCTTGAATACCTTTAATTGTTCATAGCATTTGGGTATATGTAAAAAATCTAAATTTTGTTTCTTAACAATGAAATGTTGACATTTACAAACCTAATTTTCTGAATAAGTACTAACTTGATTACATGACGTTTAACATTTGATTATGTGACGCCACTCATGTAATCATGTGAACAGTATCTTTTCCCTAGAGAAAGATAGAACTTCCCTTCCCTTGTAAAACAAAGGGAAACACTTATTTAGTATACAAGGAACATTAAAATTCCCTGGGATTAAGGGGAATATTCACTATTTTCAGAAAACTGCGAAGCTTTAATGCACATCATACCTTAACAGCAACTTCCTTGCCTTCATGTGTGACAGCTCTATGGACCTGGGCCAGACTGGCAGCTGCTATTGGTTCCTCATCAAACTCTTTGAACACCGTGTGAGGAGAAGCACCAAAATCTTCCACAAACAATTCTTCCATCTGAGTAATAATCCATTACAATTAGGCAACATTCAAATAAATTTTGGAACAATTTTTACACTATCCATTACATTTTCCATCTATTAAATTAAAGTAGCATATATAAGAGTATTTTTTTGTTTTGAAATAATGGATAGATAACAACCAAATGGATACAGCAGTATAATGTTGTAGTTTTGCTTCAATAAACAAAATTTTAATGATCAAAAACTATCAAAGGGATTTGGGACAAAAAATCATGGAAAATTAATAAACTAATGAGAACCAAAATGATTTTCATGATTTTCAGATAGATGATAATTAAATCTCAACACATCATACTTTGTTGTAGTGGTAGAACTCACATGTATATTACCATTTTATCAAGGACTCAAAATAAAAATCACAAATCAAAAGCATTACAATCTGTTTTAATAATTACTTAATAACTGAATAACTAACATCTCGTGGTTCCATTGAGAGTGCTTTATCCTGCAGTATTACTAAGGTATCTACATATTCCTTTGGCAGTATGTGATTCATGGAAACCAATCCTTGTCCGAGTTTCACATACAATCCGCCATTGTTTAAGCAACCCATGAGCAGTTTCTCGGCTGAGCGTTTGTGACACAGTTTGATTGCTTTATCATATTCTACAGACTCCTCTTCCAGTCCTCGCAGTGAGAGTTTGTAGTCAAAGGAAACAGACAGACCTATCACAGCTGATCTGTAATGAAGAATGATTATGGTATAATATTTTTACCCCTTTCTTAAGTGTATTTTAAAGTACTGACCTTGCAGTTAATTACTTACTGAATAGTAAAAACAAGACTGCACAGATACATGTTTGATCTGGGTCTAAACTGGTTGCAAACGAGACTAAGCTGTGCTAATTTAAAATATTTTTTTATTTTTTACTCAAGTGTTGAACATCATTATACATGCATTATCATTTGATTTATGTCTCAAAAACTTTATGTCTAAAACAATGTGCAACTTCTTTTCAATCAAATGATAACAATCCTTTTGAAATGTATTAACAAAACATCGCCTGAGAGTCAGGTGTTCCATCTGAACCTTGAAACTGAGTTTTGACACTGGAAATATTAAATACACATTCCACTCATGGGTTAAATTTCATTTATAATAATGACTATGTGAGTTTGAACCCTTCAAAGTGCTCAACAGGTCTCAAATGACCTCTGATTTTCAAAAGCTATTGAAAACACTTGATATTATAAGCATTTCTGTCTGAAAGTGAAACATAAAAGCACAAATAACACAGAGAATTATACCTTAGAAATCTTACAAATCCTCCCATAGTCACTCTTACTTTACGTCTATGCTGCTCTTTTAAACAGAGGTAGGTTCCACCAGAAACTAAAGACGTAACTCCCATACCGTACATAATCTTTCTGCTTTTAGAAGTTCTTGGTTTGTTTGTGACAACATTTTCTACTTGAGAGAATCTTCTTATAGTCTGTCTTGTCAATGAGGCAGCATTTGTGGTTTGTGTTCTGTGCAATATGCACTGTAAGCATGGTGGGTTGTTCCGGATAGGAAGAACTCTTAGCACATCTTTCACAGACATTATGAATTGTTCTTGTGGAATGATTTCAGTATGTTGCAATCATATGTCTTCTTGTTAGCAAATCTAAAACAGAAAATTGTTACAAATGTATTCTACATAATAATCTTGTAAAAAATGTGGTCCCTATATTTGCTGAAAGTGAAAATGACCTAAAATGTGAAATATACCAGTCAATCATCAAAATCAAATTTGTTATTTTACCCTTGGAAAGTTCAGATTCCCAGTTTTATTTTTGTGTGAGACCATCAAAATAAATTTATCTTCATACACATAATCAAATGGGAAATACACATAATTACATCTCAATTATCATTTTAATGAAATTATGATACAAGAGTTATAAATGATGCAAAGAATTGATCACAACAGTAAAATACTAAGACTTGCTCTTTCAACAATATTAATGAAAACTTGGTCCATAGATTAAAAAATCAATATAAAAACTGAAAATTGACTTTAGTAACTGAAATTCACCTTTTTGTATCTTGGAATTAAAATAACCAAACACACCTTTACCATGTGTGCATCAATTTAAGTAAATGTAAATGTACATATAATGTTTTTTATATGAAAAATTAGGTGAGAAATGCTAAATTTTCATTTTTATCAATTTACAAAACACAGATAAAACTGATGACAGAGTTGATGGGACTAGTGAAACACTTGTCTATATTTACACACAGAGAGACTGTTTGACAACAGTGAATTATAATTATGATTTTATGTCTTAGTTTATGTTAAAATTTGATAACCTTCTTATTGTTCTTACATTAAAATACGACAGGTTGGTTTTGGTGTGTAAAGTTAACTTCTTTTGTAAAATCTATGGTGTATTACTTATAAGCAGTAATACTTGTAAAATATCTAGCTTTGATGTTCTCAATTTTTACTGAGGAATTGTTAAAAATTAAGTTTAATTCTTAGGTTGGTAGAAAGCTACTTTGTGGGTCTTGCATACTACAGGTACCTAGATGATCTATATTCCTTCACAATAAATGTAGGATATGTTATGTACAGACAATTATTCAGTTTCAGCATTAAATCAGTTCCGGAACATGTTCACAATCTTGAATTAAAAACCGAAAATTGGCCGGGAAATCATTGTTTGTTCTAGCTACATCACTCTTTACAGAAGCTTTTGAAATCCCTGGTTACTGAAGATGTCCTCAAAATATAGTGATTTTGGACAGAAATATGGAAATGATCACGCAACAACCGTAAAACTGCATTAAAACGAGTCTTCTTTCTGAAATCTTACGTCGGACTGTTATACAACCTTGGTTGGTTACACTGAAAAGTTGAAACGCGTGTGTTGCAACATGCCGATTCATGCCGGATTAACAGGTTTTCTGAATGAAACAGGAAAACATAAAAACTGGTAATTTAAAATGAATCAATGTCCGTGAATTATAACACACTTTCTTACACCAAAAGCTTTGAATTAATGTGATATTTCGAAATAACAACGATTGTCTGCTTCGACCTCAATGATCTTCATTATGCAACGCTTTTGCCGAGCGTCTATATGACCGAGATGAATCTGCTAATAACTTGTCGTACGGTTTGTTCCGTGTTTAAAAATTGCCCTTTACTGGACACACGATTTTAAGTCGGAATTCAATTCTTTTGACAACTGGAATGGGTTAAAAGTGGACGACGGTATAAAATCAATGGTATTCGATTAACTTCTTCATCTAAATATCACTGCAGTGTCGAAACATGTATTATAGATTCATATCTCAAACTTCCGAAAAAAGCACCACTAACTCCGAATTGTTAAGTTAAAATCAAGAATGTATTCTGCATATAATTAAAAACAGTAGATATATATATCAACTAGACGACCAATGCGTTTACTTTTTTAAGACTAAGTAAGATCTATGTCTTCGAAAAGTTAAGATTGTAGCAACTAAATGGAAGAAGATGACTCTTCAAGAGTCAGCCTTTAAATGTACGAATTTAATAATATTTAAACATATCCACAGTCTGTAAAAGATAGAGGAAAACTACTGTCATCGTGAATCTAACAAATATTTTCATAATAAAACACAATTTTTAAAAATGGAAGTTTAAGACTACAAATAGGTAAAATAAAAAGTTTAAAAAGTTTCCTTCCGGATTTTTTATATTTTTTTATGAAATGAACTGACATTACCTTCGTACCATTTATATTTAATTGAGATGCAATTACTGGACAGGTTCTTCGAAGGATTTCATTATCAGAATAAACTTCTTTTAGCGAATTGAATTAATAAATGTATGGAGTCTGTTGGATAAACCGTTTATTTTATAGAATTGTGGTCGCGAGTAAGTAAATAAATATACACAACTTACGATTTCCTTCACTTCAATATTCAAACTTATGTTTTCACACCATTTAGATGACTAAATGATAAATCCCAAACATAAAACACAAAAGATGTCATATTTAAATTGTAAAAAAATATATAGTTTAGATACAACAAAATATCTAGTCTAGATTCTGGAGTGTCGTGCAATAATTTACGGCGTGATTTCCGCTCCCGGGGGCTATTTTAAATTTAACAAACCAATGATAATTTAGTCGGTAACTACATACCTGTTTGATAGACACATTAGCGAATCATTCCGTAATTAGTGCAGGATAAACTTAAAAGACCTTTAAACCATTCCTAGTTATCGAAAACTGCTTAATCCAGTTTTACTTGTCACAAGTTAAACGGTACCTTGGAATATATCATCAAAGAATTATAAACTCGAGGGGATGCACGACAAACATTACAATAGGTTCAAATTAAACCAAATATTTTGTAGAGAAAAAAATCATTGCATGCTAGATTGTAGTGGAGAATTATATTTAGCAGTGACTTTTAGAATAAGGGCAATGCATTATACGTAGTAAAATCAAATACCTATATAATATATTTACAGATTTTTGTACAAACGAACGATGCGACCTCGTTCAGTTTCATTGTAACAACACCTATATGGCACCCAATTCGAACAAACACGCTAATCACATGGCCAGAACGTAATCACATGTGGTGCTTTTCCAGTGGGTGTAATATAAGGGAGCTAAAATCTATTTCTGCAATCGGTCATCATCTTCGCCATATGCGCATTTTTTCACTATGATTAATATATAGCCAATGAGTCCAGCCAATCAATATAAACGCGCTAGGAGTCTGGCCGTGGTTCACCTCGAGCTTGCTAAGGAACCAGTTTAATGTGTATTTTTTAGTCCGATGCATAAAATAGCGGTGCAAGGATGAACATGTTGTACGCGTTATTTTGTACGTGCATCGCAAATTTACGCGTGCACCTATCTCAACAAATATGCACCGTTAGTTTATAATTGCTGCACCTTCAATCGTCGGACTTTTCATTGTATACGTTGGACGCATTAAAATACAGGTATCTGTATCGGATATATTTTGAGTCTTATCGTGCGCCATACCATCCACATTCCAAGTCGAGCCTGACGTACACACCTAGTGCCGGTAAATGAGTCACATCATCCAAGAATTGGGCATAATTCCCTTTGAGAAAGCCAATCGTGAACTTGCAAACTTCGATTCGGCCTATCCAAGCACGTAAAATTGTTCCAGAAAAAGAATTTAAATCCTGTTAAAACATTTGAATAGATTGATTTGCGGAGTTTGTATTTATAATAAAGGTATATAATTTATAGTGTTTATTTATCTATTTGTAGCTGCATGTTGAATAAGATTGTATTAAACGAAATAACCTAGTAATCATCCGTGGTCTGAATCGAGCTCACTTGCACTTGACCAGCCGCCCAACCCGCTGCCAACCCTTACTAATACATCACTGTGTTCTTGTAAAAAAGATGTCAAGTCACTAATGATTATTTCATTCTATCAAAATATGTGGAAATTCATCGTCAAAACTGTAGTTCTAACAAATTCCATATTCTCATATCTGGCTATTTTTTTTCGCTTTCAGTGTGTTCCCCAACCTTGGGGTGCACGTGCCATGGTTCCAGACAATGCTGAGGCTTGAAATTTGCTGCACGAAGTCGACTGTCATACCATAAATCCCCGAAGTTTCAGAGATATCACAGAATTGAGCAAAAAGTTAGCTTTGGAGGCTATGTATGCACTAAGACTAAATAACGGCTTATTTCGCTCCGAAGGGCCCATTGAAAACAAACCATCCGAATCTCCACTTTATTGCAATGGCTCGAACAATCATATGATCGAGCCCGCCACCTATCCTGGGCACACGACCCCAATAAGAGTTCCTCTCGGTGCAGTACAGGGGCTTTTCGGTCGTGGTATGATGTTCGAGCATCAGCAGATGTCTGTAATACGTATGTGTAACGTTTTGAACGACTCGTTGCTTCTTGTGTTTCAGACATGTCTGAAGTCAAAACTACGATCCCTCCAAGTCTGAGAGATATCGCAGCATCGAGTAAAAAGTTTTGGAAGGCTATATCGGAAATAAGATGATATATCGCTATAAAGCGTGGTGAACAACCTGGGGCTTCTTGGATTCCATACATTTTTTTGAGGCCGGAAACACCGGTTATGATCACGAGGGGTCATTTCCTACAAACCCTCCAATTTTGAGAGATATCGGAGCATCAAGCAAAAAAGTTTACTTCGAAGGAATAGTATAGAATGGCTGGGGAAAACCCCGGGACAGAGCCCCAGTTGTGGGCAGACGCCCGGTGCTGGGCAAAACCACGGTGCGGGGCAAACTCCCTTTGCTGGGTAGAACCCCCGGTGATGTGCAGAACATCGGGGCAGAACCCCGGCTGGGGATTAGAACCTCGGCGGGGGGCAGCACTGTAAACGCGTTAATATCCAAGGGAAAGAAATGTTAAAGACTCATTTCGCAAACTAATCGCGTTATATACATGTTGCGCTGTCATCTCAATCATAACTTCCATATGGATGCTAAAGAAAAGGAAAACGATTTGCAGCGATTTTATTATGAAGAGAAAAATCCAACTGCATATGCCATGAGTTCAGAAATTTTTACTGTGTTTCCCATAAATTAAAATATGTTGATGTTAATATCAAACTAGATATATATTTTCCCGAACTCGAGTTTAACGTAATTAACTTTCTGCGCTGGTGACAAAAACAAATGTGAGCTATTTTAAAATTTTATTTGGATCTTTTATTATTTCAAAAATACATTGGGCCAACGACTGACCATCTTACAATAAGTCCCATGCATAAATACAATATAAATCCACCACCAGAAATTATACATGTATATAAAATTTCAATGGTTGGCCCAACAATCGGCCAATGCAGGTTACTAGGGGCATGGTGCACATAACTGGACCACCGTTGGTCCAACATAGAAAGTTCGTTAAGGGGTTTCAGTGGTTGGGCCAACCACATCATGTTACCGGTGTTTCTGTGTTGTTGTTTGTTTGTTGTATTATTCATTTTTTTTAAAACTTATTTATATTGGACATTTTTTTCGACGAACTAAAAACAAAACAACTTTTTATGAGTAATTGTTTATTTAAAATGTCATTTTCGATGAAATTATCATACTGCGCGAGCTTAATTTCGTTTTTAAAATATTTGTTGCAAATAACATGACATCCATTTCTTTTAATATCGATTTTATGCTTACTAGTTACCAATAATGTACTTGTATACTATTTATTTCCTTAATTAACCACTAAAAGAGATAAAAAAAATAAAATTATATATTATTTATTAATTATATTTTAGAGTTCTCTTCGCCAACGAAAATAGCACTTAAGACCTATGAAAGAACCAAATTAGCATTGAAAAGGTCAATATTCTGAAATTCTTTCATATATACTTATTCATTGTAAAAAAACCCTCACGATTGATAATATGCATAAATTTTCCTTTAATATTAAATTTGTTTTCATTAATTACCTCGAACGTTTATTCTCGATCGATTGCAATTGCATATTTTATTATATTAACATGAAAGTGATTAAAGAGCCTCTTTTCGACCACCTCTGTTATTTTCGCGAAAAGAGGCTATTTTTAGTATTTACTGGTAGCGGTCCCTGACCATTAACCCTCGTAGTTTGAGGGATATAAGAGCTGTGAGCAAAAAGTTCTCTCTTATCGAATATCTTGATTTTAATATTTTTCGCCTAAAGCGTGTTTACCGACTTTAACTACTGAAGTAAGGGCATGCACAGTGAAACAGTCAAGATTATACGAATGTGTACTTTATGCCAACCATAATTGGTCACATGATAAATTTCGTTCAAAATGGCGACCAGGGCGACACACGGTGGAAGAAATTCAACAAAATTTTCTTCAAACAAACAACCTGGGAAAAAGAAGTTACCAGAACCCACTCATGTTGGACATTTCCTTTCGATTCTAGTCATGTCGATATGTAAAAGAGTTCTCCATATTGATACAGCTGCGAAAATTGGAGTTTACTTGTGCGGGGTGCTAATCGGATCCGTGTTCTCTGACGTTTTCGCATTGCCGAAGTCATATCTTTCGGACAAGAAGAATATACTTAACCGAGTGTTGGTTTCTTTCGGATTTGGCTGGACATTCATTTTACTCGGAGGATATATTTTCATGACAAGTTTTGTAATAACCTGTGGCAATTGGAAACTTGTATTGCGCAAGCATTTATCCAGATTAGTCATTTCAGCAATTTGGTGGTTTTGTTTGACAAAAACATTCTCATATGTTGACTCAGTTGTTGGAGTTTGTTCAGTGTCAGGCTACAAGAGGAAGGTTGACTGTATGAAAGCAGGACGAGCCTGGTTGGGATTCGATGTTTCCGGACATGTATTTTTACTGATTCACAACCTCCTGACAATCTCGGAAGAAGTGAAGAGTTTCAAAGCATGGACAAATCTGGAAATCCTTCTCAGAGAAGAAGATCTAGCTTCAAAGAGAAATCTGACAGAAAGTGAATTATCTCAAGCAAGAATATCCTATCACAGCCTTACGCCATATATTAAGATTACAGTGTTTCTTTTAACACTTTGGACAATCTTCTGTGAATTTATGCTGATCATTTCAGTGGTTTATAGATTTCATACCTTGTCACAGAAAGTTACAGCTGCATTTGTTGCAGTGGGATGTTGGTTCATCACCTACAGGGTTACTTTAGAGACAGGGACATCATTTCTTCCAGATCAGCCAGGACAATGTGCATTAAACTACATGAAATTGAAACAAAGATAATAATTATTTAATGTGTTACACCTTATCAATATAATTTTTAAGAAAAAGCCCTCCACTATTGTTCTTTATCGCCTTTCTTATCACCAAAATAAAAATCTATAAGTAATTATTTGAATAATTTATAAGTAGAGGCTACTGAGCTCAACATTGTATTGTAAATAATTTGGTCATTAGATTCTCCGAAAAGGACTGAAAACACGAAATTGCAATTGTAATCCATCTGGGTTTTTTTTCTCTATGGAAAATCAACCTGCACGGCCTTGTAGTTTGATCAAGATTTACACATTTTTAGTAAATATTACTTCTTGGCCATATAAAATCCTAATGAAAAAGCAAACAGTGTAGATCCTGATTAGTCTGCTGGTCACAAGGCCTTCCCAAGGAGTAGAAGTTATTATAATGATTTAAGTTATACCTAAACTATAAAACCATAGCAGCTGATTTAAGTAGATAAATCATTGTTAATATATATGCAGCAAAAGTTGAAGTATTTTGTTGAACATTTTTCGAAAATAGCCAAGTGTTTAATAGAATTATAGTCTGATCAATTCCTTTTCATCAGTTAACCCTATCCTTCATAGATACACCTTCATTGCATAGGCGAACAGTTTAGATCCAGATCGCTTTTTGATTTGTTAGAATATTTTTTACCAAATTGCGACCAGTGCAGATTAGACGGCATGCGTAAAAGTATGTATATATGGAGGAAAGGGTTTAAATGATCCCTTTATAGTAACAAAATGAGCATGAACATTAAGTTATAATTATGTTTATTTCACATCTATATGATAAATGCTTATTAAGATACATGTAGGTATAAAATATCGATAAATTATTGATTGGTATAATTGTTATATTTTTTTCACAATCTTCAATTGTATCTAGTGTTGGTTGTGATTTCATGAAACCTATTATGTGCAATACTTAACCCCTTAATTATGAATACAACTTTTATTCCATGTGTATACATAATTGTAGATTCAGATCATCTTACACCTGTCATATAGTAAAATAAGTGTAAAATATGAACTTCATAAGTGGAGATACATATACAGCAACATTTTATTTGTATTTCTGTATTGATGCAAATATTGATAGTTGCTCAAGATGAGACAGCATATTTCTTCTTTGGTATAAATACCGTCATTGTTCGAATATAAGCCACACTCATGTACAAGCCGCACCCCCCTAAACCTGATGGAACAGATGAAAATTGCTTAATGCAATGTATAAGCAGCCAAACTTGTGTATTAGCCGCACCCCAACTTTTTACTGCCAAATTCTGGAAAAAAGGTGCGGCTTATATTCAGACAATGACGGTACATATTGTTCATGAATAACTAGTCTTCACCTAATACCTGCACAGCATTTTAGTTTTTATAAATTGAGTTTTTATTTTTAACTTCGTTCTAACATTTGCGACAGTTTTATACAAAGTGCTGACAAGTTTTCTTAGTTATAGTTATAATGTACATTTATTTTTATTTTTCTTTATGTACATGTATAAGATGATCAAACGTGTGCTTTGATCTTTGTACAAAGAAGGAAATATTGTATCTAAAGAAAGCAATTACTTGTACCAGTAATCATAATAATAAATAAGCATAACATTTACATAATAGGCAATAGGATTTTCTGTATTGTTGCGGTAGAAGTTTGGATCATTATATTACCAGGAAAAAAAGAATTACCAGATAAGTGCAATTATAATGCTATTTTCCTTTTAGTGTTAGTTGTCATTTGCTGTTAAGGATTCATTTTGACCATTGTTTTCCATAAATAACTTCATGTGGGGTTGAGCCATTTAACCCTTTCCTCCATAGATGTACCTTTATTGCATGGGCGAACACTTAAGATCCAGATGAGCCGGCACATCCGTGCCATCTGATCAGGATCTAAACTGTTCGCTTTTTTATTTATTAGGATATTTCTGACCAAAAAGCGACCAGTGCAGATCCTGATCAGACGGCACAGATTTGCCGGCTGTTCTGGATCTACACTGGTCGCACATGCTTCAACATGCATATATATGGAGGAAAGGGTTAATAGTTTTTAGCAGCTTTTGTGGGTAGCAAGTTACAAAATGTTTACGGTGATCACTCAGTTAAAGGTGAGGTTCACTGTAACTAAATATAGAATTCATAATGTTTATGTATTGAAGGGTTGTCACTGAACTGTGCAAAAGATCATAAACTTAAACCTGGAGACCAGTCTCAAATGTCAAGCATCTGATAGGCTGAAATGGTGACCAGTCGCCATTTCAGCCAAATCCAATGCTTGAGATTGGAGACTGGTCTCCAATCTCTGTTTTATGATCTAGGGCCTTGGTCTTCTAAATAATTCAAAACAAGAATGACCAATTCAGTGTTTAATCACATTGACCTGCATTTAATGTCAGATGAAGTAAACCAAGTTTTCACTATCTTGCCCAATTTCTGTTGTTTTGTTTTATTTTGATGTTGTGATAAATGTTTATCTTTTGCTTTTTGATAGCTTTTCAGTATTTATGATTGTAAATGTTACTGTTGTAATTGTATTTTTATGTGAAATCCTTATTTTGTTTCACCACATGCTCAATACATTTGAATTGTGTATTAAGAACAAATCATTTTGCAATAAGTACAGTAAAAGTAAAGTTGAATATTGGCATATTTTTAGTGTAGCGGTTTGAAAATGGGTGATATTGTGCTCCTTTCTGAGTTTATTAGTCACAAGGCACAGACTAGTCATGGTTGGAACAAAATGTTTTAAATGTAAAACAGTTAATGCTGGTTTTTGGTTGATGCTAGATTTTGGGAACAGCAATTCATACTTTATCATAAGGTTCTGTTCTATGTGATATTGTTGTTTGCTGTTATTTAATGTCTGTAAAATCTCCGGTTTTAATGTTTTAGAGGAGCAAAATTCTAGATTGTGTATTTTCAGAAAATCACAACCACATCAACATGTGCACTTTGCCCAAAAGCTAGTGAGCTGTTTTAGGGAGATCCTCTGCTAATTCAGTCTTTCTAGTGAAAACCATGATATGATATTATCTTATCTGATCTTACACATTTTCAGCCTGATAAGTTTCCCCTCTAAGAGGTTGGGAACAGTAGAATTAGGCTGAGGGATTTGGCAATAGTCCAAATCAATATCTGAAGAACAAAACTAATTGATCTCAGATCTTTGTTCAAATTTGGTGCATTCACAATTGTTCTATGGGTAATTTGTTCCATATGATTATTCCTTTACTCCATTTATATGCATCTTATCTCATGGGCAAACTGTGTTGATCCAGATCAGCTGGCACATCCCTGCTTTCTGATCAGGGTTTGCACTTTTTGCTTTTTGGTCAGAAATAACCTTATAAATAAAAAAGCAAACAGTGTAGATCCTGATCTGATGGCACAGATGACATAAAGGCATATATGGAGGAAAGGGTTTTTTTTACTAGTGATACAAATGTTTGACATGACTTTTTATTTTATGATATCCATTCACACTGATAAATCATTTGAAAAAAGCAGTATGAGCTCCATTATCATAAAAAAACTTTAGTCAAAGTGTTTTTATTGTCTTGGATTATGATTAAGTTCAATAGTTAATTTTATTAAAGTTAAAATCAACTGCCACATGAATGTGACTCAAATGATATGTCTGAAAGTGAACCTTGTCACTATTAAGAGGCATTACTTAACACTTTCCTCCATAGATGAACCTTTATTGCGAGGGCAAACAGTTTAGATCCAGATCAGCCGGCACATCCGTGCCGTCTGATCAGGATCTAAACTGTTCGCTTTTTGATTCATTAGGTTATTTCTAACCAAAATGCGACCAGTGAAGATCCTGATCAGACGGTATGGATGTGCTGGCTGATCTGGATCTTCACTGGTCACACATGCGTATATATGGAGGAAAGGGTTATATTGGTTTGTGATTTACAAGTAAATTGGGATGATATGCATGCAAACAAATTGTCAGTATTGTCTTTTTGTTGAAATCCAAGAAATGATGATTGAAAAATATATTAATATTATATTTAAAAAACCCAAACAAATGTGGAAAGTTTGGAAACAAAATTAACAAAAACAGTTTTCCTATCACAGTTTGGACACCTGTGTTGCTGTATTTTCCAGTGTTAAGTTTTATTTTCAGAACCATTGCTTTTCAGCTAAGTCAGGTGTGTTATGTTAATGAACTTTCTACCTTTTGTGTGTTCAGTAAAATATTAAAAGATCTCCTGATTTTTGTTTTTTTATTTGTCATCAGCTAATTTGTATGGTAGCTTTGATGTTGGAAGAACAGTAGACTAAGCAATTGCAACTAGGATGCCACTCATGAATTGTTCTGTTACTGTAGTGCAAGTGAAGTTGCCCAGTTTTGTCCGGATCATATGGCGCATCTATGCCATTCTGATCTCATGATCTCAATCTGCACAGGATGCATCTCGGTCAGATGGCACAGATGTGCTGGCTGATCTGGGCCTACAATGTTCACCTACGCCACAAAGGTGTACATATGGAAGAAAGGGATAATTTGCATTGGTTTAATTAATTTTATTTAAAGAATATCTTGAGAACTTCTAACTGACGACTGTAGTGAAATAAAAAGAACAAAACAGTTTATAATCTAGCATTATTTTTCCACCATCACCATGGTAATGTCATAAATTGTCTTTGAGGCAGTTTTCTTTATAAATTGTTAAGTTTGGTGATTAATGTCATGTGAACCAGATTTTGTAACAAAACCAGACCAGTGATGGGTTCATTTAAATCAGTCTTTCAATAATAACTTCAACCAGTGACTGTGAATGTTTTTGGTTTAAATTTTTCAAATTCTTAGATAACTTTACTATTCAAACTTGTCTACACAAATGATCCTCAGTAATAACTGCACCAATAAATTCAACTCTTCCTTTTTTATTTCCTATAGTTATACCCTTTTGTGCACCAAAACCTTCAACTATGATCTGTAACAAACTTCACTTCAACTACATGTATATAGAATTTGTTCAGATTCAACCAAACTATACTGAGTATATGTAACTGATCACAAGGACTGGTCAAGGTTTCAAAGTTATACCCCCTTTGTGTCTTAGAAGTTTAAATAAGCAGTTGAAAGTTGCCATATTATACTTGATTATTTTTGTGGAGTATTTAATTCTGAGTTTCTAACACTCCATACAGAACTGGGCCCAAGATCATAAAACTAAGTTTGGAGATCAGTCTCAAATCTCAAGCATCTGATTGGCTGAAATGGCAACCAGTCAGATTTGAGACTGATCTCGTGATTTAGTTTTATGATCATGGGCTCAGCAGATATCCAGATAAGTAAACACATTCAAGACAACTGATCAAGATCCTCACTGTTTGCTTTTTGATTTAACAGGTTATTTCTGACCACAAAGCAAACCGTGTTAATCCAGACCAGATGGCATGATGACAATAAAACTGGTCGCATATGTAAAACTAGTAAAACATGTATCTGTGAAGATGGACTTAAATGTGTCTACAGATGCACAATCCAGTTTTGATGATGCTTGTGTGATGGTAAATTAGTTGTCTGAGGTGGCAGAGTAAACATGGTCTAGGCTGGTACACATACTGCATGCTCGCAGCACACTGCTCTGTTTTTCCATCAAAAGAACCTGAATTGAAGTGAATTCATTGCACCTTGTCAATGGTGTGGTTCAATCTAGGTCTACTCTGGTTGCTTCTTGTCATCAGTCAATTATCTAATGATTCTAAAAGTGAACAGTCAAAATCATGTTAGGACTGCATTTATGCGCTGATTGATCATATATGTACACTATTCACCTTTGAAATGAAACAATCGGGGATCTTTCCTGATTTTGTCACGTAAATGTTGTTAAAATGTTGACAAATCAAAGGTCCAGGACCTGCAGGCATATTTAGCGCACACCTTGAAATATTGCAGGCTCGGTTTGATTAAGCCTGTTCATGTACAGTAATGGCGCATATGACTTCCCACGCCGCCTAGTTAGGGGTTGAGCGCAACTCAATATTTACATAAAGTAACAGTACAATTTGGATACCTGTTAAACGATGGTATGCATATAGAAAATGCCAATATAGTTACAAGTTCAGGAAAGTATATGTTTATGCATATAGAAAATGCCAATATAGTTAACAGTTCAGGAAAGTATATGTTCAAAACGGGAAAGTGCTGAAAATGATTGGTTTTCTTGAATATCATTCATTTTTGAGCTTGAATATCTCATAAACAATAATGTTTTAAATCTTCGGCCTCAGTAGAATTTTAGATAATTGTTTTAAGAATGGATACAACCAATAACTATGTAGCTTCAATGTTTTCTGTGATGCCCGGAGCTTATACCCCAAGGCATAAATGTGTGTTTTCTTTCCCGAATGGGAAATTTTTCAATCAATATTTCCTGATCGGGAAAGTGAAAAGGGGAATCCCCAACTTTCCCAAACAGGAAAGATCCCCGACTGTAAAAGCTGTATACAATCTAGTAAAGTTTAAGAAAAATACAGGGAAACCTTCTCTCCTGGAGGCCAGGGAGTTAAGGGCCCAAGATCATCAACTAATATTGGAAACCAGTCTCAAATTTCAAGCATCTGATTGGCTGAAATGGCGACCAGTCACCATTTCAGCCAATCAGATGCTTGATATTCAAGACTGGTCTCCAGTTTTAGTTTTATGATCTCTTTGTCATTCTCTTAACTACTGTGTTAGATACTAATTCTTTAACACTTTCCTCCATAAATACACATTTTTACTCATGTGCAACCAGTGTAGATCCAGGATCTGCACTGGTCGCTTTTTGGTCAGAAATAACCTAAAAAATCAAATAACGAGCAGTTTAGATCCTGATCAGAAGGCAAGGATGGGCTGGCTGATCTGGATCTAAACTGTTCGCCCTCGCAATTAAGGTTTATCTATGGAGGAAAGGGTTAAAAGTTCCATAACAATGATTATTTGAAATATGACAAATTTCTTAAAACTGACTTTTTGCCCAAGATCCTGAAATTCTGCAGGAATCATTAATTTGTGCAAAATAAAAATTAACCTTGTGAAAAGAAAATTTACATTTTCACAGAAATTTTCTGCTGTTGTTTTGTTCTTCAATACATCCCCCCAAAATAGAACAAAGGAAACAGGGCTCTTACTGGAGGGAGACTTGGGAGAAGTGGTCTCCCAAAAGTGACCAGACTTCTCACTTCTTTGAGCTATGGGAGAAGTCATTTTGTATAGACTATATAGCAAAAGAATGCTGTTGACTGCAAACTTCTCCACAATTCAGTAAAATTATGACACAATTTCTCCCTGATTTGCAAGTCTAGTGAGAGCGCTGAGAAAGCAATTTTAATTAATCTATGATCTTTTCCTTCACAACTGTTCAGTCAAAATAACAATAATAACTTCAACAATACTTCTGGTTTATCCATACTTTAATATAACAAATAAAACCCACATCAGCACTAAATCGATTAATAAAATTTTATAAAACAAGGGCCCCAAGAGGATAAAATTAAAACTGGAGACCAGTCTCAAATCTCAAGCATCTGACAAGTTGCAATTTCAGCCAGTCAGATGCTCGAGATTTGAGACTGGTCTCCAATCAGTTTTATGATCTTGGGCCAAAAGCTCATTTGGCATCAAGTACTGTTGTACTAATCCCTGATTCTTTCAGACAAGCATTTTTTCTAGAAACAACTACAGTAGGAGATTCACTGGCACAATCCCACTTTCGTTCCACAAAGATGGATGAAATCTTCAGCCATGGTAGAAGTAATACAAATCCTGGATGATATTCATGTTTTTCCTACGTTCAGTGGAATATTAAGCCTTTAATCCATGAATATTACTAATGTCCCATGACCGACCAATACAGATCCAGGTCAGTCTGCACATCCATGCAATCTTATCAGGATCTACACCGTTCGCTTTTAGATATATTCAGTTATTTCTGACCAAGATGTGATCCGAGTAAGATCCTGACTTGACTGCATGGCTGTACAGATCTGGATCTTCATGGTTGTGCAGGCTGATACTTCTTTCCTCCATAGACACTCCTTTATTGCATTGGTGAACAGTGTAGATTCAGATCAGCCAGCACATCCGCGCCGTCTGATCAGGATCTGCACTGTTCGCTTTTTGATTCGTTGGGTTATTTCTGACCAAAATGCGACCAGTTCAGATCCTGATCAGACAGCACTGATGTGCCAGCTGAACAGGAATTACACTGGTCGCACATGTGTAAAAATGCGTATATATGGAGGAAAGGGTCAAACAAATTCAATAAACCCATATTGAAGGAGTATAGGATTAAACAATTATCATCAATATAACACAGTCTTAGGATCTAAATTAATCTCCTTCTTTTTCAAAGTAAATACTTATATTCAAACTTAAAAAATTGAATAAAAGCATTGTCAAAAATCACAGCAAAGACACTTACCGGTACTTCCTTAGTATCTTTTTTATCATACTATTTATTGGTTTTCATTACCAAGTTTGTGAAATTTAAATAATTCATGTACCACAAAAAGAAATGACAACACTATAAAGCATTTAAAATGGATTTATGAAAAAAAGTACTAATTTTAAACTGCTTGTTTGTGGAATCTGTATGCTCTACCGGTAGCTGAGGACTAGGGGATAACATCATAGTTTAAAAAACTGTTTTTAAACATTTGTAATCACTCAAGCCATTTTTAAGTCTGGCAAACCAAACACTTTGTCATACAGTTCCATACGTCCAAACCACATTGGTTTTTCATCTTTACTGATTTCACACAAGATCTGAAGGGGGTTTTCATCCTGCCAGGTCGCAGAGGTGAGAAAATCACCCCAATATGTGGGCCCGAAATACAACATTGACAATCTTTTGATGTGAAACTCATGAAAGCTGGATTTTATGTGCTTGAGTTGTTCTTTTCTTGAAGCAACACTTGTGTTTTCTGTAAAATATCTCAGATACGAGGCACATCTTGTCCTTTCATTGTGATCTGTATCATTCAAAGGCACTGTAAAGCTTGCCATATGAGTTGGATCAACTTTCTGTGAAGGGCTTACAAACACTTTACCATGTGGTGGAGGCAACGGTAAATTTGGTATGAATCTGTTTTTCCACCATTCGGGCATTGGTTCAGCTTTCCCCATTGTCTTTTCTGTAAATGCATAAACACTTCTGGTCCTTATCGAAGGACTTAAATTCCCACCACAGAATACCTCATTTGTTGTAGTGAATGTGCTATGTCCAATGTCTGTAAGTTTAACTTGAATGTCTAGAGGAGCTTTGGGTGTAGTTGTTTCATAAAACTGACTACCTATGTCCATGATACAAGCTTTGGTGTATACTCTGTAGTTCTGCTGACGAAGGCCAAGGTAGTCCAGAAATGACGGCTCATGACCCAAAGAAGCCGTTTCCACATGACTCATCATGTCAAATACTGTTGGCATATTTGGCTGACCTGCAAATATATTTTTATTAAACCCTTTTCTCCATAGATATACCTTTATTCCGTGGGCTAACAGTGTAGATCCAGATCAGCCGGCTCATCCGTGCCATCTAATCAGGATCTAAACTGTTCGCTTTTTGATTCATTAGGTTATTTCTGACCAAAATGTGACCAGTGCAAATCCTGATCAGACAGCCCGGATGTGCCAGCTGATCTGGATCTACACTGGTCGCACATGCGTAAAAATGCGTATATATGGAGGAAAATGATAACAAAAACAATTAAACAAAACAAATGCTTCAAAAACATATGCAGTCTTATGTTAAAAAGTTTATTTCTGAAGGCAACACCAACCACTGAAGATCCAGATTGGCCATCAGTCTGATCAGGATCTAAACTGTTTGAATTTAAATTCATTAGGTTATTTCGGACAAAGATGTGACCATTACGGATTCAGACAGCATGGATGTGGTGGCTAATCAAGATCTACACTGGTTGCTTATGTTAAAATGTGTATAGTTTATATATAGAATCAACTCAGTAAAGGTTTAACATTCTCTCGGATGCAGATGTGAACTCTAAATACATGTACAGTGTTATTTAGTGTTGTGTGGATCAACGTTAACAATAAATTACCACATTTTATCAGAACATTGTATTCAAAACTCATGTATAAGATTAGGGATAGAGAAAATGTTGAATTATTCTATACTTCAAACAAATGCAACAATATAATAGCTGGCTTACAACCTCTTGTCAACTTCTTAAATAATTGCATAGGAAGAAAATTTTTAAGGTTCCCTACTTATTCTGAAATCATGAATTTCCAGGCCTGAAGGTTATAAAGCTGAGATTGGAAACCAGTCTCAAATCTCAAGCATCTGATTGGCTGAAATGGCGACCAGTCGCCATTTCAGCCAATCAGATGCTTGAGATTTGAGACTGGTTTCCAGGCTCAGCTTTATAACCTTGGGCACATGTTTGAGATGCATTTGGTTATGTGTTCAATTTTCATATTTGGTAGAATTTAGTTAATTATTTTTGCACAATTCAGGAACAGACTCCTTACTTTAACATCCTCGAGAGGAAAAGCTATTCTGTAAAAGATCTTAGACTCGGATGAAAGCATAATTAGTCATAGAAATACTTCATCATTATGTAGTACTATCTTTTATGTAATCTTACTAATGTTTAACCCTTTACTCCATATATATGCCTTTTTGTGCAAACAGTGTAGATCCAAATCAGCCGGCACATCTGTGATGTCTGTGCACTGTTCCCTTTTTGCTCAGAAATAACCTTATAAATCAAAAATGATTAATAAGGCAATTTCATATTTTTGGTTAGACAAGCTCATCTTTTGTACATTCATAGCAGTAATTAACTAACAATTGTCAAAGTCTCCTCAAATGCAAACTCTGTTGGAATGAACTGGCTATGGCACAAATAAAGCTTATAAGTTTCACTGGAAATAATGTGTATAATGTGCATCATTTTGGATTTTTCTGCATTCAATGAATTAAATCATTCCATGTATATGCTTGTATGCTGATGTATTTATCCCATGACTCCATGATATATTGCTTTTACCCCCTTGGCAAACAGTGTACATACAGATCAGCTGACAAGAAGCTGTGTGAATTTGATGGCACAGATGTGGCAACTGATCTGGATCTACACTGGCTGCACATGTGATAAAACCCATATTTATGGAGTAAATGTTTATACCTGTATGGTCAATGTCATCAAATCTGAGTCCTGGAAGCACCACCTGAACCCCATTCTGATCTTTGTTCACATGGATCATCAGATTCAGGGACGGATATGCTCTACAAAGAAAAACAACAACAACAGACTGAATCCACTTAGGCATATTATATATTGTATTTAACACTGGCTTGGTGGAGTATGAACTTTTGGATGTTCCTAAAAAGAAAACTTTTTCGGACATCGCAACCTCTGCCCAAACCAAAATTTTCTTGTTCTTTGACACAAGGGACATTATTCTTAACAACAAAATGTGGCTGGCTAATTCAAATAACAAAAATTATTATTTTTGTCTCAGGTTCAAATCTACAAATCTCTTATTTCAGGAACATTCCTAAAAATAGACAAAATAGCCATATGTGATAAGAATCAAGTTGAAGCTAAAATAATGCTCAGACAATTTAGGAAAAACTCTGATCTTGTAAATTTCGCAACCCATCAATTCATCTGAACTACTAGTAAATCAAGTTCATATAGTGTGTGCCACATGTCAGTAATGATATCGAGCTTAACCAAAACAAATTAAGACTGCATTTTTGCATGCAAATTATACTCATGTAAAGCACAGTTGATCATATTTGGCCTTTAATAATATCCTAGACTAAGGTGCAAAAGTGTCCCATTATCTTGATACACACATCTTTTAAACATAACAAAAAACTTTCAATCATTATACAAGTCTGCTAATTGTAGTTGGATGGCAAATAAAACAAGAGTGCCAAACTGACACAAAATACGCCCGTCAAAATGCTGATCATCAAAGTTGCGTAACGATCTGATGAAAATTTTTCCACTTGGAGAGCAGATACCGCTAATTCAGTTT
Organism: Corbicula japonica; assembly: GCA_038501625.1. Classification (NCBI taxonomy): domain Eukaryota; kingdom Metazoa; phylum Mollusca; class Bivalvia; order Venerida; family Cyrenidae; genus Corbicula; species Corbicula japonica. The sequence continues at coordinate 374,389 of JAZAYU010000034.1, read as the reverse complement.
TTGGACAATTCAAGGGCCATAATTCAGGAGTGCCTGGTTATAGAACTTGGTCGAGATATTATGCCCACCAACATATTAACCAAGTTTGATAAAGACAGGACAAAAACTCTTTGACTTACTGAGTGGAAGCCCAAAGTTTGGACAATTCAAGGGCCATAATTCAGGAGTGCCTGGGGGGATTTGGCTGGTTATAGAACTTGGTAGAGATATTATGCCCACCAACATATTCACCAAGTTTGATAAAGACCGGATGAAAACTCTTTGACTTAGAGAGCGGAAACCCAAATTTTGGACAATTCAAGGGCCATGATTCAAGAGTGACTGGGGGGATTTGGCTGGTTATAGAACTTGGTCGAGATATTATGCCCACCAACATATTCACCAAGTTTGATAAAGATTGGATGAAAACTCTTTGACTTAGAGAGCGGAAGGCCTGCGCAGGTGTTCCCATAATACGTACCGTTTTTCAAACGGGCGTATAAAAAAGGGTTAACTTGTGATTTGAATAAAATTAAAAATTACCTTTGCAAACAATCAATTATCCAATAAACAATCCTAAATTTTATATGTCAGGTGTCACTTATTTTAGTCCACAATTCTCTCAGTGACACTGATAAGATGAATTTGGAATCTTATGGCACAACTGTTAAGTGTCTGAGATTAGATTTTACCGTAGATTTTTTATAATTTATACCTAGGTCTACACAATATCTGGGTTTCAATCCTTGATATCAGTGGATTGAAATATCAGGATTTTTTTTAATCCCACTGGGTTATCACATGTATGCCAGGGATGAATTATGCTTCTTTTTTTTGCAACCTGGGACACATTCTTTTTGTCAAATTTACTTTGAAACGGCCGATATCAAACAGAGAACATTGCTTCCATGACTGATGACAAAATGAAAGTGTACTGGGATCATTCATATTACCAGACAAAAATTGACATTTTTTCTTTCTAACTTTTGTATTTTGCATCATAATCATAAAAAACTTTCACGGAGTAATCGTCAGTTCTTCTTTTACATAAGCGTGATTATTTGATACTGAAAGCACTGTTTTATTTTATGAAAAGAGGCTCCAAAGGAAGGCAGTATAGCAGCAGATAAAATTGTAACGGAAGCTCAATTTACTGGACAAGAAGTTTCAATGTATATTTTGTAAGTTTTAATTTTAAATTTTGATAATTTTCCATAAACATTCACTAAGCGGCCTTTTCCGATTAAGCTTATCATTTACATATGGAAAACCCTTCACTGTTTCTATAAATAATTAGAAATACGCAAGCTATAGTGAGGTCCTAAATGGGTGAAAATTTAGGTAGTTATATATAATAAGATAAAATGTTGAATGATTATGTCATCAATTCATGATAATCTGTCCGTCTGCTGCTTATTATTTCCTACATACTTGCACAAAAACATTCTATGTAATCGTTTTGTAATTTGACGAGACATCTTCAAATACCCTTTGGGCGCCTCTAGATTGGCGCATGCGCAGTTACGATAAATCCCCGGTGTGACGTAATCATGAACTCTCGTTGTAAACAAAAGGGCATGTAGTAAAAATATCATTTTATACATGAATATTAACCGACTGCGACGTTGTTGTTATTTTCATGGAAGGAACACGTGACTACACGATTCTTACATAATTTTCCCCGAATTCAATCAAAAATTGAGTGTGTATTCGACTGATATAAAATTTGTCCGGTAAATTGATTGTCCGGTAAATAAGTAGGAACCCAGTATGGAAAATTCCTCATTAAAAAAAATAACTGTCTGGTTCATTTTCAAGCATGTGAAGTGCCTGCCGATTTGTATTAAATTTGTGACTGAACATGATTTAGCAATAAATTGTTGCTTGTCATAAAAACAGATTTTTAAAAGATTTCGATTTTTTAATGTTAACCATTATTAAACAAGTTTATCCAATAAGCTCTCTGCATTCACCATTACCATAAACTCTCCCTGACCAAAATACGATCCATACAGGATTTCAAAATCGATCATGACCTTAGCATCTAATGAGGACACATCATAATTTTTAAGGCACAGGTTAACAATAATACTGTATAGTTTGTCTGTTAAACCTCTTGTAGATTATTTTCTTCTTTGATTGTATAGTGTCTGAAACGAAATTTTGTATTTTTGTACAAGCATAATCACTTTCAGGTCAATATTCCATGCTAATGATTAATCCAATGTGCATTATAAGGAGCAGACCCTGCCTTCAGTCATTAATTTCTATAAAGTCATAGAGAATGATGGAGACTTTCGTTCTGTATAATCAGCAGTGTAGGCCAGAACATTTACCTGTGGAGCTTTTGAAATGCGTTTGGGTTTCTCAACAATCGAACTGACATTTTCAGTTGTTGTTGTTGTTGTTCCCTGTCGGTCCTACTAAACACTGCAAAGTCATACATAGTCATGCGAAATAACATTATAAATGCATAAAAGTATGTTATAATTATATGTAAATCTGTTTAAATATTATGTATTGAAATAAAGCGTCACATTCGCATACAAAGTCAGTTGTAAAACTGACAAAGTCAAGCTATGTCCTTAAAATATCCATTCCAAGTCGATTAAAGGCATTTTATTCATTATTATAATTTCACAAAAGAGTAATTTAAATTAAGTTATTTATTTAATTTAAAATGATATTTGTTAATTGAAAGATTATTACTCCGTGGCAAAGCCAGTTATAGTTCTCCAAAGATTATTCAATGTCAAGAGCGATGATCCACATTTTCCAAACAAAGTCATGTACACTTTTATAAAAATGTGTCTATATAATTTATTTTATCTTTAAAGGAAAGAACGTTCAGTGTTTTGTGTGTGTGTGTGTGTGTGTGTGTGTGTGTGTGTGTGTGTTGATTTTTTTTTTCATTTCAATTGTCTTAATATCAATTTCACGTAAGACGGCATGTAGTTGCAGTTCAAAGCGTCTTTAATCACGTTATTTCCCTTTGTGTATACCAAACTGCAAGTCGGAGAGTAAATGACAGGAGAGATTAAATTAGAGAACTTTCGCACCTATATCTTTTATTAAAGGTAAGTGTTAAAGGTAAGTGGTCAGTGAAGAACAATTTCGCATTTAATGACAAACACATGTTTTAGAGATTGAATACAGAACGTTCGCACATTTGTCGGCAATCTGTTTAATTAAAGGTCAATTGACATTTAACAACATTAAGCGCATTTAATGAGGGACACCTGCACGAAATCTCGTGTCGTATATATAGAATTATATTGCATTATTAAATAAGTCTGTGTATGTTTTCGCATTTGTGGATTGGATTTATTGTGTTGTGTTATGTTATAGTGTTATTTTCATAAAATATAAAATGTGCACACTTATATTTGTTTCGTATGTGCATTGTTTCGTTTTTAGGAAGTTTAGTTAAACAAATATTTTAGAATAATTTTGGGCTTCAGTCAGTCACTAACCAGCAACAATGCCTTCTGGCCGTTCCAGAAAGCTTGTTAAAATTGATCAGGATTATATGTTCTTTAATAGTTAAGATTACATTAGCTAACATATGACTGGACTAATACTAGTATATATTATGTACTGTATAGAAATGGGATCTGACTGAGGTCACACAAATTTATTATTCATAAAACACTTTATTTTTAACACTAACTGTATTGTAGGATCTGTAACGATAATGACATGTTGTAGTAGTTGATTGATTTTTGAATATGACATTTTGGTCTTATTCTGGTATAAATAACATATAATTAGTAATAAATAGTATTTAAATTATACAAAATAAATTATGAATGTACATACATTAACTTAATTAAATTAAATTTTATTATACAAAAATAACGTGTTTGAAAGTAAAAAATAATTTAAAGATATCATCATTCTTACTATTTACTAGAGCGATATTCCTTTAAATCTTCAACAATTTTAATTCTGCGCTTCTAATATATAATTTAAGACATAAAACTGTTTACTTACACTTAAAATCCGTTTTTCATGGGAATCTGCATAAATCTACATAAATTCAAAGATTATGACTGCCATTAAAATCCCTTATGCTTATGCCTTAGTTAGCAAAGGTTTGGCTACTTTTCAACATTCAAATTTACCTTTTCGGACGAAGCTAAAGAATAACGGTTTCAAAATTCACGTAGAGAATATAATGGCTATTTTATTAAAAATAATAAAAGAAGTGAACACGATGTTTCTTCTTATTTTATGAACCCGCGCATAGATATTAAAATAATGTGATCGATATTGTTAGAACATGTTTATCAGCGATAATTAATTTTATTTAATAATAGTATATAATAAACATAAGACCGTTCACTTAAAATTTTTATTCGCTTAAAACTATTCACTACCGATAATGGGAATAAGTTAAATATTATGACAATGTGATAGTTTTTCTTTTATGACTGATTGTTTAGTCCTAAAAAAGGACCTTTTGGCGAAGTATAGCCCTAAACAGGACTAGATCCTTTCATTTTTTGGCACAGCATCATATGAATGAACTGACCCTTCTATCATAAACAAAATCAGAGAAAAGGTAGAGCATCAAAAACCTAGTGACGTATATGCGCAAATGACCGACACTAGCCACAATTCATCGGTGAATTATCCGCGTGACATACGACAGTGTCAAAACATAAAGGCAAAACTAAAATCTGATAAGCGCAACCACGCCCCTTCAAATAATATCGCGGATGAATTGATTCGAATTTTTCAAATGGTAAACAACAAACATCCCTTCGTAGCCGAGGTAATCCACTCACGCTACAACCCGATCCCTTCCATCATTTGCTATACAGAAGAGCAAGTCACTGACTTCAGGTCATTCATAAAATCGAAAGAGGGGGTGGTCGGCGTTGACCGGACGTTCTCCCTGGGTAAGTGCTTTGTAACCACCACCGTATACAAATCACACAAAGTGACAAGAAAAGGTTCCGGTGATCCACCCATACTACTTGGGCCAATGATGCTGCACAGCTCTGTACGGAACTGGGAATTTCTCATTGAACGTGCGTTACGCAATTTTAAGAATTACGAAACTCGCTTGGACATCCAAAACACAAGAGGAAAAGAAAAGCCTGTTTGAACAAACTTTTGAAGGCCGGATCATGTGCGGAAAAAATCTGTCACTTCAAGCGACGGCAAATATATTGTCTTCAAAGAACCGAAATTGGCAAAAAAACCAAATCAGCGCACACGATGCCGAGCAACTAGGACCCAGAGAAAGTAAAACAAGTGTGTCACACGATATGCTTTATGCATATTACTACCCCGTAGGGTACGCTCTTCCTTTTACTTCCTGGGTCTACAACATGAGAAATCCGTGTCACTGTAGATAGTCTGTACATAGTAGTTAAATGTTATGTTAGGGCTATGGGAAATTAGACTAGAGTGTGTCACATGCATATTATTACCCCGTAGGGTACGCACTCTTGTTCGAAATCCGAGCCCTACTATTAACAACAACGTGTAGTTATTAGTTATTAGTTACATATATATTTTAAGGGGTAAGAGTAGTGAACCATTATGTAGTTTTTGTAATAAATTGTAGTGATATGAGGTGTAGTTTTATTATCGCAGTGTACATATACACAAGCTGTTGTTAAGTGCAATGCAGTGCTGTACTGTAGTGTTATAGTGTCTTGTTGTACTGTAGAGTTGTGTGTTGTAGTGTAGCATTAACAGCGAGTGTAAAAAGTAAATAATGTTGTATTGCTTATGTGTTGTATATTTGTATTGTGTCATGTATTATATTGTATACATTAAAGTTCATTATGGTGTAGTGTTGTATAAAATATCACAGTAAAGTTAGCGCTGTGTACTTGTACAAGTAAATAAGATGTTGTGTAGTATAATGTAGTTTTGTAATATAATGTTTGTTATTGTATTGTTTTTGTATAAAGGTGTTGTATGTTGTCTTTTAGTGAATGTTATTGTAGTTATCAGAAGTGTAAAAACCATATAGAAAGTAGCGCCGCTTTGGATGCAGGTTAAATGATATTTTCTAATTATTCCACTGTTCCGTTGATCTTGGCACAATGACATTTCCTAAAAGAAAAAAAATAAACACATATTAAAATATTTTTTATAAAAGCACAGAAAACATGGTTACTTTCTTTTATTTGGCAAATATCATTCTTAATAATAAAAATAGCAATATATTTCGACATTTTTAGAAACTTTGGCGATTTCCAAATTAAGAAAAGAAATAAATTGGGCCATAGCGAGAGTGCCCACACGTCGTGTGGCCTGGATGTGGCTGGACTTTTACATTTTCATACATTTAAGTTGCAATGTTATCTATATTTTAATAATAGACATAATGTTAAAGTAAAGCTATAACGAAATACTCTCTATCAAGATTTATTTTGGAATATTTGAATTGGCTTTGCATACATTTATTGATTTAATGGTATTACAACTGACTTTGTTTCACATTTTGATCAATTTATTTATAAATGATATTTTTTAAATAAATACTGGGGAATACTATGCATTATAATAATGTAGAATATGGCCTTGTCACACTTAAAACTGACTTTGTATGACTTTGTCATACTTTATACTGACATTGTATGACTTTGTCATACTTAATACTGACTTTGTATGACTTTGTCATACTTAATACTGACTTTTTCATACTTTATGCGGACTTAATGTGGCTTTGTATTTCCAAGAATTCGTTAAAACAACAAAATTTGATAATTTTTTTTAACATTAATTGCTTTTATGCATACATAATATTATTTTACAAGCCTTTGTAATGCTAAATACTGACTTTTTCGTACTTAATACTGACTTTGTCATACTGTATACTGACTTTGCCATACTTTCTACGGACTTCATTTGACTTTGTATCAAAATATATTTCTAATAATTCCTAAAAAAACTACAATTGTATAATTTTTATAAACATTAATTAATATTATGCATCTATTATAATATTTTACCTGCCTCTGTATTACTTAATACTGACTTTGTCATACTGTAGACTGACTTTGTCATACTGTATACATAATTTATTAGGTTTTGTACTGTAAATTAGTACCACAAAGGCATAAAAAGTAGTTTTTATTAAATAATTCATTCTAATTCATATTTTTATTCATATTTTATTTTATATTACCTGCCTTTGTCATACTTTATACTGACTTTGTCATATTGTAACTGACTTTGTATGACTTTGCCAGACTTCGTATGACTTTGCAGTGTTTAGTAGGACCCTTCCCTGTTGTCTGCCGGTGCGCATGTAAATTCAATTCCCTCGCAGAGTTGTCGTTCCTTACAGGTTGAACCAAAGTAAATCTAATTCCCATTGACCTCAATGTTAAATTCTCAATATTCAATGTACATTTAACATGTTTTCTGTCATCTTAATTTCTAGACAACCATATATTGCCGTGAAGATCTACATTTCATCTATTCAAAAGCACACAGGAAACAGGGGGTTAACTTACTTGTAAGAAAATTACTGATCTCTAACCGGACAGACCCTATTTTAAACGCAGTATCGCAAATACGGTGCCAAAAATATACATCCGCTGATCCGGAACTAGTTCGCCTCTACCAAAACTAGATATAGGCATGAAATTGCTTTCATTTATTGTCCTGATATGTTATTTCTGCAAACAAGCCACAAAAAGGCCGATTTCTAACAGTTAAGAGGCCCCCAGCTGAAAAAATAGCATATTATAAAAACGGACTTCATTCGAATGGACCACGGAGGGATACAGCGTGATTTGGTGTAATTCAACCTACAATCAATCTCCCAACCTGAGCGCAGTGATTTGCTTCGTTTCGCTACTGAAACTGTAAGGGGAAGTAACCACTGCGGGAAGTTTGTCAATCTCCTTCGCAGAGTTGTCGTTCCTTACACTCACTTGACATCTCTGCGAAAGGCTCAATTGACCAAACTCGACAGCCTTATTTTATACAGTCATAAATTATGAATTTGAAAGCTTGTGGTAAAACAAATGACTGAAATCTTCACTATCTTTCATTAAAACCGAAGAAACACAAGCTATTGTAATTGTAATTGGTGGGTATCAAGTCAAAACGTCCTCAAGTCAAAACATCCCTCATTTGGTCAAAACGACCCCAATAAAAAATCAAAACGTCCCCATGTCGGTCAAAACGTCCTCATCATTTTTTCCACACCTTTTTTTATTTCAATTTGTTATTAAAACGTGGTTGTTTTTTTAGATTTAAAACTATCTTCAGAATATATACATGTTATACCAGCGAAAACTTTCGAATTTCACAAAATATGGTTTTATGCCATCGTTTTTGCACAGCGTATCTTCGAACTTAATACACTTAACCAATGTTCTAAATACATCGATCTTAAAATGTTATACTGATGTTAAATCAGAACATTGGTTAAATGTACGATTTAAAAAGATTTTATCCAGTATTTGTTTCAAGTAAAATGTAACTGGATACCGCTGTGACACATCCGATTTTTTATTGGGCAATTTCATTACTGGATCTTTCAATAAGTAATTAAGAAAAAAAGATGATGTGTCAAATGCCTCTTAGTTTTCATAAATAACCGTCTTTCTTCCAAATTTAAAATGGTATTTTATCCGTGTATAAAGTGTTACAAGCATGTATGACCGCGACAACACTCTGCGGCCGATGTTTTTTTAACTATAAACTGGGCTAAAATATTTTAACCCAGCTGTATATTAATATTTTCTAAATTAAACGCATAACTAACTATGATCGTATGTTAAATAAAATTGTTAAATAAAACATTTTACAAAGTTAAAATAGTTATGTCTCTCCCCCCACCCCCCTCTGGGGGAAACATATTGTTTTTGCCTTGTCCGTCTGTCCGTCAGTCCGTCTGTCACACTTCGTTTCAACTCAATAACTGGAGTACCCTTTGACCCAGAGCCTTCAAACTTCATAAGGTGATAGCCCTTATTGAGTAGAAGAACCCTATTGATTTTGGGGTCAGTAGGTCAAAGGTCAAGGTCACAGGGGCCCGAAGTGTGAAAACCGTTTCCGCTCAATAACTCGAGTACCCTTTGACCCAGAGCATTCAAACTTCAGCGAATGATAGCCCTTATTGAGTAGAAGAACCCTATTGATTTTGGGGTCAGTAGGTCAAAGGTCAAGGTCACAGGGGCTCAAAGTGTGAAAACCGTTTCCGCTCAATAACTCAAATACCCTTTGACCCAGAGCCTTCAAACTTCAGCGGGTGATAGCCCTTATTGAGTAAAAGAACCCTATTGATTTTGGGGTCAGTAGGTCAAAGGTCAAGGTCACAGGGGCCCGAAGTGTGAAAACCGTTTCCGATCAATAACTCGAGTACCCTTTGACCCAGAGCATTCAAACTTCAGCGGGTGATAGTCCTTATTCAGTAGAAGAACCCTATTGATTTTGTGGTCAGTAGGTCAGAGGTCAAGGTCACAGGGGCCCGAAGTGTGCTACAAACTTCATACAATGGTTGCTGTTGCAGCCTTGAAGAACCCTGTTGACTTTGGGGTATTAAGGCCAGACTTCAACTTTACAGGGGCCCGTAGAGTTAATATATAGATATATATATATATCCGTTTCAAAAAGGTGATATCACTTCCTTGGCCTTTATTCAATAGGGCGACGGGGGGAGACATGCGTTTTTCACAAAAACAGATTCTAGTTGTATTCTATTATTGTAAAATGGATATTTTCAATTGGGGACGTTATGACTTTTTACAAATAACCACTGAGGACGTTTTGACCAAACGAGGGACGTTTTGACTTGAGGACGTTTTGACTTGGGGACGCTTTGACTGTAAATCACCAAATACATTTATTTCTTCGAGTTTAAGGCGCACTTGATTGGTGTCCCGAATCAGTCCTATGTATACCGCGGGACACCGATCTACGCTCGTTTCAGTCCGGCTACTTGCGTGCGCTTGTATTTCCGGTAAAGTCGGGACATACCGCATGGCCCGGTCAAAACAGCTCGGCGCATTTATTTCCAAGATGGCGACGAAACAAAATGTGTCAGTTGAAATATTGAGAAATTGCCTATTATAGGACCCATATTTGTTTTCCATTCACATAGTGTTCTGGTGGCCATTTCAAGGTATCCCGAACTGCACTCTATTCATATGTACCGGATCGGTGTACCTATCACGTGATCGGAGTACTCGGCATATACCTATCGGTACATTACGGCGTATACAAACAAGTGCGCCTTTTAAGTAAAAGTAGTTGAAGGGTATGACTAGATACCGGAAAGGACATTTTGTCATTCGGAAAGGACTTTTTTTTTATCTCAACTTAGTAACTTTTCAGGGACATCAAATATGATAGATTGTGATATCTTATGTTTCATCATTGTATATATTATCCTTGATACAATAATCGAATGTTTGTGTAAACTATAGGTATTTTTAATGTTTTTAAGGTTCGATACAAACTCAACTTACCCAACTTTGCTGTGAACATTAAGTAAAAAATAGGTCTTAAGGAACATAACATGCCTAATCCCCATAAAGCAATCATTTCCACGTCTTTCCCCCCAAAAATGAAAACCTCCTTCCGAGTTTTTTTCTCGGAACTGAGTTCTTTCCTGTCTTTTTTCCACGGAAAGGAGTCCTTTCCGAGAAATTTTCGCGGAAAGAAGTCCTGTCAATGGAAAGAAAACAGTTCTGAGTTATTTCTTAGTCCTTTCCGATTCCTTTCCATTGAAAGATCCTCGGAAAGGAGTCCTTTCCCTTTTAAGAGTCCTTTCCGAGTCCTTTCCGCGGAAAGGAGTTCTTTCCAAGGAAAAGAGTCATTTAAACGTAAAGTCCTTTCCGGGTCCTTTCTTCGGAAAGGAGTCCCGTCTATGGAAAGGAGACATTTCCGAGTTATTTTCAAGTCCTTTACGACTCCTTACCATAGAAAGGTCCACGCAAAGGAGTCATTTCCATGGAAAGGAGTCATTTCCGAGTCCTTTTCGTGGAAATGAGCATTGTGTCGTCACCTGTCTCAAAATAGACCGGTGTAAACACAATGGGAAAGGAGTCCTTTCCGAGTCCTTTCCGCGGAAAGGAGTCCTTTCCCAGTCCTTTCCGCGGAAAGGAGTCTTGTCTATGGAAAGGAGACATTTCCGAGTTATTTCCATATCCTTTCCGACCCCTTTCCATGGAATGGTCCACAGAATGGAATCCTTTCCGAGTCCTTTGCAAGTAAGAAATACGTTCTGTCCTTTCCACGGAAAGCAGTCTATAAAAGAAGAGAACAGTGCAGATCCTGATCAGATGGCACGCATGTGCCGGTTGATCTAGCTCTACACTGTTCGCCCACGCCATACAGGCATATATATGCAGGAAAGGGTTAAAATTTGGTACACTTTCATAGTTTTACAAATCATTATATACAATTTATGATCAAATTTAAAACTATTTTAAAGCTAATTTTTTTTCTCTGCTTTTACAAGGGCATGGAACTTTCTGCCTGTTATAGACAAGACAGGCAGCATTAAAAAATTTAAGCTTATTTTAGCTTTTACTGACAGATCCCTCAGTGTTTTCCATAATAATGACTGGGACACTGACAGTTTTCAGTCTAGAATTATAAAGCAACATATTATAAATGTTAACACGAATTGTATTTATCTAAAAGTTCTACCAAAAATATTAAAATAAACATTGTCATTTTATTAATCCATGAATTATAATAGGAATACTTGAAGTCGATTATCCGATGATATTGATTATACACCTACCCAAAGTTCTAAATTAAATGTATATATTGTTCACAATGAACTAGTTTTTTTCTTTCCTTGTCAAGAGATGTTGTGAAAAGAACTGCTTTGTATTGGAATCAATTATTTATTTTTTTATTTTTTCTTGTTTTTTTTTGTCAAATGAATTCAATACCATGAACTTACATCTCAGGTTTAAAATTAGAACAGGCTTTACTTGAAAGCGAGGTAATAATAAAATGTGTCACTTTGATTGAATTGGGGAATTATTTAACACAAAAAGCTGCTGATTAATAAGATGAACGTTTTCCTTCTTAAGACTGGTCCTATTAAAGAAATTTAGAGCAATTTTCTGATAGCTTGGCCACTTGTTCCAAAATTATTTATTACAAGATTAGAGCTTAAAATGAAGACTGCTGTTGGAGACAGATCACAAAGAAATAGTATAATCAATGTCTTTTTTAGAACATTTGGTGAGTGTTCTTAGCTAATAAAAATAACAACATGAACAAAAATTATATTTTAAAAGGGGGAAATTTATTTTTAATGAATTGCTTCCATTATTACGGAAAGACAATGACGAACACTTATACTCACCTCTTCAGAACAGTCTAAGTTTTAACCATCGTTGTAAAACATACACCGACGCTTTGCACTGGAGGCCTTAGATGGAGTCCGTGATCTCTCCGCACGTTTCCTCTTGTTTTGGTGTGGTTTTCTTCCCGCGGATGGGGTTCTTACAGCAGTGCGTGCGCCGTCCGCGGAGATAATCACATTTTGGTTTTTTTCGACCAGTATCACGAAGGAATTTTCCCTCTTGTCTCTTTGTTCCTGCGTTATGTTAGCCCAATGATCAATGTCGGTGAGGTGATGATGAAAACTTATTGAAAGAGCATAGTTTCCGGTGTCGCGAATAGAACGTCACTTTTCAATCTTCTCACTCTCAACAATTCCTTCCAACTTACGAATGAATTCCGGAATATCACACGATTTCCACTTTGTTGCCGACTTTAAGATGTGATTGGCACTCTCACAGTTGTTTGTCCAATTTGTTGGAATTTTTTGTTGCCGTGCTGGTTCAACTACGTGTTTAAGGAGCAAAGGAACTAACTTACCTTCAAAATATCGAAGGAACTTCCGTTCTCTAACAGATCTGTCTTTATCGTCTATTAATGAACGTAACCTACCTAGCCTAGTTTCGTAAACATCAACGTTCATAGCTTCCACTAAACCCTCGCTCGAAATAAACCGGTCAGCAGTTCACTTCTTTGTTTTACTGGATACCCTACGACATCCTCCAAGTATTTGTTAGTGTTCTGCTTCAAGTGGCGAGTGCACAGTACATGCGTGCCATGGAAACAACGTTTGATTGCATTCTTGAAGGACAGCTCTTCGTCGCTTCCAATAGTAAGATGGGTTAGCTCCGAATCTGTAAGGTTATCCGCAATATCGTGTAGAAATGAAGAGTAGGTGGAAGTGTAACCCGGCTATGGTTGAGTTAGTACCGCACTTGTACTATCTCGCCATAGAGCTAGCTTTAATGGCGACGTGGTAAAGCGTCGGACTGTCATGCGAGGGGATCCGGGTTCAATCCTTGGTTCAGGCGTGGATTTTTCAGAACCCTTGTTACAAATGGCACCCAATGGGGGACCTGCCAAGGATGTTTAAACACCTCGAGATCACTCCACAAGTGAATCTCTGTACTCAACTGTAATTCGAGGACGAATTCCAATCTGGAGGGGGTGTATGTAACCCGGCTATGGTTGAGTTAGTACCGCACTTGTACTTTCTCGCCATAGAGCTAGCTTTAATTTGCGACGTGGTAAAGCGTCGGACTGTCCTGCGAGGGGTTCCGGGTTCAATCCTTGGTTCAGGCGTGGATTTTTCAGAACCCTTGTTACAGAAGCTGATGAACTTTGATGAATGAATGTCGGTCCAAAAGTGATGGGATGATCCTGAGTCTTACAACAGACACATCTTTGAACACTGTTGGTGTGACATGAAACTCACCCGTTTATAAGGTTATAAGTTTTGTCTATTCCAAGAACATTGCCATTGCCTTCAACACAACAAAAGCGTTTGATATCCGTTATTTGTTGTTCAGTATATAAAGTGATGACAGGGTTGTGCAGCCCGATGATGTGTTTTACACTTTGAACGAAGGAGCTGTTTTAGTCATCTCTTCTACACTAATTATGTGGTCGGCAAGATTTTTGATGCCTCATTTCGAGGTTTTGAGTCCCGATTCACTTTGTACTTTATGTTTCTCAACTGTTTTTCATTTCTTTGTTTTTTTCGGTGACACTGGAAGTTCTGTTGTTCCAACGTCTTTCTACATCCTTCACGTCGCTAAATTTCAGTTCGTTGCCTAACCTTTCACGTACAGACTTCTTTGTTCTAACAAACGTTGTGTTTCTTTCTGGATGCTTTACACAACCACGTAGGAAACGCCCTCTCGGGAAACGTGCCGATGTACTCGACGAGTGCAACTTCATCCTGCAAGTCAGGTATAGAAGATGGGACCCTGTCAAGCCACCTTCTCAACTGACCTGGACCGGAATTTGAAGCTTTTAATGTCTGGTAGTTTCTGTGAATAAAAGGAGCTATCCATTGTTGCTGGCTCATTAACAGTAGCTACAAATTCGCTTTCATTGGTTGGATTTGTTTCTTCGTCGGATGTCCTGGAGTTATCGGCCCTCCCGTTCTCAAATGATATGTCGTCAGTACCTTTAAGTTCATCTTGGCTCTCTTCGTAGATGGTTGATAAATAAGGAGCATAATCAGTTTCCGACATTGGTGAACTCAGTATATTGCATGAATTTATCTCTGTATCGCTTCTATCATTCATTATCGGCTCCGCCATACAAAAGCTCTGTTTGTCAGCCGGGTCATCTTCTGTCTTAATGGGTTGGAACCCGTTCGGCGAAAAAGAAGTCGCACAGATTGGATTATCTTTCAGTTTATTTGAATCCTCCTGGCATCGGTTTGATATGTCTCCAAGTTGACGCTTTTTTGTACTTACCAATGGAACGAAGTGATTTGGAAACCATGGACTCATGCCTTCTTTAGGCGTTGAAAACGTGTTCTTCTGTACCGGCTGTGTATTTGTCCACATTATCATCATAATCTCCTTGTCTGGGTCTATGAAGGGAGGTCTAAACGTTGTATTTAAATTCCAAAAACTGCAATCCTTGCTGCAATTGATACAGAGATATACAGATTCGACAGTAATGTTGAGTACATTAGACAGCGCCATCATTCGCTAAACAGACGAGTAAGATCCTAGTTTGGCGAAATGAGTTTGAGTCGTGGGTAGTGTACTCTACTGCGTACAATCTTGTCTCTCTTCTTTGTCATTTCCAGATAACAGCGATAACGCAGTTCAACACTCCTTGACTCATTTCCACACAAAAGAGTTGAAAAGAGTTGAAAAAGAGTTAAAAAGGCAATCGCCATCGCCAGAACTAAACAGAGCTGTTCTGTTACACCCATGATACTGCGAAAGAATTGAATTGGCTATCGGATCTACAACTTACTACTACTACTACTACTACTACTACTACTACTACTACTACTACTACTACTACTATTACTACTACTACTACTACTACTACTACTACTACTACTACTACTACTACTACTTACTACTACTACTACTACTACTACTACTACTACTACTACTACTACTACTTACTACTACTACTACTACTACTACTACTACTACTACTACTACTACTACTACTACTACTACTACTACTACTACTACTACTACTACTACTACTACTACTACTACTACTACTACTACTACTACTACTACTACTACTTCTACTACTACTACTACTACTTCTACTTCTTCAACTTACTACTACTACTACTAAAACTACTACTACTACTACTACTACTACTACTACTACTACTGCTGCTGCTGCTGCTGCTACTACTACTACTACCACCACAACTGCTGCTGCTACTGCTGCTACGACGAAAACTAATGCAACTAATTCTGGCAAACGTTCTAATTCTTATGATAATAATGACGCCGTTGATACTAACTAATAAAACTGCTACTATGGCTACAACAACAACAACTACTATTACTGCTGCTGCTGCTTACTACTACAACAACTACTTCTATCACTCTGCTGCAAATACTGCTACTACTACTACTGCTACTAACTACTACTACTTCTACTACTACTGCTACTGCTGCTGCTACTAGCTACATCTACTTCTTCCATCACTGCTGCTACTGCTGCTGTTACATATGATTGTAGTGATGTTGTTGCTTAATACTACGTATCATTACTGCTGCATTCACAAATCATTATTTTAATACCCACATGAGAATAATCATCCTGACAACAATATGCTGTGTACTTTAATAATTGTATGGAATTTTTAGATAAAGTTAATTTTCTTTACTGTTCTAACGTGTCTTAACATATGCAAAAAAAAGATACATTATTAACAATAATTTGTGGAAAGTTTCATTGAACGGCATGTTGCCGATAGAGATATTTTGATAATTTTATTTTTTGTATCGTTGAACGTGGAATGATTACTGTAGACGGCACTTAATTCTGTTTTTTTTAAACATATTCCAAATGGAAAAGTGTGCACCTTCATTTTTTTACAAGTATACCCTGCGCATATAAGAGCTTTAACCAAACAATAACTTACCTCGCAAAGAATGCAATCCGTTCTGCAATTGTTCAAGCACACGGAACAAGCGAACTTCTTCGTCATTTCGATCCTTACCAAACTAACGATCTTATAATTAATTAGTAAACTATGGGCGGCCAACACCGCCAAAAATGAATAATTTGCTTTAATTCAATCATACCACAAACACATCGGAGAACAAATCCATTCAATTCGAACAAAAATGTTGCAAAGAAAGACTTTTATTGTCAAAACAAAGCAATTTCTGCTTCAATTCGGTATATTGACAAGCCACGCAGCGATATTGCTCCTAAAAGAAGACATCAAGTAATCCAATTCAATGGAATGCCATTAGAAACGGTGCTTTTTCTGCATTAATTTAATGCATCAACACACTCAATTCGGTGAAACCTCGTTCAATTCGGTGCAACCTCGTTTAATTCGGTGCAACCTCGTTCAATTCGGTGTAACCTCGTTCAATTCGGTGCAACCTCGTTCAATTCGGTGCAACCTCGCGTTATTCGGTGCAACCTCGTTCAATTCGGTGCAACACCGTTTCATTCGGCGCAACCTCGTTCCATGCGGTTCAACCTCTGTATAAATCATCTTATCTGGAGCAGGCGCCATGGGAATAATTAACCGCCGTTAATCATTAGTGATAATTTCAAGAGAAGTTTTATATTAGCTGGTCGCGGGATAGGTTACCATTAAAATCAAAGGGTGCATATTTATTATACTGTTTAATGTCAGTACCATCAACATCAACTTAGATATATGCCTTAAAATGAAATGTTAGGTTTATAAATGAATGTTTTTAAATAGTTTTCGTAGCTCGAAAAAAATCCCCCTAAACTGCAGACCAGTGCTGATATGCCGGTTATAATAACAGTTATTCTTGGGGAGCGAAGATTCTTGTTTATACTTTCTGTAATAATAATAATAATAAAATAATAAAAATAATAATAATAATAATAATAATAATAATAATAATAATAATAATAATAATAATAATAATAACAACAACAATAATAATAATAATAATAATAATAATAATAATACATTTGTTATAATAATAATATTGTGAAGTGTTCTTTACCCGATTTTTAAAAGAAATATACCGGTATTACATAATTTAAGTATAAAATAGCAGATTAAAAAACTAGCAATGAAAATACTCTAATAATGTTTATTGATTTGGATGGTTAGATCATTCCTATATATATGTTATTGTTTTTATCTGCTATAATATACCAAATTAAGTTCTAAATCTCCAAATTAAAGAATACCATAGTATGGAATACACATCAAATGTTTATTACCATTTTATTTCAGAAAGGATTTGCAGAATCGGCAAACACTACAAGCAAATAAGAAATAGAACATTATTTAACCAGCGAAATGTCACAAGCCCCTTTTCAGCTGATGAAAATATTAAAACAAATGATGGGGAAAATTAAACTAATTTACTCGGATGGAGGAAAGCTAGGTCTAGGTCACTGCAATTGTGAGATTTGTCTTTCTAATCGAAGCGATCAGCAGCAATGGTCAGCAGTAAAAAATCACTGTTTTCACATGTCATCAACATCATCCTCATTCAAACAAAATCACCAACGGATCATCATCATTCGCACGCGCAAATAATAAAAATAGACTGGTAACGTATTGCGGTTTCAGCATATCATAACTAGATTGTAGCAATATTGCGGGTGAGTAGGGCGTTGGTAAAGGCTATTAGCAGTAGCGGAAGCTACTAAGCAGATACGGCATAAGAAGCAATTCGTATAGATAGCAACAGAAGCAGCAATGGGAGTCGTACTTGGTGTTTTTGTGGTGGTGGTGGTGGTGGTGGTGGTGATATTACTTAAGTTAGAGGTAGAATTAATTAGTAGTTGTTACTGTATAGGTTGAATATTCAGCTGCAGCAGCAGTTAAGTTTTAGGTGGAGGTACATCTACAGCAGTAGTAGTTAGAAGAAGATTTAGTCGAACTGAATGCAATAAAAGTAATTTTTGTTGTTCTTTGAGAAGCATTTAAGCAACAGCATAACTATTACCATGTGGTGATCGAAATGTTTCATTGTATGAGACTGCTGCACCCTAGAACCTGGTTTAAAACTCCAGCGGCAAAATATTTTGCCACCGACAAAACGGTAACACTCCGGGTTCTCATTTTTGTTGTTAATGTCTTTTAAATTATCTTTTGATTGAACGTGGCTATTCCTGATATGCATTTTTCATTTTTAAACGCTTGTTTAAAATGTCTAACTCAAAACATCATAGAACTAGTAGACAGCTATATTTTTGGGTGGCGTGCCACCCAGTGTTTTTACATGTGAATTTTGGTCACATGATCAAAATGGTACCTCGGTTTCTTTCTACTTATATAGTCGAACGCGGTTACCAAAAAGTGAAATTCGGTCATTTTACCTCCAGAGAATTAGCTCCCTTGAATAACGTACACAGTATATGTAGGTTCAATGAGTTTATGAGACGGTAGACGGTGCTGTACTGTGTTAAATCTTGACCGTATCATCAAGCGATCTCATGGTCATTTCTAGGTAAACAGGTTATCTCGCAGCAGCTTATGTGTTTACAAATAGCAATACACTGATCAGCTTTCAACAGATGACTTTGCTTGTAATTAGTACTGATAAGCCAAGATAGGAACAATAATAAATATACGTTATTCAAGGGAAATTCGGACATTTTCCAGTGATAATAGCATGTTTAATATCAAAGATAAAAAATCCAAATCATCAAATACACTTGAAAGAACACTCGCTAAACATTATAAGTAAAGAAAATCTATTGAAATGTATCATTTCAAGCCATTATATGAAAGAAATTGGTTCATACGTGAAAGATGTATCCCAACACACAATGTAAATAAAGCAAATTCAAAGGGCAAACTAGAAATATACGCAACTCTGAGGGGAAAGTAAGGTACCAATGGAAAAGTAATTCAATTCCGCGAATGATAGGCTATATCTTGGAAAGTATAAACCGATGTGGGCTATACAATAACTAAAAAAGATAAACTTACCGGCGATTTTTGGCGGCCATTACTGGGTAGTTTGTCTGAGATTGACAATTAAAACAGACATGCAGTAGTCATCCGTCGTCCTTTAAAATTATACGTTTTAATAGGGTCTTTTCGGTCGGAGATCAGCATTATGCATAAAAAACTTTTGATTATTACATACTGAATGGGAAAATATACAGTTTTTATAGAACAGCGCATAATATTTCTCTTCTAACCGTTTAAAAACGTTGGATAGGTTTGTGTATAACATCGTTATGTTCGACCCCTTCTGTAACTAATAAAGAGTAAAAAATACGCATTTTTATGCTAAAAAATGGCAGATTTGAGAAAAAGAGAAAAAGAAAATAGAAAAATGTAGTAAAATTTATATCATATGATATAAATTATGTTTGACGCCCGCAAATAAAACTCCCGTTCCCTTTTATGCGTGTTATTTCATGCCAATGAAACATTTTTTGAAGGAATATAATTTTTTTTAAATAACTGAGCCCTTTTCTACAAATTGAATGCATTCCATTTGGTTTACCGATTTTTGTCATGTTCGTATTGCCTTTTTGTCAAAGAGGTTCTTTCTTATTCTTATAAGATTCAAAACATATTTATACAAGGTTTCGTAACTTTTATCACGTTTTTTCTATTTATTTTATTTTAGTTTATTTAGTTTTACAATACATTTTAACTCATTAAATAAATATACTTTTGTGAAAATTTTTCCGAGGGCTATTTTATTTCGTTCAGTTCGGAGCACTTTAAGTTGCCAAAATCAAATAAACAATTTTCTAGTCCCAAACAACAATGTGACAATTAATTAGAATATTTAATCCCTAGTCAGTTTCTTAAAATAACACTTTTTCCACAACAAGCAACTTTTTCAATTAACTGCAAAAGACCTTTATCACACCTCCAGCTGGTAAGACCCTGTCTTGCTAATAAGATTACTTGCTAATAAGGTCCTTTTCTTTAATAGCATTGTTTGCACGACTTAAAATTGATTGGCTGAAAACATAAAAAGCTATAATTTCCATGCCAGCGAATAAAGTAAATTGTCATAAAGGATAAAGTTACGTAATTAGGTAAAGTTTAGTTATTAACTTAAAATCAATATATAAAGATGATGGTTATTCCTGATATGCCTGTTTCACTTTTTTGCTAGGCCGACAATGAATTTTAACTTCAAAATGCACTTTGATAATTTTTATCTACACTTCTAACGCTACGCTTATTACCGCTTCCAAACCGGAACTACCCAATCTGCAAGGGAAGCCACTCTCAACTGTGTATATCGGTAGGCCCCCACTTGTTTGTTTGTTTTTGCAAATAAAGAAATGTTATTTTCCAATCCGCTGAATTTATGTTCTTTGGTATTCTGTATGTTTCTGTGTTTATGAGTGCGCACGTGCGTGCGCGAGCATCTGTTCCCTAAATCGTAAAACTAAATCAAAAATCATAAAAATGAGATTGGAGACCAGTCTCAAATCACAAACATCCGGTTGGCTAAAAAACGACAGGGCAACATTTCAGCTAATCAGATGCTTGGGATTTGAGACTGGTCTCCAATCTCATTTTTATTATTTTTGTTCCTGGTCTCTATCCTCGCTATTACATAGTTACAGAATATAATTTAAGTTTTGAGCATTGAATTATCGTCAGGCAAGTTAACCTTATTGACTGAACTGTAAATAGTTTCAAAAACACTTTTATCCTGCGGTGTACCGGTACTTGCTTGGGTTGTTCTGACTTTACACTGGATTGAAATAAGACCAAAGTCAGGATCAGATTTAGTCAAATTCACAAGATATTATATTTATTCGCGTCTGCATTCGTCTTTTTTTAATATTAGGTAATGGGCATCCACTTTCTGGAGAACTTATTATTCCGTTACCCAGTGACTGATAGTGTTTGCGGTTAAAAAGATGGGAAAATCTCATTGTTAGCTTAAATAAATGTAGCTGAATAATAAATATCTATGATTTGCCACTTTGTTGAAATTTTACAACAGCTTAAATAAATGTAGCTGAATAAGAAATATCTATGATTTGCCACTTTGTTGAAATTTTACAACTAAAATTGATTGTCATTAAACACTGTTTTCGAATTAAAAATGTATGCTTACAATTTAAAGACAATATTACTAAACTGTAATTGAATGATCGGACGGACGGACCGACCGACCGACCGACACAGACCGACCGACCAACCGACAGATAGACAGACACTTAACCGGTTTTCCGAACAAAAAAAATCTTTTCTATTGAAAGAAGTCGGAAAGGAGTCCTTTCCAAATCAACTAATTTTTAGTCTTTGTTTTATATGAGGGATGAAAATAAGCTAAATATTTTTCCAGGTTTTTTTCATCGGAACTTGGAGTCCTTTCCGAGTCCTCTCCAAACTCAACTCAATGTGAATCTTGGATTAATATTAGGGGTGAAAATAAGCTAAACATTTTTTTTTAATTTGAATTTGTTATTGCAACGTTCGGTTTTTTAACATTTTAAAAATCATCACTTGAAGAGAAACTGATATTGATCTTATTGTAAAGGAGTCCTTTCCAACCACAAATCATTGTGAATCTTTGCTTAATTTTAGGGGTGAAAATAAGCTTAACAATTTTTCAGCTCTTTTCATCAGAAAGAAGTCCTTTCCGAGTCCTCTCCATTGAAAGCAGTCCTTTCATAGTCTTTTCCACGAAAAGGAATCCTTTTCAAACTCAACTCATTGTGAATCTTTGATTACTTTCAGGGTGAAAATAAGCTAAACATTTTTTTCAGGTCTCTTCTTCGGGAATGAGTCCTTTCCAAGTCCTTACCAAATTCAACAAATTTTGAATCTTGGATTAATTTTTGGGTGAGATAAGCTAAACACTTAAAATATGATTTTTTGTTGATACGTTCTTTTTTAACATTTAAAAATCGGTATTTAAGACGAAACTGATAGTGATCTTACCGTAGCTCTAAACCTAAAAAGTCCTTTCCAAATACAAATTATTTATGTTCTTTTTGAAAGGAGTCCTTTCCAGTAGCCCAACTATTTGTGCGCAACAAGAGCTTTTCTATATATACAATGGTCGCTCTTCGCGCACAACCCAGTTACTATTCAAATCAATGCGGAAAATTTTCCTTCTATTTCTATATGCCGCCGATCGGAAAATGAATCGCAACTTTTCAATCTTTTGCCGGCTTCATAAAGCATCTTAAACCATATTTATTAAAAAAAATACATACCTGAGAAGCCACATTAAAGTAGAATCAATATATGTAATCCTTTATAAGTAACGTTTTCGTTTTTTATGCAAAACTGTTTTAAACCTCCACCCATGTCGATTACACCGCATAAAGTTTATCTGTCTCGCGTTTATCGATAACTTTCACCGTGTAAACGGCATATGCTGTGTTAGGTTTAACAAGTTATTTTGTGGATTATTCGTTCATTTTATTGTTACTTTTATCATTATTTATGTTTTATAACGATATTTGACATACCAGTGTTGAAATTTTCATGTGGGAGTGAAAAAAAAAGAATTTAAATCGGGTCGATTTCCACCACAGTTTTGATCGTAACTGCTTGAGACGTAAAGGACAGACAACGAAAATGTCCGTATGATAATGGGTCTGTGCTTGCAGTCGAATTATTGAGACTATCCTTTCCAGGTATTTAGCTCGGAAACCAGTCCTTTCCGAGCCCTTTCTACGAAAGTAAGTTCTTTCTGAATCCTCTCCACGGAAAGGGGTCCTTTCCAAGTCCTTTCAGCGGAAAGAAGTCCTTTCCGAGTCCACTTAGCGGCAAGGAGTCCTTTCCGGTATCTAGGGGTACCGGTAGTTGAAAGTAGTCCCAGCCTGTAACATAGACTCTTTCTCCGTCGTTATCAGAAAATAAACGACTGTTGTAAACCAAAAACTAGAGGCCTCTGATTGGCTGCTTGATTACGTCACGCCTGCTTTCTGAATCTATTTTAAAATTTTATCTCCAGCTTCTTATCAATTATACCTATTGCTCATTACAATAATTCATCACTCACAGACCTTCTAGACCTTCTACCAGCCACTTCTGAAAAAAAGAACAAAAATTTAAAAGAACAAAAGCCTAGGATTTGGAATAAAGAACAGCAAGACATATTTGACAACTTCAAGGAAATATTAACATCATCACCCATTCTAGCATATCCCAATTTCCAGATTCCTTTCGAACTTCACACAGACGCGTCAACCAAGGGATTGGGTGCAGTTTTATATCAGCAACAAGGAGACCAATCAAAGCGCTGAAAGCGTTGAAAGACTGGCGCGCTGGTTGAATCGAACATGCCCTGCACAGATATCATTACTGTAAACATATGAAACTATGTGTGATTTTTCAAGACGGTATTGAGTAGCGTGAATATATTAATGCTACTTAGTCTGGATATATATTAACAGTCTTGTTGTATTGTGTCCAGGATAGTTGCGCATGCGCGGTGACCTCATATTGCGATTGAGAACTAAATAAATAACTTTATTGCAGGAATCAAAAACTTTGCATTGCTAATCTTTATAATTTAAAAGAAGTTGCATAAAGATTTGTGTTTAACAATTTTATCATTACGAAGAATGAAACATAACTGAATTTGCATGCCCCCTAGTGTGGAATAAAGTAGGTCATCTGACTTGCAGGTGTTGTAAAAAAAACGAGTGAACATTGTTAGTGACTGCTGACCTTGTTGCGATCTATCAAAAGTTTGTTTTCAAGACGGTATAAAGTAGTGGGAATATATTAATGCTACTTAGTATTGGAGATATATTATTAAGTCTTAATGAATGAATTTTTTAAACGTTTGCAAATAAAATATACTTAAGCAGCATTTGGGTTGCGATAATTATACATAAACAAAAACAACAACAACCACATTTATTGCATTAAAAGTGCTTATGCCAAACACATAAATTTTGAGTGAGACATATATCTGACATATATCGGAGAGGTAAAGTATATCTGACATATATCTGAGAGGTAGAGTAAGGCCAGAATGCTAAAATTTTATTCTTATATGCATAAAATAGTGGCCAGGTTTTCCGTAGATTACATCTAGGTTGGTGGCCGCTAAAGATTTTATAAAATGTTGGTCATATATTGTTTTCGGTTAACATAATATTATTTACATAATTGCTTTAACATCATTTAACTTAATTTTCACAATTGAAATAAACATTTTCTTCATAATAAAATTGCAAAAGACACAATATCTCTTTATTCTTGAAAATGTTGACCACTTTTCCTCAATTCTGCATCAAAATGACCCCAAGCTCTGAATTAGGTGGGATCAAAGTGGAAAAATTCAAATTTGCTTGCCTCAAAAAGCAAGAATCTGCATTAATTGAAATCTCTGTAACCACAGTTAACGCCGAGAACAATGGTTTTCGGCCGGTAACTATAGTTTACGTCGATATCCACAGTTATTGACAAGTACTACGGTTATCGGCAGATATCTAGGATTACACCAATAACTATTGTTTTTGGACAGTAACCCTGGTTATTGTCAATAGCTATGGTTATCGGATCAATATCTATAGTTATGGGTGTCTAACCATGGATATCGGATCAATTGTGCAAACCGCTTGCCATAGTGACGATGATGATAGTGATTTCTAAGTCTCTTAAAATGATGCAACATTAAAGAATGCAGGATGTACTCATCATGTAGTGTTTTTATATAATATAATGCATTTTTTCACCTCACCAGTATTTAGATTTCTGTCATGTTATGGAAATATTACAAACTCAATCAGATTTTAGCTGCATTTCAGTTATTATTTTTAACAGAGTTGAAATAAGCAAGGTTATGATTTAATGTATCGCAAACACTGCAAATGGCGAAAACAGGCTAAAATTAAAAAAAAAATGAATTTTGGGGAAAATACTTATTGCCACCTAGATTTTAGTAAAGAAATGTATTTAGCTATGGATGTAGTAAATGTTTGCAAGCTCAGTTTAGTCTAATTCATGTTCTAATTACCAAGCACATACTAAAACAAAAGAAAAACCATTTGCATGGGAACTCTGAAATTCATGAACAATATACCAAAACAACTCATACCTGAAATAAGTATATGCTGGTCTACAATGTTTAGTGCCAATTCATCAAAATAATGTAAGGGTTTTCAAAAAATTCAAGGAAATCTTACTTTCAGGTTCAAAGTGAAAGTAGAAATAAGTATTTCCAAAATTCATTTTTGAAATTTTAGCTAGTTTTCGCCATTTGCAATGTTTGCTACGAATTATGAATCGGGCCGATATCAATAGTTATTGGTCGATAACTATAGATATTGGATTATTTGGGCAAAATGCATGTCAAAGTGAAACAGATACAATGGCAAGACAACAACCTAGGATATTGATTTATATCTAGAGTTTTGTGCCAAGTGCACATACGATATGATATCCATAATTACTAGTGAAAACCCTAGATAAATATTGCTCGTTAACCACGGTTAACTCCAAGAACTATGGTTTTCAGTCTGTAACTATAGTTTTCGCCAATATCAAAGGTTATTGGTCCGACATCCATAGTTATTGACAATAACTATGGTTATCAGCCGATATCTAGGGTTTTCACCAATAACTATGGTTATCGGGTGGTAAACCTAGTTATTGTCAATTGTGCAAACCGCTTGCCCTACTGATCTCTGAGTCTCTTAACATGATGCAACATTTAAGAATGCAGGATGTACATGTGTTGTCATCATGTTGTGTTTTTATAATGCATTTTTCACCTCACCAGTGTTTAGATTTCTGTCAAACGCAATCAGATTTTAGCTGCATTTAAGTTATTATTATTAACCACATTGAAATAAGCAAGGTTATGAAGTAAAATGAATTGATTTGTAAGCAGCTGATAACTTCCAGGCGTTCCATTTTTCACATTACCTCACTTTGAAAATGCAAAATTGATACAAAGGTTAATTGTGTTGCTATTATTCGCTCTGAGTACCAACTGCATTGTGGTTTGTGATCGGGATGAGATGCTTGGAGTGTGTTCAATAAATAAAAACGCATTCTTTGAAGGTAATTCAGCATTTGTTATTTTTATGATTAAATGTTTTTCTGGAAATTCGCAAAATATAGTGTATTGGGTATTTTACATAAATTTATGAAACTTTCTGTGAATAAAGAATTGTTTTTAAGTTTATTTAACAAATCATGAGCTATTCAGTATGAAATTCCAGAAAAGAAGTCTTAATTTAAAAAGATTACCCTATCATGAAAAAAGGTTCCAAAGTTAAGTTTGCCTGAACTAGAGGAAGCCTGAATGTCTTCAAGACATAATATCACTTTCATCGATTCTGTGGTAAAATAAATTGATATTGTTGTTTTTAAATTATATAATTTGTAAACACTAAATATTACATAAAGATTGGGGAAGAAGTTGTATTCTAAAGGGTATGGTAATTGAAACCTATAGTAGTGGTTAAAAATGAAAAAAAAATCATAGAATATTGAATTGTTCTTCAAAATCAACAAAACATACATGTATCATACTTGATAGGCAAATAATATGTGGTGAACATATAAGATAGCAAGTGCATCTTTGTTGTCTGGCCAACAAATTAACATGAAGAAGCAACCTCTTCTGAAAGTGAAGTCACTGCTAGTTGAAGCTTACCCTAGACCAAGTCCATATTGTTTAACACATGAAGTGAGACTGGCTCATAATCCAAAGGTAGGAAGATTTTTTTGTTATTGGCTAATTTGGTAAAGAGAATGTCACTTACATTTATTTCACTTAGAAAATTCTATAATTCACTGGAAAACATAAAATAAATAGTGGTCTACATCACATACATTGATCTATAGTATAAGATTGTTTTGTGTTTAAGGATTCTGCATTTAAAATTAATATGCCCCCACAAAGTGGGAGGCATACTGGTAGAGTTGCACTTGCTGTACAAACGTACGTCCCCAAATCTTGTGGCATCAACTTCTCATAAACAATAAGGCGGATTTCTTTCAAACTTGCACAGATGATCAAGCAGGATGTGTAGATGATCGGATTGTTTCCTACGATCATTTTAGTAAAAACTTTTACTAGATTTATAGAGTACTAGAGTTATAATAAACCCTTTGTTATTAAAAATTAACTTGCAGCAGTGGGGACATAAGTGTCCGAGGACATAAAAAATTTGTGATTACATCAAGAAATAAAATTAATTCTTGATGTATTCAGAAATGTTTTATAATGCATTTTGCCAAAAAAGTAATTTTGTCTTAATAAATTTAATATATTTTATGTTTTGTGAAAAGATGTGTTTAACTTATTTTCCGAACAACTTCAACAAGTCACTTTGAAAATCTGTAATACATATAACTCTATAGTAATTTTTGTATCATGGTCCCAAAACATCTTTTCATAATACATGTATGTGCAGTTTTATTGACAGTTTCAAGATGTATTTGTATGAGTTTTTGTGTGGCCTGATCTATGGCAAGCGGAATTAATCCGTGGTTATCGACCCATCTATGGTTATTGGTGATACCTGATGATAACCATAGTTATAATCAAGGGGTGATAATCAGATGGTCACAAGTCATATATTGTTTTCAGTTAACTTATTATTTACAGAATTGCTTAACATACTCATTTAAATTAATTTTCATAATTGAAATAAACATTTGCTTCATATTTAAATTGCAAAAGATATAATATCTCTTTATTCTTGAAAAGTTTGACCACTTTTCCTCAGTTCTTCTGTGTCAAAATGACCCCAAGCTCAGAAATAGGTGGGGTAAAAAGTGGAAAAATTTAAATGTGCTTGCATCAAAAAGCAAGGATCTGCATTAATTGAAATCACTGTAACCACCGTTAACGCCGAGAACAATGGTTTTTGGTCAGTAACTATAGGTTACGTTGATGTCCATAGTAACTTATTGACAATAACTACGGTTATCGGCCGATAAGGCTCCAATGTTTACACGTGTAAATGGTAACGTTTCGTTTTTGGGTCGTAAACATTAACAGAATCTTGAACTGTTTATACGGACGGTCACATGATTGTAAAGGCGGCAAAATATTTGCTGAAAAAACGGCAACGATGCACTTAGAAAAAAAATATTTTATTTACACCACTAAGTGAAAATATTAATTTTATTTACACCACTAAGTAAACAATTGTATTTTAATATGTAATTCACATTGTTGAGGTATAAAAAACTCTCGCATTGTTATGGGTTTCCGCGATGTCCAGGGATTTCAATAGTTTCTGAAAACCAGGGGTCATCTGATCCCTGTCGAGAATGTTCATGGGGTCATTATCAGATCGTCACTAGTCATATCTTGTATTTAGTGAACTTTACTACTTATAAACCTGCTTTAACTTCATAAATTTTAATTTATTTTCAGTGGTTAAATAAGGGTCACCTTCTTTTTTTTTAATGGAATGTACACAAAAGTTTTCTTTATTCTTGCAAAAGTTGACCACTTTTCTCCTGCATCAAAATGATTCCAAGTTCAGAATGAGAAGGGGTCAAAAGTGGAAAAATATCAAATTTCCTTGCATAAAATGCAAGAATCTGCATCAGCTGAAATCCTGGATGTCGTGACCATGTCAGTGAGTGTAGCAAAATGACGGATTCAGAATTTCACAGGATACCCCCAGAGGTTTTGCGATCCAATAAGATCCCGTTTTAATGGAGTTGCATTGTTATTTACAACTTACAAAGTTCAGTGAAACTTGTCCCAATGTTATCAGGTTTGCATGATATAAACAACCTTTAAACGGCATCGTTTCGTTTTAATATGGTCCATGTAAACGTTTACAAACGTTTGTAAACGTTGGAGCCTTATTGGCCGATATCTAGGATTTTCACCAATAACTATGGTTATTGGACGGTAACCCTAGTTATTGTCAATAGCTATGGTTATCAGATCAATATCTATAGTTGGTCTCTAACCATGGATATCGGATCAATTGTGCAAGCCACTTGCCATAGTGATTTTTGGGTCTCTTAAAATGATGCAACATTAAAGAATGCAGTATGTACTCATCATGTAGTGTTTTTATAATGCATTTTTCATCTCACCGGTGTTTAGATTTCTGTTATGAAAATATTACAAACTCAATCAGATTTTAGCTGCATTTCATTTATTATTTTTAACAGCATTGAAATAAGTAAGGTTATGATTTAAAATGAATTATGAATCGGACCGATATCCATAGTTATTGGTTTATAACTATAGATATTGGATTATTTGGGCAAACCGAATGTCAAAGTGAAACAGATATAATGGCAAGACAACAACCTAGGATATTGATTTTTATCTAGAGTTTTGTGCCAAGTGCACATTTGATATCCATAGTTTTTAGTGAAAACGATAGATAAATGTTGCTCGTTAACCACAGTTTACTCCAAGAACTATGGTTTTCGGTCGGTAACTATAGTTTTTGCCAATATCCATAGTTATTAATCCGACATCCATTAACAATAACTATGGTAATCAGTCGATATTAGTGTTGGGATATGGGTTGCAAATCACAATCAATAATAAGTTTGAATCGGTTGCCACTTCCGATGTGATTTCACTGTTTATAATCGGTTCATAAATCAAATCTGTGTTACATTAACAAATGGTTTCTGACTTGTAGCTTACATATTATCCCTTGTTTGTGTGTGTTTGCTGCTACTTTCTACATGAAGGTTGGTGTTCCAAGGACAATAATAAAACTGTTCCGCTGGTTTTCTTATTTCATATGCACTAAAATAGGATGGATGAACAATGCTTATTAAAGAATACCCAACCCAAAACATGTTGTAAATAGCACTAAATGCCTAAAAGGCCCTAGTATAAAAATATTTTCAGTCATGAATAGTACAAACTATTAATATTGATCAACATAATTATGTCCAATTGTGCAGTATTTTACTGGCAGAGGTGAAGATCAGTTTAAATTGATTATGAGAGAATGACATTGATTATTGGCATTGGGAGGCTTTTAAACATGGTTAATCGATGTCGTCCGATCATCGGTACATAATCACTAGCTGATATCTAGGGTTTTCACCAATACCTATGGTTATCGGGCGGTAATCCTAGTTATTGTCAATAACTATGGTTATCAGATCGATATCTATAGTAATTGGTAGATAACCATGGATATGGGTTCAATTGTGCAAACCGCTTGCCCTACTGATCTCTGAGTCCCTTAATTTGATGCAACATTGATGATTGCAGGATGTACATCATGTAGTGTTTTTATAATGCATTTTTCACCTCACCAGTGTTTAGAACTCTGCCATGTTATGAAAATATTACAAACTCAATCGGATTTTAGCTGAATTTCAGTTATTATTTTTAACAGCATTGAAATAAGCAAGATTATGATTTAAAATGAATTATGAATCGGACCGATATCCATAGTTATTGGTCGATAACTATAGATATTGGATTATTCGGGCAAACCGCATGTCAAAGTGAAACAGATACAATGGCAAGACAACCTTGGATATTGAGTTATATCTAGAGTTTTGTGCCAAGTGCACATTAGATCTGATGTCCATAGTTATTAGTAAAAACTCTAGTTAAATATTGCTCGTTATCCACGGTTAACTCCAAGAACTATGGTTTACAGTCGGTAACTATAGTTTTCGCTAATGTCCATAGTTATTGGTCTGACATCCATTGACAATAAGTATGGTTATCAGCAGATATCTAGGGTGTTCACCAATAACTATGGTTATCGGGTGGTAACCCTAGTTATTGTCAATAACTATGGTTATCTGATCAATATCTGTAGTTATTGGTTGATAACGGTGGGTATGGGATCAATTGTGCAAACCGCTTGCCCTACTGATCTCTGAGTCTCTTAACATGATGCAACATGAAAGAATGCAGGATATACATGTATGTGTGCTCATCATGTTTTATTTTTATAATGCATTTTTCACCTCACCAGTATTTAGATTTCTATCAATATTACAAACTCAATAAGATTTTAGCTGCATTTTAGTTTTTATTATTAACAGCATTGAAATAAGCAAGGTTATGAAATAAAATGAATTGATAAGCAGCTGATAACTTCCAGGTGTTCCATTTTTCAAATTACCTCCCTTTGAAAATGCAAAATTGATACATAGGTTAATTGTGTTGCTATTATTCGCTCTGAGTACCAACTGCATTGTGGTTTGTGATCGGGATGAGATGCTCGGAGTGTGTTCAATAAATAAAAATGCATTATTTGGAGGTAATTTAGCATGTATTAGTTTTATTATTAAATATTTTTCTGGAAATTCACAATATATAGTGTATTGGATATTTTACATAAATATATGAAACTTTCTGTAAACAAAGAATTATTTTTAAGATTATTTAACAGAATGAAACACACTTTCATGTTTTTGTCCAATCATGAGCTATTCAGTAAGAAATTTCAGAAAATAAGTCATAAAAAGATTACCCTATCATGTAAAAAAGGTTCCGAATACTTAAGTTAAGTTCACCTGAACTAGAGGAAGCCTGAATGTCTTCAAGACATAATATCACTTTTGTCAATTCTGTGGTAAAGTCAATTGATATTGTTGTTTTTAAGTTATATATTTTGTAAACACTTTTATTACATAAGCATTCGGGAAGAAGTTGTATTCTAAAGGGTATGGTAATTGAAACCCATAGTAGTGGTTAAAAATCATAAAATTCATAGAATATTGAATTGTTCTACAAAATCAACAAAACATACATGTATCATACTTGAAAGGCAAATAACATGTGGTGAGAACACTATTAAAAGTGAAAATAATGAAAATTTGTAAGAACAAGTTTGATATTGATGGGCAAGGTTTGAAATCAGAATGCATGTTGGTTTGCTTTCTTTCAAAATATCATTGAAACAAATCAACAAATAAGCTAGATATTGCAATACAATTCTATGAGAAATTGTTCAGTTGTCTCTGAATAATCGACCGTCTGTAAAACAGTAAGTTACTGTTTTACTTTTTCTTGTTCGTTAAACTTTGTGACAGTTACTATCATCAACATTAGCAAATAATTCAGTATATTCAGGGATTTCAATAGATGCAGGTACTTGTAACTTGATGCAAGGAAATTAGGTTTCCACTTTTTTCACCTGAATCTTAGGTTGGGGGTCTTTTTGATGCAGAAGCGTATGATTTGTGGTTAAATTTTGCTAGAATAACGATGATCAGGCTCCGCCACAACTGAGTAGTGCCAACAATGAAATGCACAAGGCTCACGTACCTTAAGAGACTGAAACAGTTAAAATCATAACTTTTACGTCGATCGCAACAATGCATTAACAAAAATATTCGCCAACTTACTAACGGTCTCCCCAGGATTTTTGGAAGCGTTGTCGCTTGACTGTTCGTGGATTTAAGCTCGCGAAACTTTTTTTAACTATAATTTTATAAAGTTTTATATTTGTACCAAAGTTTACTGCAAAAACTGTATATAGTACATAGATGTTTTTTATCTCTTTAGAGCCAAGAAAGGTACAAAGTTAAAAAACATAAATAATGTGAAACAATGTGTAAACAGTATGTCAACATGTGTTTTAATAACATAAACTGATATGATCTCATCAAGATACAATGTCAACTATATACTCTGTATAGTTAGTTTTTCACCTTCATTGTCCAAGATATCTCACACATATCAAACTCAGTGTTTCATTACAACTGACAGAAATAGGATTAAACTTTCAGAAGCCTCTTTTTTCTTGGGTCCAAGTGCTGACTTCCTTATTATAATCAAACTTCAGTACATCAGGACCTTTCATGGATATCATTAACAATGAATTTAATGTTGAATTGTTAAGCCTGCTTCTAAGCTTTGCCTTCACTCTTGATAAGGTGGGGAAAAAAACCCACTCACAATCTGAAATTAAATTAATTTACGATACCAGTAAACATATAGACAGTTTCACATATATAAAAATAATTTCATAATAGGTATTCAGTTAACACAAACAGGTATAATAAATTATGTAGTGCACCCCTAGAACCTGGTTTAAACCCCTAGTAGCAAATTATTTTGCCACTGACTGTTCCAAAGCGCTAACCCATACGGTTAACCTTTTTTGTTAAACAATCAACAAACAAATCATTTATTTTCCTCTCTTCTTTTTGCTGCGGGGGAGGCTGTGTTTTATGAGTGTGGCGATTCCTGATATGCATATTTCCCTTTTTTATATATAGTAGCATGAAATTGAGTTATTTTATTTATTTAATGCAAGTCACAAGGCTAAGTAAATATATATATAAAAAAACCATTGCCAACTTCTTGCAACCAGGAGTAGACTTCCTTCCACTTAGGATCGACACCTGACTGAATCGAACTGGCTGTTCGAGGTAGCCGGCGTTGATTCAGTGTCTCGGCATGTTGGGGTACCGCGTCCGGCGTCGGAGTAATTTCACGACGTGAAGGGGTACTTGTCGTCGTCAGAGTCACTCTTGAAGGGCTATCCGGAATGATCTCGATCTCATTTCTAGAATTTTGAAGTTCAGAATGTCCGATGGAGTTGGCATCAGTCTCACAAGGCCGGTTTCTCTTGAAATAAGATAGAATTGACGAGTCGTCGTTCTTTCCCGCATGCATACTTGAAAAATGTGTCCGACGAAAATGAACTGATCGTTACGATGATAGCGCAGTAAAATGCCACAGAATGTATTTCTTTTGCAATTTAAGTTCTAACTGCAACTTGCCAATAGATTTGTTTAAAACAAATCCATTATCGCACAATTATTTTCATAGATGTATACAGTACAATTTTCGAAGTGTTTGTCTTCTAATCACATTACTAAGAATAACCAAATTATTACTGATGATCGCATCTACTTAAAATCATTGAACATTATGTCAAACACACCGGGTTCCGCTTTTAATTGAGAATATCAACAGTCGGCAGAGCCAAAATACGACCAAACGACACCGACAGACTTGCGAATTCACCACGTGCAGAGGCGGAGTTATCCAGCCGATAGTAAAGAAATCGATTGTGATTGGTCAAATCGCCCATTGCTTAACCTTGAATGAGGTGTGTATTGAAAAGCGACCTTTGTTTACAATGCAAGAAACAGAAAATTATGACATGTCGATTTTGGATAAACGGATGTCGGCGAATTTAACACTTGTTGGAAATAGATCAAAACTTGTTAACGGTTGTCTGGGGAGAACACTGGGACCCGGCCCGGTCCTTGATAGCCGAGCAAAATCTCGATCCACAACTGCTCCAACCTAACCAAAATGGCAACCCACGCTATCTCCCGCTTGTCACGTGACTGATTTGTTTTTAATCGTTCTTTTAATATCCTTTCATAGTTGTTCGAACAACAACATTAAATTGTTTTCTTGTTTTTATTTGTAGCATTATCTTTCAAAGTTCGCATTCCTTCTCGAAATATTTGTATTTTCTTAAAATGCACTACTTGTTATGCCACACAACTACGAAATCTTTCAGGCGTAACTAAACTACTCATGCATATCCAGTTGCTTGTTCACTGCCGTAGCTGGTCATGATTTCACTCTACATTTGTTCGATGGAATTTTTGGCATGGATGCTCCAAAATTACACGGAAACTTACTATCAATCGCTCAGAATTCGTGGAATGGTGTGCTGCATTGTGCTTCACACTTGTGCAGAACATTTCGGCCTGCTCTCGCGGTGACCACTAACTTGATACGCTCTCGTGGTCGCAATGATACACCCGAAGTTAAGGACTGCGCGTCGCAGAGTTCGCAGCATCGTTAGTTAAGACTGGTGCGCCTGCGCAGCAGTCTAAAAACGTGTGATTGCTTACGCTAGTAGAAGTTTATCAAAATCTGAGCGCAATTACCCAGCATTCAAACTCGAATTTCTGGCATTAAAGTGGGCAGTCACAGAAAAGTTTGCTGATTACCTGACCAACAACAAATTCACCGTGTTTACGGATAATAATCCACTCACACATGTTATGACGCCAGCCTAACTAGATGCCACAGGTCAGCGTTGGGCATCAGCATTAGGACAGTTTAATTTTGACATCAACTATAGATCAGAGTTGAAAAATACTGACGCAGACGCCATGTCACGATGTTGAACTTAAATGTTGAACTGGATTTTGGTTAGATCTGGAATGTTTTGTCTTTGAAAGTCTTAGGGAATCCTAAAAAGTTTTGGCTCTAGCAAATTCGGGATACTTAGAGAATAAATTGCCGGATATTTTACGGGCTATTAGTAACTTCTAGAAGTAATAAACAGTAGAAACAGGACAGTGTTATTTTATGCAAACCCACTATACGATCAAGGACAGTGAACGCGGTACATAACCTTTTCCATTTCCAAATTTCTTTTCTTACTTTCTTATCTGGAAGCTTTTTGTCGATGGTTGCTCTGACCCATTTTCCAATGATTCTATCTTCTCTTTGTTGTTTACGCAGCTCTCTGGATTCAACTTGTGCAAAAGGCTGGCTTGTCAATTACATTTATCGATGCAGCGACGACTTCAATGTCAGGTGGTATTTGTATACTGGTACAGATGGTTTTCAGATGTTTCAGAGTCTTCTATCCTTATCAATTCTTCATTGTCTTTCAAAACTCTTTCAAAGGGATATCGTGTTGCAAGTACGCTAATGATATGAACATTTTTGTGTGTGTATCTAGCTTAGATGTCTTCAGTCTGGACTAGCTGTAAATATTAATAGGAAACCAGAACTGCTATTGAGAGTAAAGCAATTTAATGTAGTACTGTCGAGATTGTATATAATTTATAGCCCAATCCCTGTACCCCACTGAGGATAGTTCAATGAACTTAAGTTCATTTTTTTATTGAATTTTATTGTATTTAAAAGTTTGGTTAGATCTGGAAAGTGTAGTCTTTGAAAGTCTTAGGGAGTCCTTAAAAGTTTTGGCTCTAGCAAATTCGGGGTACTTAGAGAATAAATTGCGGGATATTTTACGGGCTATAAGTAACTTCTAGAAGTGATAAACAGTAGAAACAGGACAGTGTTATTTTATGCAAACTCACTATACGATCAAGGACAGTGAAAGCGCTACATAACATAACTATTTCAAGGTACATACTTTTAATTATATACTTTCAAGGTAAGAAAGTAATTTTTGAAAGGGATGATCACATGATGAAGAAAAATTTTCTAAATGATCAGAGGAGTTTTATATAGAGAAATCACT
Organism: Corbicula japonica; assembly: GCA_038501625.1. NCBI lineage: Eukaryota > Metazoa > Mollusca > Bivalvia > Venerida > Cyrenidae > Corbicula > Corbicula japonica. Next base: position 337,852 of record JAZAYU010000034.1, on the reverse strand, counting down.
GAAGGAGATAAGAAAATTCAGTAGTTAGTTCTTCCAGAAGTCTACAAGAACAAGTTCTGAAGAGTCTACACCATGATGTAGGACATCCAGGCCGTGATCGCACATCATCTTTAATTCGTGCTAGGTTTTACTGGCCAGGTGTAACATGCTGATAAAGACAACTACATTTCATCCTGTGAAAGATGCCTTAAGCGGAAAACATCAACAAGCATTAGAGCACCGTTGAACAATGTCGTCACCACTTACCCGCTAGAACTTGTGGCCATTGATTTTCTAACATTGGAGCCATCCAAAGGAGGCATTGAAAATATATTGGTAGTAACAGACCACTTTACCAAGTATGCCTTAGCGATTCCGTGTAAAAATCAAGCTGCCAAAACTACAGCGGACTCCCTGTATAACAACGTCTTTGTTCATTATGGCAAACCCACCCGTCTACATTCTGATCAGGGTGCAAACTTTGAATCTGAACTGATTCGTGAACTTTGTAACATCATGGGCATTAAGAAATCAAGGACGACCCCGTATCATCCAATGAGAAATATGATACCAGAAAGATATAACCGTACCCTTCTGGACAAGAAAGATTGGAAGAAATATCTGTCAAGTTTAGTGTATGCCTAAATGCAAAAATGCAGACTTTACAAAACCGAATTGCAATCAAATAAACCGAATATGCATTTCAGCAAGCCAACAATTTACCTTAAAACTTCCGAGAAATATCCTAATCCAATGATTCAATGTAAATCAAACCATATTTCTTAAAGAAACTCAAAATAATCGAGACGGACTAAAAACACGTCCGTTCACAGGGGGTCCAACGTATTTGGTTTTTGCGGAAAAGTAAGTGACGGACATGTTCTGTGCGGAACAAAATGGCGGAATATTTCGTTATTTTGTGCATTTCTGGAGATATTTTGACCTGATAAGTAGGTTTATATCACTGTTATCGAAATATATATACGCCTACCCGGAGGCCAGATGTGTAAGCTCCGCTCGGTTTGTCAACCTATGTTTGTAAAGGCCTTAATTAAAAAGTTATTGAATGTATAAACTGAAAGATTGTTTGTTTACAAAGTGAAAGTAGAAAATTGCGTGACTTGAAACTGTGTTTTTAGTAAAAAAATACCGTTCTTAGACCTATTTTAGCTAAACTATTACCGAGTTTTTGCATATATTTCTTTACGACAGCTTTTGCACTTAACATGGGTACTTAATGACCAATTTTTTTTAAAGTTCAAACACCTTAAATGTTTGCCGTGGAAGTGGTAAGCATGTTTTTGTTCGGTGCAGAATCTGAATAACACACTCGTATGCGTTAGGTGTAAGTAAGACAAGAGCCGGTAACAAATGTTAATGATCAAAACAAAAGCCGATTTGTTACCCAAGCATACGTATGTTCTTATCTATATATGCTACTGGACAAAAGTCTTGTCCGGTAGGAAGATTGAAATTTTTTGCATGCCAATTTTCAACACATTACTCTACCAGCAGTATTGGCTCAAATTCTTAAATTCTTTTTTCATTAATGCATAAAAATTTCCACTTTTTCTATTGATACCGAATTCATGTCTGTAGAGCAATGTGGAATATAGATTTCACGCTTTCAAAAGATATTATAGAAAACAATACAGGACAAGACTTTTGACAGCTGTACCTGTACTGGTAGTCCCTAAAATAACTGTGCACCTCTAAATATGGATGTACACTACATCTCAAGTCTAATCTAGGTGTAGAGGTGCACCTCTCTAAATTCAGAGAACACCTCTATTTCATTGTTCGGACATATAGGAGCACCTCTTTATTTTGACCTGCACCGTGAAATATGGAGTTCCGACTCTAAATATAGAAGCGAACCTTTTAATTAGATATACATATATTTAATACACATAACGACTAGTACAATGTTACTTTTGACCCAAATAGTACTTCATTTATTTAAACATATCAAGTCAAGTAAACAATCATCATTTTTGGCGTGGTTGTGCCGCAAATACGCTTCAAACGTTTGTATGGAGTGCCTCAAATTGTCCGTTTTGTGTCCCTCTTCTCAAAATGCAGATGATACTTCTTCTTATATCTTGGCATCGTGAATTGTCTCGATCTGAAATAAAATAGACGTATGTAACGACGCCATTACCATTTACATATAAAGGTGCGCCTATATATTTATAGTACTACTAAGTACTATTATAGTACTATAGTACTACTAAAAAGTAATAATGTAATAAACACACATCAAGAGGCAGACTAATATACAAGTATATGTGGTAGGTAATTTTGTATAACAAATACGAGAGACATTCGTATTTGGGTAACAAATTGGCTTTTGTTTTGATTATTAACATTAGTTACCAGCTCTTGTCTTACTTACACTTATATTAACGCATTCAAGTTTGTTATTCAGATTCTGCACCGAACAAAACAATGCTTACCACTTCCACGGCAAACATTTAAGGTGTTTGAACTTTAAAAAATTGGTCATTAAGTACCTATTTAAAGTGCAAAAGCCGTCGTAAAGAAATATATGCAAAAACTCGTGTTAATTAAGCTAAAATAGGTCCAAGCACGGTATATTTTGACTAAAAACGCAGTTTCAAGTCACGCAATTTTCTACTTTCACTTTGTAAACAAAAAATATTTCAGTTTATACATTCAATAACCTTTTTGTTAAGGCCTCTAGAAACATAGGTTAAAAAACCGAGTGAAGCTTACATGTCTGGCCTCCGGGTAGGCGTATTTATATTACGATAACAGTGATATAAACCTACTTACCAGGTCAAAATATCTCCGGAAATGCACAAAATAACGAAATATTCCGCCATTTTGTTTCGCACAGAACATGTCTCTCACTTACTTTACCGCAAAAACCAAATACGTTGGACCCCCTGGTTCAGTTCAAAACTTTCTTGCAACCCGATTCTCGCGAGACTATGCGAGAACACCAATGAATATCACGCGGGGGAAATCTAGTGGACCAAAGTGGGGACAAACGAATTGGGGGAAGCTAGTGGGAACAAGAAAAGTATAACACAGATGTGTTATATGTGGACGACATTTAAAAGAAGTTAGATATTGGGTGCAAGAGTTCATGCAGGTGATGGACTGTTTTTAAACAAAGAAAGAATTAAGTGATAATATGTTGTTATCTGTTATTGGCAAAGGGTATTGAACGTCGAAGGATGTGCGAGTGTATTACATGTAGTTGTGGAACGCGTTGTATACAAGGAGTGTGGTTTGAAATGAAATATACCGGAAATGGTATGGCCTGGGGTTTATGATAAAATTTGTTGCTGAACATTTACAAGTTTGCAGTAAATGTAGTGAATGATTTGAAAACAAACGAATTGAACAGTTTTCATTTTAAATATTATGATAACTAGCTAGAAAAAAGTGGAAGAGAGGGTTGCTATGGTAACGTGCATTATGATGAAGAAGTAAGCCATTCCTGCTTGTAATATCGTTTTGTGATATCAAAAGCAGCTGAAGATAATGTTAGACCTTGCACTTTGTGGACAGTTAAACCAAAATTTAATTTTCATGCAGGAGTTACCAGGAAGTTAAAAATTATCATAGCAGTTACCACATTACAAAGGATTTGCTCTATATATAAACTCAACAGTACCTTTCAAAATTGTCCTACCACATACATGGCAATTTTTTGGTACTTTCAAGATGAAAATCTTTACTAACTATCTATATTCAGAACATACATGGCAATTTTTTGGTACTTTCAAGATGAAAATCTTTACTAACTAATAACTATCTATATGCAGACACAGCATCTTGATCCCGTAAACCAGGGGGTGGGGGTTGGGGGTGAGTCACACTGCAATACCACCTCAAACCAAATTATTCTGAACAACAGAAAAAGACTTTATTAACTTTATAGACACGAAATCACCTTCTTGTAAAACAGATACCCACTAGAACCGCCAATTTCAACATCAGAAACATTTGTAAACAAAGAACCATCATATATAGGTCACATTCACGCGCCAAATCAAGTCACATAGTCGCCAATATTCGTAAACAAAACACAAACTTCAATATCTGCCAAGAATAACTATCAGAACAATGTCTCTTACTACATGTACACTTATTCTATAACTGCTTACAACAATACTTTCAATTCGCATATATTTTGATTAAAAGAAAACAACAACTCATCGATCTATTTATATAGTCGATATATATCTATAGTCTATATATAGATCTGTTTATATACTCATTTATATATAGCTTGAACTGGTAATTTAACGTTCGCTTACGCTTAAAAGAAAACACAAAACTCATCGATCTCTTTTATAACCTGGCGCATATTCCCGATCAACAGTGATCTAGAAAACGAAACTATAAACAAACATCCATGCAAACGAAGCCATTGCAAATAACTTAAAATATAACAAAAACTTACCGCAAACAATCCTATATGACTATATCCACTCGCACTACCTAATCATACATGCTTTGCGTGCTGAACGCCATCTTGAAAAACGAGAGGGGTTAGTTCAAAGTTATCACGCGAAATCACAACAATCAATTATCTGACTAAACATACATGGAACTGCATCTTGGTCATGTAAATATTTTGTTTATATATAAACATAAAACTTTTGCATAAATAATCTACGACATAATTCAACAAAAAAGTCCACATAATCAAGCAACATAAAAAATATGTTGACATCTTCCCTCTTTCTATTCGGATTTTCTTGGGTAATACCGTACCGTTGTAGATACAACATGGTACCAGTTTAGTACTCAACAATCTATATATAAAGCCGGGCCACATGGTACTCAACATTCGCTATAAACCTCTATTTAAAGCCGAACGCATTATTCCTTTGGGCCGGACTAGTTGTACTATAATAAAGATCATCAAGTAATAGTTACATAGTAATAATATATTATGACCCATAATTCGCCCAGAAAAATACGCTCTAACTTAAGTTCATTAAAATGTCTAAAATTAAGCTCTACTACAGTTATACTTTATTAAACCAGCATCTAGAAGGTGTAAACATCGCACTGAACGGCCGTGTAAAGTTTATAGTTGTGTTGTAATAAAGAACCAAACGAGCTTTGTAAATACAGGTGTTTATTATTGTACTGCTACATGTAAACTCTTTCTGCATGATACTATCTAAGAGAACTAAAGGGATAGCTAATTATATTTTTCACATAGAGGCGTGTCTTATAATCAATCAACTTTTGCATGTTTCTTCTACCATTTTGTCTATTCCTGGGAAATACACTTTTTCGCGTAATAGCTGTTTGGTGCGAACTATGCCTTGATGTCCTTCATGCGCGATAGCAATAACTTGTCTTTGTAAGCTCTTTGGAACGACAAGCTTAATTTTGTGTAACAGAACTTCACCACTTTCTGTTTGTACGATAGTAAGTTCATTTTTTGCACCTTGAAAATGTGTCAACAGTACTGTTTTGTACGATTGATTCCAAGTGTCATTTTTCATATTTCCAATCACTGTTTGTAGATCAGGATCTTTCTGTGTTTCGCTGACGATTTCGCATAGATTCATAGATTTTGGTACATTATTAAATACCAGATGACAAACAAATTCTTCCGCGATTTCTGAGAATTGGTTGTCTGTGTTGCCTTTATCCGGATGTCTAGAAATGAAGTCTGACATGTTGCTTTCTCCTTTGCGATACGTTACGGTAAAGTTGTATGCTTGAAGTCGTAATCTCCATCTTTCAATTCTTGCTGGCGGTTACGATTTTGGATTGTTGTAGATTGTTTCTAACGCATTATGATCTGTTATCAATTCAAAAGAGTGTCCAAATAGATAAAGATGAAAATGTTCAATTGACCAAACAATTGCTAGAGCTTCTCTTTCTGTTTGTGAGTAGCGTTTTTCTACGTCAGTAAGAGATTTGCTTGCGTAGGCAATTACTTTTCCTTCTTGCAACATAACTGAGCCAAGACCAACCGGTGATGTGTCTACAACAAGTTGCGTTTTCTTGTGTGGATCGAAATACGTCATAACAACGTCGCTGCTAAGGTCATTTTTCAGTTTATCGAATGCTTTCTGTTGTTCAAGATTCCACTCCCATACAGCATTTTTCTTTGTCAGCTGTCTAAGCGGTTCTGTTGTTGTGGAGTAATCAGGTATAAATCTTGATACGTAATTGGTCATTGCTAGAAAGCTTCTAATTTCTGAAACATTTATTGGTGGTGGTGTGTACTTAATGGTTTCACATTTCTTTGGGTCAGCTGAGAGACCTGCTTCACTGAAAATATATCCGAAAAATTCAAGTTTTGTCTTCTTGAATTCACATTTTGACTTGTTTAGGGTTAAATTTTTCTCCTGGAGCCGTTTAAGAGTTGCTTCTAGACGAATGTCATGTTCTTGTTGTGTTTTACCGAACACTATTATATCATCGCTGATATTTCGTACACCATCGAGACCTTCTAGAGCTGTTTGCAATGTATTCTGAAAGATTTCGGCACTGCAATTTATTCCAGAACTCAGCCTTTTTGCATCTTCTTAAACCGATGTGTGTTGTGAAGGTTGTGATATTCCGCGAACTTTCGGACAGCTCAAGTTGATGGTAACCATGATTCAAGTCAAGTTTCGAAAACACTGTGGAGCCGTTCAGGTCAACAATCATTTCATCAACTGTTGGAATAATATGCCGTGTGCGTTTTATAGCTTGATTTGGCAACCTCATATCAACACATATGCGAATTTCATTTGTTTTGCTTTTGGGTTTTGGCGCGACCACTATTGGTGATACCCAGTCTGTAGGTCCATTTACTTTTTCAATAATGTCTAAATCCTCAAGGCGTTTCAATTCTTTTTCAACCTTTTCACGTATATGAAACGGAATTCTTCTATGTGGCTGTGTGACTGGTTGAATATTTGTGTCCAGATGCTTGTCTATTTTAGTGTCCTTCAATTTCCCAATACCTGTAAATACTGATTTATAGGTTTTGCAGAGTTCCTCAGCCTTGCTGTGTTTTAATGAATTAATTTCAGGAATAACTTGCAAATCAACTGATGTTTTGTAAGACAATAAGTTGCCACTGTTTCCCTTTGAAACATACTTTACTGCCGTTGTTATTTTATCTTTTGTTTCAATTTCTGCTTGAAATTTTCCTAACAAGTTGACTGAAGATGATGCGTCATATGCATAAACTTTCGTATCAGATTTGCTTAGCTTTGGTTTCACTTTCATTTTTCTGTATGTATTTTCATCCAGAACATTTATAGATGAGCCAGTGTCGATAAGAATCTTCATGGGATATCCATTGATTTGTACTCTGATTGTTGGTCTACTCGCGATTGAATTCATTGAATTTGAGTTGATTTTCTCACTGGTTAATCCAGGGCTGAAGGTTATAAAGCTGAGCATGAAAACCAGTCTCAAATCTCAAGCATCTGATTGGCTGAAATTTCAGCCAATCAGATGCTTGAGATTTGAGACTGGTTTCCATGCTCAGCTTTATAACCTTGGGCACTGATGTGTGCGATAATTTTGAGTCACTGTCTTCAGAACAGCTGTCACTGGAACAATCCTCTATGTTATTGATTGGCTTTTGTCTTTTCTTTGTACGACATACACTTGCAAAGTGATTCTGTTTATGACAATAGTTGCATGTCTTCCCGTCTGCGGGACACTTAGATCCATTTAAATGCGGATATTCATAGCCACAATTTCTGCATGTTTTTGATTTCTTTTTGTGCGATTTGTCAACCTTGTTTTTCACTTTTGTTTTGGTTTGAGGCGTTTTTCTTCTGTGTCTGATCGCAATTGTGTCATATGTTGAGCAGTGTTCGATTTCTGATGCATGTTTGTAGGACAGCTCAAGAGATCGAGCTTCTTTAACGAGTTCATCAAGAGACAGTTCTTGGCGAAGAGCTTTCCGTCTAAGCCGTGTTGAGTTGCATCCTTGGATGATCTGTGACTTGATTTCTCTGTCACTGTCGGCAAATTCACAATTTTCGGACAACTTACGTAGCCTCGTGTGAAAAGTGTCGATGTTTTCACCATGTTCTTGTTTTGCTTGGCGAAACTTATACACTTCATATTCCGTGCACTTTTTAGGAGCGAAGTACTCTGTTAGTTTGGCGATGGCTGTGTCGTAGTCGTCTCCTGTTTCCGGTAGGGTGTCAAATACATCGTTGACTTCTTCACCGCATAGTGTAGCAACAAAGCACGTTTTCTTTTTGTGTTCTTTATATCCATGCCCACTAGAAGATTTTCTAGCCTGTTTGACCACTTTTTCCATCGTGTGTCAACTGCTGGTTAGTGAATACTGAAGCTTGGGAAAACTGGAAGTCCTGTTGCCATTTTGATAACGTAGCGAATAATCAATGTTATTAATTAGTAACTCACAAAATGTCACAATTATTCCAAAAATTTATTCAATTTTTAAATTTTCCATCCACTTGTTTGTATTACACTTTAGATCCGTTTTATTCTCGTCGCCATTGTAAAGTTTATTGTTGTGTTGTAATAAAGAACCAAACGAGCTTTGTAAATACAGGTGTTTATTATTGTACTGCTACATGTAAACTCTTTCTGCATGATACTATCTAAGAGAACTAAAGGGATAGCTAATTATATATTCAAATAGAGGCGTGTCTTATAATCATGATTGGCACTACACTACAGGCCGGATATGGCAAACATTGTGCAGCATTTGTGCAACTCAAAGGGTTAACATTTAAACCCACGACGCACTACGCCTGCAGTGGTTACAAGTGTCGTAACAATACAGATACAGATACATATCTTAGCATAGTATGCATTCCTAACATATGAATGGCAATAAATCAGAGACCGACATTGAAGTGGCATCAAATTGCTATCAGCAACCCTGTTGGGAACATACATCTTGTAATATGACTCCGAATTCGTTGTATTTTCTGGACGAATTATGGGTCATGTATTATATTTATTATTTAACTATTAATAGATGATGTTTAATACGTCCATCTAGTTTGACCCCAGAGAGATAAGAGGGTTACTAAAAAAAGTTCAGAAAAGATGTTGTTTTGGTAACTACGTGTATTTTGTTACTTATGCATTCAAAATTATTGTTTTAGAAATAAAATGTATTGTTATGAACGTTTTTTTGGGTAGAAACCTTTGTTTTTGAAGTGAAATTGTTAAGTGATTTTGACAGGGTAGAAGAACTTTTTGAACATCCCTTTCAATAAAGGAAGTTATGTTTGATTGCTCTCCCTTTGCATGTAAATATTGTATAGACGATTCTATAAAATAAGTTTTACACGATTACTCCCCCTGAATTCTCTCTACGTCCGCCATTACACCACTGCAGATCTGAGAAAACATTACTTCAATAACATGCCTAGTTACAATTAATCCTTTATAAATATATTCATTAAAATGATTGAAGGATCAGCTGTGTGTTGCTGAATTGATAGACACAGGAGAGATAGCAACAAGAATTTTAAAATCACTAATTTTTACAGATTGAACGTAATTTGTCTTCAAAAATATACCCACAATATAGCTATTAAGTAAACCATATTTTAGTTCTTATTTAAAAAAGGGTAATGTTAATACTGGATTTCGGGCATTTTTCTGCATATATTTAACGGGGACAAGTGTACGTGATAAATAAAATATTAACTTGTTTAAAATTACGCTGATTCAGCGGTAATTATTATGCTTTCAAACAAACAACAACAACAACAACAAACTTTGTTGTAAAGTAACAGACAAGTAAAATATAACAGCGAATTCTTAAATTTTCTGAAAAGTGAAATGCGAACAGTTTTTTCCAAATGCAGCATACACAACTTTCTGTTGGAATAGAGTAAAGAGTGAATGCAAACATGAAACCTCATATGTGGTTTTTCGATCAAAATTATAAATAACAACAACAACAACAAAACAGTGATCAAAAGATCATTTTGTTTTGTTGTTTTTTTTTGCGCAAACGGTTTCTCCGCTTATTTCGGAAGATAGAAAATACGTGTTTTACATAAATTTAAATTAAATATAAAGACAGTTTCTCGACTTTGTCAAAACTGAACACAAGTTAATGAATTAATTAAAACTTCCGCATGAATCCTCATTATGAAAAAAATATAATATTCAGCAAGATAACTTAGATAAAGAAAAGCAAACAATGCAAACTTTAGTTTTCAGAGAAATATATTTGACCGTCTCTATCAGCGGGGATTTTTAGAGTGAGAATCAAGCTACGATGATACGATATATCAAAATACAGAGATTATAAAACATAATTAAATATTCACATTTAAAACAATTTTCTACCGTTTTGGCAAATATATATGTCCAGGGCTGAGTGCAATACTGTTCTATTCTATTAAGAAACATGAAGCAGATAAAATAATTTCGCACTCTGCCCTCGAAATATCATACTGCCTCTATCATCAGAAGATGAAAATTTATCATAAATCATACATAATTAGTTCTATTACATATAATATATTTAAATAATGAATGTTTATAGTGGCATTTCTTTAATTTCAAATTTTAACATAGTTAAATTATAAGAATATAGGTTGTAATTATCATTGCGTGGTTTTCTGCAGATATAAATTGAATATTCGTACGTTGTCGCTCTCATTACGTAATTACAATAGACATAATTTAGCCTAATTCTCTTGAAAAAAAAACCAATAAAAACTTGTTATTAAATATCAAAAATATAATATAATATTAAAACAAGTTATAACAGCATTATTAATATATGCCGTCTGAGCTTTTCAGAGTTTTGATACAAAACTACACAGCGTTTTCTATATAACTTATAAGACTTTCAGGAAATCTGCAGTGGTGTAATGGCGGACAGGTCACGTGACAAACAAGATGGCGGCGATCTAATTATTAGAAATAGAATTGTCTTCACAGGTAGTCAATATGATAAAATAGATTCAATAAGAATTGACCTTAGCAACCTTGCTAGCGGTACAAATTTTGTATGACTTGCATTCAGTTTACTATAAATTAGCTTGTGTTGAGGCATGGATCTGAAACCAAAATCTTTTTAAAAAAAAGTTAAGTAAGACAAAACAATGATGCTATGGTGTTTGTAAAGGTGACTCGTGGTATACAGACAAAGATGGCATGAAAGATGTATCTTTATACCCTTTCCAAAACCAAAAACAAATGAACATAAGTTCAAAAAGTGGATAAGTGCATGTGGTCGGCTGTATTTAATTATTGACAAAGTAAAAAAATTTAAAAAGTGGACATGCAAATTAAGTTGATATTTTGTTGGAGGAAAGGGACCAACAGATGAAAATCAAGACCCTATTCGAGCCACTAACTGATCATTTTATTAATCATGCTCTCTCCCCCTCTCTTCTTCTTGACTGTGTGGGGAGGCTGTATTTTCTGAATGTGGCGATTCCTGATATGCATATTTCACCTTTTTACATTCCGCTTTAGGTATAGAAAATTAAGTCAGTCTTTTAGCTGTAGACATTTTATTTTGCATGGCAGAATAGTAATTTTGCTGCACCTATATAGATTTTCTCTTGTGAATTATGGTACTATAAATTTGGAACCATTTGCCCTAATCAATTAATAATAATGTCCTTCTCGTCCCCAGCTTCAATACCTGCCTTGCATCTGAAAAACAATTACAACAACAACAAAAACAATACATTTAATTTCTACATTTGATAAAATATACTTAATGACAATGAACAACAGGAAACAGATTGAACCAATTCATTGTCACATTTAGCAAAAAGTGTTTCTTTTATTTTCGGGGTACAGTTTTTATTACGCAATAACTTTTTTATTATAAATAAATTTTCATAATTTTGGTATCTAAATTACTGCAATGCATTCGGTATTATGAAACTGTGAAAAATGTTGATAATATGTATATTTTCCTTTGTAAATATGCAATTATCCCCACCGTCCGTTTTTATTGTCCTTAAATATATTAACTTAATAACTGGTAAGAAAACCTACATTCATACAGCCATATTAATTTTTCAATATTCAGGGCGGGTAATCAAACTGCACCTTACCATGCATTTTGTAAACAAAAGTCCGCCATCTTGGATGAAAATTGGTAAGTTTTTTTACTTTTACTCATTTAATAAATAACTCGTAAAATTGAGATATACCTAAGAACCTGCTAAACATTTTTCCGAATCTTTTGGTACCTAGATGGAATATAAACTCTAAGTGGAAAACAAGTTACCTCGGTCATGGAAACTGAATCGGCAAGAAATGAACAAGAATTTTTAGGGTAAAGTGCAGGGAATTTTTGTCATTTTGTATGTTTTTCGCCAAGAAAGGTAGTTTTGTCTGTAATCACACCAAAAATTGAATTTCATTTTTAATTTCTTGTCCCAAGAAAAACTTTTTTGTCAAATAAAACACTATTTCGCAGCAAAATTTGCAAATATCCCTTATGGTAAAGTGCAGTTCTGAAAAATAAATGATAAAGTGCAGTTGTCTTTTTTCCTCAACTAAACATAAAACATCGCCGTCGTATTTCCCTGACTAATATGACCATATAAACACATGTCCGACACGTAATCAATTAAAGAAATAAAATGTAACATTTGGGAGACCCCCAATATCAAATTCCGGCTTAAAACATGTTTTATTTTGATCCGCTCCTCTGAACTTTGGCTTGTTCAGTTGTCACCGGCAAACGAAAAAACTCCCGGCTTGCGTATTGTTTTTATTGAATTCTTTTAGCTGGTACAAAAATCGTTTGTGTCAAAATAAAGAAAAGTAATATTGGCAGTGAAACAGCTATTGCTTTTACGGCCGGTGCCTGATTGTAAAAATATTCTTAATTAAACTTAACCATTAGATATTTAGGAGACCAACACAGATAGTTTCGTATGTTGAACTTACCTGGAAATCGCTCTTTCATCAAGTTGAAAACACATAATTGACAGCATTTAGGTTCGATGTGTTTCAGATCATGAACAGCATATGTGAACATTGTGGAGCGGCGTTCAATACACGTGCCGCAATGCGTGTACATTGCAAGGCCATCCATCAGAAGGCATTTCCGTACAAGTGCTGCGGTAAAGGTTTTAGAGATAAATCCGAACTGAGAAGACATAGGTAAATAATGTCCATTTTAAAGTATTAAACTCACAAAAGGTATGCATACACAAATGTTAAGTATTATAACAAAATAAACATACATAATACTCCATTGATTTGTTAATGTATCCTCACATGTATATCTTTTCAAGAAACCTAATAATTTTTTGATTATATTGCAAAACTTTCGAAAAATAGATATTAAGAAAACATTGGTATTTAATAAATGGGGCTCATTTATTTTCAAACGGCTCTCTTTCCTCTGAGCCTCAAAAGTACACGTATGACGTCATGTTTTCATCTACGTTACGTCTCTTCTAAATATATATCTTAGATGGACAGCATATTCGATATTTTTTACAATTAAGAATATTTTTATTATTTTTAACTTAAAACGTTCACACAATCATTCTCTGTAAAAATTTAAGTAAACCCTGAAAATACCACTGAGCAAATTAGGCGATTGACTTACCGTAATGCATTTCCCTGCAATTCAAAACAATATGGCGGAATACAATAAAAAATATGGAGGCCAGAAGGGAAAAATAAAACACGTGCATTTTGTATTTACGGCCGATCTGTTTATACGGATTTGCTTCAACGACAAATTACCAACTTCAATGAAATTTGTGTAGAGTTTGTGTGGAGTTTAATAAAACGTACTCTTTGAATATTTTAGGTGCAACCACCACGGCGAAGAAAAAGAAAGAGTGCGACCAGTTTGGAAATACCTTAAGCACTGGACACGACCTTAACAAACATTTGAAACAGGTCCATAAAGACAAATCATTCGTGTGTATGCGTACCTTTTGTGAGTTTAATACTTTAAAATGGACATTATTTACCTATGTCTTCTCAGTTCGGTTTTATCTCTAAAACCTTTACCGCAGCACTTGTACGGAAATGCCTTCTGATGGATGGCCTTGCAATGTACACGCATTGCAGCACGTGTATTGAACGCCGCTCCACAATGTTCACATATGCTGTTCATGATCTGAAACACATGGAACCTAAATGCTGTCAATTATGTGTTTTCAACTTGATGAAAGAGCGATTTCCAGGTAAGTTCAACATACGAAACTATCTGTGTTGGTCTCCTAAATATCTAATGGTTAAGTTTAATTAAGAATATTTTTACAATCAGGCACCGGCCGTAAAAGCAATAGCTGTTTCACTGCCAATATTACTTTTCTTTATTTTGACACAAACGATTTTTGTACCAGCTAAAAGAATTCAATAAAAACAATACGCAAGCCGGGAGTTTTTTCGTTTGCCGGTGACAACTGAACAAGCCAAAGTTCAGAGGAGCGGATCAAAATAAAACATGTTTTAAGCCGGAATTTGATATTGGGGGTCTCCCAAATGTTACATTTTATTTCTTTAATTGATTACGTGTCGGACATTATGTTTATATGGTCATATTAGTCAGGGAAATACGACGGCGATGTTTTATGTTTAGTTGAGGAAAAAAGTCAACTGCACTTTATCATTTATTTTTCAGAACTGCACTTTACCATAAGGGATATTTGCTAATTTTGCTGCGAAATAGTGTTTTATTTGACAAAAAAAGTTTTTCTTGGGACTAGAAATTAAAAATGGAATTCAATTTTTGGTGTGATTACAGACAAAACTACCTTTCTGGGCGAAAAACATACACAATGACAAATTTCCCTGCACTTTACCCTAAAAATTCTTGTTCGTTTCTCGCCGATTCAGTTTCTATGACCGAGGTAACTTGTTTTCCACTTGGAGTTTATATTCCATCTAGGAACCAAAAGATTCGGAACAATGTGTAGCAGGTTCTTAGGTATATCTCAATTTTACGAGTTATTTATTAAATAAGAATAAGTAAAAAACTTACCAATTTTCATCCAAGATGGCGGACTTTTGTTTACAAAATGCATGGTAAGGTGCAGTTTGATTACCCGCCCTGATAATGCATGCTTTAACTGCTTGATATGAAAAAACTATGAGAATTTCTATGGATCTTTTCAATTAATGCTTGCCTTTTCCCTGATAAATTTAAACCTCGACAGTGTACGTAATCAAAGTTTTAGTTAAACATTTGAATGCTCAGGTTATGTCAGATGAGCGAAACTTAACTCAAGGTTCAGCATTTTCTGTGAAATTTACAGCAAATATCTTATCACAAGGAACCATTGTTTACACTGTGTTGTACCACCTTCCTAGAAATGTGTATCATGTGGTACTGATAACACGAATTGATGACGTAGCTGTGAATCCTTCATATTGAAAGGTTCTTGTTAACCTTTAACAATTTGATTGTGATCAAAGATTTCTTACCACTAATGTGGATTGCATAAAACACCTGTTTACTTTGTATCATTTAATTGGACATCTATTCATGTCAGAAGTTCTCATGTCTATGTTTTGTGATATCTAGTCTAATTAAATGTTTTTACTACATTGCTTAACTTATGTGGACAATATCCACTTCCCTCTAGCCTGGGATCTTTCATCCATGCTGATATGCTTCAAGATATCATAATCACATCATTGCCTGTCATATGTGATATTCAATAAAATTTACCACTTAAATAACTACTTATACTTGATCTCTATTTCATATCAAAGGCCAAACAACTATTCACTTCATATCTACAATCACATGGATCCAACCACAACTTGGCTCAGAGACATTACATCATTGGCATGAATGTCGTCCACATATAACACGTGTGTGTTATACTTTTCTTGTTAAATCTAACACTAACTGGTGTTGTTAATCTCCAGCAGCAGAATGTACTTTACTTGTAAACGCGGGGAATACCGCCTATTTTAAACCTCAAGCAAAGATAACTGAAGTTCGCTAAGGATTCTCTAGCAACAAAACAAAAATTGGTTTACTACAGTAACGTATGGTATACCATTTGGGTCAAAAGATTTCAAATATAGGTGCACCTACAATTTTTATAGGTGCACCTGTACTTTTTATAGGTGCACCTATAATTTATAGGTGCACCTCCATTTCAAGGTATAGGTGCTCCTATAAATATAGGTGCACTATGGTATACCATTTGGGTCAAAAGATTTCAAATATAGGTGCACCTATACTTTTTATAGATGTAAAGGTGCACCTATAAATATAGATGCACCTATTAAAAGTAAAGGTGCACTTATAAAAATTGTAGGTGCACCTATATTTGAAATATAGGTGCACCTGAACACTAACTTTTGACCCAAATGGTATACCATACTTTTGATCCAAATGGTATACCATAGTAACTGTCTGCTTGTCTGATGAAGTACAGACATGCGCAGTGAAACAGTCAACCTATAACAGAGGTGAATGTACATAAGGTGGCAGAAAACGGTTAATCTGATATATCGCAAGACAGAGAATCACAGCCGACACGACAAGTCCACTTGCTCCCTACTAGCACATACCTGAAACAGAAAGGGCACATAACTGACATCACAATGACATACAGTTTATGAAAACAAAGCAAAATTATATTCAAAACATATCAGTTGATTTTTAAGCACCATTAACTTTCACATTCTGGTCGTGAAAACTGGTCGGCCGACGAGGCAAAATTTCAAACATTCATCAGTTCACAGCTTTCTTATTGCCAATGACCAAAATAAATGCTTGCCACTCACACATGGTAAAATCCCTACTGATTCATTAAATCATACTCAAAATATACCATAACCACCTCGATTTTGCACTAATCACACTTGTTTGTATGCCCCTTGAGAATTGCAAGTTAAACTGAAGGCAGAGCCAGAAATGTATTAGTTTCGCATTTCCAAGCACCTGCCTCACACTGAAAGTGTCAAGGTCAAAAAGAGCATGTCAGACAATTTTTGGGGATCCTAGCTACAGATGTGAAACTGCAAATATAGCATCTAAAAATATTTTAAAGTGTCATGAAGCTTACAGTTTGCCCACTTACCTCTTATCTTCAAATTTGCATCTACGGCTACAAACTCTTTACTACCTCCTAATGAGCCGATAGTGTAAGAGAGTGATGTACATTTTTGGCTCCAGAATTTAAAAAAAGAGCTGGTGGGTAAATTTTATCTTTTACTTAAACTGTTTATATCTTTATTTTCAATAATCGAAACATAAGACATATTCGAAAAACGTTTATATAGAATTAGCTTAAGTATGCATAATAGATATTCATGGTTTCATCGGCTTAACCGTCGAAAAGACATTTGCATCTCGGAACGATTCGACCCATGACTTTTTGTCCACACTGGCCACAGGTCATAATAATTTGAGCAATGTGAGTTTCTTTAGATAGGTGGTAATGCCTCAGCAAACTAAATTCCAGGACCTTGTACGTAGGGTTTTCAGTGTGTCTTCCTATCTAATTTCTAGCTAGATCTATTATCATAAAATATTTTCACATTTGTCTGAGAAAAAACATCAAAATATTGTCATCCAATATTTTCTATTCAGACCATATATTTACACATTAAACAAGCAAAAAAGCTGTTCTGGTTAGATATTAACCCATTGATTCATGTGATATGGCTATTCACATGGGTGAACGGTGTAGATCAAGATCAACTGGCATATCCGTGCCATCTAATCATGATATACACTGTTAATTTCAAATAAATAAGATTATTTCTGACCAGGAAGCAAATAGTGTACATCCTCCTCATATGTCACGGATGTTCCACGCACAATAAAACCCATATATAATAAAATAATTATATATGGAGTAAACAGGTAAAGGGTTAAATTGAATGTATATTTTGACTTTTGATTCAGGAAACGATTGCCAGTAACAAATAGGTTTTATTATTTCAGCTGTTGGTCCTACACAGACCTGGGTTCAATTACTTTGAAAAGAAATTAATTAATAACAATTACATCAAAAATGCTTCAATTAAATTACAATTATAAATACTTGCTTTTTCCATAAATCATTACAATCATTTTAAGGAAAATAATTAATTATTTTTTAATTATTTTTAATTATTTTCAATATAGGAAGTATATTCACAAACATAATCTTGATCAAAGACAGGTTTCAGATGCAGATTTATAAGTCCTTACTGCATTTCAAAAACTATTAATTGTTCAAAGTTACTTCAGTCAGTGAACAACATTCAGGCTTAAACACTTTTCCAGCTATTGAAAAGAGCTGTTCAACAGGTCTGGATGATGCAGGTAGAGCCATATGTTACTGTTCACTACATGTAATTGAAGTCATTGAATTAAATTGACAACTATGCTGGAAACCCTTATTATCGTGCAGCTTAAAATTCAATTGAAAAAATATTTTGTGAATTCAAATGTTAAGTGTTTATAACATACAAAAAAGAACTTCAAAAGTTTATTTTTTAATTTCCAATCCATTTAACATCAGTAAACCAGTTACAATTGACCTACTTTCATTTTCAAAACGTGGCATCTGCCCTCTGTTTATAATATCCAATTACCCATACCCATAATTCCGTGCATATAACATTTAGCAACACTGCACATCAAAAGTAAGGCACTGCTCAAACAGAAATAACAAAACATTACACAGAAGGTGTTTCGTGAAATATATGCCATAATAAATATAAAATGTCCCAATTTCATTACAAATTGTTTAGTTTTGTTTACAAATGGGGCAGATATAATAAGAATTCCTTCTTACACGTTTCTGGTGTACAGAATTTCAAATGTACCCAGCCTTGACTGCAGAACATTGTACCCACTTGACAATAACAAGGTTATGATGACTTATCAGGATGTAATATTTACTGTGCACGTTTTCAATACAATATACCTGATGTAACGTTGCTACGTCATATGCAAATGAGTATTTATAGTAACAAGATGGCTTTATATTTTTCTGAATTTCTGCATCCTAACTTTTTATCTGCAGTATACATTAGCATGTTGCTGTCACATTTACTTCCCTTGGTAACATTTATAGTGACGGAAATATAAAAATAGAAATGGAAACGGAAGGTCAAACTTGGTTTGTTTTGAAAACGAGTGATAATTTCAGATTTTGTAGTATTTTATGCAGGAAATAATGAGCTTTAACCTGTTTTTACGCATTTTTGTTGTCTTCTTAATATGATGGACTGATCTGGAAGAAATAACTGCGCGTGCTAACGGTTGCTTAGGGATTTAAGAGGATAAATGCGAGATGCACGATAACACGAGGATGCACGGTAATACGAGAATTGGCCATATATTGCATTTTTTGGATTTAAATTAATTCTTTATTGATTCTGTTTCAATTATTAATTATTTTCAATTACTTGAAAAAAAGGTAATTAATTAAATTATAATTGTCATTGGACCCAGGTCTGGTCCTACACCAGTAGGGGTAGATGCTGAAATTTATTGTCTCACTAGTGAACAGTGTGGACCCAGATCAAACTGCATAGATTTATTTGGGTCTACACTGTTTGTTAATTGTGCTTTGCTAATAAAGAGTTAACAATATTTTTTTCCGGTGATACGTGGGATATAATCCATAGATGTATATCCATGGAGTAAATTGTTTTACATATTTACCAGATTTCTGCCAAAAAGCATTTTCTCTACCATTTGGATCATTACAGTTGAACTGAGCAAATATATGACCCCAACCAAAAATAATTACTCTGCAAGTTTTAACTTGTATAAAATATAATGTGACCTTTATTTTAACTTTACTCAATAAATATTATAAATTTGCAGAGATAACCACCTAGGGCAAAATTCTTAATTCAAGAAAGCAAGATAATGCATTTGTGAGTTTTAAAGCAGTTTGCTCATAAACTTAACGACACTGCTTAATACAGCTTTTGTCACATTTGCTATCAGTATATCAGCATATTTGTCATGTAGTGAAGGTTATAAAACTGAGATTGGAAACCAGTCTCAAGTCTCAAGCATCTGATTGGCTGAAATGGCGACCAGTGGCCATTTCAGCGAATCAGATGCTTGAGATTTGAGACTGGTTTCTATGCTCAGTTTTATAACCTTGGGCACTGATGATTTGGAAGATTTTGACCTTCAATGTTTGCCTACCTGATAAAGATGTGTATCTATGGAGTTAAGGGTTAATAAGTTTTGTAAAAAAAAACAAACCTATGAATGGACTTGCTCAAGTCAAGTTGAAAGAAAGTTATGTCCATTAATTTCCACAGAGCTCCAGATAAGAGGGGTTTTTGCTGAAATGCCAATTGATTATTGTAAATCCTCGTTGATTTTCATATGTGGGGTACTGGAATCCTTTCATTTTTAAAAAAGGTGGTTAAGTGCTCATTTGTTTTCTCCACAAACTTACCGGTAAGACAAGACAATCAAGCTTTGGATTATATAATAAGGAACAGTTGTATTTAATTTGACTACGGTAAAGCACCATTGACATCTGGGGGGAAATAACCTTAGCATTTAAAACATTAGGAAGTAAATACCCTTTGCATCAAAATTTTGTCTGGAGCTCTGTTTCATGTACTGATGGATTGTTTTTTGCAAAAATTGTTTTCTATCTTCTTGATATTAACTTGAGACATTGATGATTTCATCAGAAAATATGTGCATAAAATACCGTATATTCCCTATTAAACGCCCCTCCCCTAATAAACGCCCCCCCAGTCTTTTTTCAAAAGTAAACGAGTGACTTACCATGACATGACGATCTTTAATCTCTCAGCATTAATCCAAATACAGTGGAGCTCCGCTATATCGCGATCCGCTATATCGTGAAATCCAATATAACGCGGTCGACCCTTGGATCCCGTTTTTTTTTCATAAAAGACAGTAAAATTCTGTCAATGGCCATTTTTGGAAAGGGAAAACAAGGGAAGTAACAACGTTAATACCGCGTTAATCGATAAAGACAATGACGCCCGTTTATTAACGTACCGAGAATCGTTGAAACAAATTGTAAAATGTTTCTTTATGAACTGTTGATCGTTTCCTACGTTTATTAAAATATCAAACTGTCATAAAATTGTTAAGTAATAAATTGTTGTACAAACACTGGGGCACCTAATCATGTACGCGAAATGGTTACTGAATGGTTGTTTTTCGCACCTACTGCAGATAGCATGACAAAGGTGTTTGATGTTGTTAATTGGCTTTTAATTTGAGAAGCTCATGCCTACATTATGTTTTACAATATTATTTTAGTAATGATGATTGAAGATTAAAACAATAAAGATTAAAACTGCAAGCGTATTGTTTTCATTCAAAACAGCGTGCAGGTCAAACAAATACATGAGTTCCGCATTAGACTAACGCCCGCAGTATAAACTTTTGTGAGTTAAATTCACAAAGTAATAATTTTATAGCATCTGTTAGATAATAACAAAACAACATGCAAACAAAGGATTTATTTTCAATAAACCGATAAATTTCGTAATCATTTCGGTGTGAAAAATTTCATTTCAGGTTAAGTTTTTTAAAAATAAGTTCTAGGAAAATGACAAAATTGTTTCCTACGGTTATTTATTAAAAAAAAACACAATTATTGAAAACTACATTTTGTCAATAGTTGGTCTCTATTAAACGCCCCCACCCCCCCTTTGCAAAATGTAACGCCCCCGGGGGCGTTTATTAGGGAATATACGGTAATCTGGATATTGTTTGATTTTACCTTTTACTCCATAGATACACTTTTTTTACCTGGGCAAACAGTGTAGATCCAAGGTTGAAGGTTATAAAGCTGAGATTGGAAACCAGTCTCAAATCTCAAGCATCTGATTGGCTGTAATGGCAAATGGTCACCATTTCAGCCAATCAGATGCTTGAGATTTGAGACTGGTTTCCGACCATGCACAGTTTTATAACCTTGGGCACAAATTACATTGTGCCATCTGATCAGGCACAACACTGTTTGCTTTTTGATTATTTAGGTTATTTCTGACCAAGATGTGACCAAGCAGATCCATGCTGTCTGATCTGGATCTACTCTCTGCACCAATGCAGTGAAAGTGCATCTATGGAGTATATGGTTAACACCAGCAATTCAGCAGAATTACCAGACATGTAAGGTTAACCCTTTACTCCTTAGACACACCTTTATTGAGTGGGTGAACTGTGTAGATTCAGATTAGCTGGCACATCCATGCCGTCTGATCAGGATTGCACTGTTCGCTGTTTATTCGTTGGGTTTCAGACAAAAATGCGACAAGTGCAGATCCTGATCAGACAGCACGGATGTGCTACACTGGTGGCACATGCGTAAAAATGCGTATATGTGGAGGAAAGGGTTAATATTTCACACATTGTAATTGCAAGTGTTATTATAGCTCCAGGAAAAGGCAAGTGGCAATGGAAACACCAGGAACCAGATTGCTGGATTATGAAGAAGAAGAAATTCCTATGTCCCAAGAATCTGATGACTTCGAAGTAACTCCGCCTCCTTTTAAGAGACTAAAATCAGAGGGATTTGACAATACCAATCAGAATAACAGCGGCAGGTCAAATGGACATGGCTGGGAATCCTGGGATAGTGAACTGTTGGCGGCAGAGCTCACACTGTCCGGTTTAGCGGATGTAGCTGAAATATTTAAAGGTAAAGCTACCTTTTAACTCTAAACATTCCTTTGCATGCATAGGGACAAGCTGATTCATTATTGCTACTGATGAAGGACCAATAGCCAATTCCTCAGATTTATTCAATTAAAACTTTACTCAATAGATATGCCTTTATTGCATGGACGAACAGATATTTAATTGAAAGTAGAAGTACTGTGCCCAAGATCACGAAACTAAATCTGGAGACCGGTATCAAATCTCAAGCATCTGATTGGCTGAAATGGCAACTTGTCACCATTACAGCTAACCAGTTGCTTGAGATTTGAGACTGGTCTCCAATCTCAGTTTTATGATCTTGGGGCCCTGATCTTTGATTCAGACCTTTACAGTTTACGATTAACCCTTTCCTCCATATATACACATTTTTACGCATGTGCGACCAGTGTAGATCGAGATCAGCCGGCAAATCCGCGCCATCTGATTAGGATGTACACTGGTCGCATTTTGGTCAGAAACAACCTATAAACAAATCTTAAAGCGAACAGTGCAGATCCTGATCATATGGCACTGATGTGCCGGCTGATCTGAATCTACACTGTTCGCCCACTCAATAAAAGTGTGTCTATGGAGGAATGGGTTAAACTTTAAAGCTTGCCTTACTTGCAACAAATAAGTTCATTGTTATTTCAGCTCCACCAGTAGGGGCAGATGCAGAACTTTATTGACTTGAACAGTTTAAACCCTGAGCATACATCATAGACTGATTTGGGTCTATTCCTTTTGCAACTTGTGCTTTAATATAGTCAACAGCATTTTTTCTGTACCAATATTTTCCCAAGGCAATTTTGACATTAATTTAAATAATTAACTTGTTTTAGGCATGCATTGCAGATAATAAAGTTTGTGTTATTTGTGTGAGACTTTTGAAGTGTAGCAGATCTGACCAGTGTAACTTTGTATTAAGCACTTAAAAGGTTGTCAGACTGTCATTAACCTTTTCTCACAACTAGTTTTAACTTCCTGTTTGGGGTCCTGTATCATATTTATTATTTTATTTAAATCAGCTGCCTTTCTTCAGTACTCTTATGGTATAGACATTACAGTATGGTACTAGTTATACATACATGATATTCAAGATAAGTGCATTAAACCAGTTAACCCTTTACTCTGTGGGAAATGTGGGATATGGCTGTAATGAGCAAACATTGTAGATCCAAATCAGATGGCATGGATTATCTGATCAGGATCTACACTGTTCGCTTTTTGATATTTTAGGATATTTTTGACCAAGAAATGAACTGTGTGCATGTTGATTAGAGTTTTCTGGCTAATCTGGATCTACACCGTTTGCACTTGTGATAAAACCTATTTGTTTGGGGGTATTTTTTAAAATGTTTTAAAAAATATAACACATCGAAATGACACAATATTGAATACATTATATTCCAAGCAGATTAGTTGTGTAATGAACTTTGAAAGCTTTCAAATTCAATTGTATTTACAAAAATATTGAATTGTTTGACAAGGAGCTAATGATATAATCTATTATGTTAACCCTTTCCTGTATAGATAAACCATTATTGCTAGGGCAAACAGTTTAGATCCAGATCAGCCGGCACATCCGTGCCATCTGATCAGGATCTAAACTGTTCGCTTTTTTATACATTAGGTCATTTCTAACCAATATGCGACTAGTGCAGATCATGATCAGACGGCAATGATGTGCCGGCTGATCTAGATCTACACTGGTCGCAAATGCGTAAAAATGCATATATATCAAGGAAAGGGTTAAAGATTTTCACCTCTATTTGGCTTCCCTTTTCAATTTTCATGATGAGCAAAACATTTGGCACAACATTATTTTTATCATGTTAAAATAAGTGGTTTCATTTATTTTCAAAGTAGAAGTGGGGGAGGGTGGGTTAATGAAAGTTCAAGGGGAAATCTGGGCTCAAAGCAAACTAACTAAATAGCTGATATTGCTCTAAAATAGCTGGGTTGTATTGTCAATATTGTCAGGGGAAATAGAGGATATTTGTTTTTACCAGTGTAAGATAGAAATATATTTCATCGAGTTAGCTCCGGAATTTGCGAAGCCATGAGTGAAAATACATAATTCTGGAGTTCACTAGTGAAATATATTTATATCTTTCAATGGTAAAAACAAATTTTCTTTTTCTTTTATGCTTTTAGTGCAAAATTTGCGTGAATTTGACAGAAAAGTTTCAAGAATTGGCACCAAAACCGATTGTTTATGACATGACGTCAAATATAGAAATTTGAGCCCGTTTTCTAAACATTCTCATTTTGTATGTTATGTGCCTTTGGGTACCAACGTGAAAATATCAGTGAAAATAAATATGATATTCCACTGTTTGAAAAAAGTGAAATACCACGTTTATTTCACTGGGAAAATTCTATAATTCACTGAAAAGCATAAAATAAATCCCCGTCTTCCACCTCTTATTGAGACCACTGTAGCAACAGTCATATTGACTGGAGGTCTTGTGACTAAGTCCCACTTGAGAAAATATTTTTTAACCCTATAACTCTATACAACTGTTATAACATGAGCCAGCAGTTTACATCCAGATCAGCCAGCACATCGCAATCTTCTGATCAGGATCTAGACTGTTTGCTTTTTGTGTCGCCTGCGATAGCAGGAAGACACATAGGGATCCTATTGTCCGGCGACGTCGTCGTCGTCGGCAGTGCCGTCGTCCGGTAGTCCCCCAACTTTAATATGAAACTTAATGTTGCCAATAACTTTGAAAGTACTTGTCCTATTAACTTAATACTTGGAATATATCATCTGCATTTACAACGCCATCTGTGACAACAAGAATGATAACTCTTGTTTCAGTATTTTTTGAGTTATGCCCCTTTCAAATTACTTAAATATGGAACTTTAATTTGAAACTTAATGTTGCCAATAACTTTTAAAGTACTTGTCCTATTGACTTCATACTTGAAATATATCATCAGCATGAACAACGCCATCTGTGACAACAAGAATGATAACTCCAGTTTCAATATTTTTTGAGTTATGCCCCTTTCAAATGCAACTTTAACCTGAAACTTAATGTTGCCTATAACTTTGAAAGTACTTGTCCTATTCACTTCATACTTGGAATATATCATCAGCATGAACAGTGCCATCTGTGACGACAAGAATGATAACTCCACTTTCAATATTTTTTGAGTTATGCCCCTTTCAAATGCAACTTTAACCTGAAACTTAATGTTGCCTATAACTTTGAAAGTACTTGTCCTATTCACTTCATACTTGAAATATATCATCAGCACGAACAATGCCATCTGTGACGACAAGAATGATAACTCCAGTTTCAATATTTTTTGAGTTATGCCCCTTTCAAATGCAACTTTAACCTGAAACTTAATGTTGCCTATAACTTTGAAAGTACTTGTCCTATTCACTTCATACTTGAAATATATCATCAGCATGAACAGTGCCATCTGTGACGACAAGAATGATAACTCCAGTTTCAATATTTTTTGAGTTATGCCCCTTTCAAATGCAACTTTAACCTGAAACTTAATGTTGCCTATAACTTTGAAAGTACTTGTCCTATTCACTTCATACTTGGAATATATCATCAGCATGAACAGTGCCATCTGTGATGACAAGAATGATAACTCCAGTTTCAATATTTTTTGAGTTATGCCCCTTTCGAATGCAACTTTAACCTGAAACTTAATGTTGCCTATAACTTTGAAAGTACTTGTCCTATTCACTTCATACTTGAAATATATCATCAGCATGAACAGTGCCATCTGTGACGACAAGAATGATAACTCCAGTTTCAATATTTTTTGAGTTATGCCCCTTTCAAATGCAACTTTAACCTGAAACTAAATGTTGCCTATAACTTTGAAAGTACTTGTCCTATTCACTTCATACTTGGAATATATCATCAGCATGAACAGTGCCATCTGTGATGACAAGAATGATAACTCCAGTTTCAATATTTTTTGAGTTATGCCCCTTTCGAATGCAACTTTAACCTGAAACTTAATGTTGCCTATAACTTTGAAAGTACTTGTCCTATTCACTTCATACTTGGAATATATCATCAGCACGAACAATGCCATCTGTGACGACAAGAATGATAACTCCAGTTTCAATATTTTTTGAGTTATGCCCCTTTCAAATGCAACTTTAACCTGAAACTTAATGTTGCCTATAACTTTGAAAGTACTTGTCCTATTCACTTCATACTTGGAATATATCATCAGCATGAACAGTGCCATCTGTGACGACAAGAATGATAACTCCAGTTTCAATATTTTTTGAGTTATGCCCCTTTCAAATGCAACTTTAACCTGAAACTTAATGTTGCCTATAACTTTGAAAGTACTTGTCCTATTCACTTCGTACTTGGAATATATCATCAGCACTAACAATTCCATCTGTGATGACAAGAATGATAACTCCAGTTTCAATATTTTATGAGTAATATCCCTTTCAAATGCAACTTTAACATGAAACTTAGTGTTGCCTTTAAAATGGAAATTACTTCTTCAATTAATTCACTTAATACTTTGAATAACTCATCTGCATTTACAAAACAATTTTTGAAAATGATAACTCAGGTTTAACCATTATTTTAGTTATTCCCCTTTTAAATGTAATTTAGATGACACATTTGTTCTGTTGTGTAGTATTGAAATCAACTTCAATAAAATATTTTTATTATATATGATTAAACATAGGCCCACATTTCAACGTTTTCCAAGCAGGCGACACGTGTTCCGCGGAACACAACATTCTAGTTTTAATTCATTTAGTCTTTTCTGTCGAAGAAAATTACAGGTAATCTGGATCTACACTGGTGGAATACTTAAATGTCCAAGTTTATTAATTGTACCACTATATAATGCCAAAATTTAGAACTTGTCAGTATATTTAAGGATCTAGTGTTAGCGAAATTAATGTTAGGTAAAGCTTCCCTCATTGAGTTTAAATTTACAGGTCTTCTACAGTTTATATTTTTAATTTGCATATTTTTAAAACACCTATTATTTTCGGCTGGATACATGTGCAGGCACTATATGATAGACAAAATCTACAATGTGCAAAGTAAGTTTCCTGGATAAAATGAGATTCACTATCATTATTATTATTTATTGAACTGTTATAACAAGTAACTGTTAGCATGGTGGGACAAACTGAAAAATTTGGTTTGTTAGAAGTGCAGATAAAAAGTCTCAAAGTGTTTTTAAAGTTTAAAAGCATTGTCAGAGATAACAATTATCAGTAATAGTCGTCTTATCTGATTTTAAGTTCATTAAATGCAATGTTTCTAAATTATATAATATTACGTAAATTTAATGAAATTCAATTAATTGTCTGGCATGATAATAATAACTTTAAACACACCTGTCAAAGTGTTCAGCCAATCATTATTGGGTTTTCATATTATGCTAATTAAGTAAAGGGCCTAGTGTCTTATAAACATCTTACATAATAATCTCATTATAGTAGCAAGGCACAGGTTTTATCAGCTGGGGGTGTGATATAGGTCATTTTGAAGGTAAGTAGTTCACTCAGAGCGTATCATTAGCTCAGTGGTTAGCGCGTCTGCCTCTGAGTCCAGGGATCGCTGGTTCGATCCCCCGCTACTCCAACTAAAATTACTAACAGTCTTTCAGAAGAGACGTTAAAACGAGGTCCAGTGTAGTGGTGCTATACCTCGGGCACTTAAAAGAACCAGGGACGATTCTGGAATTGGAGAGTCCTCTGTATCTTGCACTATCCTCCAAAACCTAAAATGACTAACACTCTTCTGGAGGGGTCGCTCATATGGGATTCCGGTAGCGACGATAAATATAAAATTAAATACACACAAAGTAGTTAACTCTGTAAAAGGTTAAAGATTGGCTGTTTGAGTAAAGAATCATAGTTTTAAGGAACTGACTAGGGATTAAATATGCTAATTAATTATCACAATGTTGTTTTAGACCCAAGACATTTTCATTCGATTTTGGCAACTTAAAGTGCTCCGAATTGAATTGCAAAAATATCCTTTGAAAGTTTTAAACAAAATAAAATATATTTTTATTATTTAACTGACCAGACCCTATTAATACAGATTCAAATAGACCAGGAGAGAAAACTGCATTATTTGGTTTAATGCAACCTGTATTGGTCTCCATTTCCATCTCAGACTGTTTAACAGGTGGGAGGTAATCAAGATTTATCAAGGGAGGTAACTAGGTAACTAAAGACAGAATATTGAGTTAACTTCGTATATTACTAGAACCCCATTCGGAAACATGAAGTCCAATGTATTCGTGTTGACTTTATTGTATCGTGATCCACCAAATCAGCAGCGTAATGCTGCAGACATCTTGATTGATTAGATCATAAATTTGTTTGAAATAATCTGAAAAATCTATTGCAGCTAATTATTTACTATATCTCAATGCTATATCTCAATGGTAGTAAAACAGTAAAATGCTAGTAACAGTAGATGGTAATGTTTTGCTTTATCCAAAGAAGTTATCCATAATATTTACACAGTTGTATCATTCTTTAAATACTTGACATAAACTTTTTGTTGCCATATAGCCAAATGAACAACATTATGAAAGGTTAATTGAATTGTAACAGTAAGAAAAAAGTTAACATATTTGTGTATTTTGTGATGAACCTGGGCTAAAGATTATAAAGCTGAGATTGGAAACCAGTCTTTAATCTCAAGCATCTGATTGGCTGAAATGGCGACCAGTCGCCATTTCAGTTAATCAGATGCTTGAGATTTGAGACTGGTTTCCATGCTCAGTTTTATAACCTTGGGCACTGTTCTCAAGAAAGTTGCAAAATGTTCAAGTTGTCTACTATAGAAATAAGTATTTCATAAGGAATAAACTAGAGATTTTCTCTGATGATAATAATAACAGTGTAGACTGTTTGTATTATCCATATTTTGGGCTATTTTACTGAAGCATCAAGGTACATTTCATGAATTTATCATTATTTCTAACAACATTTATAAGCAATATTGCTATACATTTTTATTTTTGCTCATTACATAGTTCTTTTATGTGCACATCACATTGTTTTTTTGTGTGTTCACAAACTGAGGATAAAGGATCATCATACAAAAATAACAGTGTTACAGATGGTAACAGGAGATCGAAATTTTATGTTATTTCAATGGAAAGTCAGTTCTAAACCTTCAGAAAAAAAGTCATTTGAATTTTGAAAATAACATTGATCTGTGTAAATTTTATTTCAGAGCAAGAGATAAATGGATCTGTGTTGCCTAGACTAACTGAGAAACATCTTGACAGCTATGGAATAAGGTTAGTAAGATCAGGGCCCGATATAAAACTAAGAACAGATACCTTTCTCAAATCTCAAGCATCTGATTGGCATAAATGGGATGACATCTCTATATAACATAAACACAAGTACAAGCTGTTTATATATATATATTTATGATAACAAAATACTCTAAAAAATAAAAGAAGCA
Source organism: Corbicula japonica (assembly GCA_038501625.1). NCBI lineage: Eukaryota > Metazoa > Mollusca > Bivalvia > Venerida > Cyrenidae > Corbicula > Corbicula japonica. The sequence continues at coordinate 307,843 of JAZAYU010000034.1, read as the reverse complement.
AAAAAAAAAAACATTACTTAAATGATTTTGACAATAAAATTTTTGAAATGTTAATACTTACTCCAAAAGATATGGCTGATATTCATGAAAGTGTAGTTCCAAAAAGCTGGCACACCCATGCCATCTGATCATGATCTATGTTGTTTGCTTTTTGATTCATTAAGGTAAATGTGACTTAGAATGTTTTTCCTTATCTACATGGATGTCAAAGCTGATCTGGGTCTACATTGCTCACACATGTGATAAAAACTGTGTAAATGTAGCAAAGGTTTTAACTGCAATAATGGACACTTGTAAAACATTTTCAAAAGTTATAAATGTTTGGCAGACACTGTACGGAAACTTAAATTAGATACATGTGCACCTGAATCTAAACTTAACGGTACTTATTTCAGCAAACTAGGCAAGAAACTGCAAGTGATGAACTTTATAGAAGAATTGACCATGGATGTGGTAACAGGAAAACCTGCCCAGGATAATAGAAAGGTTTGTAACACTGTACTCTGTGCATGGCTGGAGTTAGCCAAGTAATATGAAATTAAACTTTATATATTAATTGCCTTTTGAGTTCAGTTTTAAGAGGTTTTTAATCAGCGTTGATGGGCTGAAAGGTGGAATCAGCCTGCAAGAGCAATATTGGCCCAATTGTCTATCAACAGGTTTTCTGCCAGATCATTCAAAATATCCTGTACCTGGCATTTTTGTCTTTATTTGTTACTATTGAAACTGACTTTTGTTATAAACGATTTTATTGACCTGAGAAAAGAGATATGGGCTGAAAACCAAGTCTGAGAATGATTTCCCTTTTCTAAGGTCAGTTAAAGCCTGTATTAAGGAACCAAACATTGCACACACAAAATATTGCATTATTAATTCTTTCATAATTAGAGATGTAGCTTGAAATTAACCATTTTCTCTGCAGAGTCTGGGTAAAGTCTTAGCCACACAGGTAAGTTTTATGGCAAGATCCTCAATAGAGTCCTAGGTTGGGGTTTCAGTTGGAAATAGATACTGATTTAACCCTTTCCTTGACATTTTTATGGATGTGCGACCAGTGTAGATCCAGATCAGCCGGCACATCCGTGATCAGGATCTGCACTGTCGCATTTTGGTCAGAAATAACCTAATGAATCAAATAGTGAACAGTTTAGATCCTGATCAGACGGCACAGATGTGCCGGCTGATCTGGATCTAAACTGTTCGCCCTAGAAATAAAGGTGTATCTATACTGGAAATGGTTAAGTATTATTTGCCAGACAAAACTCTGCTTTGGGTACCTGCTTTTCCTTAGATGAAAGACCACAAAATTAAAGCTTCAACGTTTTGATTTAAGGTTAAGAAACAAAGAATAATAAAATTTAAAGTATACAGAATTTCTTTTTCAAGAAGCAGTACAAAGTATATGTTATCCGATATTGCCATATTCATATACATCTATGTGGCAGTACCTAAAACAGCAACTAAAACAGATTCTGGAAAAATACATTAACCACGAAATATATCTTTTACGAGATGAAAATATTATTCTTGCTCCAAAAGTAACCTAAGTGATTACATCAGAAAATCAGAAGGGATTTGTTTTAGATAAAGGATTACCTGGATAATATCCTAGGCTTATTGATGCTGAAAATGTTTTGCCTGTTCCATCAAAACCATAAGCCTTAAAGCTGACAGAAATTCTTTTGCCAAAAAAATGTTACCTTAGCTGGTGCTTTTGCTGTAAGCTTATCGGATACCTTACCTTTATCTGACATACTGCTCCATTCCAAACCCTTTAACCCTTTCCTCCATATATACGCATTTTATTCGCATGCGCGACCAGTGTAGATCCAGATCAGCCAGCACATCTGTGCCATCTGATCAGGATCTGCACTGGTTGCATTTTGATCAGAAATAACCTAATGAATCAAAAAGTGAACAGTTTAGATCCTGATCAGATGGCACAGATGTGCTGGTTGATCTGGATCTACACTGGTCGCACATGCAGGTATTTATGGAGGAAAGGGTTAAGTGTATAATTTTATCTTGTGCTTAATCAAGAGTTCAATCAGTAAATATCAATCAAAATTGAATATTGCTGACCAAAGAGGGAGTTTAGGGCTTACCACACTCCTCCCCAGCACATTCATCGATAAAAAGAAAATTATCAAAATCTCATTTTATATCTCGCTATTTTTCTTTAATGTTCTAACGTGTCTAACCATATGCAAAATGAAGATACATAAGTAACATTCATTTGTGCAAAGTTTCATTGAACGGCATTTTGCCGTTATTGAGATTTTGATCATTTTCTTTTTATCGATAAACGTACTGGAGTTGAGTGTGGTAAGCCCTTAAGATACTGAACCACCTCTGGATTAGCCACTGCAGACTACATAGCAAAATAGATTGATATGAAACCTTCCTTTAAGATATGTTTTGCTGCCATCTTGAACAGCTATCAGAAACCTGAAGAAAAAAAACAACATTACAGTGCAACACTTACCAGTAAGAGCTGCTAGACAAACTGGCAGTGCTGGGTTAATCTTTGTATTAACCGTTTCCTCCATATATACACATTTTGTGGCATGTGCAAACAGTGTAGATCCAGATAAGCAGGCACATCCATGCTGTCTGATTATGATCTGCAATGTTTGCTTTTTGATCAGAAATATCCTAATGAATTAAAAAACTCATTGCTGATCCTGATCAGATGGCCCTGATGTCTAAGCCTTATGTATGGAATAGAGGATTAACCATATTTCGTCAGGCTATAGTGTCATAAGAAACATGAATGTAAGTTATAGTTAGTATTAGTTAAGTGAAATTTTAAGAATTAACCCTTTACTCTATATACATGTTTACAGGTTTTATTGCATGTGTTACCAGACAGTGAAGATCCAGATCAGCTTGCACATCTGTGCCATCTAAACTGGATCCACACTAGTGACTTCTTGTTCAGAAATAAGCTAATGATCTTAAAAGCGAACTGTGTAGATCCTGATCAGATTGCATATTGGCCATGCAGGCTGATCTGGATCTGCAGAGTTTACCAATGGAAATACAGCAATTTCATATGGAGCAAAGAGTTAAGAAACCCTAAGATAAAGGAACAATCTTAAATGGTTAAGAGGTGCAGAACATTTGAAATTATATTTTTTAAAATTTTCAATTTCAGGTGTTCAACGATCCGATCCATGGTCACATAGAGTTACATCCCCTGTGTGTGAAGATTATTGACACGGCACAGTTTCAGAGGTTACGGTTCCTGAAACAGCTGGGAACCTGCTACTTTGTCTATCCTGGAGCTACACATAACAGATTCGAGCATTCTCTTGGGTAAATTTATCTTAGTTCATGTGTGACATATTGTCAAAATGCTGCTTGTTGGAATTGGTAAATGGCATGTTCTGCAATAAGCAGCATAATATGCATGGTGCAAGCCAATCTCAGTGTAAAGATACAGATGGGTAGCTTTGTATATGCTTATTATGGAGTCACAAGGACTGGATGAAAAAATAATAATGGTTTTACCTTTGTCTATCTTCAAAATTCCTTTTAAGTCAACAATATTTCCTTAAATTTACAAAGCTGGAAAACGCACTGATTCCAAGAATCTTATATTGCCAACCCTACATTACTGGTAAACATATGAAAAGACATCAGTAGTAATTTCAGTTTCTACACTTGCCATATTACAGAATTAAAAGTAAAGGTTGCTCATTACCAATCCAAAAAGTAACCATCTTTCCCAGTTGTCAAACTCCCCAGTTAGCATGTTTGAACGCCAGGGTAACAATAATAAAATACTTGCAGGCATTGGCATAATTAACACAAAACAATCAATTATTTTTAAACAAAAAAATTTTAACTTCTGAAATATGCTTTTATAAATGCAAACTGTTTTATGAAAAATATCTGGCTATATTCATATTGATTTTCCTCATTTTAATGAATTGCACATTTTGTCATGCTTCTGTCTTGTACATTCATTCAGTAATCTGAAAAGAACCTGAGGTTTACTATCTTTAGCTTAAACATGATTTTGCCTGTTTTCAGAGTGTGTCATTTGGCAGGGCAACTGGTAAGAGCTTTGAAAAGACGTCAGCCAGAGTTGGACATCACTGACAAGGATGTTCTGTGTGTGGAGATAGCTGGACTCTGCCATGACTTAGGTAAGATGTGCTAACCTTTACTAAGTGACAGGGTAGGATGCAAGATTTCCAGAAATGAGGTTCAACTAGGGCAGTGGGTAGCTAAATGATAATTAACAATTTTCTGGCAAAAATCTCCATGAAAATTAAATATTACTGCCCAGAAGGGGGTGGGGTTTGAGCAATCCTACTGAACACCCTCTGGCTCTGCTTCTAATAAATATGATGAAACATGGGTTTGGTGACTAAGAATAGCTGCAAGCCAATTGCCTTGCTATGATGTATTAGTAAATTTGCCATCCAATTAACTTTCTGCTTTCAAACCACTTTAATCACATTGTCAAAATAGCCAAAATAGCATTGCCAATGCTGTGAATAAGATGCCCAGTGAACTGCAAACTTACGATTTTTAAGTATGGTCCAATAATCACCTTTAAAGACTAGTCCTATAATTATGCTTTCGTATAAAGTTTAACCTTTCTATTAGTGAAAAGAAAGAATCTTAATCATAAACCCTTTATTCCATTGTTAGGTCTTTTATTGCATTTGTTTAGATCCAGATATGTCTGCACATTAAATCAGGATTCAAAGTGTTTGCCTTTAGATCTATAGGATTTTTTCTGACCAGGAGGCAAACAGTGTAGATCCAGATCAGACAGCACAGATTTGCTGACTGATCTGGATCTAAACTGGTCACCTTTGTGATAAAAGGCATAATAATGGAGTAAAGGGTTAATACCAAGTTTGCATTTTCAGGTCATGGTCCATTTTCACATTTGTTTGATGGGAAGTTTATACCATATGTGTGCCCTGACAAAAAGTGGAAGGTAATTACTGTACTTTCTATAATACAGACTCTGAGGATGGGACTTACAAACACTCCGGCACTTGGCACTTGCTACCATATTAACCCTTTCTTGTACAGATACACCTTTATTGCTAGGGCGAACAGTTTAGATTCAGATCAGTCGGCACATCTAAACTGTTCGCTTTTTGATTCATTAGGTTATTTCTGACCAAAATGCAACCAGTGCAGATCCTGATCAGACGGCATCGATGTGCCGGCTGATCTGGATCTACACTGGTCGCACATGCGTAAAAATGTGTATATATCAAGGAAAGGGTTAAAGTAATTATATAACCCTTTACTCCCCAAGATAAGGCTATTATCTCATAAGGGAAACAGTGCTGTCTGGTCAGGATCTGCACTTTTCACTTTTGTTTCAGTAGGTTATTTCTGACTAAGAAGCAACCAGTGTAGATGCAGGTCAGACTGCCCTGAAGTGCCAGCTGATCTTGATCTACACAGGTGGATGTGATATATTTGAACATGATTTTGAGTTCATGCTTATCACCTAAGCATACAGCTTTGTGTATCAGATCGCCACAACTGTTCAGATGTACTTGCAGTGGGCAGCCCTGGCACCTTGATTGATAAGCTTTGGCACCATTAGCTCTGTTGGTTGTTTGAATTCTGGTGAAAGAAGCAATTTTTCCACTGATTATTGCAATTATATTTCTACATATATTTAATTAAACTATTTTTATTGACAGTTCAGTAGGTAAGAAAAGTTTAAGTAAATCATATTTTTCATTCTGGTTTGTACTTATATCAATAATAATTAACAAGTTTTTTGTTCACTTAACAATTATCACAAGTTAGGTCACAGACTCACATTCATGCAAAAAGTAGACCAAGTTCAATATACTGTCAGTCTACGACTAAGAGTTCAATACACAGTCACCAGGTTATGGGTAAATTATCGTTTATTTTGCTGCCCTGAAAAATGTTGCCGCTTTGTCTATCCACCTGCTTAAAACTTTATCAGTAGATAATCTTAAAAACCATTGAAAGAAAATTAATTAATCTTGTAATGTTGATAGTATATGGCAATGAAAGGATGTACAAGAACCATAACTCAAAAAGTATTTACAGAGCTATATCCCTTTTAAGCTTGTCTAGAGCATATCTCAATACTGTAACAGGGAACTAAATGATTCTTGTAATTTAATAAAGGCAGTAAGAAGATGTGCAGTGCACAAGATCCGTAAATCTTCCTTAAGTATTTACAAAAATTATGCCCCTTTGAAGTCTTTTTATGCCCCCGCCATGAAATGGCGACAGGCATTAAGAGTTGCTCCTGTCCGTCCGTCCTTCCGTCCGATATTCTCGTGAACGCAACTCCTCCTACACTACTGGTGGGAATTTAATGAAACTTGACCACAATGCTTGGCCTGATATGTTGTTGTGCATAAAGGTGGGGTTTCGCTCTTACATGTTCCGTTCAGAAGTTATGGCCCTTTGATACTTCCATTTACATTAGTTTTAATAGCAGTATATCTCGTGAACGCAACTCCTCCTAGACTACTGGTGGGAATTTAATGAAACTTGACCACAATGCTTAGCCAGATATGTTGTTGTGCATGAAGGTGGGGTTTCGCTCTTACATGTTCCGTTCAGAAGTTATGGCCCTTTGATACTTCCATTTACATTAGTTTTAATAGGAGTATATCTCGTGAACACAACTCCTCCTACACCTCTGCTGGGAATTTGATGAAACTTTACCGCAATGCTTGGCCTGATATGTTGTTGTGCATAAAGGTGGGGTTTTGCTCTTACATGTTCCGTTCAGAAGTTATGGCCCTTTGATACTTCCATTTACATTAGTTTTAATAGGAATATATCTTGTTTCTTGTATTTTGTGTTAAGCAAAATATGCATTTTGCCCATAACTTTAAAACTACTTGAGATACTGCCTTGAAACTTGAAATATATTTTCACCATCAAAATCTACATCATAACCGACAAGACCCATAACCCTGCTTCCAATATTTTTCAAATTATGCCCCTTTTTCACTTACATTTTGTGTTAAGAAAAATATAAACTTTGCCCTTAACTTTGTTTGGAATGGAGGGATTTCAAAATAACTTGGCACAAATGTTCACCATAACAAGGCGGTGTGTCGTGACAATACCCATGCATGTAGGTCCAAGGTCAAGGTCACTGTTACTAAAAATAGAATTTTCATGCAAAATCTTGTCCGCTCTGTAACTTTGTTATTTCTTATTGGATTTTTGAATAACTTGGTATAATTGTTCACCATATCAAGACGGTATGTCACGTACATGCCCAAGCCTTTAGGTGGAAGGTCAAGGTCACTGTTACTAAAAATAGAATTTTCTTGTCCCGGCTGTTACTTTGTTATGAATGGAGGGATTTCAAAATAACTTGGCACAAATGTTTAACATGACAGGGCGATGTGTCGCGTACCATGCCCATGCCTGTCGGTCAAAGGTCAAGGTCACTGTTGCTAAAGATAGAATTCTCTTGTCCGGGCTGTTACTTTGTTATCAATGGAGGGATTTCAAAATAACTTTGCACAAATGTTCACTATGACACGGCAGTGTGTCCGCACAATACCCAAGCCTGAAGGTCCAAGGTCAAGGTCACTGTTACTAAAAATAGAATTTTCTTGTCTGGGCTGTAACTTCATTATAAATGGAGGGATTTCAAAATAACTTGACACAAATGTTCACCATGACAGGGCGGTGTATTGTGTACCATGCCCATGCCTGTCGGTCAAAGGTCATAAATCTAAGATTGGAGACCAGTCTCAGATATCAAGCATCTGATGATTGGCTGAAATTCAGCCAATCTGATGCTTGAAATTTGAATTTCAGCCAATCATCAGATGCTTGAGATTTGAGACTGGTCTCCTGATTTAGTTTTATGATCTTGGGGAGTGGTTCTGGGACCTTCCTGTTTGTCACATTTTATACCAGCTTTACCTTTGTTTCAATCATACCTAACACATGAATATTTCTTTTTTTTTGCATGATAACAAAACAAAGGGCTTTTAAAAAGTAGAGTAATTCTTACATTCATCCAGAAATTTTGTACCCAATACAAACTTACGGTAGGTTTATCTTTAAGTTTTTTGTGGTTTCCTTTCTTTCATTTCTGTAACAATTTCATCAATTCCATGATTCAGATTCAAGACTCCTGTTTATTTTTTCTTGTTTTTTTTTTCACTTTCTTTCACACTTGTTTGAACTATTTCTATACTTTATACATAAACTGACATTAAATTTCTTTAACTTTTTTTTTCTCTGCAGGGTGTCTGTGAATTGGGATATTTCACATCTAACTGACTTTCCATTGATAAAATTTGTCTAATTTTGTGGGGGGAAATCATTTGGATTTCCTTCGTTTTAAGAATTTCTTCTAAATGAAGCAGTCCAAACTTAAAGGTCTCTTTCGTACAATATAAAAAAACTAAAGTATACTTGTGTATATTTACAGCATGAAGATGCATCACGGATGATGTTGGACTATCTGATAGAAGAGAATAATCTCCTTCCGGAATTCAAGTCTGCTGGTCTCACAGAGAGGGATCTCGTCTTTATCAAGGAGCAGGTGGCAGGGCCAAAGAAAAATGGAAATGCTAAAGTAAGTCTTTATACCCATTCCTCTGTGTATCAGCCTTCATGTTGAGGGTAAACAGTGTAGTTCCTGATCAGATGGCATGACTGTGCCAGCTCATATGCTTTTAGATTCGTTAGGTTAATTTCTGACTAAGAAGTGACCAGTGTAGTTCCAGATCAGATGGCAAGGATGTGCCAGCTGATCTGGATCTACACTGGCTGCACAAGTGTTAAAATGCCAAAATACATGTATTGAGTATAGTGTTAAGTGCATTGCTATTCACATTTGTGAGTATGACATGTGTTTTATTAAGATCATTAAGATCTTATTTACATGTATAAGGTATTGCATTAATTATTGACTTTCCCAAGCAACATAGATCAGGTTCATACAGTGATTGCATTGTCTGGATTGCTCACTAAACATAAGTTTGATTTCCAGACCATATCTTCACTACATCTATAGGGATTTCTACTAAAATTCACACAAGTGTTCACTTTAATAATGCAGGATGTTAAAACAAAGAATTATTTTGCTACCTTAAAGTTCAGTGTCAGTCACACTTAGGGTTAAAAGGTAAATTTCTGCAAAATTGTAGTTTCTGAAGCATAACTTGGGAACTTGTGATGGCCAACTACACAGAAATGTATATAATCTATGGTATTGTCACTTCCTCTATGGAACAGAGCCTAAGGTCAATAAACTAAAACTGGAGACCAGTCTATAATCTCAAGAATCTGACTGGCTGAAATGATGACTGGTCACTATTTAAGCCAATCAGATGCTTGAGATTTGAGACTGGTCTACAATCTCAGTTTTACATATGATCTTGGGCCCAGGTTTTGCTACACAAGAACAAAACTTGATAATAGATCATGCTGTTTGTTGGTGAACAATCTAAGTGACTTGTTCTGGTTACAGGAATGGCCATATGAAGGCAGGTCCAAAGCAAAAGGCTTTCTATATGAGGTAAGTTTAACATATGTAACCCAGGCAATATTTTATGCCAGCTTGCGTTTTACGTCAATGTTTGTGATCGTTTACTCACCGTGTATGTGTATACATGTATTCAACTGCCTAACTGTATTCCAGGTAGGCAGTGACGTATCTTGTATTGTGTGGTTCAGTGAGTGAGTGGTTAGTGAGCGATTTCACAATAACAAAATAACACGCATGAATTCCCAAACCCTGCGAAACCCTCTTTGTTTCTCTTTTCCGTCTATTTTCCCGGCACTCCGACTCTTACCTTTGTGGGATACAGATCAGATTTAACTTGAAGTTTATCTGTTATTGTAATAGATCTTATTCCTTAAGTATACCAATTGATTGCATATTTGGTATATTCATTGCTCTTTCACTCTCATCGGATTCTGATGCCTCTGAACTGTCTGATCTCGGTCATCTACCTCATACCATCCTGGCTATCTCCGTCGGGGAGCCATTTTGTAACCATTCATTCTTTATGTTTTAGGCTATTTATGTATTGTTACATAAATTCTAAATAATCGACAAGTGGTTTGTCTTGAAACCCTGCCCTGGTTACACATACAGTTAGACCAGTGAATTTGTGAATACTATTTAACTTGGATGCCTAGCCGGAGTCAGAATAATGGCTACAAACACCGCTAGACTTGATAATGATACTAAGATTGGAGACCAGTCGCCATTTTAGCCAATCAGATGCTTGAGATTTGAGACTGGTTTCCAGATTTGGTTTTTGATCTTGGGCTCAGATACCACCAATTTTTTTACTCATTGGCTGTTATAGGCAAACAGTGTAGATCCAGATCACCCAGCTTATCCAGCACATTAGTGCCATCCAGTCAGAATCTACACTGTTCGCTTTTAGATTCATTGGGTGCATTTCTGACAAGAGGCAACCAGTGTAGAACCTGATAAAAAAATCTCCTTATTGCTTCTGGATCAGCCATAAATCAGTGCTATCTGATCAGGATCTACACTACTTGCTTGCAAATTCATTAGGATGAATCATACGTAAAAAAAACACATCTAGGGTGGATCCATGCATAATGCTTTTTGTTGGTGAAACCACAGTAGATCCAGATCAAATGGCAAAGATGTGCTGGCTGATCTTGATCTACACTCTTTACACATGATAAAACCAGTACATAGTAAAGTTTTATCATTGAATTGTGTTCAGGTGGTGGCCAACAAGAGGAATGGTATAGATGTAGACAAGTGGGACTACTTTGCCAGGGATTGTCACATGTTGGGCATCAAGAACAACTTTGACCACAACAGGTGTGTGCACTTCGCCAGGGTCCTCAAGGTGGATGATGAACTACAGATCTGCTCCAGAGACAAGGTTTGTTGTGTCAGTTAATCTGCTGATATAAATGTGGAAAGAAAAGCATGTACTGTATTGTTTCCATTTCATGACCATGGATGCTATTCTGAAATTTATTACAGATTTAATTCAAATATATTCAAATACTGTATAAGTGGATATTTTCGCTGGCGTAAAAGTTCGCGATTTTTGTTTTGCCGGCGTTTGCGTGCGGAACTGTTAGCGAAAAATTGATTTTATGAAATTCATATAATTTACACGTTGTTATATTCACTCTGACTTATTTGGTCGTCAACAAAATTGCATGGTAGAAATTGAAAGTAGTCTTCCCAAAAGTCTTCCAAAAAGAAAATCTATCTGCCGTAACACTTTATTTTTGTTATAATCAAATGCATATATAAATTCCCTTACTCTAGTAAATCGATGTATACCTGTATTACATAACACACACTATTAATAGTTTTTACCATGCGAAATGTCAATTCTTTGTGAAGAACTAGTATAATTGCTGATCAGTTTTGGCATGTAAGTTTTAATTGTGTAATTGCTTTGTGGAAATCGAGTATGTATTGAGCTGTTTTACCTATGTTTGTCTCATTTTATTTTCACTATATACTAGTAGTTTGTCACATAAAGTCAGTTAAATGTTTCCCCAGGAATAATTGTTTAGTTTATCAAATTTAATTACTACAATTGTGTACATTCGTTTACATGGCTTTTAATCTGTACAGTTATACTATGTAGTCTTGTAATAAAGTTCAATGATACTTACGTGTTTTGTTTCACCATAGTCCGGTGTAGGGGTAAAATTTGCTTGTTCAGAAGTTCTAATTTACGCTGGCTGATAATTTGCGATTTTTATCAAATCGTGAAGTATGCGAACATGACATCCTCGCAAACATTACCACTTATACAGTACAGAATATCCGATAGTTTCAATGAAAATTCTGCTTTAGAATTGCATTTTTCTGCAGTATTAGACGTGTTGATATCTGCATGTTTCAATAAAAATATCTTATACTTTTTATCCCCCGCCGATGAAATCGGTAGGTGGATATTGTTTTGGCGTTGTCCGTCCGTCACGTCGTCACGCTGTCCGTCCGAATTTCGTTTCCACGCTATTTCTCCGCAACCACTGGATGGATTTCAACGAAACTGTGGGAACCATCAGTACCAAGAGATGTGCATATCATTATCTTGTTCCGGTCAGACCATTTAACACAGAGTTATGGCCCTTTGATAACCTATGCATTATGTATATAGAGCAGTATTCATTTCCCTGCTATTTTTCTGCAACTACTGAATGGATTTCAATGAAACTTGCTGGAAACCATCTATACCAAGAGAAGATGCGCATATCATCGTCTTGTTTCGGTCAGACCATTTAACACAGAGTTATTGCCCTTTGATTACTTATAAATGCATTATGCATATAGAGCAGTATTCGTTTCTGCGCTATTTCTCTGTAACTAGCGGATGGGTTTCAATGAATCTTTCTGAGAATCATCAATACCGAGAGGAGATGCGCATATTGTCATCTTATTCCAGTCAGACTGTTTAACACAGAGTTATTGCCCTTTGATAACTTATGCATTATGCATATAAAGCAGTATTCGTTTCCGCGCTATTTCTCTGCAACTACCGGATGGATTTCAATGAATCTTTCTGAGAACCATCAATACCAAGAGGAGATGCGCATGTCATCGTCTTGTTCTGGTCAGACTGTTGAACACAGAGTTATGGCCCTTTGATACCTTATGCATTATGCATATAGAGCAGTATTTGTTTCTGCTATTTCTCTGCAACTACCGGATGGATTTCAATGAATCTTTCTGAGAACCACCAATACCAAGAGGAGATGTGCATATCATCATCTTGTTCTGGTCAGACTGTTGAACACAGAGTTATGGCCCTTTGATACCTTATGCATTATGCATATAGAGCAGTATTTGTTTCCGGGCTATTTCTCTGCAACTACTGAATGGAATTCAATGAAACTTTCTGGAAACCATCTATACCAAGAGGAGATGCGCATATCGTCGTCTTGTTTTGGTCAGACCGTTTAACACAGAGTTATGGCCCTTTGATAACTTATGCATTATGCATAGAGAGCAGTATTCGTTTTCGTGCTTTTTCTTTTGCAACTATTGGATGGATTTCAATGAAACTTTCTGGAAACCATCTATACCAAGAGGAAATGCGCATATCATAGTCTTGTTCCCGTCAGCCTATTTAACACAGAGTAATGGCCCTTTGATAACTTATGCATTATGCATATAGAGCAGTATTCGTTTCTGCTATTTCTCTGCAACTACCAGATGGATTTCAATTAATCTTTCTGAGAACCATCAATACCAAGAAGTGATGCACATATTGTGGTCTTGTTCCAGTCAGACTGTTTAACACAGAGTTATGGCCCTTTGATAACTTATGCCTTATGCACATAGAGCAGTTTTTTGTTTCCGGGCTATTTCTCTGCAACAACTGAATGGAATTCAATGAAACTTTCTTGAAACCATCAATACCAAGAGGAGATATGAATATTGTCGTCTTGTTCCTGTCAGACAGTTTAACACAGAGTAATGGCCCTTTGATAACTTATGCATTATGGTATACAGCAGTATTTGTTTCTACGCTATTTCTCTGCAACTACTAGATGGATTTCAATGAATTTTTCTGGAAACCTTTAATACAAGCAGGAGATGTGCATATTGTCATCTTGTTTCAGTCAGACCTTTTAACACAGAGTTATGGCCCTTTGATAAGTTATGCATTTTGCATGTAGAGCAGTATTTGTTTCCTTGCTATTTCTTAGCAGGAAACTATGGAAACAATCAATACCAAGACAAGATGCCCATATTGTTGTCTTGTTCTGGTGTGACCGATTAAAACAGAGTTATGGCCCTTTGATAAGTTATGCACTATGCATATAAAGTAGTATTCGTTTCCGTGCTACTTCTATGCAACTTCTGCATGGATTTCAATCAAATATTGCGCTATATTTTTTATCCCCCCGCCAAAGGCGTGGGGGATATTAGTAATGCCGTGCGTCCGTCCATCCGTGGGTCCGTCCGAAACAATTTTGTCCGGAGCATAAGTCCAAAACTACTGGAAGGATTTTATTCAAACTTCATACACTGACAGAGCACATTGGTAGGTAGTGCAGTGTGCAAGAACCATAACTCTACCTTGCCTATTTTTAGAGTTATTCCCCTTTATCATATTAACTGGAAAAATTTTGTCCGGAGCAAAACTCCAAAACTACTGGAGGGATTTTATTCAAACTTCATGCACTGACAGAGCACCTTGGTAGGTAGTGCAGTGTGCAAGAACCATAACTCTACCTTGCCTATTTTTAGAGTTATTCCCCTTAATCATATTTACTTGATAAATTTTGTCCGGAGGATAACTCCAAATATACTGGAGGGATTTTATTCAAACTTCATACACTGACAGAGCACATTGGTAGGTAGTGCAGTGTGCAAGTGCAATAACTCTACCTTGCCTATTTTTAGAGTTATTCCCCTTTATCATATTTACTTCATAAATTTTGTCCGGAGAATAACTCAAAAAGTACTGGAGGGATTTTATTTAAACTTCATACACTGACAGAGCACATTGGTAGGTAGTGCAGAGTGCAAGAACAGTAACTCTACCTTGCCTATTTTTAGAGTTATTCCCCTTTATCATATTTACTTAATAAATTTTGTCCCAACCATAACTCCAAAACTACTGGAGGGATTTTATTCAAACTTCATACACTGACAGAGCACATTGGTAGGTAGTGCAGTGTGCAAGAACAATAACTCTACCATGCCTATTTTAAGAGTTATTCCCCTTTATCATATTTACTTGATAAATTTTGTCTGGAGCATAACTCAAAAACTACTGGAGGGATTTTATTCAAACTTCATACACTGACAGAGCACATTTGTAGGTAGTGCAGTGTGCAAGAACCATAACTCTACCTTGCCTATTTTTAGAGTTATTCCCCTTTATCATATTTACTGGATAAATTTTGTCCGGAGCAAAACTCCAAAATTACTGGAGGGATTTTATTCAAACTTCATACAATGACAGATCACATTGGTAGGTAGTGCAATGTGCAAGAACCATAACTCTACCTTGCCTATTTTTAGAGTTATTCCCCATTATCATATTTACTTAATAAATTTTGTCAGGAGCATAACTCCAAAACTACTGGAGGGATTTTATTCAAACTTCATACACTGACAGATCACATTGGTAGGTAGTGCAGTGTGCAAGAACCATAACTCTTCCTTGCCTATTTTTAGAGTTATTCCCCTTTATGATATTTACTTCATAAATTTTGTCCGGAGCATAACTCCAAAACTAATGGAGGGATTTTATTCAAACTTCATACACTGTCAGAGCACATTGGTAGGTAGTGCAGAGTGCAAGAACAGTAACTCTACCTTGTCTATTTTTAGTGTTATTCCCCTTTATCATATTTACTTGATAAATTGGATCTCCCGACCATAACTCCAAAACTACTGGAGGGATTTTATTCAAACTTCATACACTGACAGAGCACATTGGTAGGAAGTGCAGTGTGCAAGTGCAATAACTCTACCTTGCCTTTTTTTAGAGTTATTCCCCTTTATCACATTTACTTGATACATTTTTTCCAGAGCATAAATTAACCATTTTCCAGAGCATAAATTAACCATGTGTAACATGGCTCTTGTTACTACTGCATTCATCATTTTAACAACTTGAAGACTTTTCGTCTCATTTTTATATTCTGGTGAGCTGCCCAACCCTTTTCACCATCTGAAGTTTTCTTTTCACTGTTTTTGCCATCCATGATAAATATCTAAATAAAGCCCTATGTCTTCAGCTGTTGTGTTAGTAATAACCAGTACTCGGCGGGGGATATAAATTCAACGAATTTGCTTGTTAAATTAAGTTGCAAATTATGAAAAATCTCTAATTATTAGTAAAATTATTTTTGTATTATAAGAAAAAGTTGCTAATATATCAGCCTTTTTGTCCAGATTTCATTTATTGTCTGTTCTTTTGTAAACAGGAAGTTGGCAATCTGTATGACATGTTTCATACAAGAAGCACTTTGCATAGAAGGGCTTATCAGCACAAAACAACCAATATTATAGACACCATGTAAGTAACTTACTCATCTCTTATGTCTGACCTGGATTATCACTGTTCTACAATTTTAAGAGATTATTCCTGACCAAGAGTAAATAGTGATAAGGATTTAGGCCCAAATTCATAAAACTAAGTTTGGAGATCAGTCTCAAATCTCAAGCATCTGATTGGCTGAAATGGCCACATGTGATGAAACATATTTATTACATACCCTCATATCCGCAAGTTTGATATAATGAGGCAGATCAGTAAATCAATTTATTATACTGCAAAGAAATTTCCTTGAATTTGATTGGATAATGTACCGTTGATGCACATCCGTATTTACAGATCGGCCGTAGATATTAACGCACGTGCCTTAATTTCCCTCTCTGGCCTCCCACCTTTTGTTGTTGTCCGTCATTTTGTTTTGAATTTTCGTTAAAATGCATAATTCGAAGCCGATCTTGTAAATTATAAAGGGGTATGCTTAGGGATTACTAAAATTGTTACAGAAAATATTTGTATCATGTTTTAACGTAGAAAACGATCAGATAATTCTCAAATTTTGTAAATGAATATCAAATCGATAGTCCATTCAATTTCTATCGAAGTGACGTCATGCAGGTAATGACGTCAGACATATAATTATTGAGGTTTTCAGAGGGGAATTAAGCCGTTCGGCATTAAATAAGCGAAATAAATGAAAAAATCGATGTTTTCTAACTATTTTTATCCGAAAAAGTCTTTGCAGTATAATAAAACAATTATTTGGTTTCTTGACAGGGAATGTGAGGATATATTGCCAGTCTGTGTGTCCTATTATCCCTCGCCTGCGGCTCGGGTAATATGACACCCAGACCGGCAATATATCCTCACATTCCGTCAAGAAACCAAATAACTATATAATCCCACAGTTATATTAAACTACAACATATTACATTAGATATTCTGATCATAATTTTCCTGTACTCTTCGGCAGATACTGAACTCCAAAAAGAAACTTTCTGTCGCTTTTTCTACTACTGTTACAATTTTCTTGGCCATTCATAAATTTACTATGCCATTCATAAATTTACTATTACATTCATAAATTTATTGCGTTACTATGGTTATTACTACTATTATAAACCATGTTGTTGACTGAAATTCTGTTGTTTAGTGTATTTATTATGTCTCTCCCTCTCTAGGGGAGACATATTGTTTTTGCCCTGTCCGTAGTGGGATTGACAAGACTTTCGGTTGTTAGTAACTGGAGTACCGTTTGACCGACAGCATTCAAACTTCACAGGGTGATGGCCCTTATTGAGTAGAAGAACCCTATTGATTTTGGGGTCAGTAAGTCAAAGGTCACAGTCACAGGATCCCAAAGAGTGAAAACCGTTTCCGCTCAATAACTCGAGTATCCTTTGACCCAGAGCATTCAAACTTCATTGGGTGATAGCCCTTATTGAGTAGAAGAACAGTATTGATTTTGGGGTCAGTAGGTCAAAGGTCAAGGGGCCAAAAGAGTGAAAACCGTTCCCGCTCAATAACAGGAGTTCTATTTCACCCAGAGCCTTCAAACTTCATACAATGGATGTCCTTATTGATTTTGGGGTCAGTAGGTCAAAGGTCAAGGTCACAGGGGCCCGATGAGTGAAAATGGTTTCCTCTCACTAACTGGAGTTCTATTTTACCTAGAGCCTTCAAATTTCTTAGGATGGTTGCTGTTATAGACTTGAAGAACTCTGTTGATTTAGGGGTATGTAGGCCAGAATTCTGGGGCCCATAGAGTGAATAACTTACTGCGTTATATTGATGACATTTGAGTACTCATTAACTTACTGCATTATATTGATGACATTTTAGTTTTCAGTAAACACATACATAGATGATCATGTCATTTCCTTGGCCTTCCTTCAATAGGGCGCAGGTGGGAGACATGCGTTTTTCACAAAAAACATCTAGTTTAAATTTATTTGAGTGAGAAGGGTATATGATAAAAGGAACATCATGACAGTATACAGCATTGGTTCATATCATTTCTCGTGTGATATTGTTTACACATGCAAATCAAAAGATACGAACCTACAGACTGCATACTGTTATAATGTTCCATTTATATATGGAGTAAAGAGTTAAGTGATCAAACAGCTCTGAATAATCTGATCGGATACCCTTGAATTTCCATTCAAATATGCCTACTTTGTTTATTTTTTGGATTGCGTTGCCTGCACTAACAAAGGTATGGCTATAGTTGATAATGTAAGATTAATCATGTTTTGTTTTATTTTGCAGGGTGGTTGAGGCAATGATTAAGGCCAATGATTATATCAAGTTCAAGGGACGAGATGGGTATGTTATCCTGTATATTTAAGGCCTGTAAATGCATAGTATTGTTTAATTCAAATATGAATATTCCAAGATACAAGTGGATTGGGTTTGATACATTATTAATAAAATTGTTTTTTAATAAAACTTATTAAAATACAAGGTAATTGTCACATTTACAATTTCTGTTAGTTTTATGTAGTAGCGCCATAGACCCCATATCAAATCATACACTCACTGTACTAACTGACTGAGGTAGATGTAACTGAAATACTCTTTGAAATCAGTGTGAGCAATGACTGAAATACTGTTGAATCAACAGCTAGCAAATAAGCAATCTCTTAACACTTTATTACATATATATGCATTTTTACGCAAGTGCGACAGATGGAGATCCTGATCAGCCAGCACATCTATGCCGTCTAATCAGGATCTGCACTGGTTCAACCAGTCTTGTTGCATCTTAGTCAGAAATAAACTAATGAATCAAAAAGTAGATGTGTATATCCAGATCAAAAGTATGGATGTGGCAGCTAATTTGAATCTACACTGTTCACCATGGCAATAAGGTGTATCTATGGAGTAAAGGGTTAAACTTTTTCTAGTACCTAACAGCAATTTATAATAAAGAAAGATTTGTTTTCCGTGTTTTACAGTTCACAATGTTTTTAAATGTTTCTACTTCATTAGGTTTAACAGTTAAATACACAGACACTTTTCTTGTCTCTGTAGGGCTGATGTGAAAATGTCCGAGGCAGTTGATGACATGAAGGCGTACTGTCAGATGACAGACTACGTGTTCTTCCAGATTCTGCACTCTACACAACCTGAGCTTGCTGAGGCTCGGGAAATCCTCAACAATATCCTCACAAGGAACCTGTACAAATGTGCCGGACAGACCCAGCTCAAACATAACCAAGTTGTTACTAAGGTAATTGTACCCAAGATCATAAAACTAAATCCGGAGACCAGTCTCAAATCTTAGTTTTATTACCTTAGGCCCTTGATTATCATTGTCACTTTTCAAATACTATGGTATCATTTAATTTAGTGAGGATCAAATTTCCCACAAAAAAAATAAAAGACATTCTTATAAGACTAGATATTCAATGTTTTGATTTTCCTAGGTTTGATTTTGCACACGTTCCCTGGCGTGAAATACACAAAAATTAAACCATTATTTACAAGATTATAAAACTGAGAATGGAAACCAGTCTCAAATCTCAAGCATCTGATTGGCTAACATGGTCACTGGTCACCATTTGAGCCAATTAGATGCTTGTGATCATTTTCAGCCAATATCCACAATACAGAGAATGCCATCAAGAGGGATTCAAGATAATGAATTTGTTTTTTTTAATGAGCCACTCTTTATGAAAACCAGATGACATGTTAAAAAAAGAAAAAAACACAAATAACTTTTCATTTTATAATAGTTCAGTTTAAAGCTATAATTGATGATGAAAGTAAACAAAGTTTGGTTTCAAACACAGCACTGTCTATCTGTAATATCACAATCTACACTGATCACTTTAAGAAATATTAGGTTATTTCTGACCAAGAAGTCACCAGTATAGATCCTGATCAGATGGCATGGATGTGCCAGCTGATCTTGATGTACATTGGTCACATATATATGGAGTAAAGGGTTACATGTAACTTCTATAGACAAGCTCAATAAACATGATTTATCTGTGTTTTATAGGACCAGCTAGAGAAGATCAGAGAGGAAATCAAGGCTAAAATGGATCCAGAAGAACTAGAGAGCTCTGGCTTAAAAGATGAGGAAATCATTATTCATGTAAGTTTTGTCACAGCTAGGATCTAAATTATAAACCCTTTCCTCCCTATATACACCTTTATGGTGTGGGCAAACAGTGTAGATCCAGATTAGGTGGCACATCCACGCTGTCTGATCAGGATCTTCACTGTGTTTTTTTATTCAAAGTTATTTCAGACCAAAAAGCAAACAGTGCAGATGCTGATTGGACAGCAGAGATGCGCTGGCTGAATTAATGCTGGATAAATGCTGGTTGCACATGTGATAAAATGTGTGTATATGGAGTAAGGGTTAAAAGACAAGGAGTCTTGTTAGTCCCACTGCATGACTCAAACTAGGGACCTACAGCCTATGTTAGTAGATTTTAATCCTGAAAATACATTTTAGTTTTAATCCTGAACAATATCTGTACAGTGTCTTTGGTAGAACTGGGGACTGGTAATAAAAGAAATAAACAGCTGGTTCAAAATATTAAATTTAAAAAAAACTTGAAAGAAAAAGATTTTATTATTGATATACATGACTTTTACAAACTGCTGACATATATTGTAACATTTATTTATATATTACATTATTTTAAGTTTATAAGAATTGTAACTTAGAATCCTGATCTCAAGATTTAGAAAATTTTAAGAAGTGCATGCAAGCATCCTGCATTATTTCCTGTAGAGTTTCAAAAATCTGGCCTCGAAGCTTGCCTAAAATTCATAATCCATGGAAGCATGGTCAGAACTATTTAAATTATGCTGAAGTTGCTCCTATCCAAGGAAGTCTG
Source organism: Corbicula japonica (assembly GCA_038501625.1). Lineage (NCBI taxonomy): Eukaryota > Metazoa > Mollusca > Bivalvia > Venerida > Cyrenidae > Corbicula > Corbicula japonica. Next base: position 286,998 of record JAZAYU010000034.1, on the reverse strand, counting down.
TAGTCATATCTCTGCCCAATGATTTGACACATTGTTCTGACGGAATTTTGAACTCTCTGATTCAGTGCCTAGATGCTTCTCTCATATGAAATTGCTCTGTGCAAAATGACATTTCATTTTTATAGCAACTGTTCTTGTTCAGTTTGCGATTTATATCTGGTTATAACAAATCTGATGTCAAAGCTCTCTTTCAGCTGGTGTACCTGGACTATGGTATGAAGGAGAAGAATCCGATAGACAATGTAAGGTTCTACAGCAAAGAAAACCCAAATGTGGCCGTCAGAGTTAGGAAAGACCAGGTAAATACTGTCAAACCTGTCTTGGAAAAATAATCAGAAAAATACTCAGAAAAAAAACAACCCTAAAGTGGACTTTGTTCTCATGTGCATTTGTTCTTTAAACCATTTAGAGAAATAAATTTAACACAGTGAAAATAATTGGAAATATTCTATCAATAGTTGGTAACCTAAGTAAAGAATGCTGTTGTAAACTTTTTTTCTAAATCCACTATTCAGAAGACAGTAACCCATCAAGTAAAGTATTTTAACCACTTCAGGTTTCCAATTTGCTGCCAGAGACTTTTGCAGAGCAGCAGATCAGGGTCCACTGTAAGAACACACATGCCAGGTCATTAGAGATGGTGAAGCAGGCATTTAGAGAATGGTGCAAAGAGAAGAATTTTCCACAACCAAAGGTATGCATTATTGTGTAATCCTTGCTGTGTGTTTTATAGTCCTTCGGAAAACTTAAATTGCCTTTGAAAACGGAATCATCGATCAGTATTTTTCCGCTATAAGTCCTTTGAATGCATCGCATATTTTCTCTCAAACACCATATAGTAAGAAATTGTTTACATGTGACTTGGATAATCTGATAAGAAAATTAGTATTTTAATCAAAGTCAAATTTAAGAAAAAAAATCTTATTACAGTGTTGCTGTTTCTTCATCTTTCATTTTCAAAATAAAAAGGTTGCTCCAAAACAGTTATTCATTACTTTAAAAATTCCTGTATCAACCTAGTAATTACTTAAAAATAACATTTTTTGCAACGGCATAAAAAATAATGACAGTTAACTAGATTAATTGATTTATGGAATTTTCCATTATAGTCTTCCAGCGATAACCCAAATTTTTTTATTTGGTTTCACCCATTACGTAACAGAGTGTTGAAATTCAGTATTTTAACGAACTATTCTTGATATGCATATTTCACCATTTTTTACAAAAAAAAAGACCGTAACGTTTTTTACTGTTATTTAAACGGGTTTCTAACTGTGTTGAAAATTCCGAATTTCATTAAAAGGTAGAATACCTATAATAGACAAAAGCGTATATGCTTTATTCAAACATTCACTTATCATGTTACAGTTATCCGACAAGAAATCAAGTTTCGGGTTTTGGGAGCTCAAAATTTCTGCACGTTCTAATACGTTATGGACGTCTGTCCGTACAACAGGGTCGGGCATGGAAAGGATATATACAAGTTTATCATGTTTGCAATAAGTGTAGATCCAGATCAGTCAGGACATCTGTGCCATCTGATCATAATCTACATGTACACTGTTTACTTTTAGATTCATTAAAAAATATCTGACTAAGTAATAAACAGCGCATATCCAGGTCAAATGGCACAAATGTGCCAGATGATGTTGATCTACAATGGTCACACATAAGGCAAACCAGTATATATGGAGTAAAGGTTAAATTCAATTATTGTTTTTTTAAGGGAGGTGAAGTCAGCGCATTGGAATTGACCCCATCGAAACAAGAGAATGGTTCGGTGACACCAAAGAATACCACTCCAAATGGGACCAGCAAGGATAGCACGCCAGGCAGTGCAGGGAAATTCAGATCACGGCTGTCTTTCTAAGCTCCTACAACTTTGACACTTAACAACCAGAAAGCCAGTGTCCATTAACCCTTTCCTGTATAGATACACCTTTATTGCTAGGGCAAACAGTTTAGATCCAGATCAGCTGGCATATCCGTGCTGTCTGATCAGGATCTAAACTGTTCGCTTTTTGATTCATTAGGTTATTTCTGACCAAATGCGACCAGTGCAGATCCTGATCAGACGGCATGGATGTGCCGGCTGATCTGGATCTACACTGGTCGCACATGCATAAAAATGCGTATATATCAAGGAAAGGGTTAAGAATAACAGGAGAATGGGATGTGATCTTTTTATAGATCACGACCATCATTATTCAAACGATTTCGAAATTAAAAACAGTGTTCATTGAGAAGAAGAGCCAGTATGATTAGATGTGTTCAGATTTTTATAACCTTCCTTTAATTTCGTTCAAGACTAGTGGCATTAATATATTTAATTTTTTATTTTTGGTGCTTTAAAATATATCACGGGTCTATTCTTACTGCAGTTATATTCATTTTCATTAAATGTCATGAAAAATGGACACTGCAAGGAAATGTAAATGAGCAGGGTAATATGAAAATGTGTCAAAAGAAATTCGATGGCATTCACTGAAATGTCATTATAATTGTTGAGCATTGGTTAAGTTTTGTCCTGGAATACATTTCAGTATAGTGAAAGGGAAGTGAAAAGTGTTTGAGTATGTCTCAATTCCAATTTCAAGCATAATACTTGTATTTAATATGCTCAAAGGATCATTGAAAACCTGCCTTGTCTGTTGTAAGCAATAACTCTTTACTCAATGGGATATTGCTATTATAGTAGATCCAGATCAGCCAGCACATCCATGTTAGGATCTACACTATTCGCCTTGAGATTCATAAGGTTATGTCTTGGCAAGAAATGACCATTATAGATCCAGATCAGATGACACAGATGTTTCAGCTGATCTGGATCTAATTTTGTCACACATGTGATAAAATGGTATTTAAGGAGTAAAAGATTTATTTCCATAGTCCCATTTAAATTTAAGTTTTATGTATTTTTAAGTACTGTTAATAGGAGTGATTTTCATTAATCTGTTGAGCATTCGTTTCTATTTTTGAACTTGTCTTGGAGACTTGTCTCCATTTCAGTCAATCAGATGCCTGAGATTTGAGACTGATCTCCATTTCAGGTTTTAAGATCTTGAACCTTAGAATGCAAGACAAATGTATTGTGTTTAGGATGTTAAGTGTAATCACTGGAATGATGCAGCTTTACATGTTATTCTTGTTTTTGAACTGTTGATTTTTACCATTGTATCTTTGTATTTAATCCCCAAGCTTACATATCCTGTCTTAGCATTGCTTTTTACTCCCCACTTTACAGTTAATTAGCTTTAAAGCAGTTTTAAGTGCTGTAATTTATTCACTGTTGTGTAAAATAATGGCTGATCATGTGCATTGTAATAACCTTATCCTCCATAGACACACCTTTATTGCGTGGGCAAAAAGTGTAGATCCAGATCAGCCAGCACATCTGTGCCATCCGATCAGGATCTGCACTGTTTGCTATTAAATTAATTACATGTAGGTTATTTCTGACCAAAAAGGGACCAGTGCCGGCTGATCTGGATCTACACTGGTTACACATGTGTAAAAATCTGTGTATATGGAGGAAAGGGTTAATGAGTAGTTTATGTGTATAGCATGTAACAGGGATTTCACTTACACCTGAAATTCAAGGGTTAAAATGATTCACTGCTGCCATTTTCTTAGGATTAAAACATTTTTACCTGATATATTTTAAGGAATTTTGAGTTCAGTTTCTTAAGGGTCAAAAAGATCATTTTTTTGAAATTTCAAGGGTCAGATGGAACCCCTGTTGTATATTTCAGTTATTTTTGTCACAAAAGAATGTGATTAAAAGGCACTTATTTGACAGATTTTACTACAATGCATTAGTTGTGCATGAGGTCTATTTTATCTATCACACAAGCTGCTCAGTTCTGTCTTTCATCATATTCAAATCTCAATGTAAGTTGTAACATATTCAAACCTCAATGTAATGGTATGAAAACATAAATATAATGCAGTTACAATTTAAGACTTCACTTATATTGAAGGTAAAATCAGTATAAATAGCTTTTAAACTATAAATAGAATTTATTTTGAATTTTGCTTTGAAGTTTTTACAGCAGATAATAAATTCAAGAGGAAAAGATTTTTTACTTTCATAGGAATATAGGGCTAAAAGTAAATGAACTATTTTATTATAATTATAACACAATTTATTTTCAATGGAAAGTTGATGGCACAACAACTGTGTACTTGTTTGTATATTTGTTATTTTAGTTCAGTGTTTTAATCCATGAATCTTTAATCCATAACATTGTTTTTGTGATAATTCTGTGCAATTAATTGTAGATTGTTTCTATTTTTGGCCAGACTGTTTACTTTTGGCTAGACGGTATATTTTTGGCTAGACTGTTCTACCCTATTATATACCCTCTCCATATATAAGCCTTTATGGCATGGGCTAACAGTGCAGATCCAGATCAGCCAGCACATCTGTGCCATCTAATCAGGATCTACACTGTTCACTTGTTGATTTATAAGGTTAATTCCAAACAAAAAGAAAACAGTGGAGATCCTGATCAGGGCTGAAGGTTATAAAACTGAGTTTGGAAACCAGTCTCAAATCTCAAGCATCTGATTGGCTGAAATGGCGACTGGTCGCCATTTCAGCCAATCAGATGCTTGAGATTTGAGACTGGTTTCCAAGCTCAGCTTTATAACCTTGGCACCAGATATACGCTTTCTACATCTCTAATTAATGGGTAATGCTTGTAAATATGGTTTTATGAATAACTAATTTTAATTATAAATTTGTCGACCAGCCAACACCACTATAGTTCTTAATTTGATAATTAACCAGCTTTTAAATGTTTGCTTGTTTTTTTCTTTGCAATTTCTCATGTATCTGTCTCTTGATTCTATGAGATTTCATTTTTATTATTCTGTTAGTAATTATCTTTTTATATTTTCACAGACAAAATTTCTTCCACTCAATTGTGCAAGGTGCATTAAGTCTGTTTAGATTTTGTTTCCATGAAATCTTTCTTGGGAAATCTCCAAGACAGCATACATGTGCTAAAGGTTATAAAACTGAGAATTGAGACCAGTCTCTTGTGACAAGTCAACATTTCAGCCAATCAGATCCTTGAGATTTGAGACTGGTCTCAAATCTCCGTTTTGTGATCTTTGACCCTGTTCTTATTCTTTACTTAGTGCATTTAAGGGAATTTTTCTACTAGTTCTTAATTAAGCAGAAGGGGTTTTGTCCAGAAAGAATTTAACCCGTCTCCCCTTTTTACTGACCCATGTTCCTTCAGAAAGTGTAATATTTTAAACAATACTGTACATGTACTTGCATGATTTGTGTTTCATTTTCAGTGTAAGACGGTTAGAATAACCTCGTGTTTCGTTTAGTTTCATGTACTTTTTATGTTCCATCCAAAGCTATCTACAGTATATCACAAAGTGATATACCCGGTATAGCATTTACTATGCATAGTGCTGCATTACAAATATACCAGTACATATAAACTAGTTACCGGTGACACATATACTGTGATAAGATAATTAGACTAGGCATGATAACAAATACTAACTGTGTTACCGTCCAGGTTTGTGAAGTATAATAAACATTAGTTTTGTATAGAAGACAATAGTGGGATAAGAATATTAGACTAGGTGTTATAACAAATACTTATTGTGTTAACGTCCAGTAGAATAGACATAATTTTTATATTAAAGACTATAGTGCAAGCTATAGAAACATCCATTAGCATTTATCGTTAGTCTTGCATGAACACGTCTTGCATGACTTCATCAATATGACTTAAAAGGCTTGAGCGAACAGTGTAGATCTGTATCCTAATAGGAAGATACATACAATGCCATATTGTTATAATATTCATTACAAAAACAGGCACTCCTGAATTATGGCCCTTGGATTGTCCAAAATTTAGGTTTCCGCTCTCTAAGTCAAAGAGTTTTTGACCTGTCTTTATCAAACTTGGTGAATATGTTGGTGGGCATAATATCTGGACCAAGTTCTATAAACAGCCAAATCCCCCCATGCACTCCTGAATTATGGCCCTTGAATTGTCCAAAATTACTGTTTCCGCTCTCTAAGTCAAAGAGTTTTCATCCGGTCTTTATCAAACTTGGTGAATATGTTGGTGGGCATAATATCTCGACCAAGTTCTATAACCAGCCAAATCCCCCCATGCACTCCTGAATTATGGCCCTTGAATTGTCCAAAATTTGGGTTTCCGCTCTCCAAGTCAAAGAGTTTTTGTCCTGTCTTTATCAAACTTGGTGAATATGTTGGTGGGCATAATATCTCGACCAAGTTCTATAACCAGCCAAATCCCCCCAGGCATTCCTGAATTATGGCCCTTGAATTGTCCAAAATTACTGTTTCCGCTCTCTAAGTCAGAGTTTTTATCCGGTCTTTATCAAACTTGGTGAATATGTTGGTGGGCATAATATCTCGACCAAGTTCTATAACCAGCCAAATCCCCCCAGGCACTCCTGAATTATGGCCCTTGAATTGTCCAAAATTACTGTTTCCGCTCTCTAAGTCAAAGAGTTTTCATCCGGTCTTTATCAAACTTGGTGAATATGTTGGTGGGCATAATATCTCGACCAAGTTCTATAACCAGCCAAATCCCCCCCAGGCAATCCTGAATTATGGCCCTTGAATTGTCCAAAATTTGGGTTTCCGCTCTCTAAGTCAAAGAGTTTTTGTCCTGTCTTTATCAAACTTGGTGAATATGTTGGTGGGCATAATATCTGGACCAAGTTCTATAAACAGCCAAATCCCCCCATGCACTCCTGAATTATGGCCGTTGAATTGTCCAAAATTACTGTTTCCGCTCTCTAAGTCAAAGAGTTTTCATCCGGTCTTTATCAAACTTGGTGAATATGTTGGTGGGCATAATATCTCGACCAAGTTCTATAACCTGCCAAATCCCCCCAGGCACTCCTGAATTATGGCCCTTGAATTGTCCAAAAACTGAATAAGCGGTATCTGCTCTCCAAGTAAAATAATTTTTTTATCGGATCGTTACGCAACTTTGATGATCAGCATTTTGACGGGCGTATTTTGTGTCAGTTTGGCACTCTTGTTTTCGTTATTATTAAAATTTGGTAATGGTTTATGTGTTCTTATGTGTATTGTTAGTGATTTGATGGGTGAAATTAAAGCACAACTACACATTCTTCAGAATTATCCCTTTACTTCATGGATACAGTTTTACAGCTTACAGTTATATCCCATGTACAACCAGTGTAGATCCAGATCAACCTTGACATTCATTTTAGTCTGATCATGATTTACAGAATAAAAATTGTTATATTAAAAGCAATACATTTAGATTCTGATCAATCCTCACTGATGTGCAGGCTGATCAGGATCTGCACCATTATGCTTTTAAATTCATTAGGTTATTTCTTACCAAAGATGCCACAAATGTGCATTGTGATCTGGATCTAAACTGTTCCCACATGTGATAAAATCCATATATATGGAGTAAAGGGTTACAGAGAGAACTTGACGCGATGTTGAAGGTTGGGGTAGTAACAGTTGAATAAATGACTCCTGAAGGGCTGAAGGTTATAAAGCTGAGTTTGGAAACCAGTCTCAAATCTCAAGTATCTGATTGGCTGAAATGGCGACTGGTCGCCATTTCAGCCAATCAGATGCTTGAGATTTGAGACTGGTTTCCATGCTCAGTTTTATAGCCTTGCGCAAAGTACTCATGATAATTGTGTTTAAGCAATTATTTTTATTATTTCTGTTTAATTCTTTAACGAATTAGTGTGTTCTAATACAAAATGGGGTTGAAACACTGTCCAGAGGCTTATTTTCATACACAAGTCACTTAAAAAGTAAACATCAAATATTCTTTGATGTGTAAAGGGAGACTAATCCTGTTGAAATATAAATTGTATGATAACCCTTTACTCCATGGGATTTTGTTGTTATCCCATGGTGAAAAGTGTAGATCCAGATCATCCATGCAGTCTGATCGGGATCAACTCTGTTTGCTTTTAGAGTCAGTATGTTATTTCTGACCAAGAGGCAACAAGTATAGATACAGATTAGATGGCTCTGGGCCCAAGATCATAAAACTGAGATTGGAGACCAGACTCAAATCTAGCGCATCTGATTGGCTGAAATGGAGACCATTTGCCATTTCAGCCAATCAGATTCGTGAGATTTGAGTCTGGTCTCCAGCTTTAGTTTTATGATCTTGGGCCCTGGTGTACTAGCTGATCTGGACATTGTACATTGGTTGCATGAGATAAAACCCATATTATATGGAGTAAAGGGTTAATGGAATAATGTTCATTTAATCTTGTGAATTTGCTTTAAATTTAAATTAACCTTCTGGACAGTGACTTATATATTTACCTTTATATGTCACTTATTTTGTTTTCTTAATAATAAGTTAGTTAACATCCATGTTAATTATTTGGAAACAAATTTTGATTATCAGTCATTAAATCTTTGGAAAATGAAATGGTTGAATATTTTGATTTTACTCACTCAGTGATATTAACAGAAATTGACAACTGGACATGTGTCAGTAGTCCAGTATCTGGTTCCAAGTTCATACAAGTGGGATTGGAAACCAGTCTCAAATCTCGGCAATAAATGATTTGCTGAAATCAGTCACAATCTTGGGACTAACCATTTGGAAGCTTGAGATGTTAGAATGGTTCCCATTTTTAGTTTTATAGCTTTAGGGCAGGAAAATGGTAGGGAAATAAAATAGCACAGTATCTAGAATAATCTTGTATTCCAGACCAGTCATGATTTCAGCCAATCAGATGCTTGATCTTTGGGACTGCTCTCCTGATTTAGTGTTATGATCTTGATCCCTGGTTATAGTGGCAATAAACCAGTCCGGTAGCTGGGCTGGTAGGTGTTTTCTAAAGGTTGGAGGATAGTGCAAGTCTTTGTGATGGCCTCTTTTTGCCCCCACAAACTAATTGCCCTAGTATCAGATTTACTGGAAAAAATTATGTATACTTCTGTGAGCTGGACGGCCCAAGCATAACCAAGATTCTTAGCTTATATACATATTATATAGGATGGCAGGTAGATTCAGTGTGTGCAATAAAAGAATGGACTTAGAGTGACTGATGGGTGAGTGACTGCACTGCTCATTGATTTATTGATTGTTTAATTGATTGATCAAACCTTAAATATCAAGCTAGCCATCGGCCACCCCCTAATCCCCCACCCAACTCGTGGCTTTTGCATTTGGACTTGGATCATTGATAAAGCATAAGAAAGAGGCTGTAGCCTGTTTGGCATTATACTTTCCTTCTTAACACCGCCAATTTTGTATCAGCATTTCAGTTGTTTCACTTGACTTTAAACAGGACACTTCTAAGGATGCTAAAGATGAGTAAATATAGTATTACAGTATTTTATGTGTTTTTTCATTAGAGAACCAAAGAAAACCCTCTCTGCCCGCTTCCCCCACCTTCAGTTGAGCTCTAGGGTTTTTATTCTGAAAGCTGAAAGTGGAATTTGTGTATTTTTAACTAGTGCATTGATTTTCATTTAATGAAATGACGGATATACAGCTTGATGTTGTATGCAGTAGAATACCCATGTCCACCTCCCACGTCTGACTATATAAAGATTAGAATTGTTCAAAATACTTCACAAAATCAACAAAATTTGGCATTATTGTGGATGATCTAAATTCAGTACATAATTGTCATCTAAATCATTTGTTACTAAATAAATATCACCCTTAGCTAATGTGAGGTTAGCCTCTTGTGCGCAGAGAACCTCCCTTAAAAGTTTCTTAAGCCTCATCAGTTCCTATTATGGCTTGGGGTTAACATCAAGAGTCACAATTTTCTTAAGGAACATGCACAAAAAAGAGTACTTGTTTACAGTTTTAGAAAGATTAAAATTTTTTGTGTGGTTTAACTAATTTCCAATTGCCTCCTTTCAATTGAAAATGTTTTGAAATTACTGTTATTCAGTGGGCAGTTGCTCAGTTCATGAAAGATAATGTTCAGCTTAAAAAAAAACAGCATAGATTTACTAATCAAACACCGTTCAACGCATTCCTCATTGTATGAAAATCCATACCTTAATGAAAATATAAGCATAAAAAATGGATATTGTCCAACAATATTGACCTTGCACCTCATTAAATTTTGTAAAGGTCATAGGAAAAACACTGGTACATAACCTTCACCCTCAGCAGACCATTGGATTTTCATCCACACCAGTCAAATATTAATCATCATCTATACAGTAACTAAGGCAAAGCAAATTATCCATGTAAACTATTTTCCAGTTTCTGCATCATTCCTGATCTCGATATTATACAATGCAGTGAAAGAGACTAGTGCTAATTATGTTCCGGTAAGAACGGGTCCGAAATTTTAAAAATACAGACAACAATTATTACAGAAGCGCCGCCGGAAGTTGACTTCGGCAAAATTTCATAGTCATTGTACATTTTTTATTGAAATTCTTTCTCTACCAACGCCAATAATGCCTCCGACGGACCCTTCAAAGATTTCAAAAGTAGTCGTCCATCCACTGGTCCTTCTCAGTGTTGTGGATCATTTTAATCGCATGGGTAAAGTCGGTAATGTTAAGAGAACCGTCGGCGTTCTTCTTGGGGCGAACAGACAAGGCGTGCTAGATGTTTCGAACAGTTATGCAGGTACATTTCGTTGTTGGGAATTCCATTAGGTCAACTAGGTTTTGTTTACTATGGCTAACACTAGGGCTGGTTGTGCAGGTAGTGATCCAGCTGGATCCACAAATCCTCGGCGGTCCTATTTTGACGCCTTCGAAAATAAAATGTCAGAGGTGTAGAAATTTTTTGGACCCACTCGCCCTGCAGGTCGAGTGAATGAGTAAGTGAACTCGCCCTTTAAGAAAGTACACTCGCCCTTACATTTCAAATAAAATTTCCAAGACTTAATGTCTACTACAAACTCACCCCCACCTTGTGTAAAAAAAAGTTATCTTCATTTGTTTTGACATTTTGACATATAACGGGAAAATACATGCATTTGCACCCTCGTTATGATTAGGGAAACACAGTGAGAATTAAAATGTATCGCCACTGTTACATTTACATCAGAAACGCAGGCTTCGCAAAACTGCTGAAAACTTTGTCTGACATTCTGTCAGACAAACTTCCAACTCTTGTCTGACCGAAGGAAATTTTGTCTGACCGATTTTTTTTTCAAATATATGTATACTTTTGTTTGCGTATTAAGGGCTTGCCACACTCCTCCCAATTCTATTCATGGATAAAATAAAAATCATCAAATCTCAGTAATGGCAAAATGCCGTTCAATGAAACTTTGCACAAATGAATGTTACTAATGTAACTTTATTTTGCATACAGAACGACACGTTAGAAAAGTAAAGAAACAAAGCTAGACCTAAAAAATCCTAGAATTCTATTTACATAAATTCACAAAAACTAAGGGATGCAGAACATAACTTTAAATTCCCTCGTGAGCGCAATGATACTGACAAGAAAATGTTGTGTACTTTGTAAAAAACTTTCAACTATTAAAAGCGAAATCAGTGATTGTCATCAGTTTACGCGACCAGGAAATTGAAGGTCAAATACACTTTTACTAATATCTCGTAAAGTTTACATATGTAAATCACGAGGGCACAATAAATTGTTGTCAGTATCATATTACTCATGTGGGCATTTAAAATGATGTTTTGTGTTCTTTAGTTTTTGTGAATTTATGTAAATAGAAGTTGAGGGAATTTTTTGATCTCGCAATTGTTCTTTACTTTTCTAATGTGTCTTACCATCTGTAAAATAAAGATACATTAATAACATACATTTGTGCAAAGTTTCAATTAACAGCAGTTTGCCGTTATTGAGATTTTGATAATTTTCTTTTTATCGATTAATAGAATTGGGAGGAGTGTGGCAGGCCCTTAAATTAAAGACACAACATCCTTTAAAGGTTTCTGTAACATAATTATTCTCTTACATTAAACATAAGTTTATCCAGATTGATGGACTCTGTCTGGAAATCAACACAGCCATCATCATAATTAGAGTCCTTATCACAAAACATGTCAATAGAGTATGTGGAAAAAGAATTGGATGGTCTGGATTCCACTGGACGTACATCAGAACTGGGTACAATTTCTTCAGTGTCATCAAATACTGTCTCATTGAAACTATTCTCATCGAAAAGTAACTACAGCCGCCCATTTCTCCTTTTTTAAAACAAATTTACGCTGCGGGCGCTTGGACTTGTATTCCTATTGTTTTGCTTTTCATTTTTCATCAGATTTTTTACCGTTTTTTTTTCACATGGTGTAGCACCATCGTAATACCGCGAGAATGACATTTTCTTTGTATGAGGTCGAAGGTCGCATATGGTAAATTAATCTAGAATTTGATTGGAAACTTAAAAGAAACAGCAAAACTCGTTCGACATTTTATTTTATTCAAGGGAGAAAACTCGGTTTTGGTCTTGATCGGACTTTATAAATCCTGGTACTCATGCCAGACGGATAGACTCTTACTCAGTCGTTGTCAGAAAAAAAGGACTGAATTGTGCAGGAAATAAGGTATGGAATTTCGGAAAAATATTATCGAACCGGTCTGATTTTAGCCGGACATGTCCGACGGTCCTGCAACTTCAGCAAATCGTGGAAACGTTCCGAATACACCTGAAATCGAATGAAATACCGGAAATCGAATTGTATTTTGTAAACAAAGTGAAAATATTGCATTTTCCGAAGAAACACATGTTCATTGCTGAAAAATTTACTTGCCCAGTCGGTCAAGTGTTTCGGGCGCTTCACTCAACACAACGGATCATTAACTCGCCATGGTGAGCGGTCAAGTGGAATTCTACACCTCTGAATGTGTGGCCTATTTGACATTTTTCTGCGGCCCATTTGACTTTTTTGTGGCCTATATGACTTGTGGCCTTTTTGACTTGATACTGTTTTTACGGACTGTCTGAAAATTTACAGAATGTCAGTTTATTTATAGATAAATGTGTCTGTAAATTTATGGACAAGGGTTGATGCAAAAGTTAGCACGTAATTGTTAGCAATTCACAAATCTAAAGCATTTTTGTTAATTCTGATAGCAAAGAGCATTGCATAGGACACCATAGTCCTATAAATAAGACCTGACATAACTTACTTATCATGTTTTCATTTTCTTGTTATGTCAGGTCTTATCGTTTCACATCAGTTTGTTATAGCAGACATGAATAAAGATTTTTGTCGCTGATATAATGGTCATTTAAGCTAACAAAACTTGATGTATCTCATAGAAAACATTTGATATCAATGCACTTCTCCCTAATCTTTGAAACACAACCAAAAATATGCACCACACTTGTCATAAGAGAATTTTAATTTAATCAGAGGTGTAGAAATTTTCTTTGACCCACTTGCCCTGCAGGTCGAGTGAATGAGTAAGTGCACTTGCCCTTACAGAAAGTACACTCACCCTTACATTTCAAATAAAATACTCTTTCGGTTGCAATTTTCGTTTCTCTATTCGTTCTATCTCTTTCTTACTGTCTCGCTTGCTCTCACGCTTTTCATCATCACTCCTACCTTGTGTAAAAACCGTTATCTTCCTTTGTTTTGACATTTTGACATATAGCGGGAAAATACATACACTTGCAGCCTCGTTCTGATTTGGGAAACCCAGTGAGAATAAAAATAAATCCCTGCTGTTACCTTTTCATCAGAATACACCGGAAATCAACCGAAATACCGGAAATCGAATTGTATTTTGTAAACAAAGTGAAAATATTTCATTTTTTCGAAGAAAACACAGGTGTTTGCTGAAAAATTTACTCGCCCAGTCGGTCGAGTGTTTCGGCCGCTTCACTCGACCCAACGGATCATTTACTCGCCAGGGCGAGCGGTCGAGTGGAATTCTACACCTCTGTTAATTTATTGTCAACATAAGTTTTCCAGGACACAGCTTTCAATTGTTATCCAAAGTATCAAAGGTGTTCCGAGTGAAGTTGATAGAGCAACATTAGAAAAATGTTTATGAACGAAATATTTAAGGGCATGCTGTTTTGCGATAAATATCTTTATTTCACCTGAATTTGTTTTTGACATATTTTTTTCAAATAATATATTTGTTTTATGATTTATATCATTTCACAACAAGAACATATAAACCATAAACTATGCCTGCAGAAGACTTTTAACAATAAAATTTCGTCTAAATTTTCTTACATTATAACAATGGCAGACTTTGGTAAACAGTTAGGGGATGCGCACACATAAAATCATTTCATGGTGAACACTTTCGCCAATTGGAGCCAATTAGGAGCCACTTGAGCCAAATTTTGGTGCCAATAAAATAGCTCTAATTTTCACTGATACACCCATAGATGTTATCAAACAACAACACTAATTATTATCCCCCGCCGATGAAATCGGGAGGGGGATATTGTTTTGGGATTGTCCATCCTTCACGCCGTCCATCCGTCACGCCTTTCGTCCGAATTTCATTTCTGCACTATTTCTCTGCAATCACTGGATGGATTTCAACGAAACTTTGTAGGAACCATCAGTACCAATATCTTCATCTTGTTCCGGTCAGACCATTTAACACAGAGTTATGGCCCTTTGATAACTTATGCATTAGGCATATAGAGCAGTATTCGTTTCTGCACTATTTCTCTGCAACTACTGCATGGATTTCAATGAAACTTTCTGGAAACCATCTATACCAAGAGGAGATGGGCATATCATCGTCTTGTTCCGGTCGGACAATTTAACACAAAGTTATGGCCCTTTGATAACTCATGCATTATGTATATAGAGCAGTATTTGTTTCCGCACTATTTCTCTGTAACTACTAAATGGATTTCAGTGAAACCATCTATACCATCTAACATCGTCTTGTTCTGGTCAGACCGTTTAACACAGAGTTATGGCCCTTTGATAACTTATCAGGGTTGGCACCAATCGTCCGCCCCTGGTTTAAACTGGCGGTTTTAACCGGTTAAAACCGTCCCGGTCAATACTCCCCAAGTGGTTAATACTGGTCAATACTGGTCAATTGAACTTTTTTTTCAAAATTTTCATAAAAGAAAGAAAGAAAACAAACTATTAAACATTTATTTAATTTCTACTTAAGTTACTTTAGAATTAACTTCACTTGAACATGCTTTGCACTTAGAAATTGTCTTATTTCCTTCATCAATGAGATCATAAAATCCCCGGAGTTTTTTTTGCTTTATTCTGGTGAGTTTTTTTTAGACAATATAAGAATTCTTTTAATTTTAGTGTCTTATCAACTTTCAACAAAGAATGATTCAGTACCTTGAACATTTTTTATTTTAAGCAAAGGCAATTTGCACCACCGGTAGGTGTTACACTCTTGCCAACATACACTTGTGTATGACAATGGATGGTCAGGTGATGGAAGGGAGTTGTGTCACACTTTTATTGTTTATTGAACTTGGGGAACATGTCAATTAAGATTCCTATGTGTTTATTTAAGGATTATCCAATAATCATAAAATAGGTGTTATACACTGCGTTTGACAATAGATGGTCAGGAGACTGAGGGGTGATTGCACTTCCTTTGACCTCACAGATCTTTGCACAAGTAAACAACCAAGTCATACTGTTTCCTATAATGTATATATTGTACTGAGCACTTGGGCAAAGATAGAATGTTCTTTACCGAATCAAATACATAAATTACATCAAACATAACAAACATTAAAATGACATTATATAACTTGAAACTTTTAGCATACTACACTTATTGATTTCCATCTGTTACCTATCTAAGAAAATGTGTCAGTAAGCGTTGAATGCCCAAAACTGAATGACCATATTTTTTCAAACAATACACATGAGAACTCGTGCATTAAACAAATGAACTAAACAACTTTTGATTGGTACATTCAAAAGATCTTACCCAATCAGATAAATTATTTTCCACCTAATTCGCTTTGCTTAGCCTGCGGAAAATACATTTTTATTGCTTATTGAACATAGGAACATACATGTACCAATTAAGAAGTTGTGTTCATTTAAGGATTAAGAAGTTGTGTTCATTTAAGGATTATCCAATAATAAAGCATAAATGAAGTACCATTTAGGCCCTTACAGGGGCTATTGTAAGGGCCTAAAGGATTTAAATGATTTTAAGAACATTTTGGACAGTTTGGTTATGAATAAAATTGAATTGACCAGTATTGACCAGTAAAAACCACTATTGACCAGTAATGACCACTATTGACCAGTATTGACCACCGGCCCTGTCAATACTTAATCGACCGGTCAATAAGCCAACCCTGTAACTTATTCAATATATGTATTTTGAGCAGTATTTGTTTCCGCGCTATATCTCTGCAACTACTGAATTAATTTCAATGAAACTTTCTGGAAACCATCAATATCAAGAGGAGACGTGCATATCTTTGTCTAGTTCGGTCAGATCGTTTAGCACAGAGTTATGGCCCTTTGATAACTTATGCATTATGAATATAGAGTAATATTCGTTTCCGTGCTGTTTCTCTGCAACTACTTGATTGATTTCAATGAAAATTTATGGAAACCATCAATACCAACAGAAGATGCGCATATGGTCTTGTTCCGGTCTGACCGTTTAACACGCCCTTTGATGAGTTATGCAGTATGCATTATAGAGCAGTATTTGTTTCCTTGCTACTTCTCTGCACCAATGGATGGATTTTAACAAAACTTTGTGGGAACCATCAATACAAAGAGATGCGCATATTATAGATTTTATCCGGTCTGACGGTTTAACACACAGTTATGGCATTAGATAAGTTATGCAGTATGCATATAGAGCAGCTATTTCTCTGCAACTTCTGGATGGATTTCCATTTAACACAGAGTTATGGCCCGTGATAAGTTATGTATTATGCATGCAGAGCGATATTCGTTTCTGCTCTATTTTTTTTACTACTGCTTTCTTGATTTCAACAACTTGAAGACTTTCAGTCTCATTCTTATATTCTGGTGAGCTGACCAACCCCTTTCACGAACGGTGATTTTTTCACTGTTTTTACCAAGATAAATTTATAAATAAAGCCTTATGTCTCCAGTTGTTGTGTTAGTAATAACCAGTACTCGGCGGGGTATATAAATTCAATGAATTTGCTTGTTTAATCTATTTTATTCTTGAAAAAAAAAGACAAAAATAAATATGGCAAGGCCTCCTGAAAATGTAAATTTGCACTTTGGACAGCTCTCCCACTTTTTCCAGTCTTCATCTGTTGCTGGAACTTGCATCACCAACAGCGGTCTTGTGGTCTACAATATAAAAAACAGTTCTAAATATATTGAAGACCTGAATTTTCAGATACAAAAATCAGTACATTGATTTTTGTTTTAGCATCATAATTCACAAATGGAAATTCAGTCTGTCATTTTCCTGAAAGTATCTTGGTGTTTTAGGGGAATTTTAAAGTTAGTGTGATTAAAACTACCTTTGTGTGATTATTTTGTCATATTTTCTCGTAAAAATCAATACTCGCCTTTCTGTAATTATTTTACTAGCTATGTACTGCCTGACCTTGTATTATTTCTTATAGAAACATGACTGTGATGTTTGTGTTGCAGTTCCCTTTGATGAAGATGCCCATGACAAGTCAGTGTGGTTTCTAGATCATGTATTATTTCTTATAGAAACATGACTGTGATGTTTCTGTTGCAGTTCCCTTTGATGAAGATGCCCATGACAAGTCAGTGTGGTTTCTAGATCATGTATTATTTCTTATAGAAACATGACTGTGATGTTTGTGTTGCAGTTCCCTTTGATGAAGATGCCCATGCCGAGTCAGTGTGGTTTCTAGATCATGTATTATTTCTTATAGAAACATGACTGTGATGTTTCTGTTGCAGTTCCCTTTGATGAAGATGCCCATGACAAGTCAGTGTGGTTTCTAGATCATGTATTATTTCTTATAGAAACATGACTGTGATGTTTCTGTTGCAGTTCCCTTTGATGAAGATGCCCATGACAAGTCAGTGTGGTTTCTAGATCATGACTACTTGGAGTGTATGTATGGAATGTTCAAGAAAGTTAATGGTAAGTTTTTACGCAGTTTGGTGTTGACAGTTAAATTACTGGCCATTCTATTTTGCATTGTTATTTTAGATATTTGCCTTTGTGTAAGTTCTGCAGACCTGCCAAGTTTTCCAAATCCCAGCGAGGGAGATTTATTTGTGACACAAAATGCAGAAATTATTATTGCTAGCATAGTCTGCCTCTTCAATATTTATCATTCAGAATAGGTTCTTTTTAAAGCAATGGGTCTGGAGGTCTTTATTATGCTGCTATAGTATAACCCAATTAGGGGCTTTGGACTAAAAATTAAGTGAAAATAATCCAAACCACAAACTGGTTGCAGGGTTCTTACAAGAGGGTAACTTGGTAGAAGACTTAAACTCCACCAATATAGCTTGGATTTAAGTAGGGATGGGAACGGTTATCCGGATAACCGAATATCCGAATAGAAAGATCGTATCCGGATACCATTCTCGTATCCGAATACCCTCAAATTCGTACGAATTTAGTTTCAATATTTTGTTCAAGGTTTGTAAAATATAACTTAAACTGGTAAATCTTTCTAAAACTCGCTACACTGCTTGCACTTATCTCGATACTGACATGGTTTTCCCCAGGCGTAACTCGACCAGGATGTCTCAGCAGGGTTGACAAAGAGGTGTTAATTGTTTGTATAGTCGTTAATTGGGAGACCGGAAGATCTGTATTCCAGACCGTGATCTTTTGTTTTGTTGATTGGTGTACCTTGAACAGAGCGTGTTAAATGACACCTGTCAAGTTGCAACAACTTGATTATTTTCGTTAACGAGAACAAACCTCAGATTATTGACAATTTATTGCAACAGAATTTTGAGCAAATATAATCTTGACAGTTTGTTATTTTGACATGACCGCATTAAAGACTTGAAAGGAAAAAATCATTTAACGTTAGTCGCCGATATTCAAAAATATTAGATGATGCAATTAACTATTAACATAACTTTTACATGTATTTTTAACCCGATACATGTGATTTATCGATAAATTGGTTACACAGCATTTGTTCATGTAGTTATTGTAAACTCTGTGTTTTTACATGTTCCGCTGCTGTGCAGGCCGATTTTCGTAAAATGAATCGCCTTGCATATGAGTGCATATGACTATATGCGTATTTTTCGTTTAAAGAATATTATGTATGCGCTTGCAAGCGTCCACGTGAAATAAAACTCCAATTTAATCGAACCTTTTCTTGTACTTTTTCGCGGTAGCTAAATTTTTTTCAACTCGTTATTGACTTAAAAAGTTAAGTCGTTGGGTCCGAATGTTCACTTATATTTTGTTTCCGTGATATACCCGGTAGGTTGGTCGAGGACTCAAACGATCGCGATATAGTGTCACGTTTATGCTTTTTAAATTTAAAATATTAAATCAGCAAAATTTTCTGTGGTCGATAAAATGATACGGTTATTCGGATATTATCCGGATACCGGATACGGTTATCCGAATAGTGATTTAGGTTTCCGTTCCCATCCTTAGATTTAAGTAAACAACAGCCTTTCAGTTACAGAATCTAAATGAGTGAAGTAGCCTGAGGCTAATTTGGAGAAGAGGCACTACAATAAACAGGGCTGAAGGTTATAAAGCTGAGATTGGAAACCAGTCTCAAGCATCTGATTGGCTGAAATGGCGACTGGTCGCCATTTCAGCCAATCAGATGCTTGAGATTTGAGACTGGTTTCCATGCTCAGTTTTATAACCTTGGGCACAGGATGCATAGCATTTATTGTTTAAGGCATAGCGGGATAACTAAAGAGTAGCAAATGCTAGGTTAGCACTAGCACATTTTAAGTTATAGCCAAACTGGTAAAACATGCAATATGCACTATATAGGTATAAATTTAAAATTCATGAATATCAAACACATTTTCTAATTTTTAGGAGCCAACCTCACATTTTTATGAAAAACTTAGAGCCAGACTGAATAAGTTGTAGCCAATTTGCTCATTTGGCTAATGATAGTGCTGTCGTAGAAATGTAAAGTTTTGAGCTCAAAGAATAATGATCCTGCTTTGCTTAAATAGACTGGAATGGAAATTGGGCCTTTATCTAAAATCTATGGGGAAAATCAGAATTCAGAGATATAAAGCTTCCAGGAATTTGGAAAACTAACTTAATGCCGGGAGAATCCTGCAAAATTCGGGAAAGTTGGCGGGTCTGGTTCTGTTTTGGAAAATTGATCTTACCCAGCTTATACTAAGTTAACACTAATATGATTTAGCTCAAATGACTAATTAATACTATCCATAGTATTACAATCATGTATTAACCCTTTCCTGTACAGATACACCTTTATTGCTAGGGCGAACAGTTTAGATCCAGATCAGCCGGCATATCCGTGCCGTCTGATCAGGATCTAAACTGTTCACTTTTTGATTCATTCTAAAGGTTATTTTTGACCAAAATGCGACCAGTGCAGATCCTGATCAGACGGCACGGATGTGCCGGCTGATCTGGATCTACACTGGTCGCACATGCGTAAAAATGCGTATATATCTAGGAAAGGGTTAAAATACTTGAATTAAAAGAAGGCTGATGCTCTGCGTAATGCTCCTATGACAATCTTGTAGTCAGATTCATTAAGTTATAGCCATTACATTCCTTTGTGTAAACAGTGTTCCTTGTTCTGCTTTGGGCCCATACCTAATGTGTTAAATAGAGTTGTTTAACTGTTATATTAATAAGTCCTGTCAAATACTTGCTTTCACTCTCGACTTGCTTTTGACAGAAATACAACTTATAAGATGACCCCTGGCTTTCCTAAGATATTGAAATAACTTTTAAACCCTTACAAATAGAGTAAAGGTGGTTAAGGCTGTTGTATTTTTTTAAGCCAGGTTATTAATACGTATGCTGTTTACTGTTAGCTTATCAATATATTATTTTTATCATCGTAGCACGTGAGAAGATTGTTGGTTGGTACCATACCGGGCCCAAGCTCTGCCAGAATGATGTAACTGTCAATGAGCTGATGAGGAGATACTGCCCTAACTCGGTATAGCCTCTATATATACGCATTTTACACATGTGCCACCAGTGTACATGTAGATCCAATGTACATGTAGATCAAGATCAGCGAGCACATCTGTGCTGTCTGATCAGTATCTGCACTGGTCGGATTTTGGTCAGAAATAACCTAACAAATGATAAAGTGAACAGTGCAGATCCTGATCAGACTGCACGGATGTGCCGGCTGATCTGGATCTACACTGTTCGTCCACCCAGTAAAGGTGTATCTATAGAGGAAAGGTATAGACTTTACTTTTCAGAATTTCTCAATACATATGTATTTAACAAAAAGTATGAAATGAGAAGTTTGCAAAAGATTCCCCATACCTATAATGTTTTTCGAAGGTATATATTAAGATGTACAGGCAGCTTTGTCTGTTATTCTGTTCATATTAAAGGTATGTGATTGCCAAACTGGAAGAGAATAACAGGAGAAAGTTAATAACAAATATCAATTTTGCTTGTATCTGATCAAAATTGATGTCATTGAAACTGTTGCCTATTACTTTGAAATTACATGTCCTATTAAGTTAATACTTGGAATATATACTTCTCAAAATTAGATAAGGGCCACTTTTGTTATCTGTTATTATTACTGTTTATTTTAGCATTTGATATAGTTTATGATACATTAAGTTTCTTGTAGTTGTTTATTTGATAAAAACAATGAATAAGTCATTGGGTTAAATTAATTAACTGTAACATAAGTGTAAACATATATAAGTGAGAAAACTAACAGCCTAAGAAAATGGGCCCTTATCAAATTTTGAGTAGTATATTTATATTATCTTCATGAACAAAGGCATCTGTGGCAACAAGAATGACAACTCCTGTTTTCCTATTTTAAGAGTTATGCCTTTTTCAAAAGACTTTAATATGGAAGTTTATGTTGCCTATAACCTTCAAAAGTCCTTCTTTTTTTCGCTTAATACAATGTACTTAGAAAAATAACATCTGCATGAACAAACCCATCTGTGACAACTCCTGTTTCAATATTTTTGAGTTATGCCCCTTTCAGATGACATTAATATGAAACTTAATGTTACCAATTACTTTAAAAGTACTTGTCATATCCTCTTAATACCTGGAATATGTCATCAGCATGAAGAAATCCATTTGTATCAACATGTGTTCCACAGAACATCAAATTCTAATGTACCAATACCGTACATAATAAGTATTGGAAAAAGTTTTCTCCATACTAATTTGAGTGTAGGTCATTGGTGTTTCAACAGTAAATGAATTTTGTGCAGCATTGTTGATGTACGTTTTCCAACTTTTGAATTTCTTTGTGTACATAGGTACTGGTAGTAATTGATGCAAAACCAAAGGATCTAGGACTGCCCACCGAGGCCTACATTATGGTAGAAGAGGTCCACGATGTAAGTTGTTTTGTTTAAAATTGTTAACTTCATCTTACTGATTTTAACCTCCATATATATGCATTTGTGCGACCAGTGTAGATCCAGATCAGCCGGCACATTTGGGTTTGGGTTGCATTTCGGTCAGAAAAAAACCTAATGAATAAAGAAAAGCGAACAGTTTAGATCCTGATCAGATGGCACAGATGTGCTAGCTGATCTGGATCTAAACTGTTCGCCCACACAATAAAGGTGTATCTATGGAGGAAAGGGTTAAGTTAGGTTACAATATCTTGTTGACTCAGCAGACCTCCAAAAACGGAATAATTATTACATGCGAGATATGGCTGCATCTTGGCTTTATCAACTTGACTTTATAATAATGTTGTTGTGTCGCCCTTTCGAAGAAATGGCGATACATAGGGACCGCTTTGTCCGTCCGTCACGAAAACTTAACGTTGGGTAAAATTTTGTCATTTCTTAATATTTCTTTATCAAACTTGCAAATTATATTGCTTATGACAACACGCTCGAGATAATGCCAAATTCTCAAGGTTAAGATCACATTTGAAGGAGTTATGCCCCTTTTTGTACTTGGATTTATACACGAAAACTTAATGTTGGGTAAAATTTTGTCATTTCTTAATATTTTCTCATCAAACATTCAAATTATATTGCTTATGACAACACGCTCGAGATGATGCCAAATTCTCAAGGTCAAGGTCACATTTGATGGAGTTATGCCCATTTTTGTACCTGGATTTTTACACAAAAACTTAACGTTGGATATAACTTTGTCATTTCTTAATATTTTTACATCAAACTTTCAAATTATATTGCTTATGACAAAACGCTCGAGATAATGCCAACTTCTCAAGGTCAAGGTCACATTTGAAGGAGTTATGCCTCTTTTTGTACTTGGATTTTTACACGAAAACTTAACGTTGGGTAAAATTTTGTCATTTCTTAATATTTTCTCATCAAACATTCAAATTATATTGCTTATGACAACACGCTCGAGATGATGCCAAATTCTCAAGGTCAAGGTCACATTTGATGGAGTTATGCCCATTTTTGTACTTGGATTTTTACACGAAAACTTAACGTTGGCTATAACTTTGTCATTTCTTAATATTTTTACATCAAACTTTCAAATTATATAGCTTATGACAACACGATCATGATGATGCCAAATTCTTTAGGTCAAGGTCACATTTGATGGAGTTATGTCCCTTTTTCGTGACAAAAACTTAACGTTGGATATAACTTTGCCATTTCTTAATATTTCTTCATCAAACTTTCAAATCATACTGCTTATGACAACACAGTCATGATGATGCCAAACTCTTTAGGTCAAGGTCACAGTTGATGGAGTTATGCCCCTTTTTCTTCACGAAAACTTAACGTTGGCTATAACTTGGCCATTTCTTAACATTTCTTCATCAAACTTTCAAAATATATTCCTTACACAACACGGTCTTCATGATACCAAAATCTTTAGGTCAAGGTCACAAGCCACAAAGTTATGCCCCTTTTCATATTTATATTTTGTCATGAAAACTTAATCTTGGCTATTACTTTGCCATTTCTCAATATTTCATCATGAAACTTTCAAATTATATGTTTTCATGACAACACACTCATGATGATGCCAAAATCTTTAGGTCAAGGTCATATTTGTTGCAGTTATGCCCCTTTCGTACTTGGATTTTGACATGAAAACTTAACATTGGCTATAACTTTGCCATTTCTCTATACTTCTTCATGAAACTTTCAAATTATATTGCTTATCAACATGCTCATGATGATGCCAAATTCTTTAGGTCAAGGTCATATTTGTTGGAGTTACGCCCCTTTTTTGTACTTGGATTTTTACACGAAAACTTAATGTTGGCTATAACTTTGCCATTTCTCAATATTTTTTCATAAAACTTCTAAATTATATTGCTCAAGACAACACACTCATGATGATGAGATGTTGTTTCGGTCAAGATGGAGTTATGCCCCTTTTTTAACTTGCATTTTTACCGACATTGTACCAGAAGGCGACACAAGTGTTCAACTGAACCCCCATCTAGTTTTTTTAAAGGTACCAATTTGAAATTTGAAGGGTGGGATAATTCAATGTCTCAGATGTGATAAATATTAATTTTACTACTATGTAATACCTATACATTTCTGAATAGACATGAATTTTGCTGATATTTTGGACTAATCAATACATTTTAGAACCTTTTGTTTACTACATCATGAGTAACACTGTAACAAGTTGGGCTTTTAATATATTTGCTTGTATATTGACTGTGAAAGAATATTACATCACATTTCAGGGCTTTTCATCAGAAAATTGGGAGGAGGCCCTGGCCTTTGAAATTGGGAAATTTATGTGTAATAATTGTTTATTTTGGGAAAACAAAATCTATTGAAAGATGGGTACTATGGTTTATAAATGTGAATGGTATTAAGTACTTTCAACTTAAATTAATTTTTTTAAAACACTTTATTTTTCAGACTGTAATTTTCAAACCCCCCTCAGAGGATTTTGATCTATGTTTAAGCATCTTATCAAGCATTTTGGGAAGAGTCTCTGTCACTGTTGGGACAAAACTTTATTTTTGGATTGGGAAGTGGCCTAATATATGCCTCTGTTATATAAGCATGAGAAGCCCTGCATTTACTTTGTTTACCAGTCTTCTACAGTTATGATATAAATATTAGAAAACAATATTTTCATCCTGGTACATGACTAGGCATCTCACTATTCACAACATGTTTTGCAATAATTCTATTTAACTGTTTTTCAATCATTAGGTTCCTGTTCTTGATTTTTATTAAGCTTTGAATTATCTTTCATAATATTTTTTGTGTATAGGATGGTACTCCAACCACAAAAACATTTGACCATGTACCTAGTGAGATAGGGGCAGAAGAAGCAGAGGAAGTTGGTGTTGAACACTTGCTCAGGTAACATAGTGACCAAATGTTTTCAACAGAATAACATACAAATCCTGAGAAAACGAATTTTTGTACTCTCATCTTTGCTCACATCTGTTTTAACCCTTTCCTTGATATATAGGCATTTTTACGCGTGTGCGACCAGTGTAGATCCAGATCAGCCGGCACATCCGTGCTGTCTGATCTGGATCTGCACTGGTCGCATTTGGTCATAAATAACCTAATGAATCAAACAGCGAACAGTTTAGATCCTGATCAGATGGCACGGATGTGCCGGCTGATCTGGATCTAAACTGTTCGCCCTAGCAATAAAGGTGTATCTATACAGGAAAGGGTTAAAGCAACTCCCGATAAAAGGATCTCTTCATAAGCTTGTTCACCAAACAATTTAAGAAGTATTAGATGTCATTTGATTAAAGGTCGGTATTCAGGTCTTTTCCAAATTTGTGATGCAATGGTAAAGTGTTGTTGTATGACTGCTACAAAATATCAAACAGTTAATGCATTAACTTTGCTATTTCTAAATATTTCTTTATAAACAGCTTATAATAACTAAGCTATGATGTGGCTAAATCGAAATTCTATCGCTCAAGATTACATTTGACAGAGTAATGCCCTTCTTTATCTCATGTCAAAGGCAGAGCGATATTATTTTGGCATTATATGTCCATTCCTCAGTCTGGGCCACACTTTAAGTACTAGATGGTCAGATTTTATTGAAACTTAATACAAATGTACAGTAGAGCTCCCATATATTGCAGTTTGCCGGGTCTATTCCTTCTATGCACAATCTTATCAAATTTGCAATAAATGACAAGCCAGGAAACTTGTCAGATAAAATGTTGCTTTAATACATATTTCTAGTATTATGCTGTTTTCAGTTGTTGTCACCTTAACAGTGCTATAAAAATTTTCACTGTTGTAACCGTATTCCTAAAAGCGAAACTACAAAAGCTTTGAACATCGCTGTAGTATTTGTGTAACAATTTTATTTCAATGCCAATTAAAAAATAGTAAAAACATTTGTTATAAACATATCATAAAGAAACAAACTAATATACAATTCGCAATCTTAATTCTATCAATCATACAAATAGTATGATGCAACCACCATTGTCATTATCAGTTTATGTGATAGTTTTAAGCAGTTACTTCCCTTTAATTTATGCCCTGATTCCTGTTTAATAGAAAATAGGTCCATGATCTGACTGTGATATATTTGATTTTGGAATATATCAAAGCTTTAGAGTACAAAATACATTAATAGGGATATAATGCATGTTGAATGTCACAATCCAGCAACATATGTCAGGGTTGAAGGTTATAAAGCTGAGATTGGAAACCAGTCTCAAATCTCAGGCATCTGATTGGCTGAAATGGCAACCAGTCGCCATTTCAGCCAATCAGATGCTTGAGATTTGAGACTGATTTCCATGCTCAGTTTTATAACCTTGGGCACGGGATTATGGCTCTTTGTAACTCACTGATAACCATTTTATAAAGGTTATGAAGCCACATATTTTAGTACTTGTTGTTCATATTTCACTGAAACTTGAACATAGACAATGACATGTCATCACAATCAGTCAATGTGTACCAGTGTTGTGGCTCTGTTACTTTCAAATAACCTTTTCTGTTGGTAGATCAAACATTGTCTGATCAATAAGTAGAAAATGTATCGGCAATAGTGTCCTCAAACTTGGTAAGTTGGTTGGTACTTCAGAGGCCTAGTGATCTAATTTTGGCAAGTTGGGTGCTTTTGAAAGAATAAAGCTTTAACCAATAAGCCGATACCAAGAAATGTTTAAGGGTAATAACTTGTGTGGTCTGTTGTTCTAATCATATGTGCTCTTTGTTACAGGGACATCAAAGACACAACAGTAGGTTCACTGTCACAGCGTATCACATCCCAGCTGATGGGGCTTAAGGGTCTGCACGGTCATGCCGAGGACATTAACAGCTACCTGAAGAAAGTCTCCTCGGGGCAGCTACCTATCAATCATCAAATCATCTACCAACTCCAGGACGTTTTCAATCTTCTCCCGGATGTCAATCTGCAAGAATTTGTGAAAGCTATGTATGTGAAAACAAACGA
Organism: Corbicula japonica; assembly: GCA_038501625.1. Taxonomy (NCBI): domain Eukaryota; kingdom Metazoa; phylum Mollusca; class Bivalvia; order Venerida; family Cyrenidae; genus Corbicula; species Corbicula japonica. Next base: position 259,543 of record JAZAYU010000034.1, on the reverse strand, counting down.
TCAAATGTTAGTGGTGTATCTAGCATCAATGATAAGATCAATCATAGCATTACATAATCTGATTAACAATAAGATCCAAAATAGAGATGCTGAGAAAAATGAGGGGAAAGATATGTCAAAAGACTCTAAAGATAAAAAAGAAAAGAAAGACGAAAAAGATGGAGGAAAAGAATCTGGAAAGGAAGGAGAGAAGAAAGATAAAGAAAAAGAGAAGAGTAAAGATACAAAGAAGAAATAAACATTAGATATAGTGATATTGTCATACTTAGATACATCTTTTGAACATAATGAAAGTGAGAAATGTAAAGGAGAAACATGTAACAAATTAAAGATGTGTTGTTGAAAAATAAATGCATATACTTTAAGTGAAGTTGGTTATGCCTAAATTTCAGCAAATAATAAATGGATTTAGATTAAACATAGTTGCAGTGTTTACTACAATTGCGAATTGTTGGACCAATAAGTGCTAAATGTATTATGCTCATCTTTTCGCTTGACATGTTTTGGCTTTGAATAAATATAAACATTAAATTGTTAAAAGTTAAATTAGTCCCCTATTTGTTTTCCAGGGTCAAGGGGTCAGTTATTTTGTCCATCCACTTTCTTACACCTTGTTTCCGTCATTAAAAGGGTGGTTTTAAAATAACTTAACCACAAGTGTTCATGTTTGGTGAGACTAGTTACAGAAACATAGTGATAACCATGATGCTACATCAAATGCCAAGCTGATGCTTAGTTTCAAATAGTAAGATACAGAACAGAATATGCACTTAGGTTTATATCCTTTTTGAGAAGTAACATTTACTTTTCATGGGGATTTTTGCCAGAAAGTTGGAAATTATCATGAAACTACTTTAACACTGGCTTAAACTTTCTGGAAATCTGGCTTCCTACCTGGCATCAATGGTCAATGCTGCAGACGCCAACAGACTCGACAGTTGACAAGTGCGAATCAGTATTATATCATGTTAATTGGGATATGAAAATCATTTGGGTTGTTTAACCCTTTCCTCCATAGATACACCTTTATTGCATGGGCGAACAGTTTAGATCCAGATCAGTTGGCACATCCATGCTGTCTGATCTGGATCTAAACAGTTCGCTTTTTGATTAATTAGGTTATTTCTGACCATAATGCGACCAGTGCAGGTCCTGATCAGACGGCATGGATGTGCCACCTGATCTGGATCTACACTGGTCGCACATGCATAAAATGCGTATTTATGGATTAAAGTAAAGTTGAACACAGTTAAAACAACCAAAATGTTTTCCATGCTCTGATGAACACAATAAAATATTAATTCATTCCTTATGTATATATTATCTCTGTACTTTTACATGGGTGCAAATCCCATATACATTAACACTTAATGATTTTTCCAGCATGCTGTTCAATTACAAAATCCTATGAAAGCTTTTAACTGTTATTTAGTTCCACCAAAATAGTAAAATATACAACTGTTAAATAAATAACTAATCTGTTAACTGCTGGAAATGGTGTCTGTCTTACATGTGCCCTGATCAGCCTGCACATCTGTCAGGGTGTACGCTGTTGGCTGTTCAGTTAATTCCACAAATTTCTGTAAAACATGCCAATGAACAATTAATGAAATGGCTCAGATTAAAGGAGAAAGTTGTGTCCATTTTATTAAAACAGGAAAAAGGTTAAATTCTGCTTAATTCCCAATTTAGTTTACCAAAATGAATTATAAAGCAAGATTGTCAAGGATGACTGTCAATATGGACTTGAAGGTAAACTCAATATTCCTTAAAATCACTGCATGATAAAAATATTATCAATATCCCCCCAGATCTTAAAGAATGTTCAACAAACTTGGGATTAAAGCTTGAAATTTGTTTTTTTTGTATAATTTCTGAAAGAAAAGCTTGAAATTTCAAATTGGTGTTTCTCTTAAAGCAACTTACAAGGATAAAAATGTTCAAAATATAATATCGAATACTAAATTAAGCAGTGTTTGTTATTGATAGCGCAACCAGGGATATTACTGCCATGTGATTTTTTTCTTTATACGAGGTAGTAATTTTGCCCACATTTTTGACACTTTAGATATGGAGCAAAATCGGTTTCACACAACACAGTAATTGTCCTTCTAGATTTATACTTTTGCATCCTCCAAATAGCTTGGCTGATTATTGTGTCGCCTGCCATGTTAGTTATGCTCCTTTCAAATGCAACTTTAACATGAAACTAAATGTTGAATTTAACTTTAAAGTACTTGTCCTATTCACTTAATATTCAGAATATACCATTTTCATGAACAACATCATCGCTAACAACAAGAATGATAACTCCTGTTTGACTATTTTATGAGTAATGTCCCTTTCACATGCAACGTTAACATGAAACTTAAATTTGCCTATAACTTCGAAAATACTAGTCCTATTCACTTAAAACTTGAAATATATCATCTGCATGGACAAAGCAAATGGTGATATCAAGAATGATAACTCCTGTTTCACTATTTTTTGAGTTCTGCCCTTTTCAAATGCACCTATAGCATGAAACATGATGTTGCCTATAACTTTGAAAGAAACAGTCCTTTTCACGTAATACTTGGAATATATCATCTACATAAATAAAGCAATAGGTAACAACAAGAATGATAACTCCAATTTCACTATTTTAAGTTATGCCCCTTTCAAAATGAAACCTTAACATTAAACTTTATGTTGTCTATAACTTTTGAAAGTTATTGTCCTATTCACTTAAAACTTCGAGTATGTAATATGCATGAAAAAAGCAATCAATGGCAAAAAGAATGATAACTCTGGTTTCACTTTCTTTTTAGTTAAGCCCCTTTCAAATGCATTTTCCGTAGAACACCAAATGCTTGTGTAAAAGTAGCTTCGACCATCATTACAATAGTTCCAAGTGGTTAAATTCCAGAGGTAATTGCACTGAATTATGTGAACTTGGTTGCAAACACAAATTAAGTTTATTGAATGCAAACCTATCAAATTACATGTTTTCTGTTGCTGAAAACCAATGTATATCAGATAAATCCCTATATATACATTAATTGCATACATTACACAATTGCTGTGATTGGCCATAGCTGAATAAATGTTTAAAATAAATGAAGAGAGTCGATCGAATTCCATTTAAATTTTTTTCATTATCCGATTAAGTCCGGTATAACTAGCCGGGTATCAAGATACTTATAACTGGATACCGACAATTAGAGATCGCCCATGACGGTTACATCCGGGCCATTAGCATCAAAAACACGCCAAAATCATTGAAAAGAATAGACAAAAGATTCATCTACAGCACATTGACCAAAAGTGGTAATGCCCAAATATCAACATATTATTGTCTTTTATAAGTTCTATGTTTTTATCAGGTTTTATCTCGATAATGTAGTAGACTGTGATAGACTTGTGCGTTTCCCGCTTAAGAATTGCCTCCCCTCGGTGTTGTTAGCCCGGGACAAGGAAGGGTCTATTTTCCTTAACTTTATATAAGTGCTTCCAGGTACTTTATCTTATGATTTATAATCCCATCAACTTCTTTTTAACATACTATTAGGATAAGACTGATTATAATGTGTTGAGATATCTCAAGTGTGTTGCTGTGCCTCAGTCAGACAATAGAGTGTAGCCCTGTGCTGTGACAGGTAGTGGTTAGATGCTGAAGTAATCCATGGCTTATTGCCATCATATGTAGAGATTTCTGTGTGTTGATAGATATTCTAGATGTGTAAGCTCTCCAAGAAGTCACACGATGGGAGTCCCATCAGAATTATGGACAGATTTTTTTTTGGAAGTTTACTAGTAGTTGACAGGAGTGAACCGGGGTTGTTACCTTCGAGAAATTGACACCAATATAATGTGCTTGTAAGCTTATGGCAAATATTTTCTCTTCAACTGTTTTCAAAGTATTGAATAGTACACCATCAACTTGTTAGATCTATGTGTCAATAATCAATGAAGCTATTCATTAGATTTTATTATTATAGTTTCTTGTTTAAAACATTCTAGAAAGGGTGAAACTACAAGAAGTTACTTAACCCTATAAGGATATCTTTATTACTGAAATAAACTTGAGGTTTGTGTTAAATTACCTTGATTTATTTTCGTGACCTCCTAAAGAAAGGTTATAGACCACTATTGATTTAGTTTGCATCAGGCTCTGATCATTGACTATCATTTTCAAATCAACTCTTATCATACACTTTTATTATATTTTAAAGTATTTTAATAACATAAACACAAATTTTATTTTAAAAATATTATTTGTTACAACAAATTTTGAACCATTATTTGAATATTTTGCGGAGATTTCCAACATGGGGCATCTTTTCTAAAACACTTTAAAAGAAACATGTTGACCATAGTATTTCTTTTCAAATTATAACAAATTCTATATTTAAAATTAAAATCTGTTATGTAATTATGATTTGGGTTTTCGAATTTTTTCTTAAAAATGTGTTGCCAACAGAAGTGCATTGCCATTCTGCTTTTGAAAAGTAATCTCATTTGATTTGTGATCACATTAACACTTAAAAAAAGAGACACTTGTAGAAATAAAGTATGCTGTTTTGACCTTTGGAAGTCCATTTCTCAGTGAAATCGTGTTTTAGAACTTTTACTTCTGAAAAATTATGGAATTTATTAAACAACAACTTGAATTTTTTACAACCACAATGGTCCGTATCCTTTTGGTATCTTGATTAAGACTCCATTTTGTCCTTGTAAATTTCTATGCGTAAAATAGATGGTTACAGTGTTACACATATCTGCCGTCTGATCAGGATCTACACTGTTTGCTTCTTGGTCAGAAATGACATGAATCAAGTGTAGATCCTTATCAGATGGCAAGGATGTGCCAGCTGATATGGGTCTACACTATTTGCACATACAATAGATTCCCCGTATGTTAAGTAAAAGGCAAATGTTGGCACAAAGTTAGAATAGTATGGCTTTTGTTTTACATTATGTCATAGCTGCCAGTGAATAAATGACCAGATTGATTCTCTCAGAAAACTGGGTATTAATGTAAATACACTGATGATTAAACAAAGACAATTTATGTTATTTAAATTGTATCTATATTTCAGTTGATGTGTACGTTTGCTGACACGCCCTGTAAAGTACCAATAGTTGGAAATCAGTTGAGAAGATCAGGATAATAGGTAATACAAATGTCAAGAACAAGATTATTTCTGTAATTAAAAATGAAAACTAGGTTTTTATAACACATTGCAAAATGCTGTACAAGTCGAGGCTTTTTAGCTGCATCCAGGTTTATAGATCAAGGAAGTCCATCTGACAACATTTAAATAAAATGTTAAAATAAAAAAAAAGTTTAAAAAAAACAACACAATTACTCTTTTGATTCAAATATGCAGAAGTGGGGGCATCAGTGTCCTGTGGACAAAATTTAGTTTGGAACTGCCTTTTATATTTTCAGTTTGTTTGTTTGGCTTGGAGAATGTAGACTGCAGACCTCTATGATTCTTCACTAGATGTTCCACAGTATATGATAGACTTTTAACTGAAAAAAAACAACATTCTGAATTGAATGATAATTCTGATGAAAGGAGTTCATGAGTAGTGAAATAATATAAAAAAACAAACATTTCCAGCTAAATCCCAGAACAGTTAAAAATCTTTTATTACTTTAAAAGAAAACACCTGAATATGGCTTGAAAACCACAAGAGGAAATAAGAGTCATGGAGTCGTCGGGAGGTGAACAGACAATAAGCCCGGAGTTTCTTCAAAATATTCAGTCGGCTGTGAACTCCCAGGGTGTATTAGGTCAAGTGCAAGTTATCCAGACTGAAAATGGACCAATCACAGTGCTGTTCATGGAGGAGGGAGCAGATGCTTCAGGTATCATGGGAGATAATCTTACAGTTACCATACCAGAAGGGGGCGATGGTGTTTCTGAAACAGTAATCCAAGATGGAAACTCTGAAGTTCAGTACCAGTTTGTGGAATCCGGGGATGACTATTCACACATGGTTTCTGAAGGGGTTGCTGGAATTTCAGGTCTTGAAGAAAGTGTAGTTTCGACAGGAACTGACCAGAATCTTGGAGAAGATCAGACTGTGGTTGATAGTGTGAATGTTGTGGGAACTGAGGCAGATTTGACGGGAATACAAAGCATAGTGGATAGCAGTGTTACTACTGTCAGTGGGACAGGATTGTCAGGTATACAGACAGTTGCAGATATCCCAGTTGAGCAAGTTTCTGCCGAGGCTTTGCAGCAAGCTGGAGAATCTACAGACACTTACTACATCACTGATTCTGGACAGATTCTGAAAATCGATACATCAGCACTGAACTTGGGAAGTTCTGATACTCTTCAGCTTCTTCAAGGGGAAGACAACACACTACAAGTCATCAATCAAGGTCAAACTGTTCAAGTAGTAAGTCAAGGAGAATCGGTGGAACCACAAAGACCAACTGAAACACAGATCAGTTATGTCAATGTTGCTTCTGATACGGCCTCCAGCAGTTTTGGCACAAGTCCCAACTTTGAATACACTGCAACAAGGGTGGACAATCAACTTGTAATAGATACTCGAGTTGAAGAACCTAAAGTACTTAGCTACAAGACAACTAATAGGCAAAGAACAAATATCATGAGACAGCCTGTCAAGTCGGCATCCCAATCTTTACTGTCCCGATCAAATATTGTGACACCAGGCAAAGCTGCAGCAGGTTATAAGACACATGGCTTCAAGACTGTTAAAGAAACAGATGCACATGGTAACACCACAGAAGTCCTTTATCCATCAACTTCAAAGCAGAAAATAATAATTCCAAAGTTGAGTAACCAAACAGCTTACACTAGTGTTATAAGCAAAGGAAAGTCTGTCTATCAGCCACACCAGATGATCACAACAATGACGAAACCTCATTTGATGAAAAGCGATGCAACCCAGACTATGGTAAGCAAGCTTTCAGGCACCCAGTATATTACTATGAAGCAACCAGCTTCTACAGGGACGGTTGTTTATCCAAAGAAACCTGTCGTTACACCGGTGGTTGGCCGATCCCAAGTTGTCCAGTCACCAGCCGTGTCCAAGTCGGCAGCTGCAGATCTTCTTTCTGTTGCTATGAAGCATGCAGATGTAGACCATCCTCAGTCTGTTACCATATCTCCAGCTGTGTCAAGGACCTCAGTGCTTGCTGACAGTGTCATCAACAGCTCTATAGCAGTCCAGCAGCCAACCAGTGTTGCAACTACATCAATGAGTGAGCAGCAGAGCCTTTCTATAGCACAAGAAGTTCTTGCTAGTGGTCTACAACAGCTGAGCGAGGTCAGTGCTGCTTCTGCTCCCACAACTTTGGAAATGCAGGATGACGCTGCCCAATCTTCAACAAGTTCAGACCAGCAGCACTTGATACCAAATGGCGAACTTGTCACAGACCAGATAAAGACTGAAACTCCTGCCGTAGGTGTGTCATCAGTTGGAACAGATGTTGATCAAGATTTCTTTGGTTTTGAAAGTGCAGAACCAGGAGAAGACCACTCTAATGAAGAGCAGAGTGTAAAACAGGAAACAAGTAACATAGAGGCAAAGAAAGATGTTGAACCAAAACAGGTAGGTATTACTTTTTATTTTAATGGGAGAAAGAACTTAAATTATTTTCAGATGATTGATGCAGTCTGTGTCCAAGGTTATAAACTCAAACTCAGTTTTATAACCTTCAGCACAGATCAGAATCTACAGTTTGCTTCATTAAAGCATTTCTGACGCAAAAATTGTGGATCCTGATCAAACTGCGCAGATGTGGCTGATCTGGATCTACACTGTTCCTCTATGAGATATATGCTATATAAATGAAGTTAAAGGTTTTACATGTAGGTGAATAATAAGACTGCAAAAACTGCAAGGCCTTGAAAAGCTGGCTGGTTCTATCTAAATATTGTATAATTAAATGACATTTGGCTATAATGTTGCATATTTCAATACCATCTAAATATGATCCCTGATGCATTGTTAAAATTTTGCTTTTGTACCTGTGTTCAGTAGAGTAGTAATGTTATTCTACTATTTCGATTTATATTAGGGTGGAAAAAATATTTGGTAGGGGTTAAAAACGGAGGGTCGGTCTTGTTACAGAAAACAAACACATTTTTTGAAAGCTTTTATTAAATTTTGTTAAAAAATGTTTTTCAACATTCAGGCAGTTTTAAATTTTTCTACATGGTACAATGATGAGTTTTTCTCTGCTTCATGATACAATTATCAGTTTTAGTCAGTCAGCTAAAGGCAGTTTCATTATGAGGAAAAAAAACTATTTTAAGAATGCAATCAAATGTTTTTAAAAGTCTTGTGTCTGTTTCTCTGTACAGAGTGCTGTGTCAAGTAATGTTGAGGATTCAGTTAGCAAAAAACCGGTAAAAGCTCCGGAGCCAGAGACCCCGAAGAGTGTACAGATAAAAAGTATAGAGTAAGTTTGTTATGTTTTATATTATGTCACCCTTTCTACTGACGGTACATATAAGTCATAATTGTATACCTTTCTAAGAGTAGAAAACTATTTTAATGCCCATGAATTTAATAACTTACACATCAAACACATAAACAGGGTTTTTTTTCCTTAACAGACTGACGCCGATAGTCGGCGTCTTCCCCGGGAAAAAAATTCCCCAACGAAAATCACTTTCCCCTTCTAAAGTGATAATTTTTTTAGCAAAACGTAAACAGAAGCTTAATTTATAGTTATGTTTAATCTATTTCATCTAAAATCTGAACAATTTTCACGAATATTTGTTAGATATTAGGTACGTACGCAACCTAGTATTATTTTCGAATGTAACTTAATTTAGATTTGCTACGTCACAGACACTGTATCCTGGTCGTCAACTTTAACATTACTGGTACTGGTACTGGATTATCGTCGTGTTGGGAATAAAGGCATTCTACCTGCTAGTTTCAAGTGGATTTTAAAACAGTTGAGAGCCATTAGCGAGCCTACGGACGTAAATTACAGCTAAAATATGACTCGTCCACCTAATTTCTCGATAACATACGTCCCGCGGACTTCTGAAAAAGAAAATCACAACCATCAACATAGACAGTCGTAGTAAATTGGAACCCAGCCTAGAATCTTTCAGGTCACACCGTTTAGGATTATATAGTAAAACATGTATCGCTAAAACAATAAGCTCCGCCCACTTTAAAAATACCAACCAGTCGACAAAACGCGTGCGCGTGCCGGTCTAATTATCATCGAGGAATATATTCTGACACCGGGCAAACAAAAAGAATCTGTTGTTTTGATAATTGACAATTAATTGAAGATTAACTGAGTAAATTGCTAGTTGTCGTATATTGTCTTCGTCATGCTTTTAAACGGATGCAGCTTGTTTGCACTGTCAGGTAAAACGAACGACAAATAATGCAAAATACGAAGAACAGAATACGGTGCCAAGTTCTGTCACAGAATACGAATTGTCAGGTGAAACACACATTTAAAACTGTGCCGGGAAATTTTTATCCCAAGAATTTTATATCCTGTATCTTCAGGAGTATTAATTGAAGTCCAAATTTACGATGTGACTCGCAACTACAATAAAAATTAATTATCGTGGCATTTAAAAATAAAAGTACCGTGTAATTTTATGATCATTTATCATCGTTCGTCGCGTGTTGTATTAGCATGTGCGTATTTTGGGGGGGGGTCAGTGGAATTGCTGGAACCCTCCTTTTGAGCAGCAATATTTAATTCTCTTGGGGAATTCAGCAATTAAGTTGGAAATTATCAATAACTACCCAAGCACTGGCCTAAACAAAAGATTTCTGGAAATATTGCATCCGAAATGATTTTGATCCAAACCACACAATTAATGGATACATTTTAAGCAGGCTCCCAAAGTGAGCAAGTATAAATAAACTTGTTCTTGTACTGTTCAAGAACAGATAACAAAGAGACATGCCTCTGTATTCTAAATAGACTGCTTGGTAATGAAAGTTAAAGTAAAAAAAGAAAGACAGAAGCATAAACTTGAGTATAATCATTCACTGTAGCTAATACAAGTAAGAGTGTATGATAAACTAAATTTCCCCCAATTTTGTATTTTTCACGCATTTTTCCCCTTTTGACCAGCGTCTTCCCCTCTTCCTTAAAAAAAACCCTGGTTTCTGTGAAATACGGATAAAAATGATCACAAACAGTTTAAGCTTTAACCTTTTCTCCATTTATGCACATTTTATGCTTGTGTCACCATTGTTGATCCAGATTAGATGGCACATCCATGCCATTGATTGGAATCTTATAATCACTTCTTGGTCAGAAATAAGCTTATAAATCAACAAGTGAACAGTGTAGATTATGACTGATCTGGATCTACACTGTTCATACATGCCATAAAGGCATATATATATATATGGAGGAACGGATTAAGACTGGTCTTTAATCTCAGAAGTTCTGTTGGTTTGAGCTGAATTCAGACAGAATTGTGCCCCTTTGATTTTTCATAATAGATGAAGTTGTTCAAGCTTTATAGCTGCGTTAGTTGTTAACCATTCATTATTGGCCACTTATTCAAAATAATTGTTAACTGTTTACAAAATTGATGTTAAACATTTCAGCTGGGTTTGATATTGTTATCCCCCCACCAAAGGCGTGGGGGATATTAGAAATGCCCTTCGTCCGTGCGTCCGTCCGAAACAATTTTGTCCGGAGCATAAGTCCAAAACTACTGGAGGGATTTTATTCAAACTTCATACACTGACAGAGCACATTGGTAGGTAGTGCAGTGTGCAAGAACAATAACTCTACCTTGCCTATTTCTAGAGTTATTCCTCTTTATCATATCTACTTGATAAATTTTGTTCGGAGTATAACTACTTGAGGGATTTTATTCAAATTTCATACACTGACAGAGCACATTAGTAGGTAGTGCAGTGTGCAAGTGCAATAACTCTACCATGCCTTTTTTAGAGTTATTCCCCTTTATCACATTTACTTGATACATTTTGTTCAGAGTATAACTCAAAAACTACTTGAGGGATTTTATTCAAACTTCATACACTGACAGAGCACATTGGTAGGTAGTGCAGTGTGCAAGAACAGTAACTCTACCTTGCCGATTTTTAGAGATATTCCACTTTATCAGAATTACTTGATAAATTTTGTCCGTAGCTTAACTCCAAAACTTAAAAGGATTTCCTCTCCAGGTAAATTATACAAAGTAACTTTTTTTCCGGCGAAGGGATTAACCATGTGTAACATGGCTCTTGTTGTCCTTTAAATTTGATTAAATATTCTTGAAAAACTTTTATTTGTTGTTGCAGAAAGTGTGCAAACCCTGTGTATAATATAGACAGTTTTGATAGATGGAAAAGAACTTAGACCTTACATGAAAAATATTGAAATATAGCAGACTTGGTTTGATAAAGCCTGTTCATGGGCAGTAATGGCAATGAATTTACTGTCCATGCTGTCTAGCCCTTGGTTGAGCGCTACTCAATATATACACAAATATATGTATATTTGCTCAATGGCCTTCAAAGATGGTAATTAATAACAGTGCACAAGTTTATAAAACTGAGCATGGAAAGCAGTCTCAAATCTCAAGCATCTGATTGGCTGAAATGGCTGGTTGCCATTTCAGCCAATCAGATACTTGAGATTTGAGACTGATTTCCAATCTCGGCTTTATAACCTTCAGCCCTGTAGTTGTTGAATGTACTTTTTACGGCTGCCACACAGCACAAACAATGCTACTGAGATACTGAGTCAGAAGTTTGCTACTTCTAACATAATTTGTTGATATTTTCAGCGTTCCTGATTCTGATGTAACTATACAGCTTTATGCCGATGGAACTCTTGTTACTAGAGACAAGTCTGGAACAAACTGCAGTCAAGTGAAACTGGAAGAACTTGGCTTGGACATGTCAATGCTAGAAGGTAACACAGACATAGAACTGCTCATAGTTCAGGGAGATGGTAAGGAGGTCCGAGCTACTATAAATACCAGCATGCATGTCAATCCTGCCACAGACTCTGTGACCAAGACTACGGAAACTGCAGCATCTAATTCAGTAGCTTCCAAAACAGCAGGTAACCTAACAACCCCATCGGGTGTGACTACCAAGACAACTGCAACATCAGGATCAAAGGTCAGTCAGAGCGTTGAAGGTGCCCCTATTAATGAAGCAAGACCTTACAAGTGTTCCATGTGTCCTCGCACCTTTAAATTTTACAGGACATACCGCTGTCATGAGATAGTTCACACCAAGGCAGTGACCTTCACATGTCACTTGTGTCAGAGGCTGTTCGCAAGGGAGGTAAATTTACAGTCTCATCTGGAGCTTCACAAAAAGAAAGGTATGATGAAACCTGTAGAGAAAAAGCAAGAAGAAGTAGGCAAGAATGAATATCGATGTGATGAGTGCGATAGACTGTTTTCCGCCAAAAATGGTCTGAGCCGTCATATGAGGGAAGTTCACCATAATGAAACTGTTCCCTGTCCAATCTGTGGAAAGTTGTTTGCCAGTGAGAAAAGTTTAAAGAAGCATTCAAGTCAGCATGTTGGTCCATTTACATGCCCACATTGTAAAAACGTGTTTGAACAAGACGTAGAATATCAGGAGCACATTAAAGCTGAACATCCCGAGGAAATATACACATGTGCAATGTGCGAGTTTGTTGTTTCAAGTAAAGTGGCATATTCCAATCACATTAAATTGAGGCATGCACATGTAGAAGACTTGACACCATTTATCAAAGATAAGGAGTGCTGTATTTGTTACAGCAAGTTTGAGACACAAGAGCAGATTGAAAAGCATATGAATATACACAAAACAGAAAAAGATCATACATGCCCAGCATGTAACAGAACATACAAACAGATGTGGAAGCTGGAGCAGCACATTCGAGATTCGCATGAGAATGGAGTGACCTTCAAATGTACCGAGTGTGAAGATACATTTGGATACAAAGGAAAGCTTGACATACATATGAAATTGTTTCACCGAGGGCCTTACCAGTGTTATACATGCTATGAGAAGTTCCCTGGCAGAAATGATATGGAGGAGCATCAGTATAAAGATCATGATATAGCGCTTACCTGCTCCAAGTGCAGTCTAATAGTGGAAACATCCCTAAAGTTAAAACAACATTTAAAGGAACATACATCCAGGAATTACATTTGCAGCTCATGTGATGCTGGATTTGAGCACAAGTCATCACTCAAGTCTCATCTTGTGGATAAGCACTTTGCAGGACTGAAAGCCAACATGTTGAAAGAAAACCCTTCGATGTGCAATGTCAATTTTGAGGTTGTTTGTGACATGTGTGGAGAGTACTTTGCTGGAAGGTCACTCTACAAGCAGCACTTGCGAGATATTCACTTCGGAGGGGATTCCGTCATAATGTTAGAATTATTTCCAAGCTTGGTCAAGGTCCAGGACATACCTGACCCAGTCTCTTGTGACCACTGTGGGAAAACCTTCCTAGCTGTTCATCACCTCAATTTCCATATGAGGACTCACATGTTGAAAACTAAACGGAAGAGAAAGTCACGTGCAAAAAATAGTGCTAAAGAGAGAGATTCTGAACCAGAAGATGAAGAGGATGAGGAGGTGGATTTCACAAATATTGAGCCCCGAGAGACTGACCGACAGTACAAATGTGAAAAATGTGATGCGGAGTTCTCCAGAAAAGCTGCTTTGGAAAAACACATTGCCAATAGACATACCAAGGATGTTTTGAAAGAAGCTTTGAAAAATATCGAAATGGAGGAAATTGAACGAGCAGAGCTTGAAGAAAATGAAGGAGTAGAATCAACTACTTTGTCTGAGGAAACACCACAAGATGATGAGGGTCTAGGTGAGGGCACTCCTGATGGCATGACACCCAATCTAGGAAAGATTAAGTTTCCAGCACCCAAAACCCAGCCGAAGACTATTTTTGGGACAAAGATAACTGATGGAATAGAGATTGATGAAAAAAATCTGAAATGCATCACCTGTGGAAAAACTTACAGCCAACTGAAGAATTTAAGAAAACATGTGACTAATATACACAGGAAGAAATTGATAAAGCAAAGAACTTTTGAATCATCTCCAGCATTAAATGATGACGGAACAACACAATGTAGAAAGTGCAACAAAAGGTTTGACGAGCTGGCGAACCTTCGTCGTCATATGGTACAAAAACACCGAATTTACCTTCAAAGAGACGGTGTGGAATCACTAACAAAATCCCCCTCAAAGAAGATTAAATCTGAGGAATCTGATGAGGACTTTGAGCCTATGGACACCAGTCTCGAAGCAGGTGATAATTCATCCGGGGATATTTCATCTTTCTTGGGAATGAACTTTAATCTTGGAAAGACACATTCATGCAATATTGAATCGGTCAAAATGAAGCAACACAGATGTAACCTCTGCGGAATTCGATTTAGTCGTGAGGCAACTTTGAAGAAACATTTACTTCTTCACAAATCAAGTGAAACTGATACAAAATTAGATATTGAAGATCCTTCTGATTTACTGCCTGCGAAATATCCTTGCAAGTCTTGTGGTAACATGTATTCTACTGCCATTGGGTTGATTCACCACAATCGAAGCAAGCATGCTGATGTTGATGAATTAAATGTCTTGGCTGATATTGATGCAGTTGATGAAAAAACTAAAGAGGAATCACCAAAAAAGAAACCAACAGATAAGAAGCCTAGCAAATCTCTAAAGAGAAAGTTGAGTCTAGATGGTGATGAACTTCGTGAAGTAGCAAAAAAGAAAGTTAAAGTTGACAAAGAAGGCAAAGAGTCCTATGAATGCAAGATCTGTGGATCAATATATTATACCTTCAAGGGACTCTCGAATCATGAGAGAGATATACATGGTACAAAGAAAACGCCAGTTTCACCAAGTGTAAGGACAAGTATGTCTGGGCGAATCTTAACCAAAAGCACAAGACTGAGCGAGTATGTTTCTTGCGATCATTGCAGTAAAACCTTTTCTGAAGAAAAGCATTTGAAACTTCACATTTTGAGGATGCATAATGCTGAAGTTGATAAAGATGAGTCTGTCACTCCATCAGGAAAGGGGAGCAAGCTAGTGTACCATTGTGACGTATGTGAGCAGAGGTTTTCTACCATGTCAAACCTAAACCATCACATGGTCAGTGTACATGATGAAAATGAAGATACAGGTGATGTAAAGAAAGAAGATGTCACTTGTGATGTTTGTAATCTGGAATTTGCTACAGAGAAAACACTGGCAGTCCACAAGAGAAAACATACTGGAGAAAAGCCTTACAATTGTTGTCTGTGCAACAAAAGGTTCATCTCTAAATACCAACTGGAATGTCATATGAAGAAACTGCATGCCAAACTCTGGGTGAGAAAAGTGAAGTGCAAAATTTGCTTGATGTTATTTGAGACCGAGACAGCTATGTTGAACCACAAGGAAGTCCACAAGAAGTCTGCAAGTGAAGAAGAGGAAGAGGCTTTAGAAGAAGAAGAAGAACAGAGTCTACATGAATGTGACTTGTGCGACAAAGCTTTCAAATGGAAGCGGAACTTGACATCACATGTTGAGACACACCATAAAGAGGAAGATCCATTGACTTGTGGAGTTTGTAACAAGGTATTCCCAGACAAAGCAAGCATTAAGAAGCATATGGTTGAGCATCAGAGCAAGAAAAAGGCATATGCCTGTGACCAGTGCGATAAATCTTTTCCAAAGGAGGTCAGTCTGAAAATGCATATTTCCCATATGCACAAGTCGACTCCAGGAGGTCTGTCCTGTGACATCTGTAAGGAGACCTTTACAGTGAAATTGAAATTGATGGAACATATGCTGATACACACATCAGTCATGCCACATAAATGCTCAGTGTGTTCAGCTTCCTTTAAACAGGAGTTCAGACTGAAAGCTCACATGTTGACTCACAAAGCCAACCAAAAGAAAAATGAGAAAGTCGTACAAACAGAGGAGGACAATGAAGATGCTGAATCTGAAAACAAAGATGGTGACAAAGATGCCAAACCAAGTAAAACAACCTCGGGGGGAAAGTTTAAGTGCAAGAGGTGTGGAAAGCGGTTCCAGCAGATGGTCTTGGTGAAGATACATATTGCAAAAGCTCATAAGTCCACCAAAACAGCTGCTCTACCAGCACCAGTCAAAGTTGGAACAAGATCAAGGTCAACCTCAACATCAACAACGGCTTCAACTACAGAGAGTAAACCCGAGTCCAAGAAAAAGTCTGCTAAACAGCCAGATAAGGAGACAGTCAGTAAAGATTCTAAAAGTTCTGCAAGTTTTAAAAGCCCGAAAATCTCTTCAGCCAATAAAGACACAAAAAGCTCTTCAACTGTCAAAAGCTCGAAAAAGTCTTTAGCAGAGAAAGATGCTAAAAGCTCTCCAGCTTTGAAAAGCACAAAAAGCTCCTCGGCCACAAAAGATTCCAAAAGTTCTCCGGCAACTACCCATTTCTGTAAGAAATGCAAGAAGAATTTCCTGAAGGCAGACACATACAAGCTTCACATGAAGGTAATGCATGGCCAGACAATAGAGGATAAGCACAGCAAAGACGGTAAAGAGAAAAGTGATAAAGACCAGAAAAGGACAGTTATTATGACAATGAAAGCTAAAGAACTGAAAGGTAAATCAGACAAGGCTGAAATCAAAAAGAAGAAAGAAAAAATTTCTGTTAAAGTAACTTCCACCAACAATTGCCCAATATGTAAGAAGTCATTTGATTCTAGAGCTGGCTTAAAGATTCACCTAAAAATCAAGCATAAAGTAACAATAGAAGCATCACCAACTAAAAGTGATGGTCATAGAAAGAAGTGTCTGTATTGTAGTGACTGTGCCAGGGTCTTTTGGAGTCAGCTGCAGTATGACACGCACAATAAAAAATATCACCCAGACAAGTCTGCTGTAGAACTTGACAGGCAAGTAATGGAAGCCATGAGAGGAGTTAAACCAGAACCAGTTGATGCAACTTCACCAAAAGCAGCTGACTTTGAAACAATTAAACATAAGTGTGAATTCTGTGCACAGGTTCATTATACAAAGAAACTGTTTGATCAACACATGCTGAAAGAACATCCAGAACATGCCGCTGAGTATGGAATTTCGGAAAGTCGTACAAGTTCGAAAAAAGCTCCCAAGAATTTACTATCGGTGGGATTATATGGCGCTGATGTTCATAATCAACTGTCGGCATCACCAGTGGTTTCTCTTCAAAGAATGCATAAATCATTCAAGAAAGGTAGCTCAGACGATTCTTACGAGCTAGAGTTTCAGAAGTTTTTGGAAAGTGAGCAGTTAAGTGACATCTCTGACGAGATGCCTGAAGACCTTACAGGTGACTCAGATATTGAAGCAGATTCTAAAGGAGGGAAAGCTGGTAAATCAGGCGCTACCAAAGTGGCATCTGAAGATAATGATGACCTGATAATGGAAATTGAAGAGGAAGTTGAAGATTCTGGAAAAGAAGGTAAGCAGGTAGAAGAAAAGAGTGATGATACAGTTGAAGATACCGTTGAAAAAGTCAATCAGATCTCAGGAGGTAATAAAACTGGAGTGGATGATGAGGTCAATGGAGATTCTGAAAACAATGGTATTGAGATAGTTGAAACATTTTCTCTTGCTACCTCTCATATGGAACCTGTTGTTAATGAAGAAAACCAACCAGTAACAGAGCATGAAGAAACAGAATCTGGACAAAATATAAACGAACAAACTACTGCAGTAAACCTTAATACAGATGACCAAGATCAATCACTAAATGTTGAGACGACACCTGGAAAAGGGATAGCTCGTGCTGACATGGAAGTATCTAAAGAACAAGAAAATATTGATTGGGCAGCCATAGACAATGAGATAGAAGCTGTTGGTGATAGTGTTATAAAACCTGATGACTCATTAGTATCAACAAGTGCCATAGAAAGCAGCATTGAGAGGACAGGTGCAGATACTGATGTTTCTGGCATAGAGAGTGTACTTCATGAAGATAATGAAGAAGTTACAGGTAGCTATGAAGAAATGGAAAAAGATGCGTTTGCTTTGCAAGAAAGCATTTCAGGTTCAACTGCTACCAATGCAGGCACAGCGGGAACTAGTCAGGAAGAGGGATCGGTGGAATCTTTGGATTTAAATGAAGCTGAGTATTTTCAGGGAAGTGTAGAGAAAGGGGCGGATGAAATTATTACAGCTTCGAATAATAACGAGATACAAACTCAGGACAGTGAAAATTACTCAGAAGTGTTGCCAAGTAGTAATGGCGGAGAGAATTTAGACTTGGACTTAGTAGAAGTAAAAAACAATGTTTATAATGAGTTAGACAAATGGGATGAAGTAAAAAAAAGTGTAGGAACTGTAGATGAACAAAACGTTTTAGAGACGGAGAATGTTGAAGGGTTAAGTGAAGATGTGGTAGCTACTAGTGAAGTGTATTTTGAAGACATGGAAACATCTTAAATAATTGTTGCAATGGACTGTTCTATCGATAAAGATTACAATGAACAAACTGTGACTGTGTTGTTAGAAAAAACTATTTTCTTAAATGTTATAATCCTATTTGAGATCAGGATGTGTGAGGGTTATTTTTGCTTCACATCAAGAACTACAAATATACATGTCAAGGAAAAGGAACAATAAATTATACTGTTGGAGGAATATGAGTTCTGATGAAAAAAAGTGAACATTTTATGATAAAGGTGAAAGAAACAACTTGATATTAATATTAGGTAAGATTGATTGACCTTTAGTGTCTTCAACATTGGGCAATTTTTATTCCTGCTTTACACTTTCTGTGTTGAAATGTTTTAATGTTAATCATCATTTGTGTATTTATAAACCACATCTCTTTTATTTTACACTTGTCAATATAACTGATTACCAATGCAGTCAGTGAAATTACATTGCCATGAATTCTTGTTGGAAAACTTTGGGGTTTTAATAGCACATGTTATATATCATTTTCATGTTTGTAATTATGTTTATAAAAATAACTATCAAGTCACCACCATGTTATGATCATGCCTGTTGAATGAAAACTGATCACCCTATTTCAGTCAATTTCTTTTTGGGTTAAGAAGTTATATTTAATTAACAAATTAGTATTTTAAATCCATTCTTATGTGAAGAAATAATTTTTAGGAAATCAAACATGCTTACCAGATATGTGCAGATAACTTTCAAACTAAATGTATTTGTTTACATTGTTATCTAAGCAAACCTTTAATGTATTTTTATATAATTTGATCACTGATAAAAGAATATGTATTTATTAAAGATTCTAGCTATGAAAAAAATGATGGTTAATAACAAAAAAATCCTGACATTTTTGTTTACAAATTGGGATGCAGAGCAAACCAGATTTTATTCACTGTATAGCAGTAGTAATAAAAATGACCAGTGCATTGGGATATTTCATTCAGCAGGTATGGTACATATTATGACTTGATGCTCTACTCAATGAATGCACATTGTATCACATGGGTGACCAGTGCTGATCTAGATCAGCCAGCATATCCATGCTGTCTGATTTGGATCTTCACTGTAAGCTTTTTGGTCGGAAATAACCTAACAAATCTAAAAGCAAACTGTAGATCCTGGTCAGATGGCATGGATGTGCTGACTGATCAGGATCTACACTTTGCACAAGTGATAGAATATGTATCCATGGATGATGGAGTAAAGGGTTCAGTTCATACTGAGAGTATTTTCAATTTTATTGATATCCTTTAATTTGCTTTTAATATTTTATGTTTGTATACCTTTGTGTTCATTTTTGGTGTGCATTTTTGATCAAAGTTTGTATATAACAGAACTAACATTTGAGGATGCTGTTTTAAACCTTTCCTTCATATAAATGCCTTTATGTCATGGGCAAATGGTGTAGATCCAGATCAGCTAGCACATCCATGCCATCTGATCAGGATCTGCACTGTTTGTTTTTTTATTCATTAGGTTATTTTTTTAACAAATGGCGAACAACGCAGATCTGATCTGACGGCACTGATGTGCTGGCTGATCTGGATCAACACTGGTTGCACATGACAAAAGGCGTAAATATGGAGTTAAAGGTTGTTGGATTGTCCTTACAATGGATATATATTTGTGCTGATCAGATATTTAGATAGAATGAGATATGAACTGGCAATTCCAGGAGTGTTGTAACATATTTCTTTTTCAATATTTTGAGCATCAGTTGCACAAATTAGTGTTAACATTTTAATTGTGTATTCTAAATTATATAAATTTATAAATGATGAGTTCTTATTGACTTAGTAAGCAATATATTTGTGAAGAATTTACACTGCAGTACTAGTAATTGTCTGTTTAAGTTTAAGCTCATCATTTAACCCTTTCCTCCAGATCAGCAAGTCTGATCAGGATCTGCACTGTTCACTTCTTGGTCAGAAATAATCTAACAAATCAAAAAGCAAACAGTACAGATCCTGATTAGACAGCACAGATGTGCCGGCTAATCTGCATTTACACTGTTTGCCCATGCCATAAAGGTGTGTATATTGAGAAAAGGGTTTTGATAGCACAGAAACTTTTCATTATAATCTTATTATATTTTTAAGGTAGAGAGGTTTGTCTTGAGGTAGAAAGGTTTGTTATTAACACTGGTATAAGGAATACTTGTTAATTTCAATGAATCTTTGACTTCATGCAAAATGGCTTATATTTCAAGTCTGACCAGTGCAGTTCTGATCAGCCTGCACATCCAAGTAGTCTGATCAGGATCTACACTGTTCACTTTTACATTAAAAAGATTCATTCACACAGAGAAGAGAGCAGTGTAGATCTGGTTTTTGCTGCATAGAGGCGCAAGCTGATGTGGACTGACACTAGTCACACTGGCCATATTAATGAAGTAAAGAGTTATTGTTGAATTCATATTTTAATATCGAGGTATTCTAATGTTGCACAGCTTTCCAAGGTGGTTCAAACACAGTTAATTTTGCTGATCTGTTTAAACTGCAAGCAATATTTCGTCTGTATTAAATACATTATAAAGGTGCCATCTGACAAGCTGGGGGCTTTTTTCTTAGTATTAGTCCGGTAGCAAATAATGTATATATGTGACACCTTTTGAATAACATTTGTAACAAACATTCAAAATGTTGGGAAAATAAAATTAAAATTGTCAAAAATTGGCATCTGCAAATTACCATGAAAATTCTACAGTTTGACATTAAATTTTGTTGATCGTACATGTTATACCGCATAGCAGTTCGGAAACAGTTTTCAGTTTGTTTTCATTACCTGTACTCTTGATAAAAAAGTTAAATTTTCAGCAAGTTTTTTACTTAGAACACATTAATTTATCATAATTTTTAGACGGATATAATCTTAAGAGCTTATTTAAATTTTAGGGGAAAATTTCTGATTGTAAAACCACTGACATAAAACTGATATTGTAAACAAATAACTAGATTTTTTGATTGGTTGATGTGGACATTTTAGGCAATTCCAACCTCCGATTGGAGAGGAGTCTGTATATTTTCAGTGGTACAATCTTTTGCACAGAAATGATAGTTGTAGACATATAGAATACAAGGTTGCAGGGAGGTGTTGACTGCATTCTGTAATGGTTCTTCATTTAGATAGATTAGTCATTCATTTCATTGTTCAGTGGTATCATAAACAAGTAATTGGATTTGCTGAATTAACTTTTATAAAATCATGGCTGTATTCTGGATTAATGCTACATATTTATCAATAATTGAGCCTTTTCACTGTTGAAGTTTTAATCTTGTTTACTTTGTTGATGGTTTATTCATTTTAAAGATCAAATATTTACCAGAGTTCTTAGATCATGCAACACATTGTTAAAGAAATGTTGGATAAACTTTTCCCTTGATTGCTTTGATCATGTTCCAAGTTGTAAATAAAACATGTACAGAATGTGGTAGTTCTTGTGTTGTAAGCCAGCTTGTACACATGTGTCATCAGTGATATCAGTGGCAGGGGCTAATAGTTTTTAGCTCGATTATTTGAAGAATATGGGGAGCTATCCTTCTCACCAAGGCGTTAGCATTTGCATTAGTGTCCGTTAAACAAAATACTCACTTTCGTCCATAACTTTGGAACTTCTTGTGATATAACCTTGAGACTTGGAATATGTATTTGCCTTAATCTACATAATTATCAACTAGACCAATAACTCTGCTACCAATATTTTTTCAAGTGATGTCTCTTTTGATCTTAAATTTTGCATTAACCAAAATATGCAATTAGCCCATAACTTTGAAACTACCCCGAGATATCAACTTGAAACTTGGAACATCAATTCAGGATGAAAATCTACATCATTACCAACAAACACGTACCTCTACTACAAATACTTTTCAAGTTATACCTCTACTTAAATTTTGTGTTCACCAAAATATGCAGTCGGCTCATAACTGAAACTACTTGAGATACAATTATGTATTTGAAACTTATTATCAACAAGACCAACAACTCTAGCAGAAATATTTTTTTTAAGTTATGCCCCTTTTGCATTTAGATTTTACATTAACCAAAATATGAACTGGGTTCATAACTTTGAAACTACCGGTACTTGAGATATCAACTTGATACTTAGAACATAGTAACTTTCTTAATCTTTACCACAACCATCAAGACGTATAACTCTGCTACAGTTATTTTAAAGTTATGGACCTTTTTCACTTAGGATTTGTATTAAAGTTTGTATGCATTTGGTCCATAACTTTTGAACTACAGTCAAACCCGTGTTAAAGACCACATGTAAACAAAGACCAACTGAGGATAAAGAACACAATTTATTTGTCCCAGTGACTGATTTAAAAAAACAAAGTCACTTGTTAACAAAGATCACATGTCTTTAAAGACCACTTTGGGGATATCTCTGAGAGGTCTGAAGACAGGTGTGACTGTAATACAGATATCAACCTCAAACTTGAAATAGTTTCCACCATCATAATCTACACCACTTTCACTAAGACCTACTCTATTTTAAAGTTAAGAAACTTTAACCAGTTCAACTGGTCCTAAGGTATAAAATTAAATTGTACAGACGAGTCCCATTTCAATTTCCAAGGTCATGCATCGAGTTAAGGGCCGTCCACAGCCGTCACTCCATCCCAACGCAGGAAGACTAAGATCTTAATTGATTTTAAGGGCCGTCATTGCACTTTCGTCGATAAAAAAGAACATTATCAAACTCTACAATTGATGAATCATGCAGTTAAATAAAAGATTGCCGAAATAAATTTTATTAATGTGTCTTCATTTTAATATAGTAAAAACAGTTAGAACAGTAAAGAAAATTAGCTAGGTCTGAAAATCCCTAAAATTCTATTTACATCCAAACAACAAAAAGTAGATAATCTTGATAATATCTAGGATGAATATAACTTTGTCAATTTAATTAAGAGGCGACATACTGCCACATCCTGTCATCTGTTGCCAAGGTTATAAAACTGAGTTTGGAAACCAGTCTCAAATCTCAAGCATCTGATTGGCTGAAATGGCGACCAGTCGCCATTTCAGCCAATCAGATGCTTGAGATTTGAGACTGGTTTCCATGCTCAGTTTTATAACCTTAGGCACTGATCAACAACAACTGGTTTAGGGACAGGCTGTTCCAGTACTTGGATGGGTGAAGCATTATGTTTATTTAACCCGTTTCTCCACAGGATATATCGTGATGAATCGCCACATCCGTGCCATCAGTGCCCAAGGTTATAAAACTGAGTTTGGAAACCAGTCTCAAATCTCAAGCATCTGATTGGCTGAAATGGCGACTGGTCGCCATTTCAGCCAATCAGATGCTTGAGATTTGAGACTGGTTTCCAAACTCAGTTTTATAACCTTCAGCCCTGATTAGGTTCTACACTGTTCGCTTCTTGTTTCTTATGTTTATTTCTGACCAAGAAGCGAACATGTAGATCCAGATTATACAGCACCGATGAGCCGGCTGATCTGGATCTTTACTGTTCGAACATGGTATTAAGCATGTATATCTGGAGTAAATAGTTTAATTGTAAGTTAATCAGCTAAAATAGACCTGTGCCCAAGGTCATAAAACTGAGCATGGAAACCAGTCTCAAATCGCAAACATCTGATTGGCTGACATGGCGACTTATTTAAGACCAGTGGCGAATATTATAATCTCAAGCATCTGACTGGCTGATTGGCCATTTCGGCCAATCAGAGCCTTGAGATTTGAAACTGGTTTCCATTCTCAGTTTTATAATCTTGGGACAAGATTAATAGCAAACAGAACCTTGATTTGTAAGGTGTACAAGGCCACAAAGTGGTTTATTGAAACTCCGATCTAATTAGTAATTCCGTAGTCCTGACATCAAATGGGCCTTTATCTGTGTTATCAGTAAATCTTTGATTCATCCAATAATACTGTGGTTTAATTATATTTCTCGTGGGTTAACTTTTCGCCTATATCGCGCTATGGAAAGGGCAAGAAATCAAACCCAACGAAATCAAAACATTGAATATCTTATGAGAGTAATACAACATCGCGAATTGATATCAGCGCAAAAAAGTATTTTGTGCCTTCTGTGCGAAATTTTATCTCCAGGAAATCACAAGAAAGACCATGTGAACAGAGAATGTTATTAGCCGCGATCCAGCTACATTGTCCGTCGATTTCCGTAGGCTGCATATTTATACAACTGTGCAAACGATATATTTTGGAATTGCTTATTTTTTATTAAATAACATCAAGTAATATTGGTTACGAATTTCGGTAACAATAGTGCCAAGAATAGTTACTGTTTTGTTGTGTTTAGAGACAAAAAATATTTAAGATTATTAAATAAGAACGGGACGCTTAATGTGTTTTATTATTTAAATTACGTCAACTGTTTTCATAACATAAAGTTACAATCTAATCAGGTGATTTTTCACACGAGATAATCCATCATTTTGGAACGCTCGCCGCTTTAACCATAATATGACTTTAGTTTAATCCACTTTCAAATGTAAACAACCTTTGTATGTGTATACTTGGAGAAACTCCATTTAAATGCAAAACAAACCGCGTTGATATATCACAATTTTACCATAGTTTGCCATTCAACGAATTCTTTGATTATTTTGTTGTTAGACGTCTTAAATAACAAAACAGAATGAGGAGCGTGATATATTTGTTGGTTTTTGGAGTCCTGGTGCCTGTTGCCGAGGCACATGAAGATATCCCTACTTGTAAGTTTGCTTTGTCTTAATCTTAAGATTACTAGTTAATCATAAATGGACCGATAAATACATTAGTACCTTTTGCTTTTACAAATAGCAATTAACATCAATGCAAGTTTTATGGTTATTTAATGAAATTGTTAGGTAATTCAGTTCTGTTCACTTTTAACAATCTGGTGCAAAAATGCTATTTTTATGTAGGACGTATTTAACCATTCGCGTTTAACATGTCTAGACCGGGATCGACTCGGTTGTATTGTACTAGTATTGCATTTGTTTCGACGGATCTCGTGCACTGTCTAAAGATCATAGCGTTTCCAGTCATCTTTATCACGATGGCCGTTTCTAACCAGCTTAGTCAGAACCAGCGCATACATAGATTTCTGAGTTGGGTTCGCTGTATTATTTGATTAAATATATTTCGGGAAAAACACCACACAACGGAATGTAATGACTTAGAATGGTTGAGAATGAAGTCCTTTGAACAAATTGTGAGTGATTAGAGTAAACAATTATAGATATCTTGACTCGTATCAACAGAATTATTTGAATACGATCGAACTATTTGGATTTGGTCAAACTGTCAACGCGTGACACTCAGATACCGGGTCACGACCGAAGTATCTTATTCATTACTTATCATTATTCTAATAAAATGTTGTAGTCAGTCCAGTCGAAGGACCGGTCAGGTTTATGTTGCGTTCTCGTCTGTTAAAAGGCAAACAGATAACAACTTCAAAACAGCATCGAACCTGAAAATACATACAGTCAAACTTGTGCCAAAGACCACCCGTAAACAAAGACCACCCATACATAGATACCATGATTTATATGTCCCACTGATTGATTAAAAGAACTAATTCACCTTTGACCAAATACCATCTGCCTGTAAAGACCAGTTTTGGGTTTTCCCCTGAATGGTCTTTAGAGGCAGGTTTGACTGTATTGGGTAAGTCGATGTTGATCCGATGTTAAACATTACACAACTCCATTTTTAGTAAATAATTTACATTTCGGATCAAATACGTCGTGTAAATTTTGTGAAAAGCCCAGAAGTATTAATAACATCATTTGAATTTGTAAAGGTTGTACGGGTCGGTGAACTGAAAATTTCAAGTCCACATGATAATATTTCTTGTGATTAGTTTCTTACTGCAAAGTAGGTCTGCATTGTACGGACAATGACCGCCAGACTGCATGGATCTGAAGGCTGATTCGAGTCTAGTCAATGACCACCAGGATGCATGAATATGCAAGCTAATCCGAGTCAAGTCATGATTGGACACTGACCACAGCATGCATTCACATCCTTGCAGTCTAATAACTGTGGCAACATTTTCAGGCGGATCAAATTTGACATTTACCAGTCTGGCAAATGTCAAATCTAAGTTGAAGGTTATAAAACTGAGTTTGGAAACCAGTCTCAAATCTCAAGCATCTGGTCGCCATTTCCGCCAATCAGATGCTTGAGATTTATTACTGGTTTCCATGCTCAGTGTTATAACCTTGGGCACTGATCTCGTTGCAGATGTTGTCATGATTATCATACTGCATGGATGTGTAAAAGTCTGTAAAAGTTGCAAGTGCAGGCAGATGCGATTCTAGTCAGTTCTGGACGTTAGCGTGAGCGTAGAATTTAGCATGATATCGTACTTTTTGACATGCTAAAATATTGCAGCATATTTACTACGAATTCAATATTTGACTTCAAGCTCGTCACTGGCATTTTTTTATTTGCAGAAGTCGGCTGAACGCAAATTGTACGGGGAACTATCAAGTAGGCATCCATCGCATTGCTATTTAAACTATTTTTCTGTCCGCAAACTAGCAAAAAAAAATCGATATTTCTTTTCAGATTACATGCACGATCTATGTGGTCAAAGTATTAATCTCCGGAGAGAATCTGTCTTCACTGCCAAGATAGAGTTTCAGCCGTCGGCACTGTTCAATTGGACTCGTCCGAAAGACGGGCTTCAAGGCGGACTTCACGATTCTGGCGAGAACAGCGCGTCCGGTATATCAACCATAGCATGTGCTTTGAATATTGAGTCTTGGAATTTTCAGAATAGAATAATGATACATTTTGAAAATGTCGGACTAGAGGATTTGTGTACCAATCAGACTTTACGACTTCTGGATGGGCCAGATGAAAGTTCGCCCGATATTTTAGGTAAACAGTTTATTTGTTCCCTCTTTGAAGCGTTCCGTTTTGTTGGCGACTTATTCTGATTAAGTGTGCTGATAAACTTGACCAGTAAAATAATTCAGATAATAGAAATACATTTATTTAAATTAATTAAACTGCGAACATTCATGCACATAAGAAATTCAAAGTTTCGCGGATTCCCCGTAAACCACGTTTGTGAAGAGCGATATACAGGTCTGTTTCTTGGGCGGTTGATCGGTCTGCAAAACTCTGCTGGAGCGAAATATTTCAAACGTTGTTCAAAACTGAATTCAGCCTATCTATTGTTAAATTATAAATCAATGATCCATTTATTTTCGCTTTACATTGCAGTGCGGAAAATATAATGTTTTACCAGGCTTTACAGGAAGTTTAAATTTTAAAGCTTTGTCTCTCACAGATTTATGCAAGTACGAAGACACCAGGCTACAATCAAGCTCATTTACAACTACAGATAAAGACCTTTCTTTACGTTTCCATGGAAACAATAATGTCGACAGAAGTGCTATCATACGCGCAGTCATCGTGGCTTTTCATTCAGGTAGGTTCTTTAAAACGTCCAAGATTTTCAAGAAAAACCCGGGTACATGATAGGGGTATCGGCATGGGCATTGTTTGTCTTGTCCAGACGCCCGTCCCTTAAAACTGTTAAAACTTCAAGTGTCATAGAATTTCATCTAAATGTTCGCTGTAGATAATTAACTCAACTCACAAAATGTCAATGTTTCGTTTTAGTTTTAACTAGGTACAATCGAACTGAGGTAAATTCTGCTAGAAAGAAATACATTTTTAAATAAATTACACGTTTACGTATGAGTTATTTGTCATTTAAAACATAAATGTATGTTTTAGGCACATGCATGTCCTACGAGCATCAATGTTTCAATGGCCACTGCATCATGCAAGATCTAGTGTGTAATGGCCATAATCCGTGTGGCGATTTCAACGACTGCCCCAGAACAATGCCACCACAAGAGGTCACTGACAACGAGGAAGATAACGTCACGGGGTTTGCCATTATCTGCGCCTCGGTCTCTGTGGCAATGTTGATGCTAGCAGGTGTTATCGTTGTTTTTGTCTTCTACCACAAACGACACAACAGAGCAGTAAGATTTTTTATACATGGACTTGTTTAAGATCACTTTTGCACTTGCATTTGCTAATTTAACCAATATATATGAATGGATGCATTATCTTCATCATCATCAACGTCTGTTTGTCTGTCTGTCTGTCTGTCTGTCCGTCCCGCCCGCCCGCCCGCCCGCCCGCCCGCCCGCCCGTCCTTTCGACCGCCTCTCTCTCTCTCTCTCTCTCTCTCTCTCTCTCTCTCTCTCTCTCTCTCTCTCTCTCTCTCTCTCTCTCTCTCAAATAAACACGTACAAAATAGAAATGTTCATGTGCAGTCGCTCTTTCACAATTTTAATATTTAGTATTACTCTTTCAGTGTAATTGCCATCAACGGGAGTTTATTAACGGCAGTACAGCAGAACATAGACTTCTTGCAACAAACCCTAGTACATTGTCGCCATCACAACCAACTTACGAACGAACTATTAGTCAAATCGAGGCAGAGAGACGCTTTGCACCGCCATCTTATTCCCAACTTCCTGTTATTGAAAACGAGGCTGAAATCAAGAATGAGCACCTGGAACCAGATCCTCCGGAAGACCCTCCCATTGAAATGAACTTAGATAAATGTTTGGAACCAGATGATAATCGCCCACCGTCGTACATATGTGTGATGCTTCATCAGGACGAGTACAAACTTTCAGAACCAAATATTCACTCTCAGAGTTCTAACAGGGGTTTGTTTACAAACAATAAACCTAAAAGAACACATTCTGCTGATAATATGTACCAAAAGACATGAGAATAGAGTATACGTGGTAAATTGTTCCATGTCCAGTGCCCAAGGTTATAAAGCTGAGCATGGAAACCAGTCTCAAATCTCAAGCATCTGCCATTTCAGCCAAGCAGATGCTTGAGATTTGAGACTGGTTTCCAATCTCAGTTTTATAACCTCCAGACCAGAATTTGTGATGGATACGTGGCGTCCATGGATTTGCAGATCTGCTTACGAGGAGTTTTAGTGAGGCCAGTTCGTGTTCATAAAAAATGTTGTTAATGTATTTATTGTATCCATGACATGATACAATGTATTAATTATTTCGGTGAACATCTAGAAAAAAAAAACGATATGCATTTCGCATAAACACTTATCTACAATATGTTACAGTCATCTGTCAAAATGATGTCGCGTTTAAAATAATACAGCAACAAGTTTTGTCTTAAAACCGAAAGTAGACATTAACGGAGTCTTTATCGAATTTCTTAAAACTCAAAACATATTTTAGTTTGATATATTTATCACCTTTCAAATGTGTTGCATCTGCTAATATGATCTTAAGTATTGTGGATGGAATCGGGGTATACATTGATTATTGCGACCCGTTGGATACATTGCGCCCCTTGCCCCATGGGTACGGCTGTCGAAAGACCGAGTGTACGTTTTTAAGGTAATAAAAAACGAAAAAGAATGAAATGCGTATTTTCTTTATCTTTTTATCATATGTTTGTAATAAATCTTCAATAAAATCAATTATTTTAACATGGAGTAATTAATTTGTGAAACTATATTGTTACACTCGCGACAGTCGAACTGTTATTTAGTGATTTCGATGGAAATATTTTAATAAGTATTTAGTGCAAGAAAACAAATATTTGATAGATAACGTAAACTACTTCCATCGAAATCACTAAATAACAGTTCAACTGTCGCGAGTGTAACAAAATATTATCACAAATTATTTACTACATGTTAAAATAATTGATCTTATTGAAGCCTTGATTCAAATATTTGTTTTCTTGCACTGAATACCTAACGCTTTGTTTAAAGAGTATTTCAATCGTTTTAAAACAAAAACTAAGTATAGGTTATAGTTTATTTTGAGGCTTGTATGAAAATTAAACGGTCAGGCCCAGCGCAGCTGGGCGACCGTTTAATTTTTCATACAAGCCTCAAAATAAACTATAACAGAGACCTATATATATAATATATAGGTCTTTGACTATAACGTATATAATGGTCGAAATTATTTTTTAACTGACAAAACAGTCGCCGCCTAAATAACCATATATGGGTTTGCAAAAATCAATAGTCAAAGTGAAAGTAGTTTTGTCATTCAATGGCCCGTAAACATACTGAGAGAATATTTTAGAAAGTGAATTATGAAATTTCTTTATCTGAAAAAAACCATGTGAACATTACTGATTCTCAGAAAAAAACATCTGTGTAGCAGTCTATCATTGCTTTGAGTAACAAGGTTTCAAGCGTGGACGTTCCATTTTACCCTTTATTCATTAAGAAAAAATTTAAAGCATGGTAAAATAGTTTATTTCCGGATCAACGGGCTCATCCGTGTAGTCTGATCACGACCGACACTTCTCCCTGTTAGATTCACTAGGTTATTTGTGACA
The DNA here is from genome assembly GCA_038501625.1 of Corbicula japonica. Lineage (NCBI taxonomy): Eukaryota > Metazoa > Mollusca > Bivalvia > Venerida > Cyrenidae > Corbicula > Corbicula japonica. Next base: position 228,738 of record JAZAYU010000034.1, on the reverse strand, counting down.
GAAAAAGTGTAAAATACTGATCAGATGGCATTGATTTAATGGGTGATCTTGATCTAAACTGTTCGCATATGTGATAACAGACGTATATATATGAAATAAAGAGTTAAGAAATTTAAGAAGACTATCATAAGCCAAACAAGTCAAAGCTAAAATATTTATAAGATTTTCCTTCTTCAGACTTTCTAAGTCACGCCTCCTTAAACACTGGAGAAGATCGTCGACGAACTATACATGTTAACAATAAATGTTCGAACAATATTATGGAGGAAATCGACCTATAATAAACACATTTCAGACGCGCGACTTTATGAGAATTAAGGTTCGAAATATTTGAAAAATACTGCATTGTCATTGGCTCAAAAATAATTTCAACCATTATTAATGATTATGGCTTTAAAAGTAAAATGGGCTAAAATTCCAATATCATTTTATCCTTGTTTGTTTTAACTTACTCATGTTGCATTTCATAACAATTACAATTTTTAAGCTTTCTTTCAAAGAGATTGTCTTTCATTTTTTCTATATTGCTCTGATTTGTATACGCTGAACAGGTCCTACGCTTTAACAGTAGAAGTATTAAACAATTTTACTTTTCTGAAAAACTCTACCAAAAATTGAACCTTCAACTCATATATGCCTCTTTAAATACACAGGTACAGTTGCACCTGCTTAATGCACTAGTTGCATCTTAAAGCGTCTAAGAGTTGCATGCCTATATCGGGTATTACCTGCAATCTTGATGCTTCTTAGAGTTTACAAGTGTATATTGGGTGTTGCGTGCCATACGAAGTAACGCCCTTCCAATCTTGTATTTCTATGGTAACTGGCAAAAATGCAGTCAATATGGATTTGACAGACACATAAAACTCTTGGAAAATATATCGGTTGTCCACCAGTTCTTCCTGACTTGGAACTTCTTGAACTACAAAAGGTTTGATTATTTTCTTACTTCAGTTTAAACAAAACACATTCAACTGAAAAAGATACAATCTTGCTTATGTTGCATAAAAATGCATTGCCTATTATTAAGTAGTTGTTAGTGGTTGTTAATGAGCACTTACAAAATTTAGCGGTTGAAATTTTATTTTGACCCCAAAAATTCCGGAATTTATAAAATTGTTCGAAAAATTAAGAGCGTGCGCCGCACTGGAACGATTTAATTTTGTAAATGTAGATACTTAATTGGTCTAGCGCTGCGCAGCCTCTTGGCCGATTTATGTTGCCAACCTAACCAACTTAGAAATTGAAATATTTAGTTTATCAATTCACTTAATGGGTAAATCATTAAGTAATTTATAGAAATAAATTTCCCAACGATTTCAAAAATAAGGTAATTTACATAATATAATTTCAACTACTAAAGATGAGAGCAACAAACCTAATTTTAAACAGTGTGGTTATTGTTGTGCACATTTGCTGGCAAAAGAAAATGTTGTAAAAACAAAATCTGACTGTGATAATGATGTAAGATTGCAGAGTTAATACATTTTCTCTCTTGTCGTTGAAGGGAAAGTGTGGCTTTTGGATCAAGCTAAGAAAATGGAGGATTCCGCCACAAAAGAAAACCAGCAGATGTTTTTTGCACTCTATGTTTGCATAGGTATACTTTGTGATTGTCCAGTGCTTCGTAATTATCTCCGTATCTCTGTAAAAAGTTATAGTACTACTACTACTACTACTACTACTACTACTACTACTACTACTACTACTACTTCAACTTTTATTTCATTCCCGGTTACATGTATACAGTAACAACAGGGATCAATTAAATAATAAACATTCAGTGGGTTACAATGGGGACTGACAAAACAGAGAACAAACACTACACATCCCGGGCCTCTGAAATTTAAAGCTGAATGGCGGTCTATCAGTCCGAAGATATTGGTATCTTTTATGGGGTTTCAGTTACCGCTGTAGCCAATTTTAGAGGCCTCGGGTTTACATGAGGATATTCATATATTACGTCAACAATATATGACATGTTTTGGATTTTTGTAAATACAAACCAAACCGTTTACAATTATTGGAGTATGATCTCATTTACTTGCACAAGAAAGCCATTCGAACCAACTCGTAAACTATTGAAGTCATTTTAAAGGTTCTCAAATATCAAAATTTTTAATATAAATGGTAGAAGACCTGCAAATATAATGAAATATTCTTATACAGTCGATGTATTGGCGAATGTACTTAAAGCCAAAGTTGTTATAGCCTTTCTGAGTACATGTTGGTTATTTACATACAATAGTTGATGAAAATGAAATTAAATCTTTTTTCTATCATTAAAATACGCTACTTAGCGTTGCCAAGATATTCCTGAATAAAACTGCATTTGAAACAAATAATAATACATAACTTCTGCACTTATCCCAAATCTGTAAATAAAACTATAATTATAGTATGGTCAGCATTTTGAAAACATCACAATGAGTTTACAATCCAACTAAATTTTTCGTGATATTGTGGCCAGATGTGCTATGCTTGTTCTCAGTATTGTTAGTAATGGTTTGGTATGTTGTGTTGTAGGTGTGTTCGGCATTGTCGGGAATGCTCTTACCCTTCTAACATTCTGGCAGGAGCGGCGACGGTCAGTCTTCCATCTGCAACTAGCAGTGGCCAATATTATGAGTTTATCAAATCTGGCGTTTGCCGCCCCGTCGGCTCTGAGAGGAAGGTACGTATAAAGAGAACTAGGCATTTAATGCTTCTTTTTTTATTGCCAATGCCATAATGTTCTTGTTCAAATGCAGGAGGCGAAACCAATAACAAAAATGCTTGTGTTCGTCGGTCTTTTCGCACAGTGTGCAGATAGTGTGGAAATATGTTTACCACAAGTTATTTTTAATGCTTTCAAAAACTATACACCGCGCATAGAATTTAATTATCATAAATGCTTATCCTTATTGTTAGACATACATGGCTTGCCTTATTTATAAGTGTTTATGCTGTAGAAAATCATACTTTTATTTTAATTGGAAATATGCACATCAGCTTAAAATAAACGGTTATAATAGCTTTCATCAGTGTTTTTACGCGTCTATTTTCTCAATCAAAAATACATATATATTCTGTGTCATTGTTCGATGTCGCAGTGTCTAATTTTTATGAATTGGTTTAGATTTTGGAATTGAATAAATAGTTCTTGTCCTGTTATCCCCCACCTCGGAGCGGAAGGGGAAATAGAACGTCAGGTTTTCATGTCAACTAGATATATGTCAACCCCTCAAATGATTTGTGAATTTTTGTGAATTTATGTAAACAGAAATTTAGGGAATGTTTAAGGGTCTTCATAAAATGAAGAAACATTAATAACAATTATTTGTGCAAAGTTTTGTTAAACAGAATTTTGCGTTTACAGAGATTTTGATTTTTTTTTACTGATGACAGTGCAATGACGACTGAGGACGGCCCCTTTACGTCATCACTTGATTCCTTTTCAGATGGATGTTTGGGGACACGTTATGTCAGTGGTTTGGTTTTCAGGCGTTTTTCGCTGGCTACGTCGAGCTTAGTTTTACCTGCATTATCTGTATGGAAACATTCATTGCAGTTTGTTTTCCCCAAAAATGTAAGAAACAAATCTTTATGCAGTTTACTTTGTATACATACGGAGGCATAGAGGTGTCACTGACTATATTTTGCCTTAAAAATAACCATGTCACCACTGTGCCACCATATCTTTGTCTCCGTATAAATTATTAAAAATACAAATGTATTATTTAATGTATTATTTCAGTTTCAGACTGCATTTTTCCAATGTCAGTATGTTACACAGTATGAGTGTATACTAAAAAAACGTTCAAGCAGAGCTTATATATAAGTAAAGATTAAACTAAATATTATGTTGACAAGACTGAATCAGAGTGCGTTATAGCTGTGTTTTGGAAAGAACTTTACGTGCGCGCAGCCAGAAGTCAAATCTAAAAGTGCATTAGCCAGCCAGAAATTATACATTATTTATGATCTTTTTTATTCAGATGAAAAGTTGCCGAGTTTAATGTTCAACCTGGTTTCAACGGGAGTTTGGATTTATTCTCTCATTTTCTCTCTTGCACCGTTGTTTGGATGGAATAGGTTCGTATTGCCCGTCGGGCTTCATCCTATTTATATCTGTGTTGCCTCTTCCTCTAAAATACTGCAAGCTGTGCCATCATCAGCCATAAACAAAGCACGTATTTTGTGTACACCAAAACTTTTTACCTAGAAAATAAACTCATTAAAATATTCATTATATATTTAAATTTTAAAATCGAAACGTTACTTGTTTTTGGCAGAGAGAATTAACCAGTAACGATCATTTCGAAACTTTTCTGGAATCCATATAAAACAAATTATTATTCGACAGTCTCCGGTGCTCAAGATCATAAAACTAGTCGCCATTTCAGCCAATCAGATCCTTGAGATTTGATACTGATCACAAAACTTAGTTTTATGATCTTGGGCCCGGTTCTTGAAATAAACATCATTTACTGAACCCAATGAAAGCATTTTACATAAGGTGTGTCTAATAGGAAAACTGCAGATATTGCAAATGAGCTTCAGACTTGTATCTGAACAGTGCCCAAGGTTATAAAACCGAGCATGGAAACCAGTCTCAAATCTCAAGCATCTGATTACCTGAAATGGCGACTGGTCGCCACTTCAGCCAATTAGATGCCTGAGGTTTAAGACTGGTTTCCAATCTCTGCTTTATAACCTTCAGCCCAGAAATATGAACGAATAAATGGGACTCCATTTCTGTGTCTGTATTTGTGCAGGTATAGCGTGGACCATTTGTCAACAAGCTGTGGTCTAGACATGTACAACTTCACCGACTCTAACTACAGTTATCTGGCCACCACCCATTTCATCTACATCGCCTTAGCACTGACAGCTGGTGTATGTTTGATCCTTGCTTATGCCATGAGGACCGACGAGTCGAATCCTTTCCAGCCTCTTCTGAACAACAAGGAGTTGCAAAAGGTAACCAACAATTAGTAACTATGTGCTATAATCCGAGGCGGCTCTAGCCGAAATTGTGCGCAAACAATTGCTTTTCTATGTATACGATGGCCGCCAAATAGAGTCAATATGTAAAATGGGTCTGTTCTTGGAGTCGAATTATTGAGACTAGGGCGGATCCTGAGGGGTTCAATGGCGTTGCTCGAATCCATTATTTGGCAGTTATATTATATCCAGGGATTGTTGTTAAGAAATGGAGATTTTCATTTAACTACCCTAATACTGCCCGAAACTAAACCACTTCCTGGAGATCGTGCATCCGATCAATGCTGCCTGCAGACGCCGCCGGAGTCGACAGTTTACCAGATATGGAATTTGTTTTGTCTATCAAAACCACAATCAATATTATAATCGTAAAACATTAAAGTCACTAGCATTTACACATCTGCAACTACAGCAACATCAATAAATAAATATTTTCGTGTAGGATTTAAAATTAATAAAGCGAGCAGATGTCAACTTAAGTCTGTTGATGATTACTTTTGGTAATTTGCATTGGGTTGCCAGCACTAACTCGGTATTTTATGCTTTGTTGTTGTTGTTTTGTTAGAATTGTTTCTTAATGCATATAACAAAATTATTACTTGTTTTCACTATCTTTTGACCTGTATTGCAGATCTCGTGCTTGATGTTCATATTTGGCTGTCTCGATTGTCTCCCATTCTATCTTCGGGCCATTTACTTCATGCGTGGACTCCCGCCATTTTTCAACAGTTACCTGGGCGTAGAATTTTCCCATGTTGCGATGAAGGTGTCTTGCTTGCTACAACCAGCTTGCTACATGATGACCAGTCAGACATTCAGAAACTTTGCCATATTTAAGATTACTGGAGTGAACCCTAGCAAAAAGAATGCATAAATCGCCGAAATTATTTTCTGTGACGCAAACATTTTAATACAGCATTAAAACTCTGATTTATATGTGGCATTTCACTGGAAAACGTTTTAATTTGTGTTTCAGAATTCAATTAAATATCATAAGCACTTCTGATGTCGACAGAAATTTCGATTAAGCTGGTTTAAAAAATATTATTAAGGAACACATATCATGTTATTGACATTGGAATTAAGACTCGAAATGACCACTCAGACTTTCAAAAGGACATTTATCAATGCCCTCTTAGTAAGAGTCTTACTCGTGTTTTACGGATTCATCCGCTAAAAAGTGATTTATTGTTTTCTAAGAATAAAAACCCTTTACTCCACTGGATTTAGCTGTTATCCATAATCGAACAGAGAAGATCAAGAACAGACGACATATCTATACTCTTATTCGCTTTTTGATTCATTAGGTCCTATATCTCTATATCTGACCAAGTAGCAAAATGCCTAGATCCAAGGTTTTGTATTAAAGGTCACTGTGACCTTGACCTATTGACCTTAAAATCAATAGGAACAGAGGTCATCTACAGGTGATCATCAGTCTCGATAAAAAATGAGGACCTTTTGCCAAATCATTGTCCATGTATTGGTCGCACAAGGTCTGGATACGGAGGGACGGTTCGGAGAAGGCAAAGCAATATACCCTCACTTCTTCGGAGAGGTTGGGGCATAGATAATTCGATGTTTTAAGGTTACATTCTGTCAAAATTTAATAGAGGTGCGCGTTTTGTAGCAGTGTCACGTTAAACTGGTATCTGTGCCTTAGGTTATAAAACTGAGCATGGAAACCAGTCTCAAATCTCAATGATCTGATTGGCTGAAATGGCGACCAGTCGCCATTTCAGCCAATCAGATCCTTGATATTTGAGACATGTTTTACAATCTCAGTTTTATAACCTCCAGCCCTAGTATTTGGTGCTGGGTAAATACTGCCGTCTGTGATGACAGGCGTGCGTTATGGCCAATTTAATAGCAATAAGTATATTTTAATATGGCTACGTTATGATTAGTCATACGCATCTTCAAAAATTAATTTATTCGTTGTGTCATAAAAGTATTACACTTAGAAACTGTATACATAAATATTCAGTATTTCCTAACCACTGGCGTTTAGAAATCCTTATTCAATCTGAATTTTAAAATTGTTATGGTTGAAAACATAAAACAACTGTAAACGGACTATAACTTTATGCAAAATACGGCCTGATAATGCGATATCTGCTGTATCTACAAGGTAGGTAGCTCTCAATATTTTATCACTGAAAAATAATCATTATCATCATCCTTTATGAAATTATATCTAATTTACACTAACAGTGTATGGGACAGGATATGAATCTCAACGGAAACAACTTTCATCCCGTTCTACATTTATGTTAAACTACACCTAACTAATGCTTGTATTCGTTTCACGTAAACAGGGTCTATTAATCAACATACAATTAATAGACCCTGACGTAAAGCAGAGACCTATATATATAAATATATAATATATGTATAATATAGGTCTGTGCGTAAAGCGGCACCTATTCACGGTTCATGTTGGAATTCTTCAATGTCTCAGTCTTGATTAATGTGAATTGTACTTCTTTATCCTGCCCATAAAAAATTGAACAGGAGCAAATTTGGGCAAAACTCTGTCCTTATCAGTAAAATGTCATATAAGGATCTGTTGTGAGTGAACTTTACTGTATAAATAACGCTTTATAAACCTTTGCTTTAAATATATTCCCTTGTACGTTGAATGTGTAAGAATATTACATCACGGAAACTTTGTTTAATGACCTCCTACAATTAAAAGTGTAAATTTTGATATTTAAAAAACACTAACTATTTTTGTTCTGATACGTGACCCGGGGCTGAAGGTTACAAAGCTGAGATTGGAAACCAGTCTCAAATCTCAAGCATCTGATTGGCTGAAATGGCGACTGGTCGCCATTTCAGCCAATCAGATGCTTGAGATTTGAGACTGGTTTCCATGCTCAGTTTTATTATCTTGGGCACTGAGGCCCTTTAAAATATATTTAAGATAGTATGAACCAGAAGGTTTTAAATAGGGAACTTAGATAAATGTATTGTCTTTGTTATTATAATCTATGTTCAAATCAAAGGTACGTGTCCTCACCTTACATATATTATCTAAAATTGTTTGATGTTACAATGTAGAAAATTAGTGGCAAGTTATTATAATTACAATTAAACGGAAGAAAAATGTTGGAATTCTATAAGATATGAATAATAGGACACACCTTCAATAGGACATGCCGTTTCTTAAGTCGGGGTCAGGTGTGGGGTACGAGGCAGTATCCAGTACCACTGCCTCTGTGGTGTATGCAACAGTATCGGGCTTCGCGGAGAGGAAAGCCAAGTTCTGGTTCTCAGACTACGTGTTTGTTCTGGAAGTGTTCTGGACAGATAAAAAGACGACTTTTATTAAGCGAAGTTACGACGATGTTCTGCAGTTATGTCGTGACTTGAGAGAACATTATAGCAATACTCTAGTTATTAAAGGACTTATAAGATCACCTATTTTTATTCCAACACTTGCAGGTAATTCTGCGGTCATTTGTGCGGATTTCTAGGTTTTATGTTATAAAATATAATGCTACAGTAAGTAAGGACTTTATATTTCATGCTGTCATGATACCGACAATAATGCATATTAATTTAATAATTTAATATAATTAATATTTAATATCAAGACACACGGAAACATCATTAAAGGCATGTAGAAAGACAACATAAAATCCGCTCAGTAAAAAGTTGTGTATCGACACAAAATCTTTTTTTATTTTAATCGTAAGTCTGATATGTTGACTTTCAGAGCAATGATAAGCTTGGTAGCACAAAAAATAGCATCGGCATAATGCGTTTGAACTAATCAAGTCTCCACATATATACATCTGTCATAAATTTCTCACATGTTTAACGAATGCTTGAGAATAATTTGTGCATAAATCTTACAATAAGTAATTGTTCTCGCTGTTCTGATAAGTAACTATATATGTAGTTTCAAGTCATGTCAGTTACTATATGAATATTTGTCATTTAATTTATGTGTGATATTTGATGACATATAAATGTAGTATATTTATATTTCGCGCGGGTTTAAACTTCACGTATTTTGCGCTAGGGTAAAATCGCAAATTTAATCCACAGCTAAATTACATCAAGTAATAATATATCTTTATACAAGGAATTCAACTACGCGACTTAATGACCGCGTGAATATATAATTTGCGACTTTTACGCGAAAATAAAGTCTCCGCGAATTCAAATGATTCCACAGTAAACGATTTAACAGAATAAGATGGTGTAATGGTTACCTTTCAGGAAAACGATTATTACAGAAAAGTACAATAGACCTTGCCGAGCAGCGAGAGTTAGAGCTCCACGCTTTCTTCAAACAGTTGTTGGAAGGAAATCCTGTGGTATGCACATTGTACATGATTTAACTTTATCAAAACTTTGTCTAACATGTGCATCTAATGTATTAGTAAACACTGACTTCCTCCGCTTCTGTGCCCAAGGTTATAAAACTGAGCATGGAAACCAGTCTCAAATCTCAAGCATCTGATTGGCTGAAATGGCGACTGGTCGCCATTTCAGCCAATCAGATGCTTGAGATTTGAGACTGGTTTCCAAACTCAGTTTTATAACCTTCAACCCTGGTCCACAGTTCATGTCAACAAAGCTGTATAATGTGGATGCACTAATATTCGTGGTCATAAAATTTCGTGATTTTCTATTAAACTTTACATTTTTCGTGGGCCCTTATATTCGTGGTCTTTAATTCCACAAAATACTCGTAATTTTCGTTGTAAATTTTGTGGTGGTTTTCAATTCGTGAAGCGATCTGCCTACGAAATCCACGAATATTGGTACCCGCCACGAAAATTAATGAATTAATCGTATCTTGATATTATCCTCACATGTACGCGGCGTTAGGACCACAGCAAGACTATGGAGATCATAGTGCTAGTGATCAAGTGATTTTAGTCGGACTAGATTTTAAACACCCACTAGGTTAAATAACAAAAACATCTATTTATTGTATTTAAAATGTTGATAAATATGGAAGATAAAGTTGTTGTCTTTATTGGAAGACTTATTGGACAATTAGGAAGTGTTGACAACAGATGATTTACTAATTAAATAGCAGTTAAACGGATATTTTGTCTTTAAAGAGTTTCAAAATGTATAATAATGTTTTGTTCTCTTAGGTCAGTAGTAACAAAATCGTGTCCGAGTTCTTTAGCCGGCGTCCAACCGATCCACTACCGAGCGAGACATCCGGTGAAGCACCACAGACTGACAAAGACAATCCGGGTGATGATGACGATGATGATGACGATGATGAAGATATTCTATTTGATAGATAAAATTTCATGATAGTTTACAAATAATAAGTATTAATTTTAATAAATACACATTTTGGTGAGACCAAAGTATCGCGTATGTTCTAGTCTATAAGAATGCATGTGTTTTTCACGTATTAAAAGAATAAAAGCTATTTTTAGCTTTGTCGTGAAGTAAAACAGAACATATGAATACGTTTAGTAATGCTTAAACATGTGTTAACGTTAATTTTTGTCATTATAAATGTGTAGAAAAAGAGAGGTTTTCAAAATATCAATACAAATAATAAACCGACTTTTGTCTCACTGCGTTCGGTATATAAACATTTCTGTATGTACACATTTTAATTGTTTGCTCATTTACTTATTCATTTTATCAGACCCTAGTCTGACTATGATTTTGAAATGTATATTTTAATGTTTTGCAAAAAAAAATAAATAAATAAATAAAAAATCTTATACTTGCACTTGTTCTAAATTTTGCTTCTTATTGAAGTGTGGTAGTTCTAATTGAAGTGTGAACGTTCTAATAGAAGTTACAAAGAGTGTATTTAGTTTCTTCATTTTTTGTTTTGGTGAGATTATGAAAGGTGATCGAAAATTCTACAAGCATATATAGTCTAGGTCATTCGATTGAAAAAACTCCTACATAGTCCGGCGTAGAAAAGGGACTGTCCATAGCCTTAGCATAGCGTTAGACAGCTGCCATTTCATTACATTAGAAAATAATGGTTTCTGCTGAAATATGAGACTTACAAATCGATTAATTGGTCTCGGGAATAGGGGCGGGGAGAGAAACTCACTTTAAAATTTGTACTGCCGTGACATAATGGCGGGATGTTGGGTTTTTTTTGACATTTTTTTTTACCACAGTGGGTTTTGCGAAATATTTCATCTTCTAGAATTTGGACTTATGTGTAAGCTTTGCGGGAACGAGGCTCTGTCCAAGCTGACAGATTGTTCTATCTCAACCGAATTTTTCATGCAAGATACCAGTACTTTTTAGAGAAAAGAATGAGAAATTCGTTTTAAGATAGAAAAATCTGTCACCTTGGGTGAACTGTTTTGGCGGGAACTCGGCAAATTGTCGCTTCCGCAAAAAAATCTGAACCTTCCATGAGATGTTTTTCCATCTTCTCCTCAAAATCATGCAAGAAACTTTTTATCTACATCTTAAGTGAGGTAACGACCTTATATTCATAAAGTTAAATTAAGATTGGCACAAACTGAAATGATCAATTTAGAATAGGTAAATGTCAAATTATTTGTCATTGTTGTGCCCCGAAGTAACACAAGAAATAAAAAAAATTCTAGTGTTTGTGCTTGTGTGCTTTTGCGTTCAGCTTTGTCAAGTAGGCCTAGTGGGTGCATTTAAGTTAATTAACCGAGATAACTTGCATGGGTTTGTTAGTATGAGAACCTCCAGCCTGGGATAGTGTAAAAAAGTTAAATATGCATATCAGGAATCGCCACACTCACATAACACAGCCTCCCAACGCAGCGAAAAAGGAGAGAGGAAAAGAGATAATGTATTTTATAAGTATGTCAAATAGGCCTACAAATAAGACATCACAAACAAGATAGGCTAACCCGTGGGGTTACCGCATAGGAACAGTCGGTGGCAAAACAATATGCCACTGGTGGTTTATACCAGGTTCTATGGTGAACCTACCTCACACTTGCCCCCAACAGGTTTTCATATCAACAAACAAGTACAAGTTGTCTTGGTGAAATAACTCCAACCCACTCATCAGCTCAACAACAAAGAATGCACACAAACATATAAAGCAGAAGAAGCTGTAAAATTGGTGCAATGTGCCCCCCCCCCCCCCCCCCCCCCCCCCCTCGCCCCCAGTGGCAATCAGTCTATATTGTTAAAACTGCACAAGCACGTGATTTTCCTGACTTGTCAGGAATCTGATTATTTGAAAAATTATAGTGTAGGTTCATGCATACTTTCACTCGGCTACTCGCCGTGAAATCATGAGAAAAGATGGCTGACCCTACATTGGATACAGATAGTGAAGATGAAATTCCCGCTGGTTGGGAAGAAAGGGTTACTTTGGACGGAGACGTTTACTACGCAAAGTAACAATTATTATTTTCAATTTGATAAAATACTCATATGTGTTTGCCATGCAAACAGATGTTCAATAATTGATATTGAAATATGTTTTCGCGACATTGTTTTCATGAGAAAAGCTATTTCGGTTACGTTAGATATTTCGGACAAATTGAAGGTTTTTAAGTCTGGGTGCGACAAAATTTTACTTAACTGATTTTAGTATTTAGAGAGATGTTTTTTAATTTTATTTTTGCTAAATTAAGAATAAAGCAAGTTGTTTCTAGATGATATTTACATTTTTTAATGACAGTTCATTAAAATAGACCTGATCATTGTAATAAGATAGCTATTCTTACAAAAAAGAAACTGTGTTAACAGAATAATATGTGTCTACAGCCAATGATATATTTAACGTTTTCATACAGTCACAGTACTCAGACTACACAGTGGGAACATCCAAGCACAGGGAAAAGAAAATCTGCAAAAGGAGGTAGGTACGACTAATAAAGATCATTCATAGGAATGCAAACAGAGAAAGGTATGACTGTTAAAGATCATTAAAAGTAAATTACACTTAGAAATATATGACTATTAAATATCATTAAAAGTAATGCTAACTGAGAAAAGTATGACTATTTAAGATAATTTAACCCTTTCCTCCACATACACACCTTAAGTATAGCATGGGCGAAAAGTGTTTATCCAGATCAGGATTTGCACTATTTGCTTTTTGATTTATTAGGTTATTTTTTACCAAAAAGTGACCAGTGCAGATCCTGATCAGATGGCACGGATGGATCTACACTGTTCTCACACGCGTAAAAATGTGTATATATGGAGGAAAGGGTTAAAGTTACGGAGACACTAAAAGGTATGACTATTAAAGATATTTAAAAGTAATACACATAGTGAAATGTAGCACTTAAAACCCCTTACATTCCATCATTGCACACACCAATTATTACAAAACCATTATGTTTTTTTCATTTGGATAAAGAAATCTTTCTATGAGTGACTGTACAAAAATCATTGTACAATTGATATAAGTTAATTAATAGAGTTATTTCTGATAAAGATGTAAACAGTGTTTTTCCAGATTTGGATCTACACTGGTCACCAGTGTGATAAAAGGTATATCTATAGTGTAAAGGGTTTTACTGTAATAACTGTTTAACCCATGGTTGGGCGGTAAATACCACCCCCGGTATTTACCAGTGGTATTTACCGGTATTTACCGCCCTGGAAAATACTCCCCAAAGTGGCAAATACTGGAAAATACTGGCAAATACTACAAAGATGAGTTTTTTGCCTTAAAGTTACTGCAGAAATCTTAACTTAGTTGACTGTTATTAATGTTTTATCATAATAATAATTTAATTAGATATTTTAATTAAATTTCATATCATAAATCATAAAGAACTGTCTTTTTTTTTTACTTAGAACCTAACAATACAGCAGGTGAGAAATTAATGCTGGTCCACCTGTGCACCTGGCCATTGACACTTAACAAGCAAGGCCATAAGGTCTAGACTATTAAAACAACATGTTTCATACAAGGGGCTGTAATAGCCAGGGGTAACACAGGCAACAGTGTCATAAATAACATATACAAATTGTCTAGGTGCAAGTAAATGATTGTGTAATGGTTTGACTCCAGAAAGCTGCCAAACTGGTGTTCTGTTAAAGATACTTTAAGGGGAAAGTAGAGATTGCCTGGTAGACAGAGACTTCTTTGTATCTAACCTTATGTGTTATTGTATTCATGTATATTTATTGTAAGTTGTGTACATAACTTGTTTATAATTAAAATTAACCCTCTAAAAAGCTGACTCCATAATTATTGTTAATAATTAAAAATTGAAGTTATCCACATGCTGACTATAAGGGATACATTGTATTGTATAAATTCCATGGGTGGTCAATTCAGATGGCCACTTTTTCAGTACTTAAATATTTTATTTATTATGGATAAAGTGATAAAAGTGTTAAACTTAAGTATAAATATAATGGCAATTGATGGGTAAACTTAAAATTATCTATATGAATGATGATAATAGGTAATAAAGTATAAATTCCAGACTGGTCAATTCAATCGACCAGTAGTTGCCAGTATTTGCCGGTAAATACCGGTAAATACCGCCGGCATGGAAAATACTCATATTTGCCGGCATTTTGCCAACCCTGGTTTAACCCTTTTCTTCATAGACACACCTTTTTAGCATTGGCGAACAGTGTAGATCTGCAGATGTGCTGGCTGATCAGGATCTGCACTGTTTGCTTTTTGATTCGTTAGGTTATTTCTGATCTACACTGGTCGCCTATGCGTAAAAATGCATATTTATGGAGGAAAGGGTTAAGACAAAGAGTTTACTGATTTCAGACTGCATGATCAGTGGTTCTTGCACAGTCAGAGATACCAATATATGTTTTAAAAATTGTATTTTAGATTTGCCTTATGGCTGGGAACGAAAGATTAAGGAAGATGGAGTGGTATTTTATGTAGAGTAAGTACTCATCACAGTTTAATGGGTCATATTCTTTACCTTTCACATTAAGGCACATCTGAGCATATAAAAGCATACTTGTTGGTGCATTTTAGTTAAAAAACCGAGGCAACTTGTACGGGTTTGTTCTTATCATAAGAACCTGAAGGGGATATTGTTTATCAGCGGAACCTGATTTAAACCCCCAGTGGCAATCAGCCTAAACTGTACATTAACAAGTATCTTGTCTCATATGATAACTGCCGCATCCCAGTAACAGAGTAAAGGGTCATGTTGTTAATGTGATATGCAGCATTAATTAATGTGAGTTCTAAAATACATAATACATTGTATTTCATGTCAAGTTATAATCATCCAAACAAGGGTAATTAATGCTTGGCTTAAATTCTTGAGCAAATATTTATTACAGCCATGTAAATCATAAGACAACATACACAGATCCCAGACTGGCTTTTGCTGAAACAGAAAACAGCAGGAAAGAATTCAAACAGAAGTTTGATGGTAACAGCACAGCTCTGCAGATCCTGAATGGCCGAGATCTCACTGGAAAATATGTGGTAGTCACTGGTGGCAATAGTGGTATAGGTATACCAAAATATACTTATTATTAAGTAAAAGGTTGATAAACTCTATAACTTTGAAATAGATGAAAATGAAGTTTAAAAAGTCTCCGAACACAAGAAATATTAAAGTTTTGCAGGCTTGGTTTGATTGAGCCACTTCATGGGCAGAAATAGAAATTAATATTACTGTGCACGCTCAGATTTGAGCACAACTCAATATGAAGAAAGAATTAGTTGTATTTTACCGGGGTAACTTTGATTTTTTTTTTCATTTTCTACATGATTTCTCATTTGGGGTGTGCCATGAGAAAAGTTGTCTTCTGAAAATAGAAAATTTGATTCAGTTATGCAATTTTAATTACAAGTTAAGCTGCAGATCTTTGCATTTGAGACAATCCATATTGCATCAGGTTAAACACTTCAAAACAGTTATCTCTCTTGGCCTGGCAACTAATGAAGTTAATGTCAAATTTCACATTTACTCCATGTTTTATGGATTTATTAAATGGGCAACAAGTGTAAAACCAGATCAGGACTGGATGTTATAAAGCTGAGTTTGGAAACCAGTCTCAAATCTCAAGCATCTGATTGGCTGAAATGGTGACCAGTCGCCATTTCAGCCAATAAGATGCTTGATATTTGAGACTGGTTTCCATGCTCAGTTTTATAACCTTGGGCACTGCTTGTCAGGATCTACACTGTTCATTTTTTTATTCATAAAGGTATTTTAGACAAAGAAGCAAACAGTGTAGATCCAGATTAGACGGCACAGATGTCATCTAGATCTGCACATGTCTCTCATGCGTTAAAAGCAATATCATTGCACAGGGCTTTTTCAGTGACTTTTGGGGAAAAAGGCCCCTGACCAAATTGGTAATTTTTTATGCGGTTAAATAGTCAAATTTGATGAAAAAAGTATTGACAAATCAAACCAATTGGGTAATTTAAACACTTATTATTCTGCTTTACACATAACTCATCTTGCTATACTGTGAAAGTATTACAGAGCTCTTGAGGTTTGTAGTTTTCAAAGATCACCTATCAAAAATAAACATATGATTCACGTTAATTAAAAAAAGTCTTTTATTATATGTTTCTATTTTTTCTTGATATTGGGAATTTTTTTCTTGAAATTGGGAAAAATGGTCACTATTTGGCATTGGGAATGGGACCCATATTTGGCCCCTGGAGACCAGCTGAAAAAGCCCTGTTGCAGTATTCTCACGCATTAAAAGTAATATATATATAAGTTAAAATTTATACAAATTATCTCTAATTACTCATTAAATTTACACTCTTTTGACATTTTAACATTTTGGAAAACCCTATGTCATTGGGTGTCCTTGCATCAACTTTCACTTTTTCTCTGTAACTTTTTAGGTAGAGCTTTGAAACTTAATAAAGTAGTCTGACAACACAATAGCATGACCACAGGGATCAAAAGTGTTTGAACATAATACTATATATAAATGTAGAGGTATATATGATATAAACACTTAATCCCTGTGATCAGGACAAGTTTCATAACTCCTGGATGTATTTCATCATAGTTATGCCCTCTTTTCACTTAAAATTTAAGATTAAAAGATTCAACATCTCTTGTTTATTATAGAAACCTAAGCCTAATGCTTCAAATGAGTTTTTGCCAATTTGCCAATTTTTGTTACCACATTAGAGGCTATAGTTCCAGATTTTTTTATTCATTAGAATATTTCTGACAAAGAAGTGAACAATGCAGATCCTGATCAGATGGCAATGATGTACCAGCTTATCTAGGTTTACACTGTTTGCACACATAATAAAACCTGAGTAATGAGTAAATTAGCCATAATTAAGCAAAAATCTTAAATGGCTCAGATGTCATTGTGTTAGATAGATCACAACTGGTTTAAGTCACCACAAGGATTTGTTAAAAGAGCATGGTATTTGAAACAAACACTCTTTTAAATCCCTGCAAATTTATTGATGGGAATATAGAACATGCAGTTTTTTATGTCCCTGTACATGTATGATTTTAGGGCACACAAGGTTTACCTTTGTTATGCCCCCTTTAAAGAAGCAGAAAATATTGCTCTGCACATGTCTGTTGGTCAGTCAGTCCGTCCATAACCACCATGTCCAATCAATAACTAGATCATTCTTTCACCTATGGTTTTCAAATTTGGTAGGGAGGTTTGTCATCACCAGTAGAGGACCCTATTGATTTTCAGGTCAGGAGGTCAAAAGTCAAGGTCATAATAACATTCACTGAAAAGTCTTGGCATTTTATTTCCAGTTCCCTGGAAACTTCACCAAATTTCCTAACCCAAATGACCTGTTTAAGACAAGTCCCTACTTAGCTTTTTCCAGTTTCCTGGAAACTTCACTATTTTCTAACCCAATGATTTATTCAAGAAAAGTCCAGGCTTAGTTTTTTCCAGTTCCCTGAAAACTTCACCAAATTTCCTAACCCGATGACCTGTTTCAGGAAAACGTTGGCTTAGTTTTTTTTCCAGTCTCTAGGGGGCTTCATTGTCTCTCAAAGACCTTTCTCATTCACACTTTTTTTCGTTTTCATAGTGTTTAAAATGAAGACACTTCAATAAACAGGTTCATTTTATCATTACTTGCTAATAAAGCTAACTGCGTGAATATAAAATTTTATATTATTTGCTAAGTAACTATTTAAAGAAGAAAAATGCAAGTTTCTTTAACAGCTTTCGCTAAATATTCGAATCCAAATTTCAGCAAATGAACTTAACTTCCCGTTCAAGATTCTGTTAATGGCTGTTTTGTATACATGTTATTCCTGGATCAGACTGAACTGGGGCTCCAAAAGTATTTATTAAAATAAGCATTTTGAAGTTTTAGTGAACTATTTTCAGAAAATGATTTAATAACAGGTTATAATAATTTTATTCTGAATAATGTTTTTTAGAGAAAAATGTATAATTGGTAATTCTGTATATTATCTTTTCAAAAATCATGTTAACCATATTTTTGCTGCTGAATTATGGTATCATGGTACATGTTTGGGCCATTAAAAAATCAAATAATTTTTTTCTGTATTCTGCAAACTAAAGGATTTTTTACTAGTTAGGAATCCAGTAAACATATGTTTGCATTGCTATTGGAACCATCCCACC
The DNA here is from genome assembly GCA_038501625.1 of Corbicula japonica. Classification (NCBI taxonomy): domain Eukaryota; kingdom Metazoa; phylum Mollusca; class Bivalvia; order Venerida; family Cyrenidae; genus Corbicula; species Corbicula japonica. The sequence continues at coordinate 210,240 of JAZAYU010000034.1, read as the reverse complement.
CCTCCCTCCACCACTCCAACCCAAACTGAAGCTCTGCTATTATGGTTTGATGGTCATTGCATTGGTCCATCTTTCTGTCATCCACATTGTTACCACACAACATATACATTGTTATGCCCCAACAAAGTGGGAGGCATATAGAGTTTCACTCTTCGTCCATCAATCCATCCTTATGTCCCCCAAATCTTGTGGCATCAACTCCCCCTAAACTTTCAGGTGGATTTCTTTCAAACTTGCACAGATGATAAAGCAGTATGTGTAGATGATCGAAAAGAAAGAATTTTTCCTGCCACCATTTTAACCAGAGTTATGGCCCATTGTTAATATAAATGTTGTAGTGGTTGGGGGGGGGGGGGGGGAGAACAACTTAATGATGAAGATTTGTTGTCTTGACTTGTATTCTTCAAGTTGGTATTGCTGGTTCTAAGCACAAAAGATTTATTTACATGTACAGAAATGTTTTGCAACAGTTATACAATGGTATTTTTCCTCGGGAGCTTTGAGGTGGCTTTCTTGTGAATGTTGTGACGAAGATATGTTAAACATACCATTTTTATTTATTCAAGTCCACTTGGTTTTTTAACCTTTTGCAAATGAAAGAAACAAAAAATTAGCTTGTAAGTTTTTTTAAATATGCCCCTACAAAGTGGGAGGCATATACAGTTGCACTCATCCATACGTCCCTACGTCCTCCAAATCTTGTGGCATCAATTCTCATAAACTACTGGGATTTCTTTCAAACTTGGATGATCAAGTAGGATGTGCAGATGATTGTTAAGAAAAGATTTTTTCCTGCAACCATTTTAGCAGAGTGATGGCCCTTTGTTAACATTTTTTGGTGTGATGAAAATCTATAAAGTTATTCTGTAATTGTTTAAGTCTGTTGCAACTCAAATTAGTTTGGAAAAAAATGCAATAACTATCATGTTCTTATTGCTAACTAAATTACAAATATATCATAAAACTATATGGTATTCAAGTAGTCACTAAATAACAACTACATTGTCACCCCTTTGAACAAGAAAATGCAACCTCTAGGGATTGCTTTATTTGTCTATTAAAAAAACTTAACATGAGTTATAACTGCCATTTCTTAATATTTCTTCATCCTACTTTAAATTTTTATTGCTTATATAATGATGTAGCCAAAATCAGTTGGTCAAGGTCATATTTGAATTATGCCCCTTTATGTAGTCAGTTTTTGTCACAAAAACACTTAACATTGACTCCAACATTGCAATTTCTTAATATTTTTTTTTATTAAACTTTTTAAATTATAATGTTCTATTTAAAACCCAATTTTTGTGTTCATTAAAATAGCCAATTTTTTTCTAAACCAGGTGCATAGGAGCAGGGGCCGCAGGAGCCACAGCTGCGGCCCCAATCTTTTGGATAGTGGCGGCCCTGGTGGCCAAGATTTCAAAAACAGGTTCTTTGGCGCTTATGCAATGCCAAGAACAGTAAAATCATGCCGTAAGATCGTCGTTATTACTTGAAAATTGTTATCGGCTTAGCAAATACACAGTCAAGTGTCAACGTTAAGGAAATGATGATGTGTTGAGGTATTGCCTCAGGGTGTTAAACCAACTGTTGAGTAAGGAGCTAATCCCAGTTATATGTATCGAAATAAGTAGCGCGATACAATGTCATATTCCAAGACCAAAGTTAAAAAAAGCGCTCCAAATTGTATAATATTTCATTTCATAAAATTAACATCATTTTTAAGGAATATTTTGTAAATATGGATATAACACTATTACTGGTGCATCTTTTGTTATCCTATCTTTGGACAATAATTACTTTTACATATTAAGATCTATATATTACTGAAAGAATAGACGTCTAATTTACGAACCGTGATCTTATTGTTGTATGCAGTATTTCAGTACTCGAATGTGATGATTTAAACATTTTATGTACAAAAATGACTACATATAATATTGTTTTATAAAATAAGAAACTTATTATATCGACACATCAATGAAAATAATTTGCAGCCAAAATCATCTCTTCCGCAGCCCCAGTGTTCAAATCACTTCTACACGCCTGTAAACTTATTTAACAATGTATAGTTAAAACTGGTGGCACTGCTAACTGCCTTGAAAAAACACAACAGAATTTGTTAGCTATGCTTGTCACAGTGCTGAAAACACCATTTCACAGATATGTTTTCTTGGGAAAAGGGATGGGTATGTGAGATATTGATGCTTTTTCCATACATACAGTTACTGACCTTCTGTGCACTATTCTAGACTGTACTGTACAGTGTGGTATGCTGCACTCAGTGACACACAGTCATAATACTAGAAAAATTGTTGGATTGAATATTATCCCTTTACTCCATATGTATGGGTTTTATTGCATGTGCAGTGTAGATCCAGAGCTGCCATCACATCCTTGACTGGTCTCCTTTTCAGCAAATCAGATGCCCAAGGTTATAAAACTAAGCATGGAAACCAGTCTCAAATCTCAAGCATCAGATTAGCCAATCAGATGCTTGAGATTTGAGACTGGTTTCCAATCTCAGCTTTATAACCTTGGGACCAGATGCTTGAGATTTGTTACTGGTCTCCAATCTCAGTTTTACTGAGGCCCATATCTTTGGCCCTGATTTTAGATATTAAATGTTGAAAGAAATAAAATCTTAAAAAAGATACTGCCGTTTTGCTATCAATTCTGGGTATATGGGAAGAGAACATGAATATCAGGAAGTTGATTCAAGGTTAGACCAGCAAACAACTACTGCATGGGAAAAAACAACAAAAAACACTAGATGATATGATTTTACTTAGGAATTTTGTACACTAAGTTGTTTTTGAAAAATATCTAGCTATAAGACATCTTTAATTCTTGGTGGTATAATTGCTGAGAAAGTGTGTGTGTATGTAGTTATATTTATCGTCGCTACCGAAAGCTCATATGAGCTACGCCTCCAGAAGAGTGTAAGTCATTTTTTAAGTTTTTGGAGGGTAGTGCAAGATACAGAGGACTCTCCAATTCCAGAATCGTCCCTGGTTCTTTTAAGTGCCCGGTGTATAGCACCACTACACTGGACCTCGGTTTAACGTCTCTTCCGAAAGCCTGTTTGTAATTTTAGTTGGAGTAGTGGGGGATCGAACCAGCGATCCCAGGACTCAGAGGCAGGCGCACTAACCACTGAGCTAATTATCTGCTCTAACTGAGAAAGTCTACAGGGTTGAAGGTTATAAAGCTGAGATTGGAAACCAGTCTCAAATCTCAAGCATCTGATTGGCTGAAATGGTGACAGGTGCTTGAGATTTGAGACTGGTTTCCAGGCTCAGTTTTATAACCTTAGGCACAGGATATTTCATTGCTGTCTGTTAAATTATTTATTTCCATTGAAACAGAGGTTAGTTGAAATGTAAAAGAATATTTTGTTTGGAATTAATTTTGTGGATTGTGAAACGACAAGAACAGAATGAGCTGATTAAACCGTTTAATCGATAAATACGCCTTTTATTACTTGGGTGAACAGTGTAGACCCAGATTAGCCTGCACATCAGTGTCATCTGATCAGGATCTGCAATATTTGCTTTTTGAGTCATTAGGTTATTTCTGACCAAGAAGAGAATAGTGTAGATCCTGATCAGATGGATGTGCCAGCTGATCTGGATATTCACTATTTGCCTATGCAATAAAACTGTTTCTATGGAGTAAAGGGTTAAGGGCTTAGCATAAAACTATTCTGTCTCCTTTATAATTCTATATAGGATAGAAAGATTTTTCACATTTGGCCCTCAAAGTATTCATGGGGTATTTTGTAATTGTGGATCTATTTAATCACAAAATGTATGAAAATCCAACACAAAATCAGTTACTTGGCATTTTCTATCTTACAATTTTATAGGTTTTGAGACTGTACGTTCACTTGTGTTCCATGGTGCTCATGTTGTGATGGCATGTAGAAATATGGAGACGGCACAGCAGTGTAAAGACAAGATACTGTTAGAGCGGCCGAAAGCTAAAGTGGAAGTGATGAAGCTTGATCTTGCCTCGTTGAAGAGTGTACAAGACTTTGCTGATCAATATAAACAACACAACTGGTTGGTAGAATTATCTTAACCCTTTCCTTCATAGACACACTTTTATTGCGTGGGCAAACAGTGTAGATCCAGATCAGCCGGCACATCCGTGCCATCTGATCAGGATCTGCACTGTTCGCTTTTAGATTTGTTAGGTTATCTCTGACTAAAATGTGACCAGTGCAGATCTTGATCAGATGGCATAAATGTGCTGGCTGATCTGAATCTACACTGGTTGCACATGCTAAAAAATGCCAATATATGGAGGAAAGGGTACCTCATGCCTGCCTTTATATGGATCTGAATAGACTTTTTAAAAAATCTTGTTTTTCTAAATCTGTTCAAGATCTACACAGTTTGCCTTTTGATTCATTAGGTTATTCATTTCCAAAAAGGTACCAGAGTAGATCCAGATCAGACAGCATGAATGATCCAGCATGTATGGATGTACACTGGTTGCACACGCTACAAAACACGTATATCATAAATGGTTCAAAAAGTGACACATTTACCCACTTACTCCATTGGGTATGGCTGTTATCCATGGTGAATGGTCTAGATCCAGATCTGCCAACAGTGCCTTCTGATCAGAATCTACACTGTCTTTTTGATTTATAAGGTAATTTTGATCAAGAAGCAACTAGTTTAGACCCTGATGTGCTGGCAAATCTGGAGATACATTGATCACAATAGAGATAAAACCCGTATATATGGAGTAATGGGTAAACCAGTCTTTGGAAAAGACTTATAATGTGGAATATATTATTACACTGCCAAGAAATTTGCTTGAATTTGATTGGATAATTTGCCTGCGGCTCGGGTAATATGACACCCAGACCGGCAATATAATCACACATTCCTTGTCAAGAAACCAAATAACTATATAATATCAAGTCATATAGCTAAATGTTTTGACCAATTGACCATTATGGACCTGGATCTGCAATGTTCACACATAGGATATAAGTTATACCCAGGAGTCAAGGGGTCATAACACAGAATTAAGGAGCAGTCCTGTCTAATCAAATCTTATTACCGTATATAGGGTATTTTCCGTGGCCATAAATTACTGCGTTTTGACCACATAAAAGGATGCACAAAATTATGAGTTTTTTATTTCTGCATTTTCAGTTCCCTTGAACGATAAATTTCTGTGGTTCATGTTGGAAAGGTGTCAACGAATTAAAAAAGATTTTATAGTCATTTCTGTCTTAAATGTATTCCATGGTAATATTTTTTTCTAATTGAATTTTCCATAGGCATTGTTTATCTTGAGTTTCCAAAAAATACAACAAATTATTTTTCAATAGATAACAACTCTCAAACAATGTTTCAGTTGAATATTGGAGTAATGTTTCAGCAAATGTCTTGTCGACAATTACAATGAATGGTAATTGTTCTTAATTATTTTATACCGTCTGGAATGTAAAACAGAATAACTTGGACTTCGATGATTTTAGTTTGAAAATGAGTTAATTATTTACAATTTAAATGTTTGCGGGATTTTTTTTTCTGGAAATATTTCTGTGATTTCATCCAAAGACCACAGAAATGCAGAAATATTGCACCTGCGGAAAATACCCACTATATAGTTTGCCATTAAGCAGAGGAGGTTACTTCAGTGCAACACATTATATGTTTGTGTTCACATGTGAAATCATGATTTAAGGATTCACACAGCTATAATATTTTTTATGTACCCAAGTTTTTTTTCTTTTCGAGTAGGCTCAAAATGCTAACTTTCTTTATAACTTTAGTGGGAATGGCTGGATAAAAAAAAAAGTTGTTATACTTTTTGGCATAACTGTTATTTTTCATTCTTACATTGACATTTTGTGTATCTGAACAAGCAAAAAAAAGTTTATTATCTTAGTATTACAAAATACTTATAATTTCTTTTAGAGACGCTGTCATTTTATATGATACAAAGACAAAAATATTTGTGTGCTCTAAAAAAACTATGGAACTTTCTGGAATATGATATAATCCCCATCTGACATATATGATACCATTTACTTTTCCAAGGTTGTCCATTCATGCCATATAGTAGTTAGTGATCTCCATTTTTTCAAAAATGTGTCATCTGACCAAGAGTTGAACAGTGTATATGAACTGAATCTACACTGTACATGTGATTAAATCATATATATGGAGAAAAGGATTGATGTTTTGTGATTTACAAGGTTTCCTGAGTGAAATAAAAATTATAATACACAGTTTTGAAACAGTTATCAATAGTATCTGCACTGTTCATTTCCCAATGCTTCCTAAGGAACTTTTCATATTGGAAAGTTTGGAAAATGTATTCTAGTTCAAGATTATGATGTCATGATGTATCATGCTTGATAAAAAAACATTTTTCGTTAGATGTTTCTGTCAAAATGTTCAGTATAAAAAGGATAACATAAACAGAATGTTAGTTTTTAACTGGTGAAAGATAAAATGATATTTTACTTGTGAACTACAAAATAAGGTATTTTCATTTGAGGTTAAGCCACCCATGGAAATAGAATTCTGAATCTCACTTATGTTTGTGAATATGTGCACATGTGCATCACTGCCTGAAAATGATTCTGAAACATCAACCTTTTACTCCATTTAAAGTTGGATTTATAGATTTATAGGTTAAGCCACCCATGGAAATAGAATTCTGAATCTCACTTATGTTTGTGAATATGTGCACATGTGCGTCACTGCCTGAAAATGATTCTGAAACATCAACCTTTTACTCCATTTAAAGTTGGATTTATAGATTTATAGGTTAAGCCACCCATGGAAATAGAATTTTGAATCTCTCTTATGTTTGTGAATATGCGCACATGTGTGTCACTGTCTGAAAATGATTCAAAAACATTTAATACTCCATTTAAAGTTGGATTTATAGATTTATAGGTTTTATCACATGTGAGACCAGTATAGATCCAGATCAGCCATGCGGTTTGATCTGGATATGCAAAGTTTACTTCCTGGTAAAAAATATCCTCATAAATCTAAAAGCAATCTATGTAACTCCTGATCTAATGGCATAGATGTGCTGGCTGATCTGGATCTACACAGTTCATCCTTAGGATAACAGCCAGACTGTGGAGTAAAGGGTTACCAGGTAAATCGATGTTTACAATACAAGATAGATGCAGGTTCTTGTGTTTTCAGTGGTACCTGTGCGCTTGGGATAATCATTTTTCTTTAAATATCATTATACTTTTTCAGGCCCTTGCACTACCTGATACTAAATGCAGCAGTGTTTGGACTACCATATACACAGACAGAAGATGGTTTAGAAATGACGTTCCAGGTCAACCATTTGTCACATTTCTACCTGACTAAACTGCTGTGGACTGTGCTGATGAACTCTGCTCGGGCTAAAGTCATTGTAGTGTCTTCAGAGTCTCATAGGTAGTTATATGCCCAAGGTTATAAAACTGAGCAGGGAAACCTGTCTAAAATCTCATGCATCTGATTGGCTGAAATTGCGACTGGTCGCCATTTCAGCCAATCAGATGCTTGAGATTTGAGACTGGTTTCCATACTCAGTTCTATAACCTTCAGCTATAGTATCTCTTTAGTAAATTAATCTGTGGAATATGGGTTATATCTAATGGGCAAGCTGTGTAGATCTAAATCAGCCTGCACATCTCTATAGTCTGATCAAGATCTACACTGGTCACTTGTAGTATCCGACAAGACCATAGCAACACTTTGTACTCTGAAGACCAACTTGTCGATTGTGACTGTGTATTCACAACTGAACAGATTTAAATATACTGACTTGTCGCCATTTCAGCCAATCAGATGCTTGAGATTTGAGACTGATCTCCAGATTTAGTTTTATGATCTTGGGCAAAGGTCTACACTGGTGGTATAGGCCATTAGCCCCAATTTGGAATTGGTGCATCACTTTTATTTTCAAGATCATGATTAAAGCTGCATATTCAGGGTAGAATACTAAAATATCACGGATGTGTTATTGGATAATATTTATTGTATTACTGTGTTATGCCCATAAATACCAGACCATGAGCAATTTGAGCAGAAATTTTGGACTATTAATTAAATTTAAGGACCATTTTTGAGTGGATTTAATTGCAATAGTTAAGCTTTAACAACTTTATACATTCCACTGTGTAAGAATATTGAATCCCTTCGACTTTGTTAATTGGTCTTCTACAGTTTAATATTGTTAATTGTGATATTTGTAAACATGTAATGTTTCTGTTCTGATACGTGACCAGGCACATTTAACCCTTTCCTCTATATATTATGCATTTTTACGCATGTGCGACCAGTGTAGATCCAGATCAGTTGGCACATTCAGCTCAGATGGCACTAATGTGCTGGCTGATCTGGATCTAAACTGTTTGCCCTTGCAATAAAGGTGTATCTATGGAAGAAAGGGTTAATGACTATATAAAAAACACCATATTTGAGAGAATTGTTCATATATTTGGAGCAGGTGGTAGGATGATGATTTCATAAAAAAAATCTAGGTAACTTTAACTGGAATATTTTTTTTATTGTCGTACCTTCCTATTTTTCAATGACAGCAGTATTTTTCCATTGTGTTTTGGAACACTGCGGAACTGTCAGTACTTTTTTTTTTTATCTCGGAAAGGTATGTCAGACAGCACCAATGTCCCAGATGATCTAGATATACCCTGATCAAGGAAGAGTTAAATATTTTCATATTTTTATCATAAATGTTACACCTATAATTGTCTTTATCACCTTAACCTGTTCCTCCATAGATACACCTTTATTTCTAGGGCGAACAGTTTAGATCCAGATCAACTGGCACATGCGTTATTATGTTAGGTTATTTTTGACCAAAATGTGACCAGTGCAGATCCTGATCAGACAGCACGAATTTGCCGTCTGATCTGGATCTACACTGGTTGCATATGCGTAAAAATGCGTATATATCAAGGAAACGGTTAATGTCTACCAAAAACTGTCCTGCAAGAAATTTGTCCAAACACATTTTTTCTCCACCATGCTATTCTATAAACAAATACTGCAACCCAAAATTCCATGCTGTAACTAAATAAACAAGCTGGGCTCCAGAAAAACTTGACTTAATAACTACCAGTTTATAACTGTCTGATCAGAAGGCACTGAATAATCTAGATCTACACTGGTTTCCAGTAGCATACATGGAATAAATACATGTAGTTAAAAAGCTATGATTATGAAAGGAACCAAATTATTAATTACTTTTTTGGTATACCAGAATTAGATATATTTTGTAATTTTATTTATTTAGTCATGAAGATTTTTCACAGAATTTACAGTACAGTATACTAGCTGTACATCAGTTTCATAAATACAGCTATTTCGTAAGTGAACGAAGCTTAGCCTTCTGACAATTTTACATCGTATACTTGTTTACTATCTTCCATTGTTGGTTGTACAACCTTAGACTTGTTTGTTTACCATGTGGTGTGCAAAACTCATGTTGATGACATTATTGCTGATTTTAGCATTAGTTATGCAACTTAAGTTTGTCACAGCAACAGGCCTGTTAAACATTTACATAAACGACATGCCATGTGAAAATGTGACATAGGGAAGTTTCTCCCTTTCCTCCGTATACATGCCTTTATAGCTTGGGTGAACAGTGTAGATCCAGATCAGCTGTCACGTTCCATCTGATCGTGATCTGCACTGTTTTGCTTTTTGATTTATCAGCTTATTTTGAACCAAAATAGGAACAGCGCAGGTCCTGATCAGACACCATGGATATGTGAGCTGATCTGTATCAAAACTGGTCGCACATGGGTTAAAATGCATAAATCTAAAGTAAAGGGTCATGTTACTGCATGTTAGGCAATTTCACTGAAAATGTATTTACTTGTATTATGCAGTCTAATTTTGTAAATAAATCACGTTTTCTTACGTTTATAGATAACTGACGGGGAGTGTGATTTGCTAGCTCATAGTTACATGACCTTATCGGCAAAATGATTTATCATAAATTTATGAGATTTAATTGTACATAACCGTAATAATTAGAATTTGTCAATGACAAAGAACAAACTGTGCCCAAGGTTATAAAACTGCGCATGGAAACCAGTCTCAAATCTCTGAAATGGCAACTAGTCGCCAATTCAGCCAATCAGCTGCTTGAAATTTGAGACAGGTTTCAAAATCTCAGTTTTATAATCTTCAGCACTGATGTCAGATGTTCAGTCTCAGTGCACTGGGAATCAGTGTCAGATAGTGGGCTATAAAAAATGAAATATTCATATCAGGAATTGCCACAACTAGAAACACAGACTCCCCATGCAGCCAAAAAAAGAGAGGAAATGTGAGCTTAATTTTATAAGAGAATAAATTTCAAAATTGACACCACAAGAACTCAACGATAAAGAGAACCATTTGGGTAACCACCTTATAACAGTCAGTGGCATAATAATTAGCACCTGAGACCAGTCCAAAATTTCAAGCATCTGATTGGCAGAAATGGAGACATGTTTCAAATTCAGCCAATCAGACTATTGAGTTTTGAGACAGGTCTCCAATCTCAATTATATAATCTGGACAGGGTGATAAAAAAAATTCCAAAGGTAAACTGATGCTAGATACATAACATGAATGCCATGATCAGCACCAATTAACAACTCATGTTAGTCTATCACACATATACCAGTTTGTTCACAGTGAAGATGCACTTTCATAGTGTACATGATCTGTCTGTGGAGGATGGTCTAGGATGGATGGAAAGTCTAGGTTCTAGGAAACTTTTTATGCCCCCGAAGGGAGGCATATAGTAATCGGACCGTCTGTCCGTCCGAAATAATCTTGTCCTCACTTCTTCTCCAAAACCGCTTGAGGGATTTATTTGAAACTGCACAGGAGTGTTTGTCACCAAGCCTAGTTGTGCATATCGTCAAGTATTTCTGCTCGGATTATTTTTGGCTGAGTTATGGCCCTTTTTAGCAAAATCTTGTCCTCGCTTCTTCTCTAAAACCACTTGAGGGATTTCATTCAAACTTCACAGGAGTGTTTGTCACCAAGCCTAGTTGTGCATATCCTAAGGAATTTCTGATCGGATTATTTTTGGCAGAGTTATGGGCCTTTTTACCTAACCCTAACCCTAAACCCTAACCCTAAGGTAAATTTTATTAACGCAATAGAGGTTACATTTTTTGTCCGATTGTCATGAAATTTGGTATGAATATTGATATTGATGAATTCTACGCAAATTATTAAAATCATGTTGTTAAATTCACCAGGGGCCCCGCCCTGGGGATTTTTATTTTTTTCTTTCAAATTCTGTTTTTAACCTTTGATTTTCTAGTTATTAACCAGATTTTGACACAACCTTAATACCATCTTAAAATTCAATCTTTCCTGAACAATTTATTCACTGGTTGTTCAGGGATAAAATTTGAAACAAAAATTTTAGTAGCAGGGTGAAAATTTCAAGTGCCAAAATCCAATATTTCTACCTGTCTTCAGCTATATTTAGGTATGATGTTTACCAGTAGTATTATTGGTACAGTTGCTGGACAATGACCTGATGAACTTTGCTGCTTAGATCTGTGTTATGCAATATTAAGAACTTTGCTCTGGAAGATTTTATAGGGTAAATTTTGTCATTTTATGGATAGTGACAAATAAACTTTCTTCCTTTATAGCACTTTGAAAATCAGGCTTTTCTGAATATGTTATTCACTGTTTTTTAAGTAAAACAACAACAAGAACAACAACAACAAATTTGTAGCACATTCTCAAAATGTTAAGACTAAATTTAAGAGAACCTTAGATGTATACAGTGTATGTACACAAACTGGCAAGTTAAGGCCACACTTCTTAGCTCACCTGAGCTGGCTCAGGGTGAGCTATTAGGATCGATGAATGTCCGTTGTCCGTCCACACTTAGTTCGTTAACACTGTAGCGGTCACATTTTTGCTCCGATTGTCATGAAACTTGGTCAGGATGTTTGTCCCTGGGTCCAAAAACTAGGTAACTGTTACTAAAAATAGAATTTTATTGTTTACACTCTAGCAGTCACATTTTTGCTCTGATTGTCATGAAACTTGGTCAGGATGTTTGTCCCAATGATTTCTCAGACGAGTTTGAATATGGGTCATCTGGGTCCAAAAACTAGGTCACTGTTACTAAAAATAGAATTTTCTTGTTAACATTCTTGCGTTCACATTTTTGCTCTGATTGTCATGAAACTTGGTCAGGATGTTTGTCCCAATGATTTCTCGGACGAGTTTGAATATGGGTCATCTGGGTCCAAAAACTAGGTCACTGTTACCAAAAATAGAATTTTCTTGTTAACACTCTAAAGGTCACATTTTTGCTCTGATTGTCATGAAACTTGGTCAGGATGTTTGTCCCAATGATTTCTCTGACAAGTTTGAATATGGGTCATCTGGGTCCAAAAACTAGGTCACTGTTACTAAAAATAGAATTTTCTTGTTAACACTATAGCGGTCACATTTTTACTCTGATTGTCAGATTGTAAAGAAACTTTGTCAGGACATAATTATGTCCCAGTTATTAATTGGACGAGTTTGAATATGGGTAACCTGGGGTCAAAAACTAGGTCACTGTTACTAAAAATAGAAAAATCTTGTCCAGGCTGTAAATTTGTTATTTCTCATTGGATTTTGAAATAAATAAAATTAAATGTTTACCATGACAAGATGTAGTTTCGCGTACAATACCCATGCCTGTTGGTCCAAGGTCAAGGTCACTGTTACTAAAAATAAAATTTTCTTGTCTGGGCTGTTAATTCTTAATGAATGGAGTGATTTCAAAATAACTTTACATAAATGTTCACCATGACAAGGGGATGTGTTGCTTACAATACCCATGCCGGTAGGTCAAAGGTCAAGGTCACTGTTACCCATACATGCCATATTTCTGGAAAGCATTCCAGGGGATTTGGTTCAAAATTCCAGGGGATTCCGATATAATTCCAGGGGATTTTTTAACGCGGCTAAACAAGCGGAATTTACTAGAAACTAAACTAAGATGCAATATTAAATATATTTATCCTCATTTATTTAAACAATATTTTTATTATGTTTTTTTTTTTGTAACAGGGTGTCAGCACATAATAAAACTATATAAAACAAACACTATATGAACTGTCCGACAAACTCTGATGTGCATAGCACAGACTAACGTCAGTTAGAACAATTATTTAAGTTAATTAACATGGACTTGGATGTTATTAACTTGCTGCAGATGCTGAGTTCGAACGCTCAACATATGATCTCTGCAGTCAAACCAGACCAGGAGTCAGTCTGGATCTTTCTAAGTATGCTAAGGGGGTTTGTTTAGAAAAGTCTTTGTGTATTTACATTATAATTTCTATTTTCTGTTCAAAATCCCCATGAAAATTAAATATTGCTGCCCAAAGATTGTGTTCGAGCAATACTACTGAAGTCCATCTGGATCTGTCCTTGAATATATCAAATGTTGCAGCTTCAATGGCTATTATATTTTTATTCCAAGAATGCAAGAATCAGCTTGACTGGTCATTTCTTCCTACTTTGTAATTAAAAAAAAATTTGCAAACGTGCCAAAACGTTAATTGTTGGTCAAAAGACGAATAATTTGTATCCGACCAGTGTTACCAAAAATAGCATTTTCTTTTCCAAGCTGTAGATTTGTTGTTTCTTATTGGATTTTAAAATAACTTGGTGTAAATGTTCACCATAACGAGACGTTGGGTCACGTACAACACAACTTTGTTGTACTCAGGTGAGTGATAAAGGGCCATCATGGCCCTCTTGTTCATATTACCCAAATCATATGTAGTAAGGTCCATACCTCTAATAATCATTTTCTAGGATAATCTCCCCAATAATCTTAGAATTTTCTTTAAAAAATGCAATATTTAACTTTATTTTACTATATATTTACTACAGACTTGAAACATATGATCCTTTCATCTTTCACATTATATGCATACAGTATGCTTTGTCTTCCACAAGCATATTTTTCATTACATATGTTTATTTATTACATATGTATACCTATTCGATTTTAGGCTGCATTTCGGGGGCATATGTCAATTTCAAGTGACAGCTCTTGTTGTCAACACATTATCAGCTTTACCTACATGTTTGATAAGATAATTTTCCTTTCAGGAGTGCTGACCTTAACATGTGCAATCTTACTGAAGAGAAATTATCACCAAGCTCTAATAACTACTGGGACATGCGTGCATACAACTTATCTAAACTGTGCAATGTTTTGTTTTCGCTACATCTGAATAGTTTGTTATACAAATGTGGAGTCACGTCAGTATCACTGCACCCTGGAAATATGGTGTACACAAACCTTCAAAGAAACTGGTGGCTCTATAGAATGCTGTTCTATCTGGCAAGACCTTTCACAAAATCATTGGTAAGTTGACGACACTGTGATGTCCTAAACTTATGGAGACTTAGATTACTGTGAACTTTTATCGATGACATAGTTTAAAATCCTTTATTATGTTGCGGTAGTCTATAGCTGTTATCCCATTTCGAACAGTGTAGATCCAGATCAGCCGGCACATTGGGTTATTGCTAATCAATTAGCAAATGAGCAATTGCTAATCAAGTAGATATTTCATGAACGAAAACAGTTTAGATCCAGATCAGTCAGCACTTTTTGCTATCTGTTCAGGATCAAAACTGTTAGCATTTATATTCTGCAGGTTATTTCTGACCAATCAGTGAACAGTATAGATCCAGATCATATGACATGATTGTGCTGGCTGATGGGAATCTGTAATGTAATAAAAGGTATATTATATAGAGTAGTGTTGCCAGTTGATTCATTCTTCTTAGGGCTATTTTGCAGAAATCAGTCAAATGAATAGCACACAGTGGGTGCACTTGCTGGTGCAAGCTTACACTGTGCCCAAGGTTATAAAACTGAGCATGGAAACCAGTCTCAAATCTCAAGCATCCGATTGGTCGCCATTTCAGCCAATCAGATGCTTGAGATTTGAGACTGGTTTCCAAACTCAGTTTTATAACCTTCAGCACTGGTTGCAAATGTTACGTAAGCCAAGCATAGCACTTAACCCTTTAGTCTGAGGATAGGACTTTTATTCCTAGTGGGACCACTGTAGATTCAAATCAGCTTGCACATCCATGCAGTCTGATCAGGATCTAAACTTCTTTTAGACTTATTACATTATGTCTGACTATCAAGCGAATAGTTGAGATGCTGATCAGTTTAGATTGCATGATTGTGCCCGGTGATCTGGATCACCCATGGGATATAAGCCATATCCAATTCAATGAAAAGGGCTGGCAAACTAAATTGTTTAATTGCTCTGCTCTTGTATACTGAACATAAGAAGCAGCTTGTGGCAAGCTATCATATTTCCAAAAATGAAAAAACTAGAATACATGTATTAACACATAATTTCCACTTTGCAGGAGTTATTTTTTATAAATTATACATGTCAAGGAATTGTACAGAGTGAAAAAAACTGAACAGAAAACTCACCCTCTGTTAATGAAAGGAAATTTCTTGATTTTGTTCCTTTTTTGCGAATTTCTTATAAAATTCAGTGCAGAAACCTAAGCTGTAAAATCTGTGACATCCTCCTGAAAAAAATCCATGGAAGTCAGTCATTTCTGTGTTGGTTTCAAAGGGTTCTTTATGTTATCATAAACACCATTGAACTTCGTAAAATACTCGGCAATTTTACAATCATTACTTTTTGTATGAATTTCTAAAATGTTAATAGGATCCAAGAATGTTAGTTTTTTTTAAATAAAAGTATGAAATCTCTGTATTTAGCCATTTATGTATTGCCTTTTTTGGAAAAAAGATGATACATAGGCACTGCTTTGTCCTTTGGTCTGTCACAAAAACTTGACATGGGGTAGAACTGCCATATCTTAATATTTATTCATCCAACTTTGACATTTTATTACTTGTGACAACAGGGTTTTGGTGATGCTTAAATCTTGAGGTCAAGGTCACCTTTGAAGGAGTTATGCCCCTTTTCTTACTTGGATTTTTTTCTGACAAATACCCTAGGGCAACACAAGTGTTACGTTAAACACCCATCTTGTTTTATATAAACATCTTAAATCGGGTTCTGCTATATATTAATTAAATCAAATTAATTTATATTATGAACTATTACCAGGACAACATATTATTTTCACCTTTTACCCCATGGGCTTTAGTTGTTATGCATAGGCAAAAAGTTTAGATCTAGATCAGCTGGCATTTACATGTCATCTTATTAGGATCTACACTCAGTGCTTGCTTTTTATTTTATTAGGTTATTTCTAACCAATATGCAAACAGTGTAGATCATGATCAGACTGCATGTAGGAGCAAGCTGACCTGGATCTACACCGGCTGCCCACGAGATATATGCTCAAAGCCACAGATTACAAGGTCAAAAGTAAAGTGATTTATAATTTCTTCTACCCTTTTTTTTCAGCAACAAGGTGCTGCCACAACAGTCTATTGTACAGTGGCTCCAGAAATGCAAAATGTTGGTGGAATGTATTTCAATAACTGCTGCCGATGTCCACCATCGAGTGCCGGCTGTGATGATGAACTTGCTAAGGCATTATGGGATATCAGTGAACGAATGCTGAGTAAACGTATCGGCAGGCCAATATAGAAAAATAATGTATTTACTATTTGACCAACCTGCATAGATATGAACAGTGCATGAAAATGGAGCTGCTGTATTTAAGATTATGCCAAATTCAGATTAAATCTTTTTAAAGAATATTATGGATGTTCACCTGGGCTGAAGATTATAAAACTGAGATTTGAAACCATTTCAGCCAATCAGATGCTAAAGATTTGTGACTGGTCTCCTTTCTCAGTTTTATAATCTTGGTCACAAGTGAACACTCAAATAAGCAATCATCTTTTAACCTTTTACTGCATAGATGCACTATTATTGTGTGGGTGAACAGTGTAGATCCAGATCAGCCAGCACATCTGTACCATCTGGTCAGGATCTTCACTGTTTTAGATTCATTAGGTTATTTCTGACCAATAAGCGACCATTGCAGATCCAGATCAGACCACATGGATGTGCCATTTTATTTGAATCTACACTAGTTGCCATCTTATCAGGATCTGCACTGGTTGCATTTTGGTCAGAAATAACGAATAAAATAGCGAACGGTGCAGATCCTGATCAGATGACAGATCTGGATCTACACTGTTCGCCCACGCAATAAAGGTGTGTCTATGGAGGAAAGGGTTCAAACACATATATAAAGAATATGTAAAAAAAATTGATTGATGGTTTGAATTCTTGAAATTATTCGTAAAAATGTTATTAAACAGTCATGTGTGCCATCTATTTTTCTAACGTTGATAAATTGAAGTCCCTTTAAGCTGAAGAATGTCTCATATTCTTTCTATTTTTAAGGCATTACTAACATTTTGGATTTATACTGCGCAATTAGAAAATAGTTATTTGCACACAAAAAACTATTTTATCATTGGCTATTGCACAGAATTCATATTATTAACACAATGATCATTCAGTTACATTAATCTATATACATGTATAGAGAATTTTAGGAGATAAACACCAGGGTTTTTGTGCTTTTAATGAATGATGTAAATTTATTGAAAGAATTAAACTTTTAGATTTTCGATTTTCAGTAGATAGTAACTGTTGTGATACTGAAATTTGTTTTTAATATGTTCTAAACTTCTTCATGTTTGTTAAGAGTGGTTAATAATTTGTATATACTTCTTCATGTTTGTTAAGAGTGATTAATAATTTGTATATACTTCTTCATGTTTGATAAGAGTGATTATATCCCCACAAACGAAGTTTGAGAGGGTATATAGGAGTGAGCTTGTTGGTCGGTCGGTCTGTCGGTCGGATTCTTCATTTCCATATGATAACTCATGAAAGGCTTGACAGAATTAAATAATTTTTGGTACACAGGTATATCGTCATAAGATAAAGGTCAAGTTCGATTTTGGGGATAGTGGGGTCAGTGTCAAGGTCACTGTAACTAAAAATAGAAAAATGGTTTCCTGATGATAACTCATGAAACACTTCACAGATTAAATCCTTTTTTGGTAAATAGATGTAACATCACAAGATACAGGTCAGGTTCGACTTTGGGGCTGGTGGGGTCAATGTCAAGGTCAGTATTACTAAAAATAGAAAAATGGTTTCCGGATGATAAGTCATGAAACACTTCACAGCTTAAATCCTTTTTTGGTAAATAGATGTAACATCAGAAGATACAGGCTGAGTTCGACTTTGGGGCCTGTGGGGTAAATGTCAAGGTCACTGTTACTTAAAATAGAAAAATGGTTTCTTGACAATAACTCATGAATTACTTCATAGATTTAATTATTTTTTGGGACACAGATGTAACATCAGAAGATACAGGATAGGTTTGACTTTGGGGACTGTGTGTTCAAGGTCAAGGTCACTGTTATTATTTTTGCCCTGTCCGTCAGTCCGTCTGTCACACTTCGTTTCCGCTCAATAATTTGAGTACCCTTTGACCCAGAGCCTTCAAACTTCATAGAGTGATAGCCCTTATTGAGTAGAAGAACCCTACTGATTTTGGGGTCAGTAAGTCAAAGGTCAAGGTCACAGGGGCCCGAAGAGTGAAAACCGTTTCCGCTCAATAATTCGAGTACCCTTTGACCCAGAGCCTTCAAACTTCATAGGATGACAGCCCTTATTGAGTAGAAGAACCCTATTGGTTTTGGGGTCAGTAGGTCAAAGGTCAAGGTCACAGTGACCCGAAGAGTGAAAACCGTTTCTGCTCCATAACTTGAGTACCCTTTGATCCAGGGACTTCAAACTTCATAGGTTGATAGCCATTATAGAGTAGAAGAACCCTATTGATTTTTGGGTCAGTAGGTCAATGGTCAAGGTCACAGGGGCCTGAAGAGTGAAAACCGTTTCCGCTCAATAACTGGAGTACCGTTTGACCCACAGCCTTCAAAATTCATAGGGTGATAGCCCTTTTTGATTAGAAGAACCCTATTGATTTTGGGGTCAGTAGGTCAAAGGTCAAGGTCACAGGGACCTGAAGAGTAAAAACCGTTTCCACTCAATAATAGGAGTTCTATTTTACCCAGACCATTCAAACTTCATACGATGGATGTCCTTATTGAGTAGAGGACTCCTATTGATTTTGGGCTCAGTAGGTCAAAGGTCAAGGTCACGGGCCCCGAAGAGTAAAAACCGTATCCGGTCCATCACTGGAGTACCGCTTGACCCAGAGCATAGGGTTATAGCCCTTATTGAGTAGAAGAACCTTATTGATTATGGGATCAGTAGGTCAAAGGTCAAGGTCACAGGGGTCGCGGCGCAGGGGGGGGGGGGGGGGGCGGCACAGGGGGGAGACATGCGTTTTTCACAAAAAACATCTAGTTTAAACTTCAAAACTTCGTTTCCACTCAGTAACTATAGCTTTGAATGAGATTCTTAAATGAAATTTGTTGTGTTTGTGGTTTTTGTGAAGATGACTTTTGGGATTCAAAGTAAGGCCTGTGGAGTCAAGGTCACTGTTACTAAAAATAGAAAAAAAACTGTATATGCTCAATAACTTTGGTTCAGAATGAGATATTGTGATGAAAATTGCTATATAGGTAGTGTCTGTGAAGACGAAACTTGGTATTGAAATTGGGCCTGATGGGGTCAAGGTTACTGTTCACTGTTACTAAAAATAGAAAAAAAAGGTTTCTGGATGATTTCTCATGAAAAGCTTCAACTATATACATGTATAAACAATTTCTGGCACACAGTTGTTAGATAAAAGCTAAGTAAAGGTCACTGTAACTAACATATTCAAACCGTTTCTGCTCAATAAATTTAAAAGGAATGAGATATTGTGATGAAACTTGCTGTATATGTGGCTATTGTGAAGACGACACTTTGGATTGAAAGTGGGGCACATTATGCCATTGATTCGAAGCATTCCCAGTTCAATTATCAAGCACACATGTGGGGGTATTTAATCACTTTCAGTGATAATTCTGGTTAATAATTTGTATATTGTATATTTTGCATTTAAGTAGGTCCTAAAGGTACTTGCTTACCTTTACCCTTTTCTATATGGGATATGGTTGTTACTGACTACAGATGCAGACTGTGTCAAAGCACAAGCTAATTTGATGCCTATGTGACAGATGTTGTGATTTACACTTACTCTTTACTCCATATTTACAGGTTTTGTTGAATGGGCATCCATGGTGTCTGGTCAAAATCTACACTGTTTGCATTTTAAATTCATAAGGTTATTTCTGTCAGACCAAGTAGCCAACATTGTAGATCTTGATCAGATGGCATCCATACCATATGATCTGGATCTACACTGTTTGCACATGAGATTTAATCTGTATAGATGGAGTTAAGTGCTTAGCACAGTATTTGTCAGCTGATCATGAAGTTTGTGCACAGTCTGTATCTGTAGTCAAATCACAGTCTACACGGTCTGTTATTGAATTAATAAATTCAATTAATAATACCTGTAAATACCTCTAGAACAATGGTAAACTGGCTCAAACTGACAGAAACATGGGTCCAGTGAGTAAAAAGTTAAGTTAATTTATTATTTAATGTTACTGTTTGTGTTTTGTTTTATAGTTCCCAAACCTGCAAATTAAAGACATTGTAATTTTTTAATGCCCCCAAAGGGAGGCATATAGTAAACGCACCAAAATAATCTGGTCCTCGCTTCTTCTCCGAAACCACTTGAGGGATTTCTTTGAAACTTCACAGGAGTGTTTGTTACCAAGCCTAGTTGTGCATATCGTCAGGAATTTCTGCCCGGATTATTTTTGGCTTAGTTGTGGGACTTTTTAGCAAAATCTTGTCCTCGCTTCTTCTCCGAAACCGCTTCAGGGATTTCATTGAAATTTCACAGGAGTGTTTGTCACCAAGCCTAGTTGTGCATATCGTCAGGAATTTCTGGTCGGATTATTTTTAGCTCGACTATTGGAAGAATAGGGTAGCTATCCTACTCGTGTCGGGGTCGGTGTCTGCGTCGGCGTCTGTTCAACAAATGCGTTAAACAAAAAATGCACTTTGGTCCATAACTTGAAAACTACTTATGATATCAACTTCAAACTTGGAATATATATTCACCATCAAATTCTACATCATTACCAACAACATCCATAACTCTGCTACAAATATATTTCAAGTTATGCCCCTTTTTCACTTAAATTTTGCGTTAAGGAAAATATGCACTTTGGTCCATAACTTATAAACTACTTGAGATATCAACTTGAAACTTGGAATATATATTCACCATCAAATTCTAAATCATAACCAACAAGACCCATAACTCTGCTGTCAATATATTTCAAGTTATGCCCCTTTTTTCTTATATTTTGTGTTAAGCAAAATATGCATTTTGCCCATAACTTTAAAACTACTTGAGATATTGCCTTGAAACTTGAAATATATTTTCACGACTATTCGAAGAATAGGGGAGCTATCCTACTCGCCCCGGTGTCGGCGTCGGTGTCCTTTAAACAAATGCATTACACAAAAAATGCACTTTGGTCCATAACTTGAAAACTACTTATGATATCAACTTCAAACTTGGAATATATATTCACCATCAAATTCTACATCATTACCAACAACATCCATAACTCTACTACAAATATTTTTCAAGTTATGCCCCCTTTTCACTTAAATTTTGCGTTAAGGAAAATATGCACTTTGGTCCGTAACTTATAAACTACTTGAGATATCAACTTGAAACTTGAAATATATTCACCATCAAATTCTAAATCATTACCAACAAGACCCATAACTCTGCTGTCAATATATTTCAAGTTATGCCTCTTTTTTCTTATATTTTGTGTTAAGCAAAATATGAATTTTTCCCATAACTTTAAAACTACTTGAGCTATTGCCTTGAAACTTGAAATATATTTTCACCATCAAAATCTACATCATAACCAACAAGACCCATAACCCTGCTTCCAATATTTTTCAAATTAAGCCCCTTTTTCACTTAACATTTTGTGTTAAGCAAAATATACACTTGGCCCTTAACTTTGTTATGAATGGAGGGATTTCAAAATAACTTGGCACAAATGTTCACCATGACAAGGTTGTGTGTCGCCTACAATACCCATACCAGGTCCAAGGTCACTGTTACTAAAAATAGAATTTTCTTGCAAAATTGTGTCCACTCTGTAACTTTGTTATTTCCTATTGGATTTTTAAATAGCTTGGTATAATTGTTCACCATATCAAGACGGTATGTCACATACATGCCCAAGCCTGTAGGTCGAAGGTCAAGGTCACTGTAACTAAAAATAGAATTCTCTTGTCCGGGCTGTAACTTCATTATAAATGGAGGGATTTCAAAATAACTTGACACAAATGTTCACCATGACAGGGCGTTGTATCGCTTACCATGCCCATGCCTGTAGGTCAAGGTCACTGTAACTAAAAATAGAATTCTCTTGTCTGGGCTGTAACTTCGTTAGGAAAAGAGTGATTTCAAAATAACTTGACACAAATGTTCATCATGTCAAGGTGGTGTGTCCCGTACCATGCCCATGCCTGTAGGTCCAAGGTCAAGGTCACTGTTACTGAAATAGAATTTTCTTGTCAGGGTTGTAACTACGTTAGGAATAGAGTAATTTCAAAATAACTTGACAGAAATGTTCACCATGACAAGGTGGTGAGTCGTGTACCATGTCCATGCCTGTAGGTCCAAGGTCAAGGTCACTTACTAAAAATAGAATTCTCTTGTCCGGGCTATAACTTTGTTTTGAATGGAGGGTTTTCAAAATAACTTGGCACAAATGTTCACCATGACAAGGCGGTGTGTTGCGTACATTACCCATGCCTGTAAGTCCAAGGTCAAGGTCACAGTTACTAAAACTTGAATTTACTTGTTTGGGCTATAACTTCTTTATGAATGAAGGGATTTCAAAACAACTTGGCACAAATGTTCACTATGACATTGCATTGCATTACCACCAACTTCTTCAGACATTTCCGTAATGAGAAGACAACAGTGCTATAAATACAAATAATTTACTTGATCTTCAAGTTTATGCATATTCTTATAATTACTCGAACATCACTGTCTTTGAAATGCTATTATTCCCATCATTGCACTTGAGTGTCTGAAAACGTTCCATAGCGGGGGCATCCGTGTCCTATGGACACATTTCTAATTGGTCCTGTTATGGGCTTTTTAGCTCGACTATTCGAAGAATAGGGGAGCTATCCTACTCGCCCCGGTGTCGGCGTCGGCATCGGCGTCGGCATCCGTTAAACAAAAAATGCACTTTGGTCCATTACTTGAAAACTACTTATGATATCAACTTGAAACTTGGAATATATATTCACCATCAAATTCTACATCATTACCAACAACACCCATAACTCTGCTACAAATATTTTTCAAGTTATGCCCCTTTTTCACTTAAATTTTGCGTCAAGGAAAATATGCACTTTGGTCCATAACTTATAAACTACTTGAGATATCAACTTGAAACTTGGAATATATATTTACCATCAAATTCTACATCATTACCAACAAGACCCATAACTCTGCTGTCAATATATTTCAAGTTATGCCCCTTTTTTCTTATATTTTGTGTCAAGCAAAATATGCATTTTGCCCCTAACTTTAAAACTACTTGAGGTATTGCCTTGAAACTTGAAATATATTTTCACCATCAAAATCTACATCATAACCAACAAGACCCATAACCCTTCTTCCAATATTTTTCAAATTATGCCCCTTTTTCGCTTACATTTTGTGTTAAGCAAAATATACAGTCGGCCCTTAACTTCGTTATGAATGGAGGGATTTCAAAATAACTTGGCACAAATGTTCACCATGACAAGGCGGTGTGTCGCGTACAATACCCATGCCTGTAGGTCCAAGGTCAAGGTCACTGTTACTAAAAATAGAATTTTCTTGCAAAATCGTGTCCGCTCTGTAACTTTGTTATTTCTTATTGGGTTTTTAAATAACTTGGTATAATTGTTCACCATATCAAGATGGTGTGTCACGTACATGCCCAAGCCTGTAGGTCAATGGTCAAGGTCACTGTTACTAAAAATAGAATTTTCTTGTCTAGGCTGTTACTTTGTTATGAATGGAGGGATTTCAAAATAACTTGGTACAAATGTTCACCATGACAAGGCGGTGTGTCCGCACAATACCCATGCCTGTAGATCCAAGGTCAAGGTCACTGTTACTAAAAATAGAATTTTCTTGTTCAGGCTGTAACTTTGTTATGAATGGAAGGATTTCAAAATAACTTGACACAAATGTTCACCATGACAGGGCGGTGTGTCACGTACCATGCCCATGCCTGTAGGTCAAAGGTCAAGGTCACTGTTACTAAAAATAGAATTATCTTGTCCTGGCTGTTACTTTGTTATAAATGGAGGGATTTCAAAAAAACTTGACACAAATGTTCACCATGAAAGGGCAGTGTATCGCGTATTATTCTCATCATTGCACTTGAGTGTCTGAAAATGATGCATAGCGGGGCATCCGTGTCCTATGGACACATTTCTAGTTTCACTTATATTTTCACTTAAGTGCACTTCATCGATAACTTTGCAAATACTTAAGGTATCAACTTCAAACTACCATTATATTTTCATTTCAGTTCTTTTTCTGTAACATTACTGAAGTGATTGATATTTGACTAAAAGTAAATGTCTCTAATAAAAAATTACTAACAAGTTTTCTAACAAATTCAGAAATATTTCATAGTTATTCCCCTATTCAGTTTAATATTTATGGTACATTTAGGAATTATTTCTGTTATTTGAAAAGAATTTCTCCCGTACCATTCACTTGTTAATATTTTTCCTGATTGCACATGAATGTATGGCCATAGTTGTTATTGTTTTAATCTTCAAATTGCATTTGTTTCAAATGATTCGAATAGTCGAGCATGCTGTCTCCTCTGACAGCTCTTGTTCACCTAACCCTGATCCTAAACCCTAACCCTAAGGTCTCAACCCTAACCCTAACACTAAGGTCTTTAACTAACCTTAACCCTAACCGTAACTTCTATATTAAAATCTTGTCCATGCTTTATCTTCAAAACTGCTTATTTTTATCCGAGTTATGGGCTTTTTCACTTAACTTTAACCCTAACCCTAAGGTCTTAAACTAACCCTAACAACTAAACCCTAACCCTAACTTGTTGTCCACACTCAAGTGTTCTTAATTTTTATCCGATCTTCTTCAAACTTGGTCAGAATGTTTATCTCAATGATATCTAGGTCAAGTTCGTAACTGGGTTATGTGACCTTGAAAACTAGGTCACAAGGTCAAATTATAGAAAAAGCTTGTCTGCACTCTAGCAGTCTTAATTTTTGTGCGATCTTCTTTAAACTTGGTCAGAGTTTATCTCAATGATATCTAGGTACTGTTCGTAACTGGGTCATGTGACTCTTAAAACTAGGTAACTAGGTCAAATTAAAGAAAAGGCTTGTCCGCACTCTAGCGGTCTTCATTTTGGTGGGATCTTCATCAAACTTGGTCAGAATGTTTTTGTGTCGCCTGCGGTAGCAGGTAGACACATAGGGATCCTATAGTCCGTCGGCGTCGTCCGGTAGTCCCCAAGCTTTAACATGAAACTTAATGTCGCCTATAACTTTGAAAGTACTTGTCCTATTCACTTCATACTTGGAATATATCATCAGCATGAACACAGCGATCCGTTACAACAAGAATGATAAGTCCTCTTTCACTATTTTATGAGTTATGCCCCTTTCAAATGCAACTTTAACATGAAACTTAATGTGGCCTATTACTTTAAAAGTACTTGTCCTCTTTACTTCATACTTGGAATATATCATCAGCATGAACACAGCGATCCATGACAACAAGAACGATAACTCTTCTGTCACTATTTTATGAGTTATGCCCCTTTCAAATGCAACTTTAACATGAAAATTAATGTTGCCTATAACTTTGAAAGTAATTGTTCTATTCACTTCATACTTGGAATATATCATCACCATGAACGCGGCGATCCATGCCAACAAGAGTGATAACTCCTCTTTCACTATTTTATGAGTTATGCCTCTTTCAAATGCAACTTTAACATAAAACTTAATGTTGCCTATAACTTTGAAAGTACTTGTCTTATTCACTTCATACTTGGAATATATCATCAGCATGAACACAGCGATCCGCGACAACAAGAGCGATAACTCCTCTCACTATTTTATGAGTTATGCCCCTTTCAAATGCAACTTTAACGTGAAACTTAATGTTGCCTATAACTTAAAATGTACTTGTCCTATTCACTTCATACTTGGAATATATCATCAGCATGAACACAGCAATCCGTGACAACAAGAACGATAACTCCTCTGTCACTATTTTATGAGTTATGCCCCTTTCAAATGCAACTTTAACATGAAACTTAATGTTGCCTATAACTTTGAAAGTACTTGTCCTATTCACTTCATACTTGGAATATATCATCAGCATGAACACAGCAATCCGTGACAACAAGAACAATAACTCATCTGTCACTATTTTATGAGTTATGCCCCTTTCAAATGAAACTTTAACATGAAACTTAATGTGGCCTATAACTTTAAAAGTACTTGTCCTATTCGCTTCATACTTGGAATATATCATCAGCATGAACACAGCAATCCGTGACAACAAGAATGATAACTCCTCTTTCACTATTTTATGAGTTATGCCCCTTTCAAATGTAATTTTAACATGAAACTTAATGTTGCCTATAACTTTGAAAGTACTTGTCCTATTCACTTCATACTTTAAATATATCATCAGAATAAACAACCCCATCTGTGTCAACAAGAATGATAACTCCATTTCCAATATGTTTTGAGTTACGCCCCTTTCAAGTACCACTTTAACATGAAACTTAATGTTGCCTATAACTTTGAAAGAACTTATCCTTTTCACTTAAACCATCTGTGAAGACGAGAATGATAACTCCAGTTTCAATATTTTTTTAGTTATGCCCCTTTCCAATGCAACTTTTACTTGAAACTTAATGTTGCCTATTACTTTGAAAGTACTTGTTTTATTCACTTCATACTTGGAATATATCATCAGCATGAACAATGCCATCTATGACAACAAGAATGATAACTCAAGTTTTAATATTTTTTGAGTTACGCCCCTTTCAATGCAACTTTAACCTGAAACTTAATGTTGCCTATAACTTTGAAAGTACTTGACCTTTTCACTAACTCCGGTTTCAATATTTTTTTACTTATGCCCCTTTCAAATGCAACTTTAACCTGAAACTTAATGTTGCCTATAACTTGTACTTGTCCTATTCACTTCATACTTAGAATATATCATCAGCATGAACAATGCCATCAGTGACGACAAGAGTGATAACTCCAGTTTCAATATTTTGAGTTATGCCCCTTTCAAATGCAACTTAAACATGAAACTTAGTGTTGCCTGTAAAATGGAAAGTACTTGTTCAATTCACTTAATACTTTGAATAACTCATCTGCATTTACAAACCAATTTTTGAAGATGATAACTCAGGTTTCAGTTATTCCCCCTTTAAATGCATTTTAGATGACACATGTGTTCAGTGGTGTAGTATTGAAATCAACTTAAATTTTTTTTTTTAATTATATATGATTAAACATAGGCCCACATTTCAACTTTTTCCATGCAGGCGACACATGTGTTCCGCGGAACACAACATTCTAGTTTTCTCAATGATATCTAGGTCAAGTTCGAAACTGGGTCACTTGACCTTGAATGCTAGGTCACTAGGTCAAATTATAGAAAAAGCTTGTCCTCACTCTAGAGTCTTAATTTTGGACAGATCTTCTTCACACTTGGTCAGAATGTTTATCTCAATGATATCTATGTCATGTTTGTAACTGGGTCACGTGACCTTGAAAAGTAGGTCACCAGATCAAATTAAAGAAAAAGCTTATTTGCACTGTAGCAGTCTTAATCTTGGTCCGATCTTCTATTAACTTGGTCAGAATGTCTCTCTCTATGATATGTAGGTCAAGTTTGTAAAAGGGTCATGTGGCCCTTAAAACTAGGTCACTAGGTCAAGTTAAAGAAAAAGCTTATTTGCACTTTGCGGTTTTTTAATTTGGTGGCATCCTCTTTAAACTTGGTCAGAATGTTTATCTTAGTGATATCTAGGTCAAGTTCGAAACTGGGTCGTGTGACCTTGAAATCTAGGTCACTAGGTTAGGTTATAGAAAAAGCTTGTCCGCACTCTAGCGGTCTTAATTTTGTTGCGATCTTCTTCAAACCTGGTAAAAGTGTTTATCTCAATGATATCTAGGTCTAGTTCAAAGTGGTTATTGTGACCTTGAAAACTAGGTCACAAGGTCAAATTATAGAAAAAGCTTCTTTGTACTCTAACAGTCTGAATTTTGGTCCGATCTTCTTCAAACTTTGTCAGAATGTTTATCTCAATGATATCTAGGTCATGTTAGTAATTGGGTCATGTGACCTTGAAAACTAGGTCACTAGGTCAAATTAAAGAAAAAGCTTATTCGCACTATAGCAGTCTTAATTTTGGTGACATCCTCTTCAAACTTGGTCAGAATGTTAATCTCAATGATATCTTTGTCAAGTGCTTAACCGGGTCATGTTACATTGAAATCTAGGTCACTAGGCCAAATTATAGAAAAAACTTGTCTGCACTCTAGCAGTCTTAATTTTGGTCAGATCTTCTTCAAACTTGGTCAGAATGTTTATTTCAATGATATCTAGGTCAGGTTCGAAACAGGGTCATGCGACCTTGAAAACTAGGTTAAAAGGTCAAATAATAGAAAAAGCTTGTCCATACTCTTAACAGTCTTAATTTTGGTGGGATCTTCTTCAAACTTGGTAAGAATGTTTATCTCAATGATATCAAGGTCATGTTCGAAACTGGGTCACGTGACCTTGAAAACTAGGTTACTAAGTCGAATTAAAGAAAAAGCTTGTCCGCACTCTAGCGATCTTAGTGATGGGCTGATCTTCTTCAAGCTTGGTCAGAATGTTTATCTCAATGATATCTAGTTCAAGTTCTTAACTGGGACACGTGACCTTGAAAACTAGGTCACTAGGTCAAATTATAGAAAAAGCTTGTCAGCACTCTAGCAGTCTTAATTTTAGTCCTCTTTTTCAAGCTTGGTCAGAATTTATCTCAATAATATCTAGGTCAAGTTCGAAACTGGGTCATATGACCTTGAAAACTAAGTGACTAGGTCAAGTTATAATAAAAGCTTGTCTGCACGCTAGTGGTCTTAATTTTGGTCTGATCTTCACTTTCATTACCATAAGATTTTGGTTCCTTTCTTGAAATTGCAATATTGCATTATTGGTTTCAGAGTTATGGCCCCTGAAAATGCAGAAATTAACTATTTAGACCTTGTCTGCACCATATTGGCTTCATTTTTGATTTGAATTTAATTATACTTGTACAATATTTAAGTTACTATAAGACCTAAGTTCCTTTTATTGAACCAGCTAGATTCCATAATGGGTTCCAGAGTTATGGCCTTGAAAGAGCCAAAGTAAGCTTTTTTGACCTTTACTCCACAATAGCAGCTTTATTTTTCACTTGATTTTACCAATCTTGCACACACTCTTGCAACCATTGAGCAGTTGTTGACAGGTGAGCGACCCAGGGTCCTATGGACCCTCTTGTTGCAAGGGTTATTGGCCCTTACTCTTTACTATTTAACTTCTATATTAAAATCTTGTCCATGCCTAATCTCCAAAACCACTTGGAGGATTTCATTGAAACTTCACAACAACAGACTTTTAACAAATAATCCTTTCCATCTTTCACATTATATGCATGCAGTATGCTTCATCTCTTCCACATGCATATTTTTACTACATATGTATACAAATTCGATATCAAAGCTGCATTTCGGGGGCATATGTCAATTTCAAGTGACAGCTCTTGTTTAAATTCTGCTTATATTTCAAAAGGAACATGACAAATATTATTTATCTGGTCTACATTGATTAACTAGAATGTTGTGTTCCGCGGAACACATGTGTCGCCTGAATGGAAAAAGTTGAAATGTGGGCCTATGTTTAATCATATATAATAAAAATATTTTATTTAAGTTGATCTCAATACTACACCACAGAACACACGTGTCATCTAAATTGCATTTAAAATGGGAATAACTAAAATAATTGTGAATCCTGAGTTATCATCTTCAAAAATTGGTTTGTAAATGCAGATGAGTTATTCAAAGTATTAAGTGAATTAATTGAACAAGTACTTTCCATTTTACAGGCAACACTAAGTTTCATGTTAAAGTTGCATTTGAAAGGGACATAACTCATAAAATATTGAAACTGGAGTTATCATTCTTGTCGTCACAGATGGCATTGTTCATGCTGATGATAAATTCCAAGTATGAAGTGAATAGGACAAGTACTTTCAAACTATAGGCAATATTTAGATTCAGGTTAAAGTTGCATTTGAAAGGGGCATAACTCAAAAAATATTGAAACTGGAGTTATTATTCTTGTCATCACAGATGGCATTGTTGATGCTGATGATATATTCCAAGTATGAAGTGAATAGGACAAGTACTTTCAAAGTTATAGGCAACATTAAGTTTCAGGTTAAAGTTGCATTTGAAAGGGGCATAACTCAGAAAATATTGAAACTGGAGTTATCATTCTTGTCGTCACAGATGGCATTGTTCATGCTGTTGATATATTCCAAGTATGAAGTGAAAAGGTCAAGTACTTTCAAAGTTTTAGGCAACATTAAGTTTCAGGTTAAAGTTGCATTTGAAAGGGGCATAACTCAAAAATATTGACACTGGAGTTATCATTCTTGTCACAGATGGCATTGTTCATGCTGATGATATATTCCAAGTATGAAGTGAATAGGACAAGTACTTTCAAAGTTATAGGCAACATTAAGTTTCAGGTTAAAGTTGCATTTGAAAGGGGCATAAGTCAAAAAATATTGAAACTGGAGTTATCATTCTTGTCGTCACAGATGGCATTGTTCATGCTGTTGATATATTCCAAGTATGAAGTGAAAAAGTCAAGTACTTTCAAAGTTTAAGGCAACATTAAGTTTCAGGTTAAAGTTGCATTTGAAAGGGGCATAACTCAAAAATATTGAAACTGGAGTTATCATTCTTGTCGTCACAGATGGCATTGTTCATGCTGATGATATATTCCAAGTATGAAGTGAATAGGACAAGTACTTTCAAAGTTATAGGCAACATTAAGTTTCAGGTTAAAGTTGCATTTGAAAGGGGCATAACTCAGAAAATATTGAAACTGGAGTTATCATTCTTGTCGTCACAGATGGCATTGTTCATGCTGTTGATATATTCCAAGTATGAAGTGAAAAGGTCAAGTACTTTCAAAGTTTTAGGCAACATTAAGTTTCAGGTTAAAGTTGCATTTGAAAGGGGCATAACTCAAAAATATTGACACTGGAGTTATCATTCTTGTCACAGATGGCATTGTTCATGCTGATGATATATTCCAAGTATGAAGTGAATAGGACAAGTACTTTCAAAGTTATAGGCAACATTAAGTTTCAGGTTAAAGTTGCATTTGAAAGGGGCATAAGTCAAAAAATATTGAAACTGGAGTTATCATTCTTGTCGTCACAGATGGCATTGTTCATGCTGTTGATATATTCCAAGTATGAAGTGAAAAAGTCAAGTACTTTCAAAGTTTTAGGCAACATTAAGTTTCAGGTTAAAGTTGCATTTGAAAGGGGCATAACTCAAAAATATTGAAACTGGAGTTATCATTCTTGTCGTCACAGATGGCATTGTTCATGCTGATGATATATTCCAAGTATGAAGTGAATAGGACAAGTACTTTCAAAGTTATAGGCAACATTAAGTTTCAGGTTAAAGTTGCATTTGAAAGGGGCATAACTCAAAAAATATTGAAACTGGAGTTATCATTCTTGTCGTCACAGATGGCATTGTTCGTGCTGATGATATATTCCAAGTATGAAGTGAATAGGACAAGTACTTTCAAAGTTATAGGCAACATTAAGTTTCAGGTTAAAGTTGCATTTGAAAGGGGCATAACTCAAAAAAATTGAAACTGGAGTTATCATTCTTGTCGTCACAGATGGCATTGTTCATGCTGATGATATATTCCAAGTATGAAGTGAATAGGACAAGTACATTTTAAGTTATAGGCAACATTAAGTTTCAGGTTAAAGTTGCATTTGAAAGGGGCATAACTCAAAAAATATTGAAACTGGAGTTATCATTCTTGTCGTCACAGATGGCATTGTTCGTGCTGATGATATATTCCAAGTATGAAGTGAATAGGACAAGTACTTTCAAAGTTATAGGCAACATTAAGTTTCAGGTTAAAGTTGGGGGACTACCGGACGACACCGACGACGACATTAATTACACATTCCAAATGAAGGGAGAATTATCTGTCTACATAGATTGAGAACTACACATTCCAAATAAAGGGAGAATTGACTAGTCTTCATTGATTAAGTAAGAGTTACACATTCCAAATGAATAGAGATTTATGTGGGTCTACATTGATTGAGAGCAACACATTCCAAATGTAGGAAGAATTATCCAGTCTACATTGATTCACTGAGAGAGACACACTTCAAATGCAGAAATTTATCTTGTCTACATTGATTAAGAGTGAAACATCAAAATATAGGAATAATTATTTGGTCTACATTGATTTTGTGAGAGACCTGCTCCAAATGAAGGGAAATTTATCTGGTCTATATTGATTAAGTGAGAGTAACACAATCCAGATGTAGGTAAATTTATCTGCTCTACATTGATTAAGTGAGAGGAACATTCCAAATGTAGAGAAATTTTTCTGGTTTACATTGATTGAGAGAGACACATTCCACATAAAGTAGGGAGGACTATTTGGTCTACGTTGATTGAATGAAAAACTGCAGATGTAGGGAGAATTATAAGATCTTTACGAATCAGATCTGACTTGCTTTTTATTTTAACTGCATCTAAATTGAAGTTCAGAACAGGGTTACCTTACAACAGTTTACTGAGATGAATGAGAGCTGTTTTGGATGTTTTACAAGTCCCATGCTTAGTTTAAAAGTTACAGAAGTTTGAAATCGGTATTTTGTCTTGTGTTTTTCGTAGATGGCAGCCATGTTTGTACACATTAATTTGCCACATAACTAGTCTATTATAACCTCTTCCAATCTCTATTTAACAAAATGTATCCAAATAATACACTCCAGCTTAATCAGGCAAACACTTGAAAGGTAAGTCTTTCTATTGAAAATGGTAAGTAACCATTTACATATATGATAAAACAGTTGGCTTTGATTTTTAGCTCGGCTATTTGAAGAATAGGTGAGCTATCCTACTTTCCCCTGGATTTGGCACTTCGGTTTATAATTTTGAAACTACTTGAGATATCACCTTGAAACATAGAATATATACTCACTATCAAAATTTACATCATTTCCAACATGACCCATAACTCTGCTACCAATATTTTTCAAGTTATGCACCTTTTTCACTTAAATTTTGTGTAAACCAAAATATGCACTTGGCCTATAACTTTGAAACTACTTGAGATATCGACTTCAAACTTAGAACATATATTCACCATCAGAATCTACAAAATAACCAACAAGACCCTTAACTCTCCTGGAAATATGTTTTAAGATTTGTCCCTTTAGCTGTTAGTTTTTGCATTTAAATATGCACCTTGCCTATAACTTTAAAACTACTTGAGATATCGACTTGAAACTTGGAATACATTGTCAGTTTCATAATCTTCACCATAACCACCAAGACCAGTAAGTCCTGTACAATTATTTTAAAGTAATGCCCTATTTCGCTAAGATTTGGTGTTAGTTTTTTATGTACTTGATACATAACTTATTAGCTAATACAGATATCAGATTCCAACCAAACTTGAAATACTTTTCTACCACCATAATCTACATCTTTTTTTGAAGACTTACACTATTTTCAAAGTTATGCCACTTTTTGACTTAAAGTTTGTGTTAATTATTTTATTCTGTAACATTATTTATGTGAGTGATATTGAACTAAAAATAAATATCCCTAATCCTAATCTACTGACAAGTTTTCCAACTCATCCAAATATATTTCACAGTTATTTCCCTTTTAATTTCAATATTAATGCTACCTTGAGGAATTACCGGGTATATCTGTAACTTGAAACCAATTTCCTTCCTTACCATTCATTTCTTGATATTATTCCTGTTTGGCCATATTTTTGTTCTTACTTTTTTTTTTAAATTGCATTTATTTCAAATAATTCGAATAGTCGAGTGCGCTGTCTTCTCTGACAGCTCTTGTTAATCTTGTAGGTTATTTTTTTTTATTGAAGTGTCCCGCATGCATCATCTTACAGCGTTTATATTTCAATAGTCGCTTTTTGAATATTGTAATAATGTTTGGTTCCGTTTATTAGAGGCATCCTTACCAGTCTGATTGACAAAACAATGTTTGCAAGGGGAAATAAAATATCTTGTACTGAATACTAAGGTTCCCACTGGAATGTAAAATTTGGTACATCTAGATATAATCGAATATCAGGCATCCCCATGGGTACTAAGTGTGCACATCTTGGTGCTGATCTTTTCAATTATTTAAGAAGGACATGGACGCACATATTACTGCCCACACCGTTTAGCCTTGGAATGAGCGCAACTCTATGTCTACACAAGCAAGTAGTACAAAAAAGATCTATCCCAAACTGCAGTGTGCATAATATTTTTAAGTTCAGGGTATTTTTAGATCAATATCATTCCATGGTCTGTAGATCATAACAGGTTTGCCCTAGAAAACAATGGAAATGGAACCACTGGCGCTTGAACAGCCGCCCCACCCCCTGCCAACCCTTACTAATACTCCCTTTTTGTAAAAATGGTGTCAAGTCACTAATATTACTCCATTCTATCAAAATATGCGAAAATACACCGTCAAAATCGTATTCTAAAAAAAGTAATTTCTAAGTATATAATTGAATATATACTTAAAAATAAAAGTATTAGTAAGGGTTGGCAGGGGGTGGGGCGGCTGGTCAAGCGCCAGTGAATGGAACAGAATAAGAATTTTGACAGGACCTTGAAATGAAATGGCAAAAAATGGAGGTGATTTTACAACATACAAGCAGTACTACCAAGGAAAGTGAAACCATCCGTATATAAACGGACCGAGATATAAGAAACAAAAATGTTTTATAGTGGACAATTAACAAACAAATTCATAGTGCTAAGCAACTGTTTAAAGAAATTATGAAAATCAAAACACAGTCATTTTATCTAGTTTGGACGCGTGTTCGGAAATTGTTTGTATTTTGATGGCACCAAAAGAGATACATAATATACATCATGCCATTTCCTCTTCAGACAGCTGAAACAAAGGGGGCGTGTAGAAGTTTAACCGATTATAGTAAGATACCGACGGTTTTGTTCTAGTGAAATATCGATTTCATTTCATTAGTAAACACCAGAAAAATTATAATCTCACAAGTAGCGAAGCAACGCGTGAAAATAACATTTTTTTTGTGTTAACGAGAATTTTAATGGTAAGGGAGGAAATAAGTTTTAAAAAAGTAGTTCTGCAAAACCGTGAAAATAAAAATGATATTCCACAGTTTTAAAGTGAAAATAACTATTTTATTTCACTGAGAAAACATTATAATTCACTAGAAAACATTACATTTAACGTGGTCTAAGAAACACATGAAACAAAAATAAATGCCGGTCTGCCATTTTTAAACCAAACAAATAGTTCCGAAGAAAAGGAGCATAAAAAGTTAAAAGAAAACATGATGGCAATTCCAAACATTTTAATGCCTGTACCTAAAAATTAGCTTTATGAAACTTTTACAACACTTCATTGGTGAAAAAATTGGTCAAAAGCCAGCAAAAAGGGAAAACGCCAAAAAGCAGAGGTTCACGCTGTAGGGAAAAAGTCTCTCTGAAGATTAATCAACGACTTCAGACAGTAAAGAGGCAATACATATAATTATAACAAACACTGAAATCGTCAAATCATGTGGATGAAACGGTCTATTTAGTTCACAGTAGACAGTAGCACACAGCGGCGGTGCTGGTATAAATAAAACTGCAGATCAAATTACCTGAAGTACGAGCATAGTTCACCAAAAGATTATTAATGCATTTGCTAATGTCGCTAAGTTATTCCATGAAAAGTCACTTAGCGAAAACATGATCAGATTGTCAAGATTCGCTGTTGTTAGTATAAAACAGAAGGTATTTCATGTAAAGACCTCTGTTTTCTTCGCTAAGTTACTTTAACTAGTTTTCATAACTAGTTTATATTACAAAGGGCATAGTGATATTTTATTTTATACATGCTACTGTGTAATTCACTTATATACAGGCTACTGTGTTATTCACTTATACGTGCTTCATTATAATTCACTTATATTCATGCTACTGTGTAATTCACTTACATACAGGCTATTCTGTTATTCACTTAAATACATGATACTGTGTAATTCACTTATATACAGGCTACTGTGTTATTCACTTAACTTACACGTGCTTCATTGTAATTC
This sequence comes from Corbicula japonica, assembly GCA_038501625.1. Lineage (NCBI taxonomy): Eukaryota > Metazoa > Mollusca > Bivalvia > Venerida > Cyrenidae > Corbicula > Corbicula japonica. The sequence goes on along the minus strand of JAZAYU010000034.1, from coordinate 173,695 downwards.
ACTTATATACATGCTACTGTGTAATTCACTTACACACATGCCACTGTGTTATTCACTTAAATAAATGCTACTTTGTTATTCATTTATATACATGATAGTTTGTTAACCACGTAATTATGCTTCATTGTTATTCACTTACATACATGGTACTTTGTTATTCACTTATATACATGATACATTGTTATTCACTGATACATAATTACTTTGCTATAACCACAATTGCGCACAATATTGCACAATTAAGAGTTGCTGGAACATCGGATGTGCTTGTACGACAAAAAGGGGTGAATTAAGAGGGTGGTGGGTAACTCAATTACACCCCAGCAAGGACTGCTAGTGAAAACGATGGCATCACCTTCTCCTCATCGGCAAAGAAAAACCCAAAACTTGCCACCCTGTTCAAATTTCACCATAGGCTAATATTAATAATCTGTACATAACAAACATAGCATAGTAAAGTACATGTACATGTACTGTATATATTGCACAACACATGGAAATGTCACAGTGCTTTTTCTCCTCTTTTCTAGAGACCAATAAATCAAACACATAAACATATCTTCATTTCGCACTAATAATATAATATAAAAGTTACAGTTTATGTATTTTCTTCATTTTTTTATATACGATGTATATGTATATAATGAGGCTAGCTCATAACTCGGTGTCTTGATGTTGTTCTACTATTCCTCAGTGAATAATTGCAGTATCGTTATGTGTTAAGAAATCTTATTCAAACAATCCTTTAATACTTTTGCTTTTCGTAAATGTAAAAGAATAATAAAACAACACCATATTATATGTATCGATACTATGTATCCATCAATAATATTTATCAGTGGTATGAAACCTCTCTGTCTCGTTCTAGTAAGATAGGTCATAATGTCTATTTTTACATCCCACGCGCTGCTATGATTGGTCGTATAATTCACAGGTTGTAGACGTCAGTAGTAATATAAGACACTGGGGGTTTTCCAATTTAGCCTGTTGTTGCCTGTACGCCGGTCTGTAAAGTCGCACGGTGGTTGTGCCCTTGGACCACCGTCGATTTTCTCTCGTATAAATGCGTGTTTTCATTTATCATAACTGACATTTAGTCAGTGAACGGCGGACTATCATATACTATTAATTTATTCTTATTGGACTTGTACTTAAACGGCATAATCGATCGGAATTTAAACCACAGATCTCACTGACCTAGTTAACCCGGCAAACTTCCAGCTGATCGTTAAATATGGAGGCAAATCAACACTTGGCTGACGATTACATTAGTGATTTTGACCTGGTGCATTTTGAGGTTCCGACAAAACCGGTGATTAAACGTGAGACAGATATTAAGTTCAGAGAAACATGTTGTGCAAAGTCGGATTTACAAGCTGTACAGCCTTTAACGCCTTTAGACTCGGGTCGCACCACGCCGATCAGTCCGGACAGCCGGAGTGTGCCTTTATCTCCAACCGAGAGCGAGGTGTCGGCACCTTCTCCACAGGCGCAGGTGCCTAAATCCTTCATTGACGATTTAACGTGGCTGACACAAAACGTGACATTTCCACCCGGTAATTCAGAAATCACCCCTGACGAAGCTGTTGATGTATTAATATCGTCGAGTCCGGAGTTCGTTCAGAGTTTTCAGAAGTACCTAGTCTCTGGGGCTCGAGCTCTATCTCGCCAAGCATCCTTACAGTCGCAGGCCTCGCAAAATTCCATTCAGCCCTCCCAATCTGCCTTATCACTCTCGCAAAATTCACAAAAATGTGTAGAAGTCGACCCAGTGGAGCCTCTAATGGAAATGATCAAGGATGAGATTCCTACGCCACCCGAGAGCCCGCTAGATTCACCGATGATTACCCCTCCACCTTCCGTCGGATCCACTTCCGGTCCCCGGCGGCGACAGAGGCGAGACACGTATTCACTGGATTCACTCAGTGGTGACCTGGAAGATGAAGAGCTTGTTACACTTCCGGTCCGAGAGCTCAATAAACGTCTCCAGGGTCTAACTAAGGATGAAATTCAACGTTTGAAACAGAAACGCCGTACTCTAAAAAATCGAGGATATGCGCAGAACTGTAGATCAAAAAGAATGCATCATAAAACACAATTAGAACGTACAAACAATTCACTACTTGACCAAATTGATTCACTTCAGCGGCATGTTGCAGTGCTCACACGAGAAAATAATTATTTCAAGCAGCAAAACGGTATTCTCAGGGCGAAATTAGGGATCCCACCCGCAGCAGGTTCCTCCACAGGCCAGTCATGTGAAAGTTCACTTTCGAGTTACCCCAGTTCCCCAGAGTACGGCATGTGAAATGGACATTGTGCAACTGCCTAAATCAAGTTCACTTAGGAATATTAACATTGTTATGTTTGGATTATATAATTATAGCGAACCTTACAGTTGGTGTAAGTATATATACCATTCATTTTCGTCTACATGTAAGTTTACGTGAAAGCTGTACAAATTTGTAGTTGTGCATATCTATATGCTTTTTTGCGAAAACAAATATGTTTCGAAAATACAAGACTCCAGTGCAGCGATTTGAGAAGGCGGCCGTGTAGAACGTGTAGAATGTTTACACGTGCATATGATATGCCACTTGCTTCGGTTCATGTTAGTGTGATGTATACATACTTTGGATAGTGATACAGTAAAGCAGACATGCAGCAGCTAATGTACTGTAAGCGTTATAAGAAGGAGACGTGTTTGACATGTCAGAGGCACATTTTGTATATACAGTACTGTCACACAGTAAAACACATTGTTTTAATGCCATATTATGGTTATTTATAACATTCATACACATGTTCGAACGAAAGAGTTATGATAGAAGTTGTGTTATATTGTCTTTATCGATACGTTATTTGTTGAAACTGAGTATGTTATACGTCTGTGATTTTGTTCCAGTATCTGTTATCATAGAACAACTGTTAATTATCATAGGATAATTGTTAATTATCATATGACAAATGTTAATTATCATAGGTCAAATTTTAACGTGATAAATGCATGCATTTGTCGAGTGAAAACGTTGCCAAACATTGCATTTATAATTAGTCATTAAGCATAATTATTGAACAGTTGGTGTAATACTTGGTTGAATGTTTTTTTTCTCTTGCTATTTCATATTATCAATGTGATTTTCTAGAACTGTGCTACTGCCTAAATCAAGTTCACTTAAATACTAAGATACCATTACATAAAACGCATCTATTCACTATTAGAGTTTGAGAGCTTTTGCCTAGAGAGGCAACAATGCACATTATGTCTGCTCTCCAAGATTTTATTCTCGGAATCAAAAAAGAAACATTCACACGAATACTGACAAACACGTGTAGATAATGGTCAAATGGACTTCCCTGCAAACAACATCAATTATGCAACATAGTATCGGAAGAAGAAAATCTGTTGTGTGGCATGATTAACAACGTGGATCTGTGTTCCTATAGAGAAAACGAGCCTGCAATACATTTTTATACTACACGAGAGCTTGTTATATTGAGCGTACTCTTTGCGGAGCATATTCGTGTATCTTAGCTTTTAGGTTAGACAGGTTAGAGTTTTTGTAGTATGTATTTAAGTCGATGTTTCTTCTCGTCCTACGAAGTTTATGAATCGAGCTTTTGTGCTCGCTGTAATGTGTACATTTAAACTCTAGCAGGGTTGAATGATAGTATAAAGCGTAATTGATCAAGAGTATAATACAGGAGTGGTTTGTTGATCTATTATGTATTGCCGACACATGTTAGTGCGACTGATTTATAATATTTGTTTCATACTCCTCATAATATAGAAAGAAAACATTTCTCATTTGAACTAATGTATACCAATTATACTTAAAGTTTTATCTATGTTAATTGTTATTTCAAAATAAGAGATGTTAATTGGTTTTTAATTGGGTTTGGAGTTTCACATTTTGTTTTTTCTTTTAAGTGTGGTTCATGTTAAACAGTTACACATGGTCTATGAGGCAGTTACAAAGGCAAAAATACAATTATCTTTTCAACACACCATTTAAATGTACAGATGTGGGAACATTTTGCTTTATATAAATGCAACGTTTTGTCGTTAAAGTACGCTCTTTATCGGATTATCTTTGCACACCGAAAATTGAATGATGACCTGGTTTACTGTTGGCAGGTTTTTATTACTTTCGTCTTTCAGCTTAAAGCATTTTATCAATGAAAGTTAGTAAAGTGATATCTCACGTGATCAAAATACGCATATATGCCGTACATATATGAATTTAATATATTTTATTGTGCTATTTTTTCTCCGTTTTAAATAAAGTCTTTCATTCTATAGTGAATTTAACACATAATGAGATTTTTTTCCTTCAAGATGATGATCTTGAATTTTATGCTTTAAAAGAAGTTGTTATTGTTCTTGAACATGTTGGAAGCCTGGGGGAATGGGAACAGACTCAAATTTCAAAGATCTGATTGGCTAAAATGAAGACGTGTCTCCATTTCAACCAATCAGATGCTTGAGATTTGAGACTAGTTTCCAAACTCAGTTTAATAAGCTTTGGCACTGGATGTTCTCCTGTGTAACAGGTGGGGTCCCAGATGTGTGAGACCGGCTTCTTACATGCTTCGAAATGTCTTGTGTATATTTTTTTTTGTTAATTTCACGAAGAAATGTTAATGCTTCATTTTATGCCAGTGTAAGGTAGTTAAAAGTTTTTTAACAAGAAAAAAAAATTTAATAGGGCTGTTACCAACAAAATCCTGTTATTCATGAAAATCATTTGTTTTGAATGATGTATTTTTAAAAAGCTTCATTATGTATGTGTGATAGTGTGTCAGTCGTCAAACTCACTGCAAGGGCATTTTAAACCAGTGATGTATTTGATGAATCGCATCACCTCTAATTTAGGCATACATCGTAACAGGCTCAACGTGTTCGTAATGTCCACTTACAAAAGTGAAATTTTCATATCAGGAATAGCCACACTCAGAAAACACAAGTATTTTTCATTCATATAACATCTGTTTTAAATGCGACTTGCAGTTTTGTGGGTAGTATTTTAATCCTTCAAAAACTAAGCATTAGAAGTCGGCATTTTCCTATCCATTTTGACTGACACATTAAGAAATTGTACATTTTTTAACGTGGAATGCATGATGAATGTCGATCTACACAATCATGATTTGATTGTTTTGTTATGCGTCCTAGATGTAAGAACGTTTGCCTGCTTTATTCTGTGATCGCAAAACAGATAAATATTTTTGATTTTATTGTGCTCAAGTATTTAATGGTTCATACAGAAGACATAAGGCTGCATCGTTCATTTGTTAAAGGAAATGTTGTTGCTTTTTCTATAAAAATAATGAAAATTGCTTACGAGTGCTGTATATTTTATAAATTGGAGGAAATGTTGTTGCTTTTTATTTTAAAATACAGAAAATTGCTGCTCAGTGCTGTATATTTTATAAATTGGAGGAAATATTATTGCTTTTTATTTTAAAACAAAGAAAATTGCTACTCAGCGCTGTATATGTTATAAATCGGATGAACTGTTGCTTTTTCTTTAAAAATACAGAATTGGAACTTAAAAGTGAATGAGGCTGAATCATGGTGTATCATTACTATAAATCAATACGCTGTTAACACCTGTGGCTATAGGCTGATAACTTCTGGGCATTTAGTGGTTATCAGTTAATGAGTTTCTTTTTGTCAAAAGTTAAAGTGAAGTGGAAAGTGTACTGTTTAATTATGTAATAGATGAAAATTGAAATGGGAAAGTCTGAACAAGACAGATTTGAAAATATTGCAGGCTTGGTTTGATTGAGCCTGTTCTTTTGTAGTAATGGAAATGTATATTACCAGTAAGGTTTTTACAGACTAAGTTTTTGTTTAAACAAAATAACACTGCCTTCAATGTTTTATTTTGATAAAGACAACGTAGGATATTAAAAGCATTAAGAATGAAAAACTTAAAAGGTACCTATCTAATTTTGACAGAATACAAGCATTTCAAGGCATCTGATCACTATCTTTGTCTTTGTATCCGAACTTGAATTTTTATACAAAAAACAACAAAAACAAATTTTAATAATGTTTTCACTATTTTATTGCTTTGTTAGTGTGACTGAGATTGTTAAGTATGACATTTGTAACTGATGTATACATGTTCTTGTTGTATGTTTTTATAAACAATTTCTTTTGTCAAATACTAGATTATTTCATATCACATGTTTTCCATTTCTGTACAATCTAATATTTGACAGGAAGATTGTCTTTGAAAAATGCAACATCAAATTTGTATTAGATTTAAATTCACGGGCATATTTTAATTATTGTGTCTTAATATAAAACTAAATTTTAACAATCGTCATTGCTCTGCCCATTTTAAAAACTAAAATTAATGTACATTGTGCAGGGTCGGATCCAGAGGGAGTTCAGTGCTAGAACCCTCCTTTCTGCACAGCAATATTTAATTTTCATGGGGATTTTTGTCAGAAAGTCGTTATTTATCATGTAACTACCATTAGCCTGCCCCAAACGTACATTCTTTATAGAAAGTTTGCATCCGACCCTGTTGCGGTCGTACATAATGTAAATTATTTCTTCAATTTTTAATATGGGTCATACAATTTACCCGAACCATGCCATCATGGCATGCGTCAATTTCAGTATTGATCGTTATAATTGAGTAACTTGTTTTAATTTGTTCTGATTGGCTGTTCTAAGCCAGTTTCTGATTGGCTGATCTAAGCAATGTCCTTACCTGACACATACGCAAGAGAACCTTTCAAAGGCTGATGCGACTTAGATTGTACATATGTAGGATCTGTTTCCCAACAAGACAGTGCTATTCAACGTTGAAACCCAGTAAATATGTAAATAAATAACATATGTTCAAAACAATTTTTGTTGAAGTAGCTCTTCAATACGTTGTTTTATTGTGTTACAAGTTTTACGTTTAAACAAGATCTGACATAGACGTATTAAGTTTAAAAAAAACTTTGTTATTGTTGCTACATTGTTAGATTATATTAACTTTTGTGTTACATAAAGTTTTACCAGCAGTGTCGGTGATAAAGTTGGTTTATAATGAGAAGCATGCACACGTACGTTGAAAAAAACTGTGGATAATTCAACAGTTGTACTTTTGACAGAGTGTATTTTGAGCATGGAATAAAGAATAGAAAAATAAATCGTTTTGTGTTTCTTCGTACAAACGTCCAGGACCGTGTTGAGCCTATAATAGCCACCCGATTTTTAATTAAATGTTGTAAATGTTGTGGTCCATTAGGCATAAATGAAAAGGGAACTTTAAAAGTCTGGCTGGTGCCAATGACTGCGACTGTAAGGCGGAGAGGGGTAGGTTATGAACAAGCTCGAGTATGCATAGTTTTCTATAACCAATCCAGGACCTCCATTTGGGTTGTGTTTTGTGCTTCGTTATCAATCTTAATTAGCTGAAATTCGATTCTGTCTGTTTGAAAGATGCTACTCTGCTTGTCTGGCGATATGTTTTTATAATTGCTTAAGCAATTTGCAATATGAGCGATTAAAATGTTGACAAATCTCATATTATTGTAAGAGAATGGTTTCGCACGCAATTTTTATAAATGATTTTCAGACATGCAATATGTAATGAACATGCAACTTAATTAACATAAGCCAGTTTTTTTTCTCTAACATGCACAGAGAGTGAGTCGGTTCATGTTGTCAAATTGTTAATGTTCTATGTTAGAAAGGAACAAAAAATGCAAAACCGTGTAATTTATTACACGATTATGCTAATAAAGTTCACAGTTGCACTCAAATAAACATTTAAATTGCACATGCAAGGTGCATTTGCAATATATACACTTTGCGTTTGCATGTAATCTAATTTGCCTCGGGCCTCAGTAGAGATATATGACTTTCTGCAAAATTCAGGACTGTATTCAGGTCAATGACAGCTTCCTGCTCAATAGAACATAAGCATACTTGACGGTATAATTTTGCACAATCAAAGGAGCTTGAATTTCGGATATAAAAGAATTAGTTTGAACTTTGCACACTGACGTGACCTTTATATGACAAAAAGTTAAAAAGAATAATAATATATAAGTAATAATAATAATAATTATAATAATAATAATAATAATAATAAATAATAATAATAATAATAAAAATAATAGTAATAAGAAGACATTTTGTAATATAGCACATGGACTAGGGGTATTCGCTACAGACTTTTATTTGATCCAAACGCTGGTATGTTTTAAAAGAGGATCATCAGAGCCCTTTAGTGCGGTGAGCTCACATGATGAGCTGCAGAAGGTCAGAAACAAGTTTGATTAAACTAAAAGAAAGAAACGGCTTATCAGCTAAATTGCATTTTTGTATAATTCATGCTGAAGACAGCAAAAAGCCACAACGCGTATTCTAAGTGTAACTGAATTGTATCCAATGCTATACTAGACTAGCTTCAATATTAAAAGACATATAGGAATAGAATATCAAGACCGTTGAGTTTTCTTCACAAGCCTAAATATTGCTCATCGACCTTAAAAGGGTGTAACTGATAACAAACGGAGGATACACTACATAGATAAAATGTGAAATACGCAGATCAAGAATAAAATACAGTCATTTGGAAAAGAGAAAGGAGCAATGTGATCAATTTTCAAAAGAGACACCTCAAAAACACTTAACGAAAATGAGAGCCCGAGAGGTGGCAGCCTTGGAATGAACGGTTGAAATAAAACTGTGAGGTTAAACCAGGTCCATTGTGCAACCAACCAAGCCAACAGGTTCGCATTTACTTGCCCCAACAGGATTTCATATGATCATAAAAGTATAGTGCCTAAGGTTATAAAACTGAGCATAGAAACCAGTCTCAAATCTCAAGCATATGATTGGCTGAAATGGCGACCAGTCGCCATTTCAGCCAATCAGATGCTTGAGATTTTAAACTGGTTTCCAATCTCAGCCTTATAACCTTGGCACCAGGTTGACATGGTGAATAAACTCATATCTTCTCATTTACTTGACAATATTGCAAAAACATACATTAAAAAAAAGAAGCGAAATATATATTGTCAAACGATAAAGATTGGTACTCGATGACCATACTGAGACCAGAGCTCTTGAAAATATTAAAATGCAATTCATTTCTTTTATTATTTATTTTTATTAGTTGTGAAACAATTTTCAGTAGAAAGATTTAGATAAAGAAAGTGTGCTTGGTATCTTAAGATTTTGCGTTATTAAGCTGGAGTAAATGAGGATATATTTTTTAAAGGAGAGGGAACATGGTTATTTTCTATATTTTAGAAATCGTCAAGATACCTTAAGATGTTGTTCAAGGCTGTAATAACGTCATTCCAAGTTGGATAGAAATAGATGACATTAATTCTCTTTCAGAGCTATAAAAATAGGTAAACAACAATGGGTGCAAAATTAGTACACATCGGGATGCCTATTACTTGTTTGTAAATAGAGGTACCAGAGTATTAGTATTATAATGTAAGAAAGAGAGACATTCGGTCAGTTCTTAAAGTATAATTATCACAAAATTTGTCTGTAAAAAAGCTCTATATTCGTTACAAGCTATAAAATATCTCATGCAAACGTAATTTTTAAAAAGACCGGTGAGCCTTCCTCTTATATTAGTTTATTACGAGGAAGTAAAACTATTCCTTTAAAACGCCACCTGAGCTTTTAATTAATTCAATTAAATCAATAATTGAAGGTATGAATAATTGGTTTGTTTGTTCGTTGAGACCACCTTCAGAAACAACAGGAATCGGTCATTATATTAAAGTAGTCTTTATTGACAGATAATCTGCGTAAACAAGATGGCATTCCTCAATACTGTAGTTGTGGTAAGGAAAATTCCTTCAAAAATAGTCGTTCTATATGGTAGACGTAGTGCTTCTTGAAAAAGGTCGGACGGTATTTTAAAGATGAAGTTGGGATAGGCTGAACACCATGACAGGTGACTTCAATTATATCTATGAAAATTATTGAAGAAAAAACAACCATTTTCCTTTCTTACATATGTTACGCATTTCTTTAAAAGGCAATTGTCAGGTAAACCACCGCGGTATTGATCGTTACATAGAGTATATTGTCGAGTCAGCAGTTATTCACTTGACAAGTAATGGGGAGAAACTTAATATCTTTTAACATGTCTTCTACTTGTGTGTTTTCCTGTAAAATGTCATGACAACAAAGATTATAGAATCCACTTAACATGTAGGGGCTGGAGGAGTAGGGAATTATCCTCTACCCGCGTAATTTACAATTAATGTCAAGGAATTTACAAATCATATTGTTTGGTCGCTCCTCGGAAACTATATCCCAGTTAAACTGCTGTTAATTCAGACATCGTGATCGACTACAGTAGTAAAACTTCTAATGTTTTCAAAACAAAAGAATTATGTAAAGGTTCAAGTATCACCTTCTTGCAAAAACAGCATAAGAAACATTGAAATAAGAAAGAGTTACACTGTTTTTGCACCAAACTGAACAAATGCGCAAAACAGAAAAAACTCACTGCCTCCCAACTCTGTTCAGTAGATGACCGAGGGCGTAACAATACACACAATGAAAGAAATAAGAGAATCTGAGAGGTTCTGCCTTGGCACGGTCGGTGGAAAAAAACATATCTGCAACTGAGGGTTTAAAACAAGTCCTAGTTGCACCAACCTTACACTTGTCCCATCAGGTTCTAATTTGAACAAGCATGTAAACACCTGTTGCTTTAGTGAATCTACCCTAACCCAGCCCTCTACTCGTTAATGTTCAAAGCACACATTTGTAAACACAACAAACATTAGTAGATAAAGGCAGTGTCATCAAAATGGGCAAGTACCCGACGACCTCACGGCGACCAGGGTGGTGTTGAGACAGCAACAACACGATATACCCACTGATTAAGACCTAAGGTATTTTTTAAAGGTTTCCCTGGAAGCTATTTGAAACCCTTCAACTCCAACCACAGAAGAACGCCACTTAGGGGGCGCGTTTACGGTGATTTACGTGACGTCAGAGGAATACAGACTTTGTTATGCAACGCGGTACGACAAACTCTATCAACCTTCCAAATTTCAAAATGATCGGAAAACTTTTATTTTTTCGGTCAAGGTATCGAGCCACCTTAATTATCACAGTAGCGTTGTTTGTGTCGTGTGGCAGCCTTAAACCTTAAACAGTCTCCACGTACTATAATGGTAATAATAATATTCGGAAAAAAAAATACAAATAGATGTGAAAAGGAACTTTGAAAGCCATCCAACCCTACTGCAGGCTCAGTTCGGTCTGTTCATGAGCAGTAATTGAAATGCATATTGCTGTCCACGAATCTCAGCCTCGTTTTGAGCGCAACTCGATGTTTTAAAAAAATAAATTTCGTGCTCAACGGCCTTCAAAGAACTTATTGATAACAGCAATGATGAATGTAATGGGTGACGTTTTACGGCCGTCATACGGCACAAACAACCTACTGTGATATTTGAATAGCTCATTTCTTAGTGATATAAAACAGATCAGTACCAAGATGTGCACACTTAGTACCCATAGGGATGCCTGATATTTGTTTACATTTAAACGTACCAAATTTAACATTACAGTAAGACTCGTCAGTATAAAGTTTAAATTTCCCTTGCAAACACTGTTTTGCAACCAGACTGGTAAACATGCCTCTAAAATGGGGACACAAAAATATTAACAATATACAAACTCTAACGCAACTGTGAAAAGGAAACGCCGTAAGATGCGGGACATTACAATAAAAACTACAATATATATTTTAATTGTTAATTATCACTTTTTATTAGAAAGAGTTTGCTTATGAAAGCTTCCATGATTTTAAAGTATTTTATAAAAAAGTATTTTATTAAAAATATTGTCTTGGTGTTGTTTATCAAACATTTTTACCCACCGTTTAAAATGAAGGAGAGGAAAGGTGATTTCGGAGAAGCTTTACAAAAAAACAAAATCGTTTTCCTGGAAAATATAATCTGTTGAATGTTTTCACTTTTTAATTTTTCTTCTTATCTAATGGCCCCAGGTGCAAATCCTAAGGTAGAGATTATACAATTGTTTTTGTAATAAAATACTTTATATACTGCAAAAAATAAATGTGAATGACTTTTAGTATACACATTGTTATTTTTATTTCCATTAAATCCATCAAAAATAATTCTCAGTAACATTTTCTTTTTATTCATATAGTGACCTGGAAATCTTTTCAACGCCGTCTGTCCTTTTCAAAGATATTTTTTGTTGGTTGTTTTTTTTTTCAATGAGAGAGGTGAGCTATTCTCTAGTAAAGTTATCTGGTGATTTTCTCAAATGTACCAACCATGCTTAAACATAAAAATAACCTCAATGTATAACATACACCGATGTCAACTGATACAAATTAAAACAAGTAAAACATGCATAGAATAGCCACACTAAGGGAACACAGCCCGTCTGTACAGTCCAAAGTGTAGAGCGGAAAAGAGAGTATTGGAAAAAGGTCCGTTTGAAAAGACACCACAATAGCGTCGTCGAAATTGCAGAGCTGGGCGCTGTCGCCGTGACGGTGCGAGTTCGCTCCCATGTATAGGCAATAAACGAAACAACGAAAACGAGAACCCGATTGGTAACAATATTGGCACAGTCATTATCAACACAATTTGGCAATGGAGTTTGAACAAGGTTCTTGGGTGAATCAACATTACACTTTCCTCCATAACAGATTTTCATACAAAAAAAACAGGTACAAGTTGTCTTGGTGAATTAGCTCCAAACTTACTATCAACTCGACAATGTTGCATGCAAAAAGCGAACAAACATAAAACAAAGGAAGCGAAAGCATTTTCAAGCTAAAACGTGGATACTCAATGAACGTCATCACCAGGACAAGAGACGTTTGAAGTAAATTTAGCATGTGGATAAACACCGGAAAATAATTTGGCATATAAAAGGCTGAAGGAGTTCAAAATGCAACAACTGTTTAATTTAGTATTGCCGCAGATTTGCCCACTTAAAGCCACTCTCTTGTTTGTTGTTTGAAATTAATTTGTCATATTTCGTGGGTGTATCGTGATTTATTTGGTAACAAAACATCATGATCAAAACTTGAAGAGTCGAAATTGCCTAACTCAGAATAAGATACAGAACTGGTGCTTTGGAATATAGTCACTTTAGAGCAAAAACGGTGTAAGCACCATTTAATAAGAAGGAGTTGTACGATTTTTGCACTTAGATGTGGGTCAGATGAGCTTAATGTTCTTTTTACATAACATTATACTGTATTTCCAACTTTTTACCCCTCAATTTTCAGCATGAAATAAAAACTGAAATTGCTTGAAATAACATGCAAACGGATTAAATTACATTTTAAAAATATGTTAAAGCTTTTATAGGTCCTGCATGCAAACACATAAAATTAATTCTGAAATGAATTACAGTTCAGCATCCATTAGACAAAATAGAAAGAAGTATATAATCTGTAGTTTTTAAACCAGTGCAAACGGCAATTTGTCTCTCTCCATCACACGACGACATTGGACGGGAGTTTATGCACGTAGGAATTACATGTTAGATGTTGATTTTTTTTATTCCATTAAACTCGAGGAATTTGTACACAACATTGGTGATCATTGTATGTCTTTTATGCCCGTTCTTGGAAACAAAGAGTCAAATACTTAGACTGGTTTCCGGTCCTTTTTACAACTCATGTTGTAGGATCGGGAGCCAGACAAGACGCCATGTTAGAAAACTATTTCTTTGCCGACATACATCCGAGAGAGAGAGAGAGAGAGAGAGAGAGAGAGAGAGAGAGAGAGAGAGAGAGAGAGAGAGAGAGAGAGAGGGAGGGGGAGAGAGAGAGAGAGAGAGAGAGAGAGAGAGAGAGAGAGAGAGAGAGAGAGAGAGAGCATGTTTGTTATGTCAATTCAAACAGGACGCCACAAACAATTAACGAAAAAGAGAACCTTTGGGGATACCGCCTTGGAATAGTCAGTGGCAAAACAAATTGCCACTGTGGGTTTAAACCAGGTTCTAGGGTGCACCAACCTCACACTTGCCCCAACAGGTTCCCGTATCACAAAACAAGTACAAGTTGTCTTGGTGAAATAACTCCAACCCACCCAACGGCTCAATAATGTTGCATGCAAAAGCCCACAAACATATATAACATAAAAAGCTAATAGCATTGCAAAAGCCAAAAGGCGGGTACTCAATGATCTTACCGAGACCAGAGCTCCTGGAGTAAAATCAGCAAGAACACGATGACAGGGATAAAAGAAACAAATCAAGCTTCTAGGTTCTTTTAAGAAAAGATTTCCCAATAACCTTCATAAACTCTTAAACCCCTGCCACCGTCGTGCAAAGAAAAAAATAATGGGCGTATAGCAGGGTTGGGACAAATGAAATGGCGATTATTTCTGATGAAAATTGAGAACAATTGGATGTAATTCACTATGGCAACTTGAATTGTTCGTTCTCGAGATTTCGATGCAGATGCACAATAGAATTTTATTAACACCACCCTCAATGGCAAATGTTTTGCTACTGACCGTTGCAAACTGGGCTATTTCCTACACTTGGTTAATTGCTTTTGTGTCTTATTTTGTGTTTTTTTTTTAATTGCTCATGTATTTTATGCTCTTTCGTCCTGCTTCTGTTAGTGTCTGTGTTATGCTGATTGTAGCTTTTACTGATGATGCATGTATCACCTTTTTCGTAAGTGCCTCAACAAATGTCAATGTTACCTCTACTAATAGTTCTAGAAGTTCAAGAACACTGATACTATCTCTGTGGTTCATCTTTTATGTGCAAAAACAAAAATACTATTATGTATGGCTTTTATGAAGAACTAGTTCTCTGTGCCGTTGTGTTTAAGGCATATTCTAAATTGATGCTATACTTTGTGAAAAGTTTAAAAACTTCAACTTCGTTAAATAAAATGTCTAAAATATCTAAGATCATAAACACAAACACACAACATTCTCTCTTTTCCTCTAGTTTTTTTTTGCTGTTTTGGGAGGAGGCTACGTTAATATATAGGCAAACTGCATAAAATCCTTTGAAAAAATATTTATAAAATGCAAAAATCTGTGCAAAAAGGGACCTAACTTTATATTTAATTGTTGCAGTGTAATGGAACTTGTTGAAAATGATGCAGATCCTGATGATTAATATTTATTCCATATCTGAGTTTAAATTTATAGTTGATTTAAAAGTTTATATTGAAAACTTAAATCCTTTACTCCATATATAATCCTTTACAGCATGGGCATGCAGTGTTGATCCAGATAAGTCAGCACAAATGTGCCATCTGATCAGGATCTACACTGTTTGCATTTAGATTCATTAAGTTATTTCTGACCAAGATAAGACCAGGTTTTATTCAGATCAGACAGCTCAAGTGTACTGGCTAATCTGCTAAATGTACTAGTCACATGAGATAAAACCAGTATAAATGGAGTAAAGGGTTGTCTTGCAGGTTTGGACGCAAGATTTCCAGAAAGGGTGATCACTTAGGGCAGTCTTAGGGTAGTTACATGACAAGTTCCGACCTTTTGGCAAACTCCACATTAAACTTAAATACTACTACCAAAAAGCAGGGTTCAAAAACTCCACTTGCCCCCTTAGAATCTGCCCCTGATGTGAAGAAGACACTGAACATTAGGGCTGAAGGTTAAAAAACTGAGATTGTAAACCAGTTTCAAATGTCAAGGATCTGATTGGCTGCTTGAGATTTGAGACTGGTTTCCTTGCTCAGTTTTTATAACCTGGGATAAAGATAAGTAGGAAAGCAGCTGTCCTTTTTTTATTTATCCCTTTCCACCATAAACACACATTTTTTACGCATGTGTGACCAGTGTAGATCCAGTTCAGCAAGCACATCTGTGCATTTTCGTCAGAAATAACCTAACGAATCATAAAGCAAACAGTGAAGATTCTGATCTGATGGCACATGCTGCAAGCTGATCTGGATCTACACTGTTTGCCCACGCAATAAAAGTGTGTTTATGGAGGAAAGGGTTAAACAGCTGAGCTAGAACAACACTGAAAGGCACTGTATAAACATCTTTAAACAAGAATACAAAGCTTTACAAACAAATTAACTTTTATTTTCTTCCATTTAAATTTACATTTAATACATTTATAAAATTTATTAACACATAATGACTTTTCATTGTGGCAAAAAACAACAAAAATGAGATCACTATAATTCTTGTCTGTAATAAGAACAGAACAAAAATGTCTGATGTACTGCCATGACATGGAACCATAGAAAAGCTGATTTCTTGTTAGTTGATATAGTGTTTCAAATTTAATGATAAACTGCATTTAAATTGAGCAATTTTGATTTGGCGGCTTTCAATTTGAATTTTCTTTCTTCTAGAAATCAAACAAATTGACACCTATTATATTTCAAACATGTTCCAGAAAGTATGTTCCTTTTCACGTTACTAATACAACTGTTAGAAGAATTCGCTTTACTCTCAAAGCACTAATGAGGCACCAAAATCAATAAAATGCAAGAAAAAGAAAGGTAAAAAAATGAATAACAATAAATTTCTTCTCCTCAAAACATTGAAAATTAGAGAAAAAGTAACATAAAACAGTAAAATTATGGCTTCTGTTTGAATTATTAGGCTGGTACGATTTCTCCTAGTTTAAACTGGCTCATTCTGGAATGTCCTTGCAAACAATAAGGGGATTCTGTATTTATTATTTTGGTTAACTCCCTTCCTCCATATATACACCTTTTATGTCATGGGTGAAAGTGTAGATCCAGATCAGCAGGCACATCCATGCCATCTGATCAGGATCTTCACTGTTAATATTTGGTGTATTAGGTGTATTAAGTAATTTCTGACCAAAAAGCAAACAGTGCAGATCCTGATCTGATTGCAAAGATGTGCCTGTTGATCTGGATCTACACTACTGCTCGGGCAATAAAGGTGTATCTATGGAGTAAAGGGTTAATAAAGCACTTTTTTTAGATATCTGCCACATGATGATGCCCAATGTTTCCAATATGTTACTGTATGTCTCAAACAAATCGTTTCAAACTAAACCTCACCCATTCCTTTAAGACTGGAAATTTTGATAAGAGAAATGATTTTATTAACCCCCTATGTTTGTGTCCTAGGATATGGCTTATATTCCACGTGTGACCGTTTTACATGAAGATCAGCCTGCAATGCTCTAACACCTTACTTTTATAAAAGAAATATTTTCTTGAAAATGACCTATTAGGTGTAAGAATCAGAGCTGAACTGACTATCTGCCATGTGATAAAAGGCATATCCATGGAGTAAACAGTCAATAACCTTTAACAAGAGGGCCAACTGGCCCTAAATTGCTCATCTGTCAAACTTGACCTAGATATCATTGAGATAAACATTCTGACCAAGTTTGAAGAAGATCTGACCAAAAATAAGACCGCTAGAGTGCAGACAAGATTTTTATATAATTTGACCTTGTGACCTAGATTTCAAGGTCATATGACCCAGTTTGAAACTTGACCTAGATATCATTGAGATAAACATTCTAACCAAGTTTGAAGAAGATCCAACCAAAATTAAGACCTCTAGAGTGAAATAAAGCTTTTTCTTTAATTTGACCTACTGACCTAGTTTTAAGGGTCACATGACCCAGTTACCAACTTGATCTAGATATCATTGAGATAAACATTCTGACCAAGTTTGAAGAAGATCGGATAAAAATTATGACCGCTAGAGTGCGTACAATAATTGTGAACGGACAACGGACGGACGACGGACGAAGGGTACAAAAGCTCTCCCTGTCACTATGTGACAGGTTAGCTAAAAACTGTTCTACAACTTGCTTTAAATAAAAAGGTTTAACTCTCTTCTCCATAGGATATGGCTGTTATCAAATAGGCAAACACTGTAAATCCAGATCTGCTGGCATGTCTGTGCCATCTGATTAGGGTCTACACTGTTCACATCAGATTCATTAGGTTATATCTGACTGAAACAAGCAGTGTAGATCCTGATCAAAAGGCACGGATGTTTCATCTTGTGATAAAATCCATATGTATAGAGTAAAGGGTTAAGTATAAAATTATTGTTTAAACATTTGATTTGTTAGTAAAGTAGTTGTGACAATATTGCACTTAAATTCTAGAGAAAATAAAAATGATAACAGTGTATGGTTTTACTGGAGCTTTTGTATGTTTTACAAAAATTATATCAGGGATTTTATTTGTTTTACATAAACAGATAACTTAATCAAAATTAGAAGTATTTTTTAAACAAATGTGACATAATGAAAAATTATCTCATACCCGGCCCTTAAAAAGGTGAAATTTAATTTATACACAAAGGCTTAGTTGTTGAAAACTTAATCTGCAGATTAAACTAACCTGGGGGTTACATTTCTAAAAGAAATAGACAGTTGAATGAAATAGTTAAACTCCATATTCACACATTTTAAGGTGTGTGCGACCAATGCTGATCTAGAGAAGCAGCACATTTGTGCTGTCAAATCTGGATCTACAATGGTAGCATCTTGGTCAGAAATAACCAAACAAATCTAATAGCAAATAATGTAGATCCTGATCAAATGGCACAAATTTGCAGGCTGATATGGATTAACACTGTTCACCAATTCAATAAAGGTGTATCTGTGGAGTAAAGGGTTAAGTACTTTTTCTTTTGTCATTACAAACTGTTATTCTTGTATACAAATGCATATTATAAAGTGTAGAGAAATGATTTTTTATGTCTCCACTGCCTCATTCTTGCTGATGTGCATGTTCAGCTGCAACTTAGATTTTCTGCTGTTTCCACGGCTCCAATGTGACATTGCACACTTTCAGATGCAATTTCCACTTCATGCTGTTTCCACGTCATCATGACTTTTGGCCATTGTCAAATCAACTAGAGGAAACGGAAATTGAAATATGATAAGGTCTAGCAGCAGCAAAATTAGTTAAACAATTCATGTTTTTTTTTAAAATTTATTTTCAAGCATTTTGTCCTCTGTTGCCTGCCAGTCACTTCTTAAGCAAGTGATTTGATATAAATGGATCAGTTTAGGAGGTGACAGTTTCTAACAGTGTAACTAAAACTCAGAACTCAGAAGTGAGTTAAATTGACATTAGCTTAGCCTGCTGAATTAATGTAATTTAAATTTGATTCAGTACATTCAGCTTATTGTAAATGCTCATTTTAAAACATTAACTGACTAATTGTTGAAATAACATTCAGTGAATTAACTAACTTAAATAGTAAATCATTCAATTATTCATTATCACCGATAAATATAAAATAAATTTCCAAACTACATGTATTTGAAAAATACTGCAATTCAATTGGACAAAATATAATTTCAACCACTTAACTGCCTAAAATTACATGCAAAAAAAGCTGACAATAACGATCATAAAACATGATAACAATAATGTCCTTCAAAAAGGTTAATGTTTTATAAAGGTGACACATTTACTAACCTAGTAGTCAGCCATCATTGATACGCAGTAATTTACAGCTGGGGTCTTATTTTCATAACTGGTCTCTCAGAATTATCTGAAATTTACAAAAAAATATGGAAACTTTAAACCAGTCACTGGCATAATAAACAGATTTCAAAAAAACTATTTAATTTTGTGAAGTCAAAAAGTTCTTCAACCATGTTTTTATTTTACAATGAAATAAATTGCATAAGACTGTGGCGATGATAATGCTGCTTGCAACCTGTTTGACAGAACATGCTGTGTAGTGACATAGAAGTGTGTGAACATCTTGCCACAAGCTAATCATTTGATTATTACTACAATTAAAATTTAAATCATACAGCTGTTGTTTTCAGTTTGCCCTAAATATATATTAACCCTTTAGTCCATGGGGTATTATCCATGGGCTTTTATCCATGGGCAAACAGTAAAGATCCAGATCAGCCTGCACATCCATGCATCTAATCAGGATCTAACTCTTCACTTTTTGATTCATTGGGTTATTTCTGTCCAAGAAGTGACCAGTGTAGATCCTTGAACTACACTATTCAACATATGATAAACCTCATTAATATGGTGTAAAGGGTTAACAATTGAGGATATTTTGAAGTGTAAATTGAGGGTTTGATGCGAATTTTCAAGAAAATTTGTTTGCGGCAGTCTTTGTATGGTTACATGATAATTTCTAACTTTCTTGCCACTATCCAATATCCCCATGAAAATTAAATATTGATGCTCAAAAAGGGGTTAGAGCAACCCCACTGAACACCCTTGCCCTCTAGATCCACCCCAGAAAGTAACTGTTGAAAACCCAAATGTTTTTCACAATACCATATACCATATATGCGACTTTTTTTGTTAATGTCTTTTGTTTAAAATTTTACACATAGAAAAAATATAGGTCACCATGCTTAATTCTGAGTGAAAGTTTTCATCGGATAGTCAAAGAACTTTAATTTGACATCTAAGGTAACAGAAGAGTATATGGACATATATATGGAGTAGGCGGTTAACAAATACAAACCCTCATAAATGTCTTTGAGTTAACTGTAATCTTGCCACCTATCAGATTTATGATCCATTCCCTGGACTAGTTTTTTTGCTTTTATGTAGCAGAACATTCATTATTGTGATATTTAACTTGTAACAATTATCAGAAAACGTGACTCCTCTTAAAGCTGTGCATGTGTTGCAAGTTGTTTGATAAATAATGCATCTCAAAAATGCTTTTTCCAATCACCTATTGCATGTCATTTAATTGAAGTAAAATCAGCTAAAAGAAAATTAGACTAAAATGACATTACAGAACAAAGTTGATAAAACCAATATTTTGTTCATCAATAAGGAATTTACCAGACACCTCTCTTGCCAAGTGGTGAAGGTCGCTGGCTGACAGGGCAATCACCACTGTCGGCTCGAGTCCTTAATGTTTTTTTTAAAAGGAAACACAAAAATACCCAACAAAAAAGCTGTATGATCAGGATCTTCCCTGTTTGCTTTTAGATTCATTAGATTATTTTTTATGAAGTTGCCATCAGACTAGATCCAGATCAGACAGCATGTATATGTGATTTTTACAGAACTTACATTACTGTACTATTGATATAAACAGGATATTACAAGCTTTGAGTACATCATAATTATTCATTATTTTTGTTTAAATTATATACTGCATTAGAATATTATATGTAAAAGATATGCTGTGAAGATCCAATGTCCTTAAGTATACCATACAACATGCACTAACATATTATTACAATGCTGGTAAACTATATGTTGAGAGAAGTTCTACATTCCTCTATCCTACCTTTTACATGTTGTTGGACATCTATTACTTGAATGTCTGGTACACTTTGTGGTCTGTTATTATCTGTTTTCAGGGAGATGTAGGCTGGCAGTTTTTTCTCTTTAAATAACAGGGTTCTGCTATCTTCTTCTGACTGGATTAGGCCAGTGTAATTAGAAAGTGCTCCAGAAATTGGAGTGCTTCTATCAGTGCAGGCATTACTGTTACAGTTCATGGCCATGTTCTGCGAGCGAACAGCATCATTGTCTTTTTCAGATTCCAATTTAGAGGTACCAAGGTGCTTGTTGTCTTGGCTCTTGTTCCGGCTGTTATCTGACGAGGCTGATATATCATCAAGCGCTTGGGAAGTAGATGGTTTGGTTTCTTCCTGTATTTTTAATCTCTTGCTGAAAGACAAAATTTGCAGTTCTAGTTAATTCAGTTAAATGACAAAGAAGAAGAAAGATTCTGTTTAACATATATATGTAAATAATACATAGATTGCTTTTATAATGGAATGTTAATTTCTCTCTTCAAAATTGCACGTGATTCAAAAGAACACTAAATATAGTTGTCAGTATCATATTACTCATGTTGGAATTTAATATGATGTTTTGTGTTGTTAAGTTTTTTTGCATTTGGATGTACCCAGTAAATAAAATTTAAAAATTCATTCATTTATGTCACAATTGTCACACTTTAAAAATATTTTTCTATCTTTAGACTCTTATAAAAATTAGGTACCTTTAACACATGAACAAATAAGGTACAAGGAAAGTTTGCAACAGTTGTAAACTTCCCCACCCACTTTGTATGTGGAGGTCTCTTTAAATAGTAATAAATCCTTTACTTATGTTGTTTTAATTTAACTTTTAATTTTTATACGGCATAAAATGGACAAATGATTCCGATATTTTGTCTACTGTGGATTGAATATACTGGTTGTACCATTGTGTAGATTATTTGTATTAAATTAAAGAAACCACCAATCACAGCTAAGTTTTCTATTATATGTTTAGTAAATAATCTCCAACACTATTAGCTTTTCTAATCATAAGGTCATTTTTTAACAAGAAGTGTACAGTGTAGTTCCTGTGCCCAAAGTTATAAAACTGAGCATGGAAACCAGTCTCAAATCTCAAGCATCTGATTGGCTGAAATGGCGACCAGTCGCCATTTCAGCCAATCAGATGCTTGAGATTTGAGACTGGTTTCCAAACTCAGTTTTATAACCTCCAGGCCTGATCAGGATGGCACAAATGTGCGGGCTGATCTGAAGCTACTCTGTGCACACATGCAATAAATACTATATGTAAGGTATTATGGGTTTAGGCTGTGCAATGCAGTTTATGAATTAATATTATTCCTTTACTGCATGGATACAGCTTATATTATATATGTAATAAGCAGCTTGCACATCTAGATGCTTATTGATCTGAAATAACCTAAAGAACCTAAAGCAAATAGTTCCAGATCCTGATCTGACTGAATAGATCTTCTCTAAACTGGTTCCACATAAGACATAAGCAGTACCCACGGAGAAAATGGATCTACTTGGAGTGATGATTGGATTGAGACAACAATTTACAGAATTCTCTGATATTTCCATGACCTTATTCTAATTCATGTATCAGTCTCTTTCGTGTGTAGAAGTCATCAAACAAAAGTAAATAGAATTAAATCTAATCACTTTTAAAACTATGGCTCAAATTTTATCATTAAAAACTAAGCTAATTGTATTGTCTGCTAATATAATCATGTTTGTTAGTAAACAAATTACAGTCTTTATGTTTATTCCAGATTTATGTATCTATAGGTGCTGAGTAAGAGTGTCAGAATGTGGAACAGGGCGGGTCTTTTATGACAGTTAAATTTGTGTCAACCCTTTACTATATTTATTATTACATTACATAACAGTACATGTAGTTAACAATCCATTTGGCATTTGGGGGCATACATGTTTTACAAAATCTGTTATTACTATTTGTTTTTTACAAGAAAGTCAAGCTACATGAAGTAAAATGTTTTTGCATGATAATTTATAAGTAATAATTGTAAAATATTGCAATATGTAAAAAAAAAATATCTCAATATATCTTAATATCAATTTTCCTGGAAATACCCATCCCTATTTAATTTTATGGTAAAAGTTATTACAAGTACTCCATCCATAAT